>CP092867.1:72190999-72251917 GCA_030710605.1 Cordylochernes scorpioides | reverse complement strand
GGCAGGAGCAGTTTACTACAGGTTGCGAGGTTTATTTCCGCAACTATGCAACTGGACCTAAACGGTAAAAAGGTACCATTTTGAAATCACTGAGCTACCGTCACCTTCTTATAAGTTGCGAGGGCGTCGTGTTTAAGAGGCATATCAATCAATTGCGACCTGTGAAGTGGAGACAAGAAATTTGATACTTCCTCGAACATCAGGAGAGAAGCCTGTAGGTGGAAGTCAGAAATAAAGTGAAGAGGAGGTTCCAGAGGTTACATCAGGAAACAAGGATGAGACTGCTTCTGTGCACGTACCCTTTTGCACTCCTAGACCAGGGCCTGTTGCTGTACACGTGCCCTCTTGCACTCCTAAACCGGAGCCTGCCGCTGTGCAAGTGCCCGTCCGCAGTTCTAGACCTCAGAGAGCCAGAAAACCCCCAGACCGACTGGAGTATTATTAAGGGGGGGGAGATGTGTTGTGTATATAAATAGATTAATATTATTTGCATTCTTTAAAGTATCATTATGTAAGAATATTTTTTTTTGGCCAAACGAAAAGAAAAGGAGCCAAATAAAGAGTCATGGTCAAGTTTGAGTTGTTGTACATCTAATTACGACACAACCTTAACAACATCCATCCTCACTGAAGACACAAAGGTTGCCTGTTATGCAGATTATATAGCCATATGGCACACAAGTAGCAGCATAGAAATATCAGAAAAATACTGAACACATCAATGAGAGGACTGGAGAAGTGGGCAATGAAACTCAAAATGACAACAAACCCAATAAACACAAACCTATAGGTCTCCTTCACTGACTTAACTCCAAAATAAGCATAAACAACCATATAATTGATAAAATCAGATCTACAAATTACCTAGGTGTGATACTTGATGAGAAATTGCGATTTACAGACCACATAATTAGCACTTCAAATAGAGCTACCAGAAACCTAAACATTCTGAGAAGGCTATGTGGAACAAATTGGGGAGCAAAACCCAAAATTCTCAGAACAACATATATAACTTTAATAAGGCCACCTGTTTGGGCTCCCTCAAGTTCATCACTAAAAATAAGACTAGACAGTGTTCAAGCAAAAGCGGCCAAATTAATCACTGGTTCTGTTTCAAATACCAACAATTATAAAATTCAGAGAGAATATGGTCCTATCCTACTTGAAAGAAGAAGACAATTAGAAACAATAAAATTCACCAATAGCTTAAAAACTAAAGAAACCGAACACATATCCGATAGAACCTATTTCAACTGGACACAAAAAGAAAGGCTCAAAAGATCTTCAACACTTCAGTACGACAACAATATTAGAAAGAGCATAAATGTGAAACATAATGAATTTCAAATTCGAGAATAACCAATATTTCCTACCCCATTGCCATCAAATGTAATCATCAATCTTAACCTGAATGAACCCTGCAATAAAAAAGAGAACAAAAACATACTTAAAAAGAAAGGACTTGACACAATTGGTTTATGCGATCAGATAAATTATTTAACAGAATATACAGATGGATCATCAGACCTTACCATAAGTAATGGAGGGGCTGGAATTAACATAATACTGCAAGATGAAACATACCTCAAAATCAAAGAAATGGCGAAAGATTTCACTTGTGAACTGACAGCTATCTGGAAAGCTCTTGATGTATGCCTTAACCAACCATCCCTGCATCAAGCAGAAAGAATTATAATATACCGTACAACGACTTCATATCCGATCTAGAAGCAATTCAGAAGGGCAATACTATAATCACACAGAAAATACACTCATTACTTACTCAACTGATATCATTGGAGAATAACTGCATTCTACAATGGATTCCTGCCAGTGTTTGGATCGGGGGTAATGGGATGGCAGTTGAATTTGCAAAGAAAGCCAGAAAGTTGAGCCAAAGGAAAGAGAACAAATGCCATTATATACGGCTTAGAACAAAACACTATAAAGAAATGACAATACATCCAGATGGAACAAGAACCTATAGGACATGCAACAACTGTCCTGGTGTGGAACTAACACCTACTCACATATTCTCATGCCCAGCAATGGCCGCAGCCTTGCAGAAAAATTGACATAGACCCAGAGCAGCTGCTTTACACACATGCTGCTGCTGCTGTGATAGAGATGCATGGAGGCATCTGAGGCTCTTTATTGGACACTAAAAAAACTACAACGGTATTCCAGAATAAAATAAATCATCAGAGATAGATAAATATTTTTCAAATGAATGAAAATAAATATAATCGATACTGAGAGAGAGTTGAATTTAAAAAAATAGAAAAAACAAATTTTCGAAATTTAAATAGCTGAGAGGATTCCAGCAAACCGCATCTAAAATATCAGGGTGTTTTTTGCCACATGTTTTAATTTGCATATACCTATTTTACATATCTCAGATTGTATTTAAAAATCGTTAACCATTTCTTTTAACTTTTGGCGAAATGGTGTTTTATTAATTTATCATTTGATATTATTAGGGTTCTTTCCTGGTATTCAAAAAGGAAAAATACGTGTCGTTCAGTTATATTTTGCAATTTATCAAAAAATTTGTCCGTTGAATCGCTGATTCTGGTAGAGCGCCATCAGGCGAATAAAGTTGTAACTAAAATCAATTTAGAATTTTTCATTATTTGCCATAAAATTACCATTGCATCCTAAACACAATGGTGTTTACCGCAATGCTCTAGCGCAAATATTCGCGGAGTTATTAATTTTTAAAGTTGTGCGGGACCTTTGGATCACCCTGTATATATATATTGAAAGAGAGCAATCCATAAATAAATATTTTTTTAATCAATTTATTTATTTCCACACACAAAAGGCGATATCACGGCTAGGGATAATTGCGTCGATTTACATTTTTAAACAGAAAAAGTTATAAACATATTATACAAGAAAAAAAATAAAAAAGAGAAATAATAATACATATTAGGAACCTGAACCTTTCTGTTGGATCGTCTTTGAAGACAACTCTCAGATTTTTGAAATTAATTTATTAAACTTTAAGCATTTTTAGATATAGAGAGAGAAACGTGTTAATTACCTCGTATTTAAGGCAACAAAAGAATAATTTAATTTTCAAACATCGTTCTAACCAGATTCAACTTGTGCAAATCAGAGGACAAAGAAAAAAATAATTTGGTAGTGGGTAAGTTCCTTTTTGTTTTGTTTCCCACTTGGCAAATACGCAAGGAGAAAAAACAGAAAGATTGTTTACAAAACAATTTGTTCTCGTTAGGCTTAATTGAATAGAATGTTTTATACTAGCTTAAAGAAACAAATGTACTTATCTTTGGTCAGGCAATTATCCCAAGCTTTACAAATTAATTTATTTTAACTCTCTTTACAATGAATATTTAAAGAATTTACAAAAGATTTAAAGCCGGAGCTAAAAGGCATTGTTCTCTAGTGGCGAGCGTTGGTAAGAATCTTCTAGAAGGTGACGAGATACCTCTGGCGGCGCAGCCAGACGGCCTCCCATTGGTCAGCGATGACGTAGCTCAACCTTCACCGCCGCGCGCTGCCTTCTGCCACCTATGTTCAGAATAAAACTAAACATACTTCCCTCCTGTGGACGTAGTCCACACACAAGGCAAAAAAAAAAGGATCACATAGTGTAGAAAGTTTTTTTTTTCAAGAAGAAGAAGAATTAGAATGGCAGAAGTGCAATCTTCGAGATGGGTCTTATTAGATGATGTTGTTTCTCTGTTTGAAGTTCCACAACTCGGACATTGCCATCCGCTCCAGGTGACACCTTGGTGATGCGGCCAAAGCTCCACTGCATTGAAGGCATAGGAAAGTCTTTTACCAACACCAAATCTCCAACCTTCATGTTGGAAGAGGGTTTTTTTCATTTGGACCGTTGTTGCAGATTGTTTATATATTTCCTGGACCATCTTTGCCAGAAAACATCTCTGGCCTTTTGAATTAATTTCTATCTAGTTAAGTAGTTGTCATTAGGGTGATAACTGGGCTCTGGGAGTGCTGTTAATGGTCTTCCAATCAAAAAATGTCCTGGAGTGAGAGGGTTGAAATCACTTGGATCCGAACTCATCGGATATAACGGGCGAGAATTCAAGCACGCTTCAATTTTACTTGTCAGAGTATTGAGTTCTTCAAAATTTAAAACTGCAGATTTTAAACACCTTAGGAGATGATACTTCAATGATTTAATTCCCTCTTCCCAAATGCCGCCGAAGTTTGGAGCAGATGGAGGTATAAAATGCCAAGTGATGTGTTCATTAGCTACATAAGTTTGAATTGAAGAATCCTTTAAAAGTTGATGTATATTATTCAAAATATTCTTAGCTCCTTTAAAGTTAGTAGCGTTGTCGGTGAAAATATCAGAGGGTTTTCCTCGACGAGAGATGAATCTTCTAAAAGCAGCGAGGAAGGCAGGGGTTGACAGATCTGAAACTATCTCAAGGTGAATAGCCTTCGTTGAGAAACAAATGAATAATGCTATATATGATTTTAATGTTACTTTTGTTCTTATGGGATTAGGTTTAGTTATAAATGGTCCTGCGAAGTCTATTCCTGTTTTGCTAAAAGGGCTTGAGGGTATGATTCTATGGATAGGCAGATCTCCCATGATTTGTTTTGACACGGCGTTTCGTCTTGAAACATGTCATGCAACGATTAATGAGCTTTTTTTACTAGAATTCTACCGGATGGAATCCAGTACTTTTGTCGGATGGAACACAGAGTTAATTGGAGACCAGAATGAAGATGCTCTACGTGGAATTGTTGAACAATCAATTCTGTAACAAAATGGTTGTGAGGAAGAATTATTGGATGCTTCTCATTGAATTGCAGGTTGGATTTGCGCAGTCGACCTCCTACACGTAGAATTCCTGATGAATCAATAAATGGGTTTTAAGGATAAAAGTTTTGAGTTTGATGGTAGTACTTTGCTTTGATTGCAACATTGAATTTCAGTTTTAAATTCTGAACTTTGAATGATTTGAATAAGAGTTCGAATTGAATAATCGAGCTCATTAGAGGACAATTCTTTGTGTTTTATTTTGTCGCTGCTGTGTCTAGCATTGTGGATAAATCTTAGGAGCCATGCCGTAACTCTGCTCAGCTTCCTGAATGTTGAGAATTTGAAATTCAGTGAAATGAAATTCAGTGAAATGAACAATCGGAACAGTTTTTCTTTTTTCATGAAAAACTTCTTTTGGAAGTTCATATGTGATTGGTAGCGGATCTTGTAAACTTGAGTTTGATAGCCAATCAGGACCATTCCACCAAAGTGAATGGTTTACTAGCTCTGAGGAAGTTATACCTCTGGAGGCACAATCTGCAGGATTATCCTTGGTAGACACATAGCACCAAGAAGATTGCAGAGTTAGTCGCTGAATTTCTGCAATCCGGTTACCAACAAAAGGTTTCCAATGTTTTGATTCAGATTTTATCCAACATAAAACAATCTGGGAATCTGTCCACAAAATTACTCGGTCAATCTGCAACAGCAATGAGCTGCAAATGGAATCATATAAATTTGAAAGGAGAAGAGCAGCACAAAGCTCCAGACGAGGTATTGACGTTGCCTTCAAGGGAGCGAGTTTTGTCTTGGCAGCAATCAATGTGACTTGAACATGACCAGATTTAAAACGAGATTTCATATAAACAACTGATGAATATGCAGATTCGGAAGCATCACAAAATCCATGGAGTTCTAAAGAATGTATAAGTCCCTTGCAGGAAATATATCTAGGAATTTTAATATGATTTAGCATGGCCAAATCCATTTTCACTCTCCTCCAATGAGAACACAACGATTCAGACAAGGGATCATCCCAATCCAAATCCTGTTTCCACAAAGTTCGGAACAGAATCTTGAAGCTAATGATCACCGGTGATAACCATCCCAAAGGGTCATAAATTCGAGAAATGTCTGATAACAATTGTCTTTTAGAATATACGTCTTTTAGTGAATTGACTGTAATTGTGAAATTATCCGTGGATGGATTCCAATTTATCCCAGGAATCTTAACAGATGAATTATCTCCGATTTCATATGAATCATGTGCTTTCAGTGCTTCTGGTACCTCTGAAAGAACCTCAGGGACATTTGACATCCATTTTCTTATGCAAAAGCCACCAGATAAAAAGATTTTCCGGATATCATCAATGATAACTTTTGTTTCTTCGATTGTTGTTGCGCCAGAAAGTATGTCGTCTACATAAAAATCAGTTTTTATGATTTTAGATGCCTCTGGGAACAGGAGTTCTTTGTCGGTGGCAAGTTGCATCAAGGTACGGATTGCAAGATATGGTGCACACGACATTCCATAAGTTACTGTGAGCAATTTATACTTCAATAAAGATTCTAATGGACTATTTCTCCAGAAGATTCTCTGAAAGTCGAGATCAGAAGAGTTCACTTTTATCTGTCTGTACATTTTCTCAATATCTCCCGTAAAAGCTATAGGATTAGTACGAAACTTCACAAGAATATTGGAAATATCATGCTGAAATTTTGGTCCGGTATGAAGAAATTCATTTAAGGAGTAATTGTTGCTCGTTTTGCACGATGCATCAAACACTACTCTTAATTTAGTAGTGCTGCTCTGCTCACGCAGAACGCAATGGTGAGGTATATAATAGCACTTGTCTGATGGTTTGTCACGTTCGTTTTTCGAAATGAGCTCCATGTGGTTGAGAGAAAGGTATTCCATCATGAAATCCTTATATTGCTGAAGAAGATAGGAAGATTTGTGCAATTTTCTCTCAAGAGCAAGAAATCGTTTCATGGCATTCTGACGTGAGTCTCCGAGATTAGGCACAGATTTAAACGGTAGACCAACAGAATATCTTCCATCTGTTGATATGCAAAAGTTCTGTCATAAATGTCCCCGCAACTCTTCTCCTCTTTCGTCAATGGAAGAGCGGCAGGAACCGATTCCAATTCAAAAAACTGTCGCAGATTATCATCTCCTTGGGATGTTGAGCATAATGATATATAGTTGTTTCCAGTCTCAGAACTGGAAACATTTCCTGAAAGTATCCATCCTAACTTGGAACTACAGGCAGAGGGTCCTGGATGATTTTGGAATCGTAGTTTTCCTGTATATAAAAATGGGGCTAGGTCTGCACCAATTACTAAATCAATGGGACTTGTTTTATCAAAATTGGGATCTGCTAATAAAGTATTCTCAAGATGAGGCCAATTATCTCTATTTATCAGAAAATTAGGTAAATCAACAGTGATTTGATCGAGTATTATGGATGAAATTTTGAATATTCTATCAGAAAAATGAGGCTTAAATTGAAGAAAAGTCTCACTAGCAGACTGCTGTATTGGTTGGTTACCAATTCCAAAAACTGTGAGTTTGCTCTTTATAACAGGAAGATTCAACTTTTCACGACAATTTTCTGTTATTAGACTTCTTTTAGAACCAGTATCAATCAAAGCTCTGCATGAATGAAACGATCCATTTTCTGCTCTCACTCTCACGATAGCAGTAGATAATAAGATTGTCTCATTGAGCTTTGTTGTATCACTGAGAAAACATGAAACGCTAGATTGGGCAATTGGGGCTTCAATTGAAATGGTATTCAAAGGTTCGGGTTGGAAGGAATGCAAAAGAGTGTGATGTTTTTTGTTGCATGATTTACAATGCATAGTGATTTTACATGACGTTACTCTGTGGTTGGATCACAAACAATTGAAACAAAGGTTATTGGTTTTAACTATGTTCCATCTTTCAAGGAGAGAACTTTTATGGAACTTGTCACATTTGAATAAAGGATGTGAATTTTTGCATAATAGGCATTTATCATCACCTTTTGAAATATAATTATAAACATGTGTTTGTTTCACTATAGATTTATCCTCTTTAGCATAACCTTTTATCGATTGCAAACCTTTTGCTTGTTTTTCAAGAAACATAATAAAATTTTCGTAGGATGGAAAGCCATCATTATCAACGTCAATTCCCATTGCCTTTTCAAATCATCACCTATCTTCCTTTGTTGGAAATGTTTTAGAAAGATATCAACAAGTGTATTTCTCTCCAAACCCAGTGATTTCAAATTTCTCATGGCTTCATTACATATATCTAGTAGTTCGAAAATGGCCTTGGAATTTATTAGTTTTAAAGGTTTTAAAGTGAATAATTTTGTACATTGTGAAAAGGCAAGTTCTTTTTTGTTATCATATCTGGAGACCAATGTGGCCCAAGCATGGGCATAGTTTTCATCAATAACAGGAAATCCCCTAATAAGTCGTTCAGCGTCTCCAGTAACAGCTGATTGTAAATATTGCAGCTTTTGTGAATCAGTTAGAGCGGTATTGGAATCAATAGACAGATAAAACAATTGCTTGAAACTAAGCCATACGTTAACATCACCAGAAAAGGAAGGTAAATTAAATTTAGGAAGTTCTATTTTACTTGTGGTTGGTTGATTTAGATCATCGATTTTGCTTGAACTGGCTGTACAAGATACTTTATTGATATTCGCCACTAAATTTCTAAGATTATCCTTGTATTGCATAACTCTAGAAAAGTAAAATTAATCATCAAATTCAGAAAATGTTAAAAGACTACAATAAGTTTTTTCAATATTAGATTTTATATCCAAAATATATTTTTTAAATGTCTGTAAATTTGCATCATCCTTCGATTCAATCATCTTGAGCGAAATTGGTTCAAAATAATCCACTTGTTTGAAATGAAATTCAAGAATATTTAAGGTAGCTTTAAATTTGGCAGTCATTTTCAATTTTTGCTATTATTAATTTTTTAATAATATATTTTAAAAATGAATTATAATTATTTATATTTGAATAATTATTTAATAGATTTATTCCCGGGTGTCGGCACCAATGTTTTGTTTCCCACTTGGCAAATACGCAAGGAGGAAAAGCAGAATGATTGTTTACAAAACAATTTGTTCTCGTTAGGCTTAATTGAATAGAATGTTTTATACTAGCTTAAAGAAACAAATGTACTTACTTTGGTCAGGCAATTATCCCAAGCTTTACAAATGAATTTATTTTAACTCTCTTAACAATGAATATTTAAAGAATTTACAAAAGATTTAAAGCCGGAGCTAAAAGCATTGTTCTCTAGTGGCGAGCGTTGGTAAGAATATTCTAGAAGGTGGCTAGCTCCCTCTGGCGGCGCAGCCAGACGGCCTCCCATTGGTCAGCGATGACGTAGCTCAACCTTCACCGCCGCGCGCTGCCTTCTGCCACCTATGTTCAGAATAAAACTAAACAGCAACAAAAGAATAATTCAATTTTCATACATCGTTCTAACCAGATTCAACTTGTGCAAATCAGAGGACAAAGAAAAAAAAAATTTGGTAGTGGGTAAGTTCCTTTTTTACAAGCTTTCACACTCAAAGAATAATAACTTTCTTGCTTCAATCCTCCCCTGTGTAGAAGCTTCTTTTATGAAAGTCCTAGTGAGCCTATATGCACTTTCTTAGATTATCTTTGGAAGATTGTTTAAAAAGTCAGCTTCCATTTCCTCACTCCGGACCTATTTCAAGCTTATTGCTCCACTTTGTACTTACTCTTTTACAAGAAACTATTTCCGATTTATGTGTTTTGTCCTTGAAGTTATTTAATTGGACTGGATCCATTTTATGGCAGATTGGATATCAGTTTTCAAAATTATCGGAACATTAATATCTCTGGACAATTCCTCTATTAGTCCTTTACCCTATTTTACTTCACAGATTTCTTCGCATATGGAAATCAGCTCTGCCTCGCATGTTGGTAAAGCCATTAAATTGTGCTTTTTACTTCGCCAGTTGATAAGGCTATTTCCATGTTTAATTGTGTATCCTGAAAAAAATTTGCGTCCTTTTTTGAGCACCAGCTTGCGTCGTTACTAACTAAATTATCATATTATTTTCTTTAATTATTATTATTAATTATTAATTATTATTAATTATTATAAATATTATTTTCTATTGGCCTATATCTTAAAATTTAATCTCTGCTGCCTTTCATATACCTATATATATTTTTTGACTGCAGTCAAATGTACTTCTCTTACATCGTTATTATATTGCGATAAATTGCTTACATTGTGAAATGAAAATCACGAAATTTCTCCTTGATGGCTTATGAAAGTGCTAAAAACGAAGAGAACAAGTTTTCTTTATTAAAATATATGATACAAGCTTTCGGGCTGCCAAGCCCTTCGACAGGTACGGAAGTAGTACCTGTTGAAGGGCTTGGCAGCCCGAAAGCTTGTATCATATATTTTAATAAAGAAAACTTTTTCTCTTCGTTTTTAGTACTTTCAAATTGCTTACATTGTAGTATATATCTGGACGAGTTCCCGTTGCCAGATACATGAGTGACCCGATGTCTTGTCTACTGACTTGGAATCTTTACTCTCATCAAAGTTCTATTCTCGATCTCCTGGAGTTTGTACGATGTTGCATTCCTCGAGTCCAAATCTTCTCAAAATCTTATTAATGTAATGGGATTGTGATAAATCGTAACCATTTTTGTTCTCCTTATTTCTATACCTATGAATGGCTGGTTTTCTTCTTTTTCCTTCAAAGTAACAAATTTTCCTATTTCTGATGCTAAATTATCATTGAATACCTGGTCTGTTCCGGCTATTAGGAGATCATCGACATATTAACCCAAAATTCCAAGTTCTCTTCCCCTCTTTAAAGTATACACACATGGGCCGTATCTAGTTCTTGTCTTTCCTAATTCTGCTAAAATTTCATTGATTCTTTTATTATAATAGCGTCGAGATTGTGGAAGACCATATATCTGATGATTTAAGACCATGGAATTGTTGTAAATAATCCAGATATCTACTACCACATATTTCACTACTTGACTGTATATAACTTGTTATTTACTGCAAATAGAAAGCCTCAAATAACATCAATCTTTACCGCTTAAAACTCTAATAAAGTATAGCAACTTTACAGATAGAAGGAATGGAGAATAACAGGAGAAAGTTGAGGCTAAAACTAATCAGGCCTAAGTGAGAATAAGAAAGTAGGCCTATCGAGCCCAGTCCAATTTTTACGAGGTCATGGCCCTCTTTGATGATGTAACTTCCCTCCTGTTTACGTCAGAAAAGGGCAGTGACCTGTCTGGACCCAGGTAGGCTATAAAAGAAGGCCC
Organism: Cordylochernes scorpioides; assembly: GCA_030710605.1. Taxonomy (NCBI): domain Eukaryota; kingdom Metazoa; phylum Arthropoda; class Arachnida; order Pseudoscorpiones; family Chernetidae; genus Cordylochernes; species Cordylochernes scorpioides. The sequence goes on along the minus strand of CP092867.1, from coordinate 72,240,798 downwards.
CAAGCCTCAGTTAGTCAGCCTTTGTTTCAGCCCTTCAGTCCTCCAGTCCGCGTAGGCCGCTCCTATAGAGGCAATCCTTTCCTGCCAGAAACCTCCTCGTCCCATTCCTTCTTGACGTTCAGACGCTTCTTCGTGGAATCTCTGTTTGCTTATTTCTCCTTTGGCCCAATTGCGTTGCCTTCAACTACGACTGAACGGTAGAGGTGACATCGAGGTTCGTCTAGCATCAGGTAACACTGGTCCCAGAGGTCCCAAGATATCACATATATGCTTTTTAACAGCTTTAAAACTTTGTTTTTCTTCATCCTTTTTACCAACTCCTTCTGGTTGCTTCATAAAAATAGTTTACTTTGACACCCCGTTAAGATATGCCGTTTTTACATCATACGATTTTATGGTTAAATTCAACTCTACCGCCAAGGCAACATTTAGCAAAGACTTTCCTTTCTGATCACTGGTGAAGGGGGGTTCTTCATAGTGTATGCCATACTTTTGGTTACTGCCAATGGCAATTAATCTCGTCTTTTTAGGATCGACCATACCTGATTTTCTCTTCATTCTGTAAACCCATTTTTGCTATTTATTATCTTCATATTCTCTTCTCTAGGAACTAAAGTCCATACTTCATGTTCTTTAATAGATTCCAATTATTTTTCATCGCACCAATCTATTCATTCCTATTTGACAATTCATTTTCTCCTTATAATTTTCTGGAACATATTCTTCTTTTTCTAATATCATGTTCACCTTATTATTTTTTTTATCCTCTGTGAACGCCCAATTTCTTGTTCTCGCAACTTAATTTCATTTTACCTTATTTTTGCTCTATGTCTTTCCTCCAAAACCTTTTGGGTATCACCTTTCTTGCGACCTGGTTATACATTTCCTTCTTCGATAGGTTCTTCTTGGATAGAATCCGTAGAATTGTCCACATTTGATGTCCCTGGTCTAATATCTAGATCGTCGCTTTATTTATTAATTGGCTTTTCATATTCTTTTAAAGTTATAATTCCGCCAATATTTTCTTTATTTCATTTCTATACGATAGCTCGTCATAATTAGTGTGTTTTCGGAGATTATTTGAAAAATGAATTCCTTTCTTATTTTCTCTAAATTTCACTTTATCTTACTTATTCTATTTTTCTAGTGAAGATATCATAGACTCGGTAAGCCTTTTTACTTAAGGAATAACCTATAAAGATGCCCTTTTGACTTTTAGGCGAAAATTTGTTTTCTACGTCATTTATTAGGGGGCCAATACACTAAACATCCGAATATCCTAAAATGCTAATAGAAGGCTCCCTCCCTTTCCATTTTTCCATTGGCTTAGAATGTCTGAGTGACTTATGCGGAGTACAATTCTTGACATAAGCCGCCGTAGCTACAGCCTCTGCCCAGAAAGGCATAGGAAACCTTGAGTTGATCAAATAGTGTTCGCGCTGTTTCCACTAGAGTTCGGTTTTATTCTCTCCGCAACTCCGTTGCTCTGAGGCAAGTAGGTGGTGGTGAGTTGGTGGTGAATTCCGTTCTTCATTAAGAAACCTTTAAATCTATCATCAGTGAACTCCGTGCCGTTATCAGTTCGCACATCCTTTATTTTTTAATTTAGTTCATTTTCGACTCTCGTCTTGAAATCTCTAAATCTATCAAAGGTTTCATCTTTGGTTTTTAGAAAGTAGACAAAAGTCCTTCTGCTGGAGTCATCGAATAGAACAAAGAAATACCTTGATCCTCATAAAGATTGATCAGTCATTGGACCGACAGATCCATGTGAATTAATTCAAGTGTCTCAGTGGTATTATTCCCTGTAACAGGATTGTGAGGTTTTCTACTCAGTTTTCTCATTATACACGATTCATACTCCGGTAGATTACTATATTTAATATCAAGTCCATACACCAGATTTCCTTGGATCAACTCCTTCGTGTAAGCTTGGTTCAGATGATTCAATCTCCTGTGCCAGATAAAATCTTGTCATTGGAGATATCGCTTGTGGCCATAGCATTTTTCAGGCCTTCTTGAATTATTAATTCTTAACCCTGCCTCCATTATAAACATTTGGTCTTTAATCTGGGCTTCGGCGATTAAGTTGTTTTCTTTATTGTAAATTGTCAATATTCACATGTAGAGGTAAGCGATATATTTGTATTAGGAATGTACTTTATGTTCCTAGAAAATCTAATCTTCTTTCTGTTATATGTCTAGTTAATAATGGCATCAAAGTAAATTTTGAGAAAGGAATAGCTCAATTTTATAATTGGAATGGAAAATTAGTAGTTGAGGGTAATGAAGAAGATAGAATGTTTATCATTAAAACTTAACCTAGAAATATTTTAAGCACTAAAGACAATTGTTTAAAAGCAGAAAACAAATGTTCAGCTAAGACAATGTGACATAGAAGGCTAGGACACTTGAACGAAGAATACTTGGATATAATGATGAAGAATAGTATGGTTAAAGGACTTAATTTTGATTCTAAACATCTCGAAAAAGGTGAACAATTTATCCTTGCTAAACTAACCCAAACATGTAAAAGAATCAGAGGCTGGATCTCAGAAATTATTGTTTAATTAACAATAATATTATATTAAGATGACAAGGAACAAAAAGAGTCACAAAAGGCAAGCGCAGTAGCAGAAAGAAAACCAAAACTTAAAACTACAGGTATAGACAGTGTGGCGCCAGGTCACGTGATGTCTGGTAGGAAGGTGTTGTTGCTAGGCAACAGCTGATGTGCGAAGTTACTCTCCAAAACTCCCACCTAACAAGCACTTTGTTGTTTCAAACAGTCCAAGTTGGCTTTTTAGTCTTCTATACCTTTCTGGAGGGTAGAGCTTTCGTAAATATGTCTGCAGAATGATCATTGGAGCAGACATAAAGAAAGTCAATTGCATGTTTTGAAATGATCTCTGATAAAGTGATACAAGATATCAATATGTTTAGTTCTTTTGTGGTATTCTGGGTTGTGAACAAGTCTTATGCAGCTTTGATTGTCGCAAAAAATGATGTAGGCTTTACTTGGTCTTGATGTAGCTCGCGTAGAAATTGTCTCAGCCAAATTGCTTCTTTCATTGCTTTGGAAGCCGCAATATATTCAGATTCTGTTGTTGACAGAGACACACAATTTTGTTTTTGACTGCACCAAGAAATAGGTCCATTATTCAACATGAACACATATCCGGTGGTTGATTTTCTTGTATCTAGGTCTCCAGCAAAATCAGCATCGGAAAAACCTATCAGAAATGTAGTGCAGGAACTCCCACCAAATCAAATACCGATGTTTTTTCGTAGCTTTTAGTATCCAAATATTTTCTTTACTGCGGTCTAATGTGAAGGTCCTCGGTTGTTCATAATTTGGCTAACCCTGCTGACTGCGTAGGCAATATTAGGTCTAGTTCCAGTCATGAGGTACAATAAACTACCAATTGTCTCTCTGTATGGAATCTTGTTCATTTTTTCAATTTCCTTATTATCCTTTAGGCACATCTCTTTTTTTAGTTTTAAGTAAGGATCAGAAGGTACAGATTGTAACTTAATTTCAAGAAGGTTGTAATGTTCAAGTGTTCTTTCAATGTATGAGGCTTGATGTAGAAATAACATTTCAGTTGTTCTATCTCGATATATTTGTAGGCCAAGGAAATAATCGGCAGTAAAAGTCTTTATTTCAAAATTGGAATTTAAGTACTGTACTATATCATCTAAATGTTGTTTATTTACACTGCAGATTAAGCAATCATCTACATATATTGCAAGTAATATGTAAGTCTGTTTACATTTCATTGTATAAACACATGACTCTGAGATGCTAGGTTCGAGATCAAACTTAATTAAAAACTCATTAAATTTCTTTTTCCACATTCTGGGGGATTGCTTAAGACCATATATGCTTTTCTGAAGAGAGCAAACATGATTTGGAAAATCTGGGTTTTCATAACCTTGGGGTTGTTCCATGTAAGGTTCTTCCAAATCACCATTCAAGAAGGCAGATTCTACATCTAATAGAATCATTTCCATATCAAGTGATGCATAAAGTGATAAGATTGTTCTAATTGAATCGAATTTTACTACTAGAGAAAAAGTTTCACCATAATCAAGTCCTGAATTTTGTGAATAACCTTTCGCAACTAGTCTAGCCTTAAACATTCTATTTGATCCATCTGCATTTTGCTTTATTTTGTATACCCACTTGCATGCAATAGCTTTTCTGTCTGATGGTAGTGTCACATAAGTCCATGTTTGATTTTTCATCAAGGAATTGAATTCATCGTCCATAGCTAGTTTCCACTTTTTTGAGTTTTGTCCTACAATTGCATTTTCAAAGTTCAATGGTTCTTGGTCATGGACATAGCAAGCATATGAAATAGCTCTTGTACAGTTGGTTGATGATTGTTCCTTTTCTCTGATTCTATTCCTGAGAGGGTATCGACATGATTCTTCTGGTTTGGAACTGGTATTTATGCTATCAATACTTTCTTCACTATATATAGTTACCTGCTCTTGTTGGTTATCCTGAATATTTTATGATGTATTAGCTTCAGTAAATATTACATCTCTGCTTATGATAATTTTTCTAGCAATAGGATCCCACATTTTATAATTTTTGTTAGTTTCAGTATATCCAACAAAAAATGTACGAATACTCTTTTTGTCTAATTTCTTTCTGTTATCTTTTGGTATATGCACATAAGCGTTACATCCAAAAGTATTCAAATGTAAGATGGTGGGTTTTCTCTTGTACCATATTTCATAAGGTGTAGAATTTCCCAATACTTTAGAAGTACATCTATTTAAGAGATAGACTGCTGTGTTTACGGCTTCAGCCCACAATTCAAGCGGCATTTTTTTTTCCATGTAACAAGCATCTAGCTGATTCAACTATTCTTCTGTTATCTCTTTCAGAAATTCCATTCTGTTCTGGGGTATATGGAGCAGTGAGTTCATGAACAATTCCTAGAGATTTTAGATAATCAGAAAAATTCTTATTTAAGAATTCTGTGCCATATTCTGTTCTGAATCTTTTTATTTTATTTCCAGTTTCAGTCCTAACTCCTTTTACAAATTCTTTAAATTTCTCAAGTACATCTGATTTATGTCTAATGAAGTAGGCCACTCTAAATCTTGAAAAATCATCCTTGAATGATACAAAATATAATCATCCACCTGGTGATCTTTCACTCATTGGTCCACAAACATCTGAATAGATCAGCTCTCCTGGATAGGTCGAATTTGGACTTGTTGACTCGTGAAAAACTTTTCTATTTTGTTTTCCATAGATGCATGCTTCAGATAGTGAAGAATCAGGCTTTTCTCTAATTTTAATGTTTTCTTCAAAAACATTATTTTCAAACATTTGGATTAATTTTATAGGATTTACATGACCCATTCTTTGATGCCATATATCTAGACTTAACTGAGCAACATGAGTTTGTGAAGATTGCTTTGCTTTAATAAAAATTTTATAAATATTTGAATTGTCCTTTATAACTAGCACTTCCAAAATTTTTGTCAATTTTATCTGAATTCCTTTACAAATGAGCGTCAAACCATGTTTTGTTGTAGTAGATATTCGAAAAAGATTGGTCTCCAATTAAGGTATATAGAGAACATCCAAAAGAGTTGCATTAAATTCCTATCAACATAAGAAAGAATATAAATATTTCCCTTACCTTTTGCATAGATCTTCTTTCCATCTCCAAGGCACTTAGGATGAACACTATCTGGTATTTCTTCGAACGTAGAGAACCATTCTCTTCTGAAAGTCATGTGATCCGTTGCTCCAGAATCTGCAATCGAGGAATCCTTTGTTTCAGCGAGGAAGGCACTTGTCTCAGCTGAAAAAAGCACAGCTATCATCTCTGGCTGAAGAACTTGGCGGTTGTCCTTTTTGTTCTTCCTTTCTTTTATAGCATTCTTTCCACCAATGTTCTTTCTTCTTGCAATATCCACAGTGTGTGTTCTTCTTTTTATCTTTAATGGATTGTTGATGCTGCTGTTGTTTGTTGGAAGCTGTTGAATTTCTGTTGAACTTTGAAAAAGTCATCAAGGCATTATCTGGTTTAAAATTTCCCGAAGAATCCCAATGATTCTGTAAGCTTTCTTCTTTCAGTAATCTTGCCGTCAAGTTTTCTAGAGTCTTTTCTTCTGATGAAACTGAATCCCACGCTGTTATGAAATGCTTGTATTTATCAGGCAAGCTGCAAATTATCTTTGTAATTAGGGAAAGATAAGAGATTGGCTCACCTAGATCTTTCATTTGTTGTGCCTGAGTTTCAACTTTGGAAATGTGTGAAGCAATGTTATCATTTGGATTCATTTTATATTCGAAAAATCTTTGTTGCAGCAAATATTTGTTTGTTTCAGATTTCAGTTCATATATTTTTGATAATTTCTTCCACATTTCTGCTGAAGTCTGGCAATTAACAATCTGTTGAAGATATTTAAACTCTAAAGCAGTAGTGATCACACACACACAGCATTTAGGATTTTGTATCTTTCTTTTTCCATTCAGAGAATTTTGCAATATCCTCTATTTCAGGTTTTACTTCAGAGCCATCAGTTATACTGAGAATATCTTTTGCTTCTAGAATAATCTTCATTTGAAATTTCCATAGATGTAAATTATCGCCGTTGAATTTTGAATTTGTGGAAGTTCAATTGTCATCTTGAGCAAGCAAGCGAATTTCAGCTTAGATAAACAAAAATATTTGATACCAACCAAGCTCTGCTGCCATGTAAGAGAATTAGAGGCTGGATCTCAGAAAGTATTGTTTAATTAACAATAATATTATATTAAGATGACAAGGAACAAAAAGAGTCACAAAAGGCAAGCGCAGTAGCAGGAAGAAAACAAAAACTTAAAACTACAGGTATAGACAGTGTGGCGCCAGGTCACGTGATGTCTGGTAGGAAGGTGTCGTTACTAGGCAACAGCTGATGTGCGAAGTTACTCTCCAATAAAACCCCATTCAAAGCTATCGAGAATAATCATGCTGAAAGACTATTATAACAAATACACATGGATCTCTGTGGCACTATGCTAACCAAATCACTGGGTGGTGCAAACTATATGTACCTTATTGTGGATTCATATAGGAGGATGCATTGCATTTTTTGTTGATTTCAAAAATCATCGAGAAAATGAAACTGAATATTAAAATAAAAATGTTAGATCAGACAACAGAACTGAATTTGTCAATAAAATATTTCATGAGTTTTTAAGGAAAGAAGAAATAAACCATCAAAGAACAGTTCCAAATTCACCACAAAGCAACGGAATTACAGAAGGAACCAATCACACCCTTCTTGATGGGCTAGAACTATGTTATTCGATGCGAAATTACCAACTGAAATTTGGGCGGAATCCAATGCAACAGTCGCTTATTTGAAGAATTATACACCAAGCATGATTACATGAAAACTTCCATAAAGAAATGGACTGAAAACAAGGCATCAGTAGCCATTTAAAAATCTTTGGAAGTCTTGCCTACTATTACATTCCTAAAAATCAAATAAATAAATTTGACTATAGATCAAGAAAAGGAATATTCACCGGTTACTCCAGACATAAGAAAACTTATAGAAATATATAATCCACAAGATGAAAAATACACGAAGTTCAAACTGTCAAAATTAATGAAAATTCAAAAGGCGCTGATCTCTTCTAGTGTTTTCGACCAAAAGGTCCAAGATCAAATTATATGTTGAAATGAACAACATGAATTGGATTTTTTTTTCCGAATTAAACCTACCATGGGCTCTATTCCAGAAGAACCAAATACTCCAGACAACCCAGAACCAATACGTGGATTACCCCGAAAACACGGACCTATTGCAGGAAGAACTAATGAAGATATTCAGGAACAGAATCTCATCAATCTGCGAGAGCAGAAAGAAAGGATGATAGCTAGCGGTGCAAGACGATCTAAAAGGATAAAAAAAAAGGAAACGCAGCCGATGTAACCGAACTATCTTCAACTTTCATAGACATAACTAAATCATATCGGGAAGCCATGAACACCCCATTTTCAGACCAATGGAAAAAAAAAACAATGGTAGAAGAGTTATATTTCCTAACTTAATGTTTGGACTCTTGTACCCAAACCAGATAATAAAAACATGATAAAAGGAAAATGGATTTTTTATATAAAAATAATCCAGATGTAGGCATTGACAAAAGAAAGGCTAAATTTGTTGCAATGAGGAATAATCAAAAACCTGGCGTCGACTATGAAGAATATTTTGCTACTCTGATGAAACTGGACTCTTTAAGAACATTGATTGCCATTGCGTCACAATCAAACATGAATATTGGCCAATATGAAGTCAAAACTGCTTATCTCAATGCGGAACTAAAAAACGATATGTACCTGGAACAACCTGAATGATTTTTCAAGCAGGGCAGGAGAATAAAGTGTGCAAACTAAACAGAAGTTTATATAGTTTAACGCAATCAGGGAGATTCTGGAATGAAAAAGTTAACAAAATTTTAAAATATATGGGACTCAGACGTAGAGAAGGCGAACCATGCGCATACATCTTTCAAGAAAAGGAGAAAACTCTAATAATTGGAATTTATGTAGATGATTTCTCATTATTGGATCGGAAAGTACCATAATTAACAGAAGAGTTAAGCAATTGGAGAAGCAATTTTTCATTGTTCGAAAAGAAAAACAAATATTTTTTCTTGGAATCAAAGTCGAAAAAAAGGAAAACTGTTTAGAACTTCCACAAGAAGCATATGTAGAAAAGATTTCGAAGAAATTTTATCTTGCAGAATGTAATCCAGTAAAACCCCCTGGTGATATTAATCAAGATCTGGGTAATCACCCAGATACTTCTCCTGTGGCTTTGAACTTTACCAAGAAATGATAGGCTCCTTGATGTACCTATCAGTGGGAACAAGGCCCGATATAACTTTTTATATTAGTCAATTCTCCCAATACAACAAAGATCCCAAAGTCATTCACCTTAATGTACTTAAAAGAATATATAGATACTTGAAGGGCACAAAATGATACAAGCTATGCTTTGACAGAACAAGAGGGAAAATTGAAACCTTCACATATGCTAGCTGGTCCTCATCTAAGGACTCAAAATCATTTTCAGGATATTTAACTATATTAGGATCTCCCATACTTAGTTTGAAATCTCAAAAATAAAAAAATGCTTTTATTCAAATACTATTCGTTGCAATTATAAATTGGCGCCGTGGATGTCATTCTTGTATAATATATAAATGAGTTTTAAAAATTGTAAAAAAAAAATGCATCGGCCCGGGAATCGAAGGGCAGGCGAGCATTCTACCACTGAACCACCGATGGTTATGAGAAATGGCCATATTTGGGTAATTATTCCATTCACAAAAGCAAACGGTGACAGAATTGATTAAAAAAGGGCAATGCCCGGGTTTTACCCGATTAAATGCTTTTATTCAAATATTATTCGTTACAATTATAAATTGGCGCCGTGGATGTCATTCTTGTGAAACGTCCCGCTCCAAACTTTGTGTCTGAGAAGCGATATTTTTATAAAGAGATGATCTGGCTTTGTGTCTTCTGCTCGAATGAATGTTTTTCTGTTAGAATTTTGTTCCTGCATACTAAAAATGAACTGGCTTCACCCGTGGTCTCCGCTTTTTGGAATTTTTCCGGATATAATTTTGTATCTGATAATCAAATATGATACAGCAATATTGTTATCATCATTTTCTGAATAAAAAACAACTACTTGTTTCCCAGAACCTGTCAATTTCTTTTTCTTGACTAAAAATCCGAAAAATATATTTTCCAGATTTTTCTCTATGTCCTGTTAAAACACGTTTTACATGTCTATTAGGTCATCTGATATTACCTTCCATCTTCACCGCTAGAGGCGCTGCTTGCGAGCGAAAGGGCAAATTTGCCACGCAATTTGAAAATAACTTGTTTACATACTTGTATACTTGTGTACATAGACCATAAATCTGTACATAGACAATAAAAGCACATATTTTTTAATAATATGATTGAGTTTTAAAAATTGTAAAAAAATGCATCGGCAGGGAATCAAACCCGCGTGGCAGGCGAGCATTCTACCACTGAACCAAAAGCAAACGGTGACAGAATTAAGAACGAATGCATGACGCTGATAACTGTATATATTAAATAAATAATCCAAATTTTGCCTTATCATTAGATTTGGTCTTATTACCTTGTGTTTATAATCTATAATACAATGGCACAGCTGTGTCACCAACTCTGCCCCCCCGCGCCAGGACATCTTGACCCCTCTGATTGGTCGGTGGGTACTTGGACTGTCCATCCGGCAGACCTAAGCCTATCTCCGTCGCAAGGTGGCGCTGCTTGCGAGTTAAAGCTACAAATCTGCAAATAACTCTAAGGATATTCAAGATATTCAAGAAATTATTTTCGAAAACCTTTCCGAGGATATACCTAATAATATCCCAAAATTTCACGGCGATTAGATGCATGGTTTTAGAATCTATAGAGAACACACACACACAGACATTCATTTATATATATACTAGCGGACCCGCCCGGCTTCGCCCGGGTTTTACCCGAGTAAAAGTTTGTCTAACGAATCTCTCGATAAAGTGAATATTTTTTTCCCGGTCCCTTGAAAATACTCGATAAGTTGAATAAAATCAATATTAATTGGTTCCCTCGGTAATTGGAAGTTAAAGGAATAGTATCTTGCCTTGGAATTGTATCATTATTCTTGTATGGATGTACCCGGCTTCGCCCCGGGTTTTACCCGAGTAAAGGTTTGTTTAACGAATCTCTCCGATAAAGTGAACATTTTTTTCCCGGTCCCTTGAAAAAATACTCGATAAGTTGAATAAAATCAATATTAATTGGTTCCCTCGGTAATTGGAAGTTAAAGGAATAGTATCTTGCCTTTGAATTGTATCATTATTCTTGTCTCAAATAAATTGCCGTGTCATCTTGAATTTTGTCTTTCCTAATTTTCTACATTACAAAATCATCGTATCATCATGATAATATTTAGAGCAGATTGTTGAATTATAACAGATAATTTAGAATATTTATCTTGATTATTCTAGGCGAAAAGTTATTTCAAAAATTTTATTTGCTAGAAACCTTCCCAGTACTATACTAAATAACTTCCCAAAGTTTCATGGCGATCCAATGAGTGGTTTGGTCAGGCATAAAGGACAAACAGACATACATTCTCAGAAAGTATTGTTTAATTAACAATAATATTATATTAAGATGACAAGGAACAGAAAGAGTCACAAAAGGCAAGCGCAGTAGCAGGAAGAAAACAAAAACTTAAAACTACAGGTATAGACAGTGTGGCGCCAGTCACGTGATGTCTGGTAGGAAGGTGTCGTTACTAGGCAACAGCTGATGTGCGAAGTTACTCTCCAATAAAACCCCATTCAAAGCTATCGAGAATAATCATGCTGAAAGACTATTATAACAAATACACATGGATCTCTGTGGCACTATGCTAACCAAATCACTGGGGTGGTGCAAACTATATGTACCTTATTGTGAATTCATATAGGAGGATGCATTGCATTTTTTGTTGATTTCAAAAATCATCGAGAAAATGAAACTGAATATTAAAATAAAATTGTTAGATCAGACAACAGAACTGAATTTGTCAATAAAATATTTCATGAGTTTTTAAGGAAAGAAGAAATAAACCATCAAAGAACAGTTCCAAATTCACCACAAAGCAACGGAATTACAGAAGGAACCAATCACACCCTTCTTGATGGGCTAGAACTATGTTATTCGATGCGAAATTACCAACTGAAATTTGGGCGGAATCCAATGCAACAGTCGCTTATTTGAAGAATTGTACACCAAGCATGATTACATGAAAACTTCCATAAAGAAATGGACTGAAAACAAGCCATCAGTAGCCATTTAAAAATCTTTGGAAGTCTTGCCTACTATTACATTCCTAAAAATCAAATAAATAAATTTGACTATAGATCAAGAAAAGGAATATTCACCGGTTACTCCAGACATAAGAAAACTTATAGAAATATATAATCCACAAGATGAAAAAATACACGAAGTTCAAACTGTCAAAATTAATGAAAATTCAAAAGGCGCTGATCTCTTCTAGTGTTTTCGACCAAAAGGTCCAAGATCAAATTATATGTTGAAATGAACAACATGAATTGGATTTTTTTTTTCGAATTAAACCTACCATGGGCTCTATTCCAGAAGAACCAAATACTCCAGACAACCCAGAACCAATACGTGGATTACCCCGAAAACACGGATCTATTGCAGGAAGAACTAATGAAGATATTCAGGAACAGAATCTCATCAATCTGCGATAGCAGAAAGAAAGGCTGATAGCTAGCGGTGCAAGACGATCTAAAAGGATAAAAAAAAAAGGAAACGCAGCCGATGTAACCGAACTATCTTCAACTTTCATAGACATAACTAAATCATATCGGGAAGCCATGAACACCCCATTTTCAGACCAATGGAAAAAAAAAACAATGGTAGAAGAGTTATATTTCCTAACTTAATGTTTGGACTCTTGTACCCAAACCAGATAATAAAAACATGATAAAAGGAAAATGGATTTTTTATATAAAAATAATCCAGATGTAGGCATTGACAAAAGAAAGGCTAAATTTGTTGCAATGAGGAATAATCAAAAACCTGGCGTCGACTATGAAGAATATTTTGCTACTCTGATGAAACTGGACTCTTTAAGAACATTGATTGCCATTGCGTCACAATCAAACATGAATATTGGCCAATATGAAGTCAAAACTGCTTATCTCAATGCGGAACTAAAAAACGATATGTACCTGGAACAACCTGAATGATTTTTCAAGCAGGGCAGGAGAATAAAGTGTGCAAACTAAACAGAAGTTTATATTGTTTAACGCAATCAGGGAGATTCTGGAATGAAAAAGTTAACAAAATTTTAAAATATATGGGACTCAGACGTAGAGAAGGCGAACCATGCGCATACATCTTTCAAGAAAAGGAGAAAACTCTAATAATTGGAATTTATGTAGATGATTTTCTCATTATTGGATCGGAAAGTACCATAATTAACAGAAGAGTTAAGCAATTGGAGAAGCAATTTTTCATTGTTCGAAAAGAAAAACAAATATTTTTTCTTGGAATCAAAGTCGAAAAAAAGGAAAACTGTTTAGAACTTCCACAAGAAGCATATGTAGAAAAGATTTCGAAGAAATTTTATCTTGCAGAATGTAATCCAGTAAAACCCCCTGGTGATATTAATCAAGATCTGGGTAATCACCCAGATACTTCTCCTGTGGCTTTGAACTTTACCAAGAAATGATAGGCCACTTGATGTACCTATCAGTGGGAACAAGGCCCGATATAACATTTTATATTAGTCAATTCTCCCAATACAACAAAGATCCCAAAGTCATTCACCTTAATGTACTTAAAAGAATATATAGATACTTGAAGGGCACAAAATGATACAAGCTATGCTTTGACAGAACAAGAGGGAAAATTGAAACCTTCACATATGCTAGCTGGTCCTCATCTAAGGACTCAAAATCATTTTCAGGATATTTAACTATATTAGGATCTCCCATACTTAGTTTGAAATCTCAAAAATAGTCACTAGTAGCCCTGTCAACATTCGAGGCGGAATTAATTACTATCTGTGAGTGCAATGAAGAGTTGAAATGGTTTATGAACTTTCTTTCTGAAATAGGTCAGCAAACCTGTGTTAAAATACCACTTGTTCTGAAGACACACAGTAAATCAGCACTAGACTGGATTGAAGGAACATCTCATCATTCTAGAACCAAGCACTTTAATAGAAAATATTTATTCGTGAAATATGAAGTCTCAAAGGGAAATTTAAGAATATTTTTCCTAAACTTAGAAGCTCAAGAAAGAAACCTTCTCACCAAAAAACTGCCGGGAGACAGAATTAAAAGATTGCTTGTAAATATGGGACTTCTTTTTGGACCTAATTTAGATTTTCTTTCTAAAGGGAAGAGTTGTTGTGAATAGTAAACAAATCTGTTAAATATGTTTATGTTTTGACCCCAAGTATTTGTTTGTTTTAAAAGGGGTAATGGCTTAATGTAAAGGCTAAAATATTTCTCGCAATAAATTTGTTCAAATTTATAAATCTGAATTAATGTAAAATTGAAATTTTCCTATAACATCAACAAATCATAGACCAAATTCTAATCTGTGCCCGTTATATAAAACTAGCCGAATGAACCGGGCAACGCCCGGGGTTTACCCGATTAAATGCTTTTATTCAAATACTATTCGTTGCAATTATAAATTGGCGCCGTGGATGTCATTCTTGTATAATATATAAATGAGTTTTAAAAATTGTAAAAAAAAAATGCATCGGCCCGGGAATCGAAGGGCAGGCGAGCATTCTACCACTGAACCACCGATGGTTATGAGAAATGGCCATATTTGGGTAATTATTCCATTCACAAAAGCAAACGGTGACAGAATTGATTAAAAAAGGGCAATGCCCGGGTTTTACCCGATTAAATGCTTTTATTCAAATATTATTCGTTACAATTATAAATTGGCGCCGTGGATGTCATTCTTGTGAAACGTCCCGCTCCAAACTTTGTGTCTGAGAAGCGATATTTTTATAAAGAGATGATCTGGCTTTGTGTCTTCTGCTCGAATGAATGTTTTTCTGTTAGAATTTTGTTCCTGCATACTAAAAATGAACTGGCTTCACCCGTGGTCTCCGCTTTTTGGAATTTTTCCGGATATAATTTTGTATCTGATAATCAATTATGATACAGCAATATTGTTATCATCATTTTCTGAATAAAAAACAAATACTTGTTTCCCAGAACCTGTCAATTTCTTTTTCTTGACTAAAAATCCGAAAAATATATTTTCCAGATTTTTCTCTATGTCCTGTTAAAACACGTTTTACATGTCTATTAGGTCATCTGATATTACCTTCCATCTTTACCGCTAGAGGCGCTGCTTGCGAGCGAAAGGGCAAATTTGCCACGCAATTTGAAAATAACTTGTTTACATACTTGTATACTTGTGTACATAGACCATAAATCTGTACATAGACAAGAAAAGCACATATTTTTTAATAATATGATTGAGTTTTAAAAATTGTAAAAAAATGCATCGGCAGGGAATCAAACCCGCGTGGCAGGCGAGCATTCTACCACTGAACCAAAAGCAAACGGTGACAGAATTAAGAACGAATGCATGACGCTGATAACTGTATATATTAAATAAATAATCCAAATTTTGCCTTATCATTAGATTTGGTCTTATTACCTTGTGTTTATAATCTATAATACAATGGCACAGCTGTGTCACCAACTCTGCTCCCCCGCGCCAGGACATCTTGACCCCTCTGATTGGTCGGTGGGTACTTGGACTGTCCATCCGGCAGACCTAAGCCTATCTCCGTCGCAAGGTGGCGCTGCTTGCGAGTTAAAGCTACAAATCTGCAAATAACTCTAAGGATATTCAAGATATTCAAGAAATTATTTTTCGAAAACCTTTCCGAGGATATACCTAATAATATCCCAAAATTTCACGGCGATTAGATGCATGGTTTTAGAATCTATAGAGAACACACACACACACACAGACATTCATTTATATATATACTAGCGGACCCGCCCGGTGTCGCCCGGGTTTTACCCGAGTAAAAGTTTGTCTAACGAATCTCTCGATAAAGTGAACATTTTTTCCCGGTCCCTTGAAAATACTCGATAAGTTGAATAAAATCAATATTAATTGGTTCCCTCGGTAATTGGAAGTTAAAGGAATAGTATCTTGCCTTGGAATTGTATCATTATTCTTGTATGGATGTACCCGGCTTCGCCCGGGTTTTACCCGAGTAAAGGTTTGTTTAACGAATCTCTCGATAAAGTGAACATTTTTTTCCCGGTCCCTTGAAAAAATACTCGATAAGTTGAATAAAATCAATATTAATTGGTTCCCTCGGTAATTGGAAGTTAAAGGAATAGTATCTTGCCTTGAATTGTATCATTATTCTTGTCTCAAATAAATTGCCGTGTCATCTTGAATTTTGTCTTTCCTAATTTTCTACATTACAAAATCATCGTATCATCATGATAATATTTAGAGCAGATTGTTGAATTATAACAGATAAATTAGAATATTTATCTTGATTATTTCTAGGCGAAAAGTTATTTCAAAAATTTTATTTGCTAGAAACCTTCCCAGTACTATACTAAATAACTTCCCAAAGTTTCATGGCGATCCAATGAGTGGTTTGGTCAGGCATAAAGGACAAACAGACATACATTCATTTTTATATATATAGATATATATATATGTATATATATATATAATTCAAATTGTGCCTTATCATTAGATTTGGTCTTATTACCTTGTGTTTATAACCTATAAACCAAATTGTGTCTTATCATTAGATTTAGTCTTATTACCTTGTTTTTATAACCTATAATCCAAATTGTGTCTTATCATTAGATTTGTTCTTATTACCTTGTTTTTATAACCTACTAGGCGAATGACCCGGCTTCGCCCGAGAAATCCCTTGGGTGCAATTTTCTTCATACTAAAAGTATATCAATAATAAATATTAGAAGTGCCATAGAATAGCAATACAGAAGTAACACATAAACTACAGGAAAAAAGTGTGTGTGATGGCAAAAATTGTATTATATTAGTGTTTAGGTATTTGATTTAATTAATATAGTTGATATAATAGTATATATTTATATTATATTTTTTATAAATTAGTTTTAAAAATTGTAAAAAAAAAAAATGCATCGGCCGGGAATCGAACCCGGGCCGCCCGCGTGACAAGCGAGCATTCTACCACTGAGCCACCGATGCTTTAAAAAAATGGCCATATTTAGGTATTCATTCCATTCCGGATTAGTCCGCGTAAAAAAAAAGTTCTTCAAATAAAAAAAAAGAAATAGCCAAAAATACTAATCAAAATGCAGCCGAAAATTTTCCTCAGGTTTATAAAAAGCGACATGCAAAATTTGGTACCAATTGGCTCAGTAGTTTTTGAGTTTATCGCGAAACAGACAGACAGACAGAAATTGACTTTTATATATAGAGAGATAATCAAAAGCAAACGGTGACAGAATTAAGAAAGAATGCCTGACGCTGATAACTGTATATATTAATAGAATTAGATAGAATAATCCAAAGAAAACAATTATGTCCCATAAACGAAAAATATTAAACACCTAGTATACATTATTTTATTGATATATTTAAACATAATTATTCGAAAAGAATGAAATATAAAGTGTTTAAAGCAAAACGTTAGGAAGAATTTAATAGAAACCAGTGAACTATAATCCAATATTATATCTAACCAACAAGATATTCTTTTAATTCAAGAACCATATGTATGGCACAATGATGTTATTTATGACGTAGATTATCAGATTGTATGCTAGAATAAAAACGAAAATAAATATACGGCAATTATTATATTGACAAAAACTTAATATATCGTAAGGTTTTTAAACTTTATATATCTTTTTATTAAACATTTGCTCGAAACTTATGAAGACTAGCCTCTAATCCTTTGCGGTGATTTCAATTCTCGGAATCCAGTTTGGTTCAATAAGGTAACTAATTCCAACGGATATAGACTACAACCAATTATAATTATTGAAGAAGCTAACCTATAGATTCATAACCTAAAAATAAACATTTGTCGCGTTACTAGTATAATAGATCTCACAATTTTTAATAAACATTCATTGAATTCGATAATGAATTTACACACTGCCGAAATATCTAAAACTTCTGATCATGCTGCTTTAGAAAGGGTCTGCAAAGCTTTTATTCGGAAGAGCCAAAAATTACAATTTACAAAATTACAAACTTTTTAAAGAGCAAAACATTATTTTTGCCAACAATAATTATTAATTAATAAATAAATTAGAAGTTTTTCTGGTAAAAAAAAAATATTTATTCATAATAAGAATATAATTTATTCATATATAATATCTTATTAGAAAAAAAGTGCATAATATGTATTTTGAAAATATAATACATATTGTGATACCTACCTTTACTTCAGTATTTTTATATTAATATTATAATGTAGAAAATTAGGAAGGCCAAACCTCAGAATTACACGGAAATTTATTTAATGTGAGACCAAATTAAAGCTAATAAAATAGCAGAGGGGCAATGAGAAAATTTTACAGCGTATCAAAATACAAATATTGAAATTCAAAATATTTTATTAGAATAACAAATAATCTGCTACATAGCTCTTTCCCTATGGAAGCTGTGACCCTTGGCCTGAAAATCTTGTTGGAACTGACGTGGATCTGACATGTACTGTCAAGGATTCCCTCGGAGTCTTGGACTATGTCCCTAGTAGCTTTGCCGCCTTTTTCTTGTGGCGTGAAGAGCGGCTCTGTCGTCTTATCGTCAATAGGGACATCGTCATCTTGAAGGGAATTCTTGGCTTTGACACGGCGGTGGAATCCTTGAGCAGCCTCTGAAACTGAAGGTCATGGCAGCCATCGCCCTAAAGTTTTCTCGGCGATCTTTATTTTATCTTGCCTGTATCTCCATCAAAATATAATGTAGAAGATTAGGAAAGACAAACCTCAGAACAACACGGCAATTTATTTAATGTGAGACCAAATTAAAACTAATAAAATGGCAGAGAGGCAATGAGAAAAAAATTTACAGTGTATTAAAATACAAATATCGAAATTAAAAATATTTTCATAGAATAATGAATAATCTGATACAATATTATATATATATGTAAATATGTAACTTTGAGAAGATAATTCGCTTTTACTCGAAACAACAAACTATACTTCTCACAGTCAAAGCACTGGTGAAGACGCTAAATTGTCTTGCGTCGAAAGCGAATTGAGCCCTACATAGAAGCATCCGACGACGGCGTCATTCGAGATCTTCCGACGGACTGACGGCGCGTGTCAGGGAGGAGGGGTGCGGTGAAAAGCGAATACAAATGACTGAGAGATAAAATCTATGTCCTCGTTGATCGATTCATGATTTTTTTTCAATATAAAATAAATAATATTTGCGTATGAAACTAAGGAGCCGCATCTTAACATCGAAAGTGCCGCAAGTGGCTCACGAGCCGCAGTTTGTCCACCCCTGTGCTTTAGTAATCGATATAAGGCAAAAAATTATCCGATTAATAAACAAAAAAAAAAATGAAAAGAATCATACGCGTCTATAATAGTTTCGTATTTTGATAACAGATGGCGTGCTAGTGCATCTTAATAAAAATACACATGGATATTCAGAGAAAAAAATGAAAAATGGTCTATATATACCTATAACATATCAATATTATAAATACATAGATTGGAAAATGTAATGGCTAAAGCAGAAAACGAAACGATATTTATCAAGTGATAATTGGAATCACGAATCTATTAATGGAAGCTGTCTACCTATCTTTGGGAACTAAGTCCACCAATCTTAGATAATTTCTCTAGAATTAACGGATGGAATAGCGAACTTGAAAAAATTATAACGTATTTACACTATTATAAGAAATTTATATTATCTCTGGACGAATGACCCGGCTTCGCCCGAGAATTCCCCCGAGTGCAATTTCCTTCATACTGAAAGTATATCAAAAATAAATAATAGAAGTTTTATATAATAGCAATACAGAAGTAACACATAAACCACAAACAAAAAGTGTGTGTTGTTAACTGTTAACGTGATGATCCTGTTGAAGGACTGGCAAGTCCGAAAGCTTGATAATAAAAAGTGGCACAAAAAACTTAAGCCTGGAAGCATCATTTATTTTATAAAAAATGTGTGTGATGGCAAAAATTGCATTATATTAGTGTTTAGGTATTTGATTTGATTATATATGCAATCCATTCAGTTGTTTCAAAATCAATATAGTTTAAATAGCTGGCAGCTTTTCCACTCAACCCCCGAGGTACCCGCCCCAGCGCATTAACCCTTGAAATTTCCTGAGTTGAGTGAGTGACTGCGATGGATCTTGACTGCAATATCCATCTTCTCAGTAAGAATAAGAAAAAAATAGGTTTATAAAAATATTAAACTGAAATACTGACATGTAAATGTTTTTTAAGAGCACGTGGAAATTAGGCAAACATATGTGTTTGCTAAAGACTGCGACTGCATTTTAAACTATTTTTTGAAAAGATAAAAAACAGGCCAGAACAAAAAAAAATACGGAAACCATTATTTACATATAGTAACGCTAATTTTCAAAAAACAACTTAATTTAAAGTTGAATAGAAATGATAGAGATAAATTTAAATAGGTAAACAGTTATACTTATACTTTAGGTTCAGTTGAAGTAATTTTTAATATCCATTCTAAACTAATAAAGTGTAAACTTCAGGTAGTGAAAAAACCTTAGCTATCCATTGTTTATTGGACTTGAGATAGCAGGAAAAAATTTGATTAATAATTGATACAAAAGACAGAGCTGTGTATTTTAAAGGAAATGCATGTTTTTCCATATCTGCTGAAACTCATCTCCGATCTGAACAACCAAAATAACTCAATCAATTACTGGAAGAAATCAAGCATTGTTCAGTCAGTATAAAACTGACAATGGAGGAAAGCTGTTCAACATAAAATTCATACAATTGAACTTCCACCCATCAGTTGTAGACCATATGGAAGACCACTTGCTGAATATATTGAAATAATAAAACAAGTTGATTAATTGTGGCAAAAAGGTCTAATAAGATAATCTCAGTCATCTTGTACCTTGCCCGTAGTGTTGGCTTCAAAAAGGATGGTTCGCAAAGGATGTGCATTGACTACCGAAACCATTTAGTTTCATTTTCATCAATTAAAGTTGATGACAAGCAGCCTCTTTCTTACATCCAATACATTTTTGATCGCCTACATAATGCTAAATACATTACAACACTTGACATAGCATGGGGATATTGGCATGTCGAACTACATCCAGACTCTTTTGAGAAAACTGCTTTCATTACAAATGACGGGCATTATGCAGTTTTAGTTATGCCATTTGGTTTAAAAAATGCTCCAAGTACTTTTCAACGGATTATTCAACATATTATCGGAAATCTTCTTTGAAAAGGTATTTGTAATTATGAAGATGATATTATAATTTGCAGCAGTAACTTTTAAAGATCGTATTGAACTCTACTAATTAAAATATTCGACAAGCTTAAGGAAAACAATACCAAATTAAAGTTGAATATATATGTTCCTTTGCAAAACAAGAAATAAGGTATTTAGGACATATCATAAGACACAACAAGATTAAACCTAACCCTGAGAAAATCAAGGCAATAAATGAGTTTCCCCCAGCCTAATACAGTGGATCAAGTAAGGCAATTTTCGGGTTTAGCAAGTTACTACAGGAAACTTATTCCTAGGTTCAGTGATATTGTAGATCCTTTAACAAGCCTGACAAGAAAAAATGAGTTAATCAAATGGACTACTGAAGTTAACAAATCATTTAGAAACTGAAGTTCCATTTATCTACAAACCCTTTTCTCACTACATATAATCCTTTATTGCCATGAAAACTTTACACAGATACCACTAAACTAGGTATTGGTTCTATATTAGCTCATTTTGGAAGTGATAAACAAGAGCATGTAATTTTCTATTATTCAAGAAAAATTTACCGCATTAAAATAACTATTCTACATTTGAGTTGGAATGCTTTACTGTAGTTCAATCTGTTGAATACTGAGAAGTTTATCTTGAAAACATCACATTTTAAGTTTTTACAGATAATTCGGTTTTAGAATGGCTCTTCAAAATGAAGAAAACAAAAGTGGAATTCTTAAGATGGATTGTTGAATTGTCGAATAAGTCAAAGGAAATAGTTCACAGATCAGCTCAAAACAAACGCATGTCGATACTTAGTCAAAATCAGTAGTATCATTTCACATACCAATCCCCAGTCTTAGAGTGCACTAATAAAATGCGGATCTCTCAGCTTTTAAAAATATTATCATATTCATCCTGATCTTATTATGGTGGAACATAATGGAGTTCTTAAAGCGGTTGTTCCGAAATCATTTCATGAATTCTCAAGGAATGTCATGATAATCATTCTCATCCCTCAATTAACAAGACAGATTGATAACCCCATTTTAGTGGTGGCCGAATGCTATCAATTGCATCAAAGAGTATATTCATTCATGTAAAATATGTCAAATAACTAAATGCAGCCGTAAACCATTTATTAGAGAATATGTTGCATCAAACTCAGAACTGAAACCATTGGAATTGATATCAAAGGACACTATTGTGCTTGGTTCAGCTGAAAATGAAGCACAAATATACAAGAACAATATACCTGTTACAAATTTCAGAAATATATAAGACGCCGCAACTATTTTTATTAATTGTATAAAATAGCTTACTTACAGGCAAGCCCTTTCTCAGCAAACTAAAACAAAAAAAAAGTAATGGAAAGAGATTATATAGAATTAAAAAAAAAACTATGCAAATATAGGACATGAGAATTTATGAAATTTACATAATTAAATATTTTTGAAGAACAAACTATGAAAATGTTGATGAACTTAGTGAATAGAGAAACGGATAGAATTTTGTTTTAGATATGAATATCAATATCCATACATATATATTAAAAGAGTAAGTATTAAGATAGAAGGGGGGTATATTGCGATGGTAGCTGTATACCTTTGTTGATTGCATTTTGGTTCTTGATCGTTTCTATTCCTTCAAGGATGCGTCTTTAGGTTTTGGTTGTGGCACTTCTATGGAGGATTCTGGTACTATTAAAATCTGGAGAACCTTGTATTCAAGTAGTAATTGATCACCTCACAAGGTTTGTTTGGGCTTTCCCTACAGTTACAAATACTTCTCAAGCAGTAATTCAATGTTTAGACAAAATCATCAAACCATACTCCAAATCAAGTGGATTAAACTGACAATGGAAAGAATTTTACACCAAAAGAATTTGAAAAGTTTTTGAATGAGCATGACACACAGGTTCAACACACCTTTTCTCGACACCATATCATCCACAAAGTAATGGATTATGTGAAAAGGCAAACGACACTATTCTCACAAAATTGAGACCAAACCTTCAAGATAATCCAAGATTAAAATATTCTTCATTACTAGCCAAAATTGTGAAAGACTACAATACCACACTTCATGATATCACTAGATTTCCACCAAACTTTCTACTTTTTGGTGACTTTTCGACCCCAGAATTTTATGATTTACTACATTTCACAGTAGAAGAAACAAGAAAGAAGGCAATAGAAAATAGCAGAAAGCATAGGGAAAAGTGGAAAGCACGTCATGATGCAAAACATCCGTCATCATCATTCAAAGTTGGAGATTTTGTCCTTCGTAAAATTGCTTTTAATGAACCAAGCATGGTCAAAACATCGCCAAAGTATGAAGGTCCATTTCGAATATCAAGAATGACCCCAAGTAGTTCATGCGAATTTTCAAGAGAAGATTCCTCCTTAGTTAAAGTTCATGTTTCACAACTAAATACATTTATTTTACGAATATAAATCCTTCAAGCCGAGAGAGGGATATGTCACGTTTGTAAATTTTATAATTAATTTTAATTTATTCACTGAATTTGTACATTAAATTAAAAAGTCGTTTGTTATCATTACATGCAATGTATATATGTCATAATTTGCCTAATTCCCAAGAGATATAATTTATTTGGGCCATAATTAATATGTTAGAATGTAAATACAAATTCACCTATCTATAAATCTGTACAAAATGAACGTGGAGCCAGCGCGCGTTCACGAGTGTGGAACAAGTTATTTTTCGAAGCATACATGCACAACGGCTGCGCCCTTCCATTCGACCACGACGGATATGATATATATATATATATATATATGTATATATATATTTTTTTAAAACAAACGATAATAAACAACAACACAACAATGTAATTTGCATATCTTATTATAAAAAAATACAAACTTAAATTAACAATGACAAAACATATTTTACCATTTAAAACAAATACGTTAAAATAAATAAATATAAATGTGTGTATGTATGTATAGAAACAAAAAATAATAATAAAGGTCAGGTGTTTGTATAAATATCAAAAAGGCATATTCTGACCACGCTCACATGAGCATTTGCGAGCGTAATCAGAATATTCCTTTTTTTAATTTTAATAAAATATTTAACTACGCAAACAGGAAAGGATTTATTACCGCAAATATTTTGTATATTATAATATAATAATAAATAGCTAAGGAAATTTATATAAAACTAGCCAAATGACCCGGGCAACGCTCGGGTTTTACTCCAAGCATTTTTCTCCGAGTTCATATGTATAAAAAATGTTTTTATTCAAATACTATTCTTGCAATTATATATTATGACACGGCTTCACCCAGGATCTCTCCAAGTGAATGTTTTCCCTACGAATAATGCTTGAAATAAAACACTTTATGGTATATAATATATAAGCATTCTAAAATATAGTAATACAATTCAGAATTTGAAAAAAAAATTGAAATATCATGAATATATATATTTTTAAATAACACTGTGTAAGGTTTGTCTTGGCCGCCAAATGGCATACCGAATTAGTATGCTCCACACATCTTGACAACAGAAAGAAATGAGTATTTTTAACTCCTTTCCCAAAAAAAAAAAACAGACAAAGAAAAAAATCATTCGTATTATATTAACAATCTCTTTCAGTCATGCTAAAAAAATTGGTTTTTGTTAATTTATATGTTTAAAAATATATATTTATTTCACAAACAAAATATATATTTTAAATGATATACCAATAAAATAGAGTTGAATGAGACACTAATATTTTAATGTCGATTTTATTGTCTATATTTCTAATCTGTGTGATATATTTGACGCAAAAAATAGGTATTTTTGGACCAACCGAGCCCGGCAACACTGCACCCGCTGAGCGTACAGAAAAGGATTAACCCTGAAATTCCGGTAAACAAACTGCCTCGACGCTAAAGTTTGGTTTTGACAGGCCTGAAAAAGAACTATCTCTCATAAATTTTAATAATTGTTTTTAATAATATTTGTATTAATATTAATTTGTGTGATTTTTAAATAAATATTTCTTTCAATAAGTATTAAATTATTTATCACTGTTTTCTAACTTAGGCTTCGTCATCCACCGTTGTGACTCAACTTCTGCTGATCCCTGCAACAAAGGTATTGAATTATCAATTTATAATTTTCAAGTCAGTTTCCAGCATTACTGTGAAGCTAGGAGCGTTTAGTTCAGGTTAAGCCATCGGGACCTTGTATTGTCTTTCTTTTTATAATTTTAGACAAAGACAACAATGTTAATTCATCAAAAATATTATGATAGTCTATATTTAATGCAATATTCTATATATACATCAACTCTATATTATTTTATTCATTTAAAATTAATGACCAATTATTTTAGATATTTATATTTATGCTATTTTCTAATTTTGTTGTCAAATTCTGAATTGTATTACTATATTTTAAAATGCTTGATATTATAATTTTTTGTTTATATTATATATACCATAAAGTGTTTTATTTCAAGAAATAATCGCAGATAAAATAATCACTTAAGGTAATCCGGGGTGAACCTGGTTTATAATTTATAATTGTAACAAATAGTATTTGAATGAAAAAACATTTTTCATACATACGTACCCGGGGAAAATGCTCTAGGATAAAACCCAGGCGTTGCCTGGATCATTCTGCTAGTCCTTTATAAGTATACTATATTTCATTCATTTAATAGCAATTTAATACTTGGCATCTCATTTATATTTATCCGAATTTCATATTTAAACGATAGAATAATTATTACATTCGATTTGTTATCTATATATGTTTTTATATCGTTTTACGCAATTATTTAATCTTTAAAAAATAATGTAAAATACTCAAGAAAAAATATATTTCTTATGCAACCTAAAATTAGAAAATTTAAATGTATTTTTCAAAATGTTAAAAAGTAATCTCAAAGAGAGATAGCCATTATAACGCACTAATATTTTAATTACTTACTTAATATTTTAATTCTGAAAGACCCGGGCTCATCAGGCATTCCGAAGACCTCCCGCAAATTCTCCACCGCAGCGGGGCGCTGGTTGCAACTGAAAAACTGGCAAATTTGTTGAAAAAATTATAAATAACTCCAAAGATAATTCGAGATAGAGACCTAGAAATTTAACTATAAGTTTTTCCATACTCAACTTTATATACTGTTAAAATTTCACCCAGATTAGTTATGTATTGAGGACGTAGATAGAGAATATATATACATACGTTGACTTTTATATATAGAGAGAATACCACCCATGCTAGTAATGAATGGTAATTTTTGCATAGTTTATAATATAAAAGCGAATTATTCTAAAATAAAATCAGTGTGAATACATTTTCCACAAAAATTATTCATAAAACTTACCATAACGTTTACAAAATTATACTACATTGCTTAAGGCAAGAATTCACAAATGTTATTTTCAGTGAAACAGAAATGTGTGCGAACGATTATATTGTTCATAGTATACACAAATATAAATCACAAAATCTAAATGCCCACTATATAGTTTGTTTTATTTATTAATTTTAATATCACGTCATGGATACAATATAATATTATTATCACATAATATTAAATATTTAAAAAATATATTAGAATTTTATATTATAAAAATTCTACCAAAATATTGTGCAATAAAACAGATACACAACAAGTTTTATTGGTAAATATTTTTACCACAATAAAAATATTTTTGGATAAATGTTTCTGTTAAGTTATTTACATAACTAATATCAGCATATTATGTGAGAAACGCACAAATATCAATATTTAAAAATATTATTCAATTTTTCAATGTCTTTTTTTTAATGATAACACAGATTCTTGTAAAAAAAATCTGGACACGGATTTGTACTCATGCTGTCTGGTAATTTGAAATCCCAGAGAAATGTGTAAGGCCTTTGTTTTGTTAAAGTGCTTGAAAGGCTGAATGTTATGCGATAAAACGTAAAAATATTACTCGAATAATTTGGGGGAAAATTCCTTCAAATTAAGAGTTTGTGAATACTCGTTTGTCCAAATTTTTACAAAGCTAATTTGTTTATTTAAAAGGAAAACACAATATGCCCCTTTTTATATGAAATATATTTTTCAAATTACATATATGAGCATCTTTAACCACAGTTTATATAGAAGTTATCATAGAAAAAAACTATTAAAGGGATTAAAGGGGAAAGGTGAAAACTTACAAGGAAGCCAAATATGAATATTCAAAAATAAGATAAAATTGTCATGAGTGATGTTGCAAGAATTCTGAAAGCTCCAGTTATTAATATTCATGAAACATTGAGGAAAAAGTTAGGATTGAAATATAGAAGAAAGCGATTTTATTGCTCGAATAAAAGCCAAATCGCTCTGCCAAAGACAAAGTACAACGATTGACGCGGAAATACAGAATACACATCCTGAACGATGAGTCGTATTTTATCTTTTCCCACTCCAGAATCAACATAAATAGTGATTTTTACACATATACTAAATTCTCCTTTATATTTCTCTTTATGTTAAATTATTCCTCAAAAATATTAAAATGTCCTGCTGTTGTTGAAGGGTTGGGTCCACGTGAACTCACCCGACCAAAAGTTGAAGTACGCCATTGAGAATGTACAACATCGGGACCAGCCTGATTGCGTAAATCTATCATAACTACAGGAATGGTAGTTAAATGATTTGTCCAGATCAAGGCAGTATTCAAAAGAGGCTGAAAACATCACTTCTATGGAGATAATAATTAAAAAAAAAAAAACGCAGCCAACGTTCCAGTTCGAAGCCTTTTGGTCATGAAACTGATTGCTGGTGTACCTAAAGGAGTGTAACGCCAAGAACACCGATCATTTAATCAACTGGAGCCAGTATTGCGCACAAAAATGGATTATGGTATTGTACAGTAGCTAGCGATCGGTTTCAACTTGACGCTGTTCAAAGAAGAGGCGTTATTGAAACGAAATAAAATTGTTTTTCAAGTGGTCATTATTTTTTTTAATATTTTGTAAGTAAATTTATATTTTTATAACGGAAAAAAATGCGTCAATATTTTTTTCCAACACCAGTTATCATTCGCCAGGCTATATATACATTGTGGTAAACTATAATTTTGAATCTGTATGGAACGGTTTATTGGAATTCATTATGGTTGCTGCAAAATCTATAATCAAGCACAGCACACCTAAATGAATAATAATCTCTTAAAATTTGTGTCATTTTTTAAAGGCTTTTTTCACATATTTAAAGATAATTCTTAGCAATGTCAGACAATCAGATACTAGGCAAAATAAATGTTAGATTTGAACCGAAAATGGCTAGGTTGCTGCATATCTCCATCATTGCTGCTAACTTTAAACAACTCACATGTGAAGTGTCAAATTTTAAAAGTATTATTTTATATACTAAAATGCTCTGTTCAGGAAATGTAGATTTTTAATATTTTAATATGTTCTTTTGCATTCTGTTGTTTTTCGATGATTGACATACTTCTCCTTTAAATGTATTATTTATTATACATACATTACAATAAGAAAACACAACAAATACGAAAGATGGCTATATATATTTTTAAACAAGTTTTGTTCGACACTTTTAACAACAACGATTTTTTTTATATTTATTAGGCTATCATCATATCCAATCTCACCGAATATATATATGTCTATATATATAAAAATGGATGTTTGTCCGTCCGTGCGTCCGTTCGGCAGTGATAATCTTCTACATCGCTCAACCAATCGTGATGAAACATTGGGAAGATGTTTAGTATACTACCGGGATGGTTTCTGGCTAATTACTCTTTAAAATAACCTTTCGTTGCATTTTTATTTACAATAAAACGTAAATTCACTCGCAATCAGCGCCTCGCGGCAGACGTATGGCCTGAAATAGCCTCGCATGAGCTTATTTGTAACGTCAAGCTTAGCCTATAGGTTAGGTACACAGCTTCGTACCCCCGCAACCTAGGTTCGAGGCTCAGCGTGGGTGTTTTTTTTTTTCATTTCTTTTATATTATTGTAGCAAATTATTAAAAATAATATTTTATTTAAAATGTAGGCTTTTTAAAATAAAAATTAACATAAACAATATTTTAATAATATTTGTAACAAACCTAGGTTAGAGGCTCAGCATGGGTGTCTTTTTTATTTTCGTTTCTTTTATATTATTGTAGCAAGGTCTGTTTTACAGCATTATTATATTTTGATTGGTTTATTTTAAATATGTTTGTTATGAAGGCTCTATGTAATACTATTTAGAGCACATTTTACATTTTAAACACCTAAGCCCCCCTCTTTCTAATATTGTAGCAAAGTATTGAAAGTATTATTTTATTTTAGATGTTTGCCATGAAACTTTGGGATGTTGTTTAGTATACTATCAGGACGATTTCTGGCGAATTATTTTAGAATAATATTTATAACAATAATTATAGCGAAATTGAGACATAGTGATTATATTCTGTGTTTGTGCATATGTAAATATTTTACAGAAAATGTGAGAACGTTCTATTAGAATATCTCGAAAACAAAAAACAATACAAAAAAAACGAGTTCACTGACATTTATTAATGCAGTGATTGTAATCAATGATTACAATGAAGGGCTATATTATCTATATATATATAAATCACTTTCAAATTTTAACGTAACGTTCCATTCTCAATCCCTAAGAGCTTTAGATCGGCTAAAACATTTTAATCTTTATAAGTGAATATTAACTTTACTGTAATGAATAGTTTAGTATAATGTTAATTTAACATATTACAATTTAGCCACAGCAACGCGTGGCCGGGTTCGCTAGTATATATATATGTGGTAACAGAGGGTCAAACCTGTAGTAACCGAGAGGGACAGTCAGGGCGTGGATAGTTTTCCAGTACCTCTCTGAACTTTGGAAGACCTTTAACAGTTTTCACAGAGTACAGGCAGTCGTGGTCGAGGCAGAGTGAAAAGCTAGGGAATGTCCACACACAAAAAACGAAGAGACACAGCTGTAGTAGGAAAGTTCCATGAACAGATAAAAGTCGAGCTAAGAGCAAGATGGAGAAAGACGGTTTCTTATTGTTTAACATGGTCGATGAGGTGGACCTGGCTACAACCAACAAGGGCACACGCCAACGGAGAAGTGACTGTCTAAGATCGGCTAAAACCGAGGTTTTTATAAAGCCTTCCCTAAGATGTGAGAATTTGGACATTGAACGTCTGCGGCATTCTGCACCTTTTGACCTTGATGGCAACGGGCTGTCAAATTCCTTTTTAGGATTGTTTTCTATCTCGATTTTAGACTTTTTTGAACTTCTCAATCTTGCTTTAACACAGCTCTTAATCTATTACATAGTTTTATTTATTTATCCTCAGTTTTTACAAAGTTTCTATATACAACATGAAAATCTTGTTATAAGTATTACACAATATAGGGTTGTTGGCTTAAATTACCATATACAGTATATATTTATTTTTATAAAATTAAATTTCCAACAATTCCACCTCTAATTTCATAAAAATATGTATCTACAATTGTCCATCGAGAGCGCACAGTGACATTACGTCATACAAATGGCATCATATTGAATTTGTTTAGCACAAGGTGGCGCTCATAATTTTTGGCGTCTCAGCTAGCCCTTTGTTTACACTTGTGTTAGTAAAATTTAAGCCTAACCAAGAATAATAATAAAGTAATGTGAACACACAAATTATATTCAAATAAATGGGTAGTTTTACACATACATTAGGGTGTTAAATGCTATGAATTTGGAAATTAAATAGCGACAACAAGTTAAACTTTTTCCTTCGTTAAAACCTTAACTAATATATTAGAAATATTGTCTTCACTTTTTACATACTCAACATTAAAAGTGTTATTATTTAACTGTTCATGTAAAAATGAAATAGATCTAACTAGATGATTATATTTTTCTGTAGTTTGACCAGGTTTAGTCAGAAAAATTGATGCTTGGTTGTCACATAATATTTGTATTTTAACAAAGGTTGTGGTAATTTTTCCTCAAAAATATATTAAATATAAATACCCTTTTTTACACATTGAAGTAGTCCTTGTATTTCACCATCACAAGTTGAAAGGCGTGTGTTAGGAATGGTTTTGCTTGACCATGAAATTAAACTCTACCTAAATAAAAAGTTAATCCTGTAGTTAATATTGAAATAGTGGTTCTCTCTCTACCACAATTCCATGAAGCATCTGAATATGCCTTTAATTGTATATCTCCCTTACACTAAATCAATCCATATTGTTTAGTGCCCTTCAAGTATCTAATTATTCTTTAAGCAGCACCCATGTGTATTTCTCTTGGGCTTTGATTGAATCTGCTCAATATAATAACTGCAAAAGCAATATCAGGCCTATATTTTGTTGATAGGTATAGTAATGATCCAATTAGTTCTTGATATAATTTCTTATCAACTTCTTTAGAATTTTTATAATTATCTAAATTGGTATCAGGATCTAATGGAGTTGAGATATGTTGCAATCCAGCTAGTGATATTTCTCTAAAAGCTTATTTATTTAAAATTCTTGTTTTAAAATTAGTCTATCATCCTCTCTAATAATTTCCATACCTGATTTTCAAAAGGTTTTTAAATTTTCTTTGATTTTAAAGTGTAAATCTAATTTTTGAATTACAGCATTCAAAATTACAGGATCTGAATTTATTATTATCAGGTCATCAACATGCACTCCTAAAAGTAAACATAAATTGTTAATTTTATAAGTGAAAATACATTTATCAGATTTAAGTTGTGTGAAGCCTATTTCTAAAAGGTATTTTGTAAAAGTTTCATACCATATTCTGCCATTCTGTTTTTATCCATAAAGTGATTGGTTAAGTTTACATACAATGTCTTTAACTTGTCCTTGGTATCCTTCTGACTGGGTCATATAGATGGTTTCTGTTAGTTTTACATACAAGAAGGCAGTTTCAACATCAAAGTGGTGAAATTCATTGTTCATCATTGTGGCATAGGCTAGGAGTGTTCTAAAAGAATCAGTTTTCATTACTGGAGAAAAAGTTTCATTGTAGTCTGTCCCATATTTCTGAGAGCATCCCAAAGCAACAAGTCTTGCTTTGAACATTTTCTTATTGGTTAGGGGATCAATTTTCTTTGAAAATAACCATTTGAATTTGATAGGTTTTTCACCTTGAGGTAATTCAATAAGGTTCCATACATGATGGTCTTTAAGAGAATGTATTTCTTTATTCATTGCTTGTCTCCATAAAGTTGATTCTGGATTAATAATAGCTTCTTCATAGGAAGATGGTATTAAGTCTCCATGAGAAACTTTAAATGCCTCTTCATCTGGTTTATAGATAGGATCTTTGTCTTCATTGTCAAATATAGGTTCCTCATCTGAAGAAAGTTCATAGTAAATTTGGTCTCTTACATTTGGTCCTAAATTGTATCTTGGTGATGTTTGATTGGGAGAGATAAGATTTTCTTCTTGTCTTTCTGCTACATCTTCTGGCTCCTGCAATGGAAATGTTTCTTCACTGTTTTCATTTTCAAAAATTTCTATCAAGGAATAATCTTGAGTCTTAGTAGTGTTATCATTATCAAGAAGTGCTGCACCCTTCTTGTCTTCAAGGCATTTCACATCTCTTGACTCAGTAATTGAAAAGTCTTTAGGGTCACAAATTCTGTAAGCCTTCCTTTTTGAAGAATAACCAACAAATATGCCAGATTGTTTGGTACATTCAAGTTTTGACCTTTTATGCTTTGGCATAAAAATTTCAGCATGACATCCAAATATTTTTTAAATGGGATAAGTAGGTTTTCTATTAGAAAATAGTTCTTCTGGTGTAAATATTTCATTGTTTTTAGATGATGTTCTGTTTTTACATATACAAAAGTATTCATGGCTTCTGCCCAGAATTTTGTTGGTAGTTGAGATTTATTATATGATTATATTATTAAATTAAGAGAGCTCTATTTCCCTCAATTAATGTTCTATTGAATCTTTCTGCTTCTCCATTCTGCTGTGGAGAGAAAAATGTTGTCCTATGGTGTTGAATTCCCTTTCCACTCAAATAAGTAGCCATTTCATTATATACAAATTCAGTGCCATTGTCTGTTCTGATGCTTTTAATTTTCCTTTCAGTTAGATTTTCCACTTTTTCAATAAAACCTTTAAATATTTGGGGTGTTTCTGATTATATCTTTAAAAATTACAAATAATATTCCTGAAAAATCATCAACTATTTTCAATATATACTTTGTTTTATCAATGGATAGTTCTTTGAAATGTCCAATAAGATCAAGGTGTAGAAGGTCTAGTTGATTATTTGACTGGTTGTATTTTATCTCCTTGAATGGTAATCTAGTGCTTTTTGCCCTTATGCAGTCAATGCATTGTTCAGGAATGTTGGCTTCATTGTAGTTGAAATTGTAAACTGAAGAGTGTTGTTTCATTAGGTGCATATAATGTTTATTTATGTGACAGAGTCTCTCATGCCATTTATCCCAGTTGGAATCACTAGTCTTATAGGTTTTCGAGTCATTTTCAGTGAATGGGTTATATAAAATAGAATTGAATATGTAAATATCATTACTCCTTTTTGCTTCTATTAAGGTTCTACCTTGTTCATCTATGATATAGCTGCCATGCATATCAAATATAATACTTTTATTGTCTTCAACTATCTTGCTAACTGATAAAAGATTTGCATTTAAATCTGGAACATGTAATACATCCTTTAGAATAAAGGGTTCATTATCATTATCCCTCAATTTCACATTTCCTGAAAAATTGTGATTTTATGTAACTATTATCAGCAATAATAATTTTTCCTTTATCATCTTGAGGTTCTTCCAGGTATTCAAAATGTGATGTCATATGACTTAATGCCCCACTATCCAAAATTCAAAATTGTTCTCAATTTTTCCTTTCTTTCACCAGTTTTGCAAATTCCCTTGCTTTTTCTTTTTTGACAATTGTTGCCTTTTGATACTTATTTGGTGTTTTTGTTTTATATCCACTTGGTCCTGGTTGGGAGGTCTGTTTTACCATTGTCTTCCCATTGTTTTCTGGGTTGTGCCAGCATTCGTTGGCTTTATGTCATTGTTTATGGCAGATGAAACATTTGTACATTTTTGATGTCTTTGTTTCTTTATAATGTTTAATTTATTCTTATTATACACCTTTCAGTACCGAGAATTCTTGCATTTTCAAGCATTTTTTCTGCTCTTAGAATGTATTCATGCCATTTTTTTTCTTTCTTCATTTGTAGCCGTGATACTTAATTTCTAGCTTCTAAGCTTTTTTTTTGCGTTACCTTCATATCTTTTTTGCAAAGATGTCCAAATTTCCTTGGATGTGTTGCAGGTAAGAATAAGTGCGATTTGCGAATCATTCATTGCGCATATAATAATACCTTTTGCTTGGGCGTCTTGTTGGATCCATTTCGCCTTTTCGGCTTCATCTTTTGGTGAATCTTGTACTAAAAAATGTGCTAAAGTTTTTCCTTCAAGCACAGAAAGGATTCTAAATTTCCAACTAGCAAAAATATTGCCATCAAGCTTCGGTATATTTAATTGCGACATATCCGCCATTTTTGTTTTCATAATTATTCTTCTATATCGCAGTAGTATCGCAGATGGTGCTGGGCCCATAACCTTTGTTGTTTTTGATGATTGACAGACTTCTCCTTTGGATGTATTATTTATTATACATACTTTACAACAAGAAAACACAACAAATACAAAAGATAATAGTGGCTATATATTTTAATCAAGTTTTTGTTCGTCACTTATAACAATAACAACTTTTTTTTATTTATTAGGTTGTCATCATATCCAATCTCACATAATATATATATATATATATGTAGTAATCCCGAGGTGGAATGTACTGGGCAGTCGTGGTAGTGGGTGAGTGATGGGATTCCCGCACTGGGACAGCAAGAGACAGAGGCAGGTCTAGATGGTAACTCCAAGAAGGTAGAGGTAGACCACGGACGTCACGGATGCCCTAGCCTACGCGGGTAGAAGGGGGGATGAGAGATCTGAACTGACCGTATGACAGCGTCGCTCTGAAACAACTACCACACCACTCTCTTTGTCCCAATCTTGGGGGGCATTTATATGAGACGCTCGCAGATGGCGGCGAGTTCTGATTGGATCCCGTAATCACGCCACCTGTCAGGCGCCGGGTTATTTATTATGTCTGGCCACCTGTTCGGCCACCTGCTGACGGGGGAATGAACTCATTATCATAAACACCTGTTCGTCTGGTCCATGGCGTCGTCTGGACTACCTCTACTCCTTTTGTTTTATTTGTCACTTCTATTGTTACAAGTTTGATACATGTTTTTATATGGATATGGGGATATAATAAATATTAGAAGAAGGTTGTGATTTATCTATGTCAAAATATACTACAGAATGTGTCCCCGGTGATGAAGGTTTGGTTGGGGGAATGACATGTAATGAGTGATAACCTAACAAACCTATTATAAAAAACAAAAGAAGTAATTTGTATACAAATTAGTTAAAATTATTATTAAGCTACAAATCAAAAGGAGAAAGATGCTTTAATGGTGGTGTGTCAATGAAATAAAAATCAAGGTTATAAAAATAAAAACGCACAAAATGAATGATAAAAGATTAAGGGAAAGTATATAATACAAAATGTTAAATATGTTAAAATGAATCGTACAAGGAAAATAATATCTTATTGCATAAAGGATGAGAGGAAAAAAAAATATTTAATTAGTTTATTAACTGAACGTATAATGTGACGCTAAGGTTGAAAAAGGGGAAGGGAGTATCTGAGCATCTTTCTGCAAAGTAGTATCCCAAGCATTCTGCAATGCAATGCGAACTTGTTTAAGTGAGGCATTGTTTTCATTAACAGAAGGCCTAAGATATTCCGTCTGCATCATTAGCTCAGACAGCGAAAAGAGGTGGGAAGATTGATGGAGATAAAAGGGGGAGGTAGAGGTAAGAGGGATCCCTGTTGTCCATAATGATTGTGCCCGGTTGAATTGTGAAAAAAGAAAGTGAGAAGTTGATAAATTGGTGAATTGAAATGATGAGTCGGGCGATGAGAAAAAAAAATAAAAAGATCGCGCTGGATATCCTGAACTCATTATTGGGAATGGTATAGTGAGGAAGGATTGTTCCAGTCGGATTAATCAATGAAAAAAAAACAAAAATGTTCGGCGAACTGGAATCCCTTGGAAGGTTGGAGGTTTGAAGGATGCGGAAAAGGAGAGGTGGGTGTAAGAGAATTATTGCTGTCAATTTTGATTGTGTCCGGCTTATGTGGTGAAAAGAAAAAGATGAAAAATGAAAAAAAATGATGAGCCGGACGATGAGAGAAAAAATAAAAAATCTAACTGGGTCTCCTGAGCTCACTGTTGGGAAATGTACAGCGAGGAAGGGTCTTCTAGTTAGGTTAATCAATAAAAACAAAGAAAATGGTTGACGAACAATAATCTCTTGATGGCTGTAAAAAGTTGGGAGGAAAGGTTCATGGGATAGAGTTAGAGGTTGTAAGGGAAGCGTCAAAAATAACATTTTGAAATCTACAAAGAAAAATAAAATGATAAATATTTTATCTGTTAAAGAAATATTATAAATATTATTAGGTGTAGGTTTTTTAAATGGTGCCTAAGATAGTTGAAGTTGTAAAATGCTAAGTCTGAACATGATGAGAGAAAGAGAAAATAAAAATAATAAAGGTAATAATATATAAAGGGTTGATTGGTAGTTTAAGGCATTAATGTTGATTAATAAACAAAATGATATTATCGATTAATAGTGAAATGTTTTATCTACATTGGTAAGTAAAAAAAAACACCACAAAAAGTCCAACACCACAAAACTAGGCAACTGTAAGTCTATTTACAATAAATGAGAGAAAAGTTAAAAGAAAACAAAAACATTCGTTTCTGAAAAAAGGGAACATATTTACACACAGTGTAGATGTAAGATTATTGATGTCTTTTTAGTTTGACCTACGGGGGAGGCAATGTGACCCTATGTCGCTTTGGTCCGGTCTGAGAAGTTGGTCTTCGCCAGATCTTCCCGATTATATTATGTGAGACCAGACGGGGAGCGATCTTGATCCCTAAAATGATGTCATTGTATTGGAAGATAGGATTTTGGGTACATGTAGAATGTAGTGCATGTCTTAGGCGCTGAAAAGATTGCAGAGCGTTTTATGCAGTTGGTCTGCAAAGTTTTTAGGTGAGCCTACCCAAACGCCGGCTTGTTACGTTTGGGGAACATCTTTTAAAATATTAATTTAATAGAACTTTTCTCCATGTAACATTACGTTACATATAGGGAAATGAGAGGCGACAAATTTGAAAAAAAAAAAAAAAAACATTTTTGATTCCTAACAAGGGAGCCGGTAATGTCGTGTATGTTCGTATTAAAAGTACCCAAAAGCCCTATAATTGAATGTTTGACAGGTAAGAGTGCTGAAGTAAGAAAGATTACCTCTGCTAATGATGGATGCTAATGATGGATGCAAAGGTCATTCCACCCCTTTAGAAGTAGAAGAAAAAAAAAAACAATTAGGGGGAAGTTCAGCGCGTCCTTGAGCTGTCGTTGGGATGAAGACTGAAATTAACTGTTCTTTAATGTAGGCCAAGATGACGTCTCATATGGTGTCATGTACAGGATCGATTTTTAGAGATGGTGGGGACCTAATTTTTAAACGGGGTTGACAAAATTATAAACTATCCTATAACATTATAAAAATAAGATTTGGTATAAAAGGAATTAATTAACTAGTGTATAAATAAATGTGTTATGATCATGCGAAATGTGTTAATGGAATACGGGATATATTATCATAATTTAAGAAAAAGAAGCTAACTGGGATAATAAAAAATAATTACATATTGTTTCTTTGTTTTTATATACAATGTGCGTATGAATTATATTCTCGGAATTGCGCTATTCCAGTCCAAACAATTCCGAGGGTTAGTCTTAAGTGATTGATTTTTTGCCTAATAGAAAGAGAAAAATAGTCATAACATTTGAGGGAGAGAAATTATTGGTGAAGGAAAAGGTAATCATGAAATGGTGTTGAATGCCATGATTTATGATTTTTTAATTGACTACTTTATGTCGAGGAGTTCGCCAGACGTTCAGGACCTAGATTTCCCTAATTTTATGAGAATAGATGGGGGGACAAATGGTTAAATGGTTCGGAAATCTATGAGCTATACTTTTTTCTATTGGACTAAACAATTTGGGGTCTAAATGTCGGAAAGGGTTTATTATTCTATTTACTTTTAGGGTTCTACTTTGGGTGGTGAAATATAGAGGACCTCTTCATTATAATATTGTAATTTATTTACATGTACAGTATCGCTATAATTACCTGTAATCCTATTGGGTCTATTTATACGTACGACATTATCAGAAATTATTTCCGTAATTTTATATGGACCTGTAAAGTAGGGTACTAGCTTACCGCTATTTGGATGATGATACGCCTTTACTAATACTAAATCTCCTGTATCAAAGTGTGGATTTTTATGTTTGTTATCATATTTAATTTCTCTTTGTCATGCCTGTCACTTGTACGTTTGTATTGCTAGTTTTCTACTTTCTATTATATTGGGATAGGGGTTTATGTGATTATTTAAGTCTGAGGGGATTATATTATACACTAAAAATACGGGGGAAAATCCAGTTATCGTATGGGGGGTATCGTTATATTTATTAGTTACTATCTTAATTAACTTAGTCCAGGAGGTTCCTGGATTCTCTAAGTTCAGTAACCTCAGCTTCCCGGTGAGTGTTGCGTTAAGACGCTCGCATAAACCGTTAGCTTGGGGGTTATTTGCAGTGGTTAGTAGAGGCTGTATCCCGTTCTTTATTAAGAATATCCTGAATTTTGGGGAAGTAAATGCAGGTGCCCGATCCGAAAGAAGGCGTTT
The DNA here is from genome assembly GCA_030710605.1 of Cordylochernes scorpioides. NCBI lineage: Eukaryota > Metazoa > Arthropoda > Arachnida > Pseudoscorpiones > Chernetidae > Cordylochernes > Cordylochernes scorpioides. The sequence continues at coordinate 72,201,863 of CP092867.1, read as the reverse complement.
TGGGCGACCACACTGCAATACCTTTTTGAGACACTGAATGTATGTGATTATATTAGTTGACATACTGGGGAAGGTCCATGTATACCGACTTAGGTGATCTACAATTACGTGTAAGTATGACTTAGAATTACCGTATTTAGAAAAAACTGAAATAGTGTCTATAGATAACATATCGTAGGGTTGTAAAGCTATAGAGGGGGCGTTCTAATCTACCATATAATGGACCCTTCGGTTTCTTTATAAGTTGGCATGTGGGACAGGACCTATTATACTAAACTATAGATTTGGTCATTCCACACCACGTATACTGTGTGATGAGACTAATCATTTGGGATACACCAGGAATGGTTATATTCTAAATGTACTTTATTAATTAGCGTATGTTGTAAGGAAGGGGGAACTATAATCTTAACAATACCTTTACGTTCGATTGTATGGAGGCCATCTATATTCGTTTTGATAAGTGTAGATGGAGGTAATTGGGGTTGCTTTTCTATTATTTGGGTGGTCGTGAGAAAACCACATAAAGGATTGCGGGACAGTAGGTCTGTCTCGTACTGCGTTTTACCTTTTATATATTTTATATCGTATTCGTATGCGGACATCTTTAAGCTCCACCTAAAAAGTCTACCCGTTGGGTTTTTTATGGTTTTTAACCATTGTAATGCATGGTGGTCCGTAAAAATTGTGAACCTTACACCTGCGGAATTTTTCCACACTATCTATCACAGCAAGGCATTCCAACTCTGTGATGGTATAATTTTTCTCGTGGGGTCGGAGTGCTCTGCTGTAATATTGCACGGGTGTAGAGTGCCGTCTGGATGTTGTTGTTTTAGGATACCAGCTATTCCCTGAAGTGAGGCATCACAGAATAGCTGACAGGGTAATCCTTCTTTAAAGAGGTGTAGTACCGGTTTTGTGGTGAGACATTCCTTTAGAGTGTCAAATGAATGTTGACATTTTGCATCCCAGTGCCATGATGTACCTTTCTTAAGTAGATTATTGAGGGGGTTCCTAATGCGGCGTGATCTTTTATAGATTTATTATTTACATTAATGGAGCCTAAGAATGATTGGAGGGATTTAACGCTAGTGGGGACCTTAATGGCATTAATTACATCTAAATTTTTTACTAATGGAGTATATGTGCCTGATGATATGGTATAGCCTAAAAATTATATTGTAGTTTTAAAGAAGTCACACTTATTATAATTTAATCTAAAATTTTCCCTATTACACATATAAAAAAAATTGTTGTAAGTGATCTAAATGTTCTTCTATGGAATTTGAAAAGATAATGAAATCGTCGAAATAATGTGCTATAAAACCTAACCTATTTCTTTGCAATATCTGACTGACTGCTCGCTCATACACCTGGGGTCCTATTTTAATCCCGTATGGTAATCTTTTGAAATTATACTGACCCTCTAACGTGACAAAAGATAATAGATTCCTATCAGGGGGACTTATTTCGATGAATCAGTATGCTGATGAAAAATCGGCGCGGGAGTAAATTTTGGCGTTGGCTAATTTATCTAAGATATTCTCTATGAGCGGAAGGGGGTGAACATCGGGGAAAATTATTTCATTCAGGCGGCGGTAGTCTACGCAAAATCGTTTTGTCTTATCCTTTTTGGTAACTAAAGTAACGGGGGAGAAAGAAGGCTCTATAATATCATATTCTAACATTTTACCTACTTGTTCTTGTATTTCACGTTGATCTGAGAGAGATGTACGATACGGCCTGAGTGCAATTATTTTATCTGAATTTGTCCTAATATTGATAGGGGGAATTTTCAATTTTGGGATGTTATATTTGTTAGTAGAAAAAATATTTGAGTAATTCTTATTAATATTCATAAAAGTTAAAGGGATATCATCCCTAACACATAAATTACAAGAATCATTAAAAGTTTTACATTGATATTCAGAGGGATATAGTGGGGGGCAATAAATATAAATGGGGTAAATGGTCTAAAGTTTGGCTGGGTGCATTTTTGTCATAATTGGTAGAGGTCTTGGTCAAGGTAATGGGACTTAGTATAGGATGGACATTTTCCCCGTGCAACAATGGAGAAGGTGAGTTAAGCATGGTTTTTAAATGACCCACATTGGGCGGATTGTGGTCACTCTCTCCATTATTACATGGGGTTACATAAGTTATATGGTACCATTTCTTAGACAAAGGAGCATCACATTGATAAATAGAATGATTATATAAATTTAAGGTCAAACAAAATTGACTAATGGAATTTAAAGATAGTATACCAAAAGGTAATAAATTATCTATTATATAAAATTTAATTGATTTTGTAATTTTTCCTATGGTAGTGGTCAAAAATGTATATCCTATCGAATTTATTTGAGTAGATATGGAATTGATTAATATATGGCATGGATATAATTTTAAAGGATTAGATAAGTTTTTACTAAGATGCTTAAAAATATTTAAATTGATTATGTTAATAAAGGCTCCTGTGTCTAAGAGGAATGGGCAATGAAAATTATTAAATATTTCAGGTTTACATAGAATATTGGATAGTTTTAGGGACGAAAATTGGGGTTTTCGTTGCCTTGTGGGGTGTGAGAAGACCTGGGGGCCGGTATGGGAAGGTTGTGGGCGCCATTTTGTTCAGGTGGGACATAGTGCGCCGTAGGTTGATTGTGATAGGCCTGCTGCCTGTAGGGTCGCCTGTTCATGGAACATTCATTGTTCCAGTGGTCACCTTGGCAGTATTTGCATGGTGAGGGTGGTTTCCTGGCACTAGAAGGGTATCTTGGGGTACTGTCTGTTTAAAAAGGATTGTAGTTCCTTCCCCTAGAAGGGGTTCCGGTATCACGGTGAAAAGCACTGGTGTTGGTAACACCCTGAAATGGTTCGGATGGATTAGGGAGTGAATTTGTCCCTTTTATTCTATTCATGGTAGAATACCATTCGGTCAGGGTTTTAGGGGCTATGGCCCTCATGAGGCGCTGATCATTGGCCTGGAGGCCTTTCGTTAATGCCTCTACTATGAAGGGATTGGTTAGGCCCAGTTGTAGTCCCATTGTTATTTTTTGACGGTAATATTCTCCTAATTGGATCTGATTATTTAATTTAAACGTTAAAAATTTGGTGAAGGTGACCTCGGATTTTCCGGGGTAGAGATCTATGAGAGTTTGTTTTGCTTGACTGTATGGCAGAGAAGCCATATTTAGTTCGTTATAGAGGGAGAGGGGCTCACCTTTGAGCAGCGTGCGGAGCCGGGCTTGCAGCGTGGCGTCATCCTGCGGTCCCTCGCTTGTCCGCTCGAGCTGCTGGATGAAGTTGTTTGCCGCGTAGGATCCGTCGAAAGGGGGAATGAGGGCTTCCTCCGCACGAGGCATGGCTAGCCCCCGAATGGCGTCTGTTAGGCGGCTCACTAGTTCATCGCAGTGGGGTTGCATGTTGGTGAGGGCATCCGCGAAGTACTCATCTTCGGCCTCCGTCATCCTCTGCATGTTGCCGTCCTCAGTCATCCTGTCGACTTTAACGGGTTCTGTAGTAATCCCGAGGTGGAATGTACAGGGCAGTCGTGGTAGTGGGTGAGTGATGGGATTCCCGCACTGGGACAGCAAGAGACAGAGGCAGGTCTAGATGGTAACTCCAAGAAGGTAGAGGTAGGCCACGGACGTCACGGATGCCCTAGCCTACGCGGGTAGAAGGGGGGGTGAGAGATCTGACCGACCGTATGACAGCGTCTCTCTGAAACAACTACCACACCACTCTCTTTGTCCCAATCTTGGGGGACTTTTATATGAGACGCTCGCAGATGGCGGCGAGTTCTGATTGGCTCCCGTAATCACGCCACCTGTCAGGCGCCGGGTTATTTATTATGTCTGGCCACCTGTTCGCCACCTGCTGACGGGGGAATGAACTCATTATCATAAACACCTGTTCGTCTGGTCCATGGCGTCGTCTGGACTACCTCTACTCCTTTTGTTTTATTTGTCACTTCTATTGTTACAAGTTTGATACATGTTTTATATGGATATGGGGATATAATAAATATTAGAAGAAGGTTGTGATTTATCTATGTCAAAATATACTACATATATATATATATATATATATTTTGAAAATAGAGCAATCCATATTTGATTCATTAGATAATAAAAGGCATATTTTGGATTATATTATATAAATATTTTATAAATCCAATATATGCCTTTTATTATCTAATATATATACATATATATATATATATATATATATATATTTTTTTTTTTTTTATAAAATTAAATATTCCAACACATACTCATTATTCGAAGAAATATTTTTGATTCTTTCGGTTTATTGAAGTCTCAAATATTATTTCATTATGGTGAGAAAAGAATAAGATAACCGCCATGAATTTCCTGAAAAATTAAGCATTTTTCTTTCTTGACTTCTTTCTGCATCTCTATAAGCCTCGATAAGTATCTCTGTTTTGAGTCGCGCATACCTGCAATAACTCATTTCTTGATTGTTATCATTACCATCACGATTTAATTTCATACAAACAATTTTATATTCTGAAATGTAGAATTTTTATCTTTAACCAATTTTGTTTCTGTGCTAGGTTATTTTGTATTTTGAAAAAGGTGTTTTAAGGGAAAGGAGTCCTATATCAACCAAAAAAAAATAGACGAAGGAATCGAAAATGTTTAAGATTGATTGAAACGGAGAGTACAAAGTTGAAAAAAAGTTAGGATAACATTTCTTTCCTCTACATAATCTGAAAATCGCAAAATAATCTACACAATTTCTGCATTACCTTCCTGATTCCGCCATATAAATTTTAGGCAAACCTGATACACCTGTGTGGCCCAGAAAGTCCTATTACTGTAGTCCCATCAGTCTGGCAGGCCATACTAGGGTAGCCGACCCAACCAGCCAGGCCACACTTGAGTAGGCAAAACGAATAACCAGGAAACATCAGGGTAGTCGAACCAACCACTCAGGCCACACCAGCGTAGTCGAACCAACCAGCCAGGCCACACCAGGGTAGCCGAACCAACTAGCCACGCAAAACCGGGATTATCGAATCAACCAGAAAGCCAGTTAACATTATCTGAACCAACTAGTCAGGCAACACCAGGTTAGCCGAACCAGCCAGCCTGGCTACAGCTGAGAGTCCGAAACAGCCAGTGTACCCCCATAACCGAAATTGTAAGGCGTCAAGTCTGGTGATATTGGAGGCCACTGGTATATAAGATGGCGACTTATCAACGAATTTCACCGTACGTATCCTTCAGCAATTGTTTGGCACCGCGGGAGATATGAGGAGGTCCTCCAGGTGTCAGGTGTTTATATTAAAAATAAAAAGGCATCTCCTGACCAGGAGCACACTTATCTTTTATTTTTTTCTATTGTTTTTACATGTGTTAAGCGTCTTTACGCAAATTTGGCCTTAAATACCCATTTTCCGATTTCTCAAGAAGGCATTGGGACCAAAAATTATTTTTTTGGTCGCAGTGGTTACAGCCTTCTCCACGCTTACGAGCGCCAACAGCGCGAAACGCGTTCGTGGATGGCTTTTCTTGATAAATCAAGAAATTGGGTTGGCCAAATATCACGGAGCAAGCTAAATAAACGTTTAGTTTAATTTTGCTCCACTAGATGGCGCTCTGCCATCTAAAAAGCACATGTGCTCGTGGTCAGGAAATGCCTTTTTCATTTTTAATATCAACACCTGACTCACTTATCTTTTATTTTATTCTATTGTTTTTTCATATATTGTATAATAAGAGTACTTATAACAAGATTGTCATGTTGTATATAGGAACACTTCAATAAATAATTATACGCATGATTGACATGAGTCATTGCATCACCATATGTAATGTACTTTGTACAAACTGAGGATGAATAAATAAAACTATGTAATAGATTAAGAATTGAGCTAAGAAAGAGATCAAGATAGAAATCCAACAACCCTAAAAAGGAATTTGGCAGCCCGTTACCATCAGGCCCAAAGGGTGTAGAAAATACCGCAGACACCTCCCCCCCCCCGTTCAAAGTCCAAATTCTCGCATGTCTCCCCCCTCGGCAAAGATATGAAACATCTGCCCTAGCCGAAATCAATGTCAGTTTCAACACCATCGTGATCCCTCGTCGGTTGTACCCAGGTCCACCTCATCGCCATGTAAAAAGTAAGAACTCTTCTATCTCCATCTTGCTCTTAGCTCGACTCCTATCTGTTCACGGAACATTCCCACTACAGCTGTGTCTCTTATTTTTTTTGTGTGTGGACATTCCCAAGCTTTCTACTCTGCCTCGACCACGACTGCCTGTACTCTGAGAGAACTGTTAAAGGTCCTCCAAGGTGTGCAGAGAGGTAATTGGAAAACTCTCCACGCCCTGACTATCCATCTCGGTTACTACAGGTTTGACCACAGCTATAGTGAGAGTCGACAGTATACCTCAACACAAATACGTCGACTGAATACCTCATCATATATATATCCTTATTTATATAAAAATGAAATGCGAAATCGATGTTTGTTATCGCTTCACGCAAAATCTACCGACTCAATCATTATGGAATTTTGCATGTAGGTATATATATAGGCTATTCAAAAAACTAAAAAAAGTAAATGTACTTTTTTTAAAAAATAAAAAACCAAAAAGCGTTAGTTCCAGTCTTTTACCGCTTGGGCGCAGCACTGGTCGCGACGATAAATGAATTTGATTGGTTAATAATTAACACGTGGTTTGTTTACACAATGAATGGTAGTTTGTTCACACGATGAATGTTTTTAAAAGGTAAGATTATCCAATCACCGTGAAACTTTAGGAAGTTATTTACTATACTACTGGGAAGATTTCTGGTTTGAATTTGATTTGAAATAAATATTATTTTCAATTTTATTTGCAAATTTCTACTTTCACTCGCAAGCAGCGCCTCTAGCGGCGTCTGGTGAAATTATATTTATAAATTGTAACAATGCTTAAACTGTTTTCCAGGTATAATAAATCTAATTTGAGAATTTAGTAATACAATATTCCAATGACGTAAAAAATACTTGGCATTTCAATATTAATATATATTTAAAGAAAAAAATTGTAACGATTTTTGTGTTAAATGTTAAAATGAATGTTAAAATATATTTTTATATTGTTAATTTAATTTGTTTTTGTTTTATAAAAATGATGATGCAACTTTAATTGTTTTTGTGAAAATATCTTTATTTACGGAGCTGCTAACCACAATAAATGATTTTTGAGCCCCTAATTGTTGTTATTATTGTTTGTTTATATAAAAAAATTACATTGTATGTGATGATGATAACAAAAATGAAGTTTTAAATTAATATATATAATTCAGTGAGAAAAAAAGAAATGATTAATTATCAAATTCACAAAAGTGACAATATCTTATTTAAAATATAATAGATGTTTTCAAAAAATTATGTGTTTCAAAAATATATTTAAACGCATATAACCATATTTATATTTATACTAGCCGAATGACCCGGGCAACGCCCGTGTTTTTACCCGATTGAATGTTTTAATTCAAATACTATTTGTTACAATTATTAATTGGAGCCGTGGATGTCACTCTTGTGAAACGTTCCGCTCCAAACTTTACATGTACATTAGGTCAGCTGGTATTACCCCTCATTTTCACCGCTAAAGGCGCGAGCGAATTGACCTTCTGTAAATATACATAATTATAAAGATAGAAGCTTCTATGGAAGATAATGATCATAATGATGATGCGCGCGCATCCGTGACAGCGATGAGGAATTGAAGAAAGACGGTCGTGACTATATATGTTGATAATAAAATAATAATAATAATAATATAATAATAATAATTATTATTATCATTAGATAATTTATAATGATCATAATGATGATGCGCGCGCATCCGTGACAGCGATGAGGAAAGACTGTCGTGACTATATATGTTGATACGTTTATAAATCAATATATAGGTGGATTGGATGTTTTCTAGAATCGTTTTAACAAATGTTCGTTAGGCAAACTTTTACTCGGTTAAAAACTGTGCGAAGCCGGGTACATTCGCTAAATACAGTTATTTACAAATCTTCGTTTGTGGCAAGATACTATTCCTTCAACTTCAAATTACCGAGTGGACCAATTAATACTGATTTTTTTCAACTTATCGAGTATTTTTCAAGGGACCGGGAAAAAATTATCGAGAAGGTAGACAAGTATAGATTCAGTAGGGATTGGATGTTTGCTAGAATCGTTTTAACAAATGTTTGTTAAGCAAACTTTTACTTGGGGCGAAGTCGGGAACATATATATGTGGCAATATCGTTGCGGAATTTCTTGTTGTTGGATGCGAATGGTGAGATTTGATTGAAGCGCAGTCGTTTGAGTGGAAGTTGAAGCATACAGTTAGGAATAATCTGGACACGTGATGGGGTTTGAAAATGAAAGGCAACTGGATTGGAGGAAAGAAAGCTTGAGAAGAGCTGAGCGATTCGACTTATTAATTATCTGATCACATGGCGGTGATTGACTTAGCTATGGGGGTGAGCGGGAAGGTCTCGAGAGTAGATGTTACCTTGTTGAGAGCGAAATCACTACTAGGTCCGAACTCGGCGAGAGCGAGTGAACAACTGCCCATTCTTCCTTTCGATTTTACACCAAGACCCAGTTTCTTTCTGATTGGTTGAGAGATGATCACATGATCTTTTCCTATTGGTCGACCTATTTAGGTGCTGTCTTCTGATTGGCCGGCGGTTTCCTTTGGTGTTGTTTTTGCCGGAAGATATATCCGATTTCGTCAGGAAGTGTTGGATAGCTCGACGCTTATAACTTCGGCGGATATTAGATACGTCCTGTCTTTGCCGGAAATATTGGGTGTTAGCTTAACATTTATAACTTCTGGATCACCAGATACAACCTGCTTTGTCAGGAAGTATTGAGTGCTTCTTGACTAATATAACTTCTGCGGCCACTAGATACGTCCGGTCTTTGCCCCTGCAATATTGACACAGGGGTGCCAAGAATAGTCGTGCCAGCTTTAGGCCTACTTCCTATGTCTTATTGCTACTTGCTTTCCTCCAGTTACCTTGTTCTTTATTAAGTCTTTGAAAATCATACATGGTACATACATAGTGGGTCGGGGTTGCATTTAATTATATACAAATTATGACAGATGCGCCCCCTACATGTGAAGAATTCAAGAAGGGGTTAGCCTGAAAGAATTCTGTAAAGTGAAAAATAATTTTGTGGGAAAATTAGTTGTGGGTATTGAGGGGCTATATACAAGCATTGTTGGTGATATAAAAGTAAAATAGAATGGTGTTGATGATATAGGTTGAGTATAATTAATAGAAATCAAAATTTTTTTAATTGTAAGAAATCAAAATGAATGCTATGGTACATAGTGGATTTAAAAAAATGCGCCTAACTAATTTCTACTCGAAATTGGAAAAATTTCGAGGGAGTTCTATTAGGGCTTTTGAGATATCAAAAATAATATAAAAATAAGAAGTTGGACGAAATCAAAGTGAATGTTTGGTTGCATGGTGAGAAAAAAAAAAAAAAAAAAAAAAATGCCTAACTAATTTTTTGCTCGAATTTTGAGAAAAGAAAACGAGGAAATTTCATAAGGCGCTTTGAAATCAAAACAAAATAAAATAAGAATAGTTGAACGAAATCAAAATTGAATGTGTTTGGTTGAAATAGAAGAATTGTTTTGTTGCATGGTGATAAGGGAAAATGCCTAGTTATTTTTTGCTCGAATTTTGGAAAAGAATTCGAGGAAATTTCATAAGGTCTTTTGAGAAATCAAAGTAAAATAAAAAGTTGAAAGAAATCAAAGTGAATGCTTGATGCATGGTGAAAAAAAAAAAGAAAAATGCCTAACCATATTCTCGCTCGAAATTGGGAATGGAAAACGAGGGATTTTTATTAGGGCTTTTGAGAAATCAAAAAATAATTAAAAATAAAAAGTTGGAGGAAATCAAAAAATAATATAAAAGTTGGGAGAAATCAAAGTAAATGCTTGGTTGCATGGTGAAAAAAAGATAGAGAAAAAAAAGAATGTTTTTGTAAATCAAAATGAAATATAATATCCAATTTTGAAAGAAAACCAATGAGTTTTTGTTGATTGGAAACTATGATAACATAACTAAGTGGTAAATATATGATAATTAATGATTAAAAGTGATGTTAAGTTGAATATATTGATAAATTGATTAAATATTTACATTTTTAATTGAGAGAAAATAATGAAAATGATTAATATGAAAAATAAGGTGTATTGGTTTGAACCCTTTGGTATCTACATGCCCTATAAATTTTTTAATTGCTCAATTATGCCCTATAAATTTTTAATTGCTCAATTATGCCTTATAAATGTTTTGTCTCATCTGTAGCGACACTTAGGTGAAAACGTGATTCTACCCCTCAAGTGCGTTATGCTATGTGTACAGGAGACATGGAAATCTATATAACCTTTATGTGTAATTTTATCTTTGTGTGTGTTGTGAAAAAATGTTAGAAGTCTGTTGTGTAAGAAATGTGTGAGCGAGTTCTATGTGTTGTCTTGTGGATGTGGAATTGGATGATAAAAATCGATATGTAGACTCGAACTGGAATCAAAAATCGGTGGCATAGCGAGGTTCCCAGTTGACCTCAATAGGGGACCTTCTCATTGTAATTAGAGATACAGAAGTGGGGTGTGTCGGGGCAAAAGAGAGGGAATGAAATTGGAGATCGGACGAGGCGCTCCGCTTTGTTTGCATAGGCCGAATTTATCGCCGCGGACTACACTTCCTGTCGCGGTGTCTCAAAATTCTCATTTCCTGCCGTCTATTTATTTTGGGGTGTGGCTCGGGTCTTGTTTTGGAGTATGACTTCTCCGACATTGGTTGGTCATC
>CP092867.1:71611670-72190899 GCA_030710605.1 Cordylochernes scorpioides | reverse complement strand
ATATCCTGTAGTGACGGCATTCCAGGGGGAAGGGGAGAAGTCCGACCACAACTTCTAGCGGTCCCCCCTGGACCCTTGGAATATTTGACCAAATTTCGGTTCGTTTTCAAGATGACTAACGTTGCAAAGGCACCTATTTTCAAATGAAGAGCAAAACTGATATCTCCAGTAATGCTACCGCGTCCGGGGTAACCCCCGCGTCAGGAGCTGCAGCCAGAGCTCATGATGAGAAATCTACTACGAAGACACAATTCAATCTACTACAACTCAATATTATGGTACCCAGAGGAAAATAAAGAGCTGACTTCTCTGTGAAAACAATGTACATATTACTTGTCTTCAGGAGACAAAATTGAATCAGAATCTGAGATTCAATATCAAAGATTATACAACACTACGAAAGGACAGACCGGGAAAATTCGGAGGAGGACTTGCCGTTTTGATTAAAACTCTAGAAATCAAATTTAAGGAAATCGCATATAATCAGAGTAAGCCTAGAGACAGCACGAAATAAGCTCAGGCAATAGAAATCTATCTTACAGATAAAACAATTCCAATCATAAATTTTTATCACCGCGATAATACTAGCATCAATACAGGCCTGATAGAGACATTAAGTGAAGCGTCTTCGGATATCGCGATCATACTTGGTGATTTTAACGCCGAAAGACCAACTTGGGGATCACCTGTCCAGGATAACAAATGTCAGCAGGTTGAGGACATGCTAACCGACCTCGACCTTACACCGTTAAGTAACGAAAAGAACACCTATCTATCCAAGTCCACAGGCACAGAATCCGCAATATACATCACAGTGATAAATTACAACATCGCACCCACAACACAATGGAAAATTCTGAAAAGTGCAATCAGTGACCACAGACCAATTTTAACAACCCTAAAATTCAAAATTGAGAATTTCCAACAGAATAAAATAACACTGGAAAAAATTCACAGAAATGCTTGAAGAACTGTGCAACGAAGAATTAAATCACAGAACGATTGACAAAAAATTGGAAAAATTCTCTTCAAACAAATCCAAAGCTGCAAAAGTATCGATACCTAGAGGAAGACGTAAAGACCTGTGAATACTTTACTGGAAAGACTACAATATCGAGGCAATGATTGCAGAGAGATACAATATCAATGAACTTCTTAAAACAAATAAAACCAAAAAAATCATAAAGGGACTCATTGAAATTATTCACAAAATAGAACAAGAAATTTGGATATTCAAACAAGAAAAATGGGCAGAATTCTGCGAAAAAAATGGATCCAAAAAAGGAAAGCCATCACTGGAATATAATTAGTATTATAAAACAATAAAAACCAACACTAATTCTCCAATACTCTAACCGATATGAATAGCGAGAACGAACAAACAGATGGCTGAAATAATTGCTGAATATCTTTCAAGCACTTCCAGACTCAGCTATACGAATGAAAGTAGGACTCTAAAAAATAATGTAAACAGGTTAGTTAAACAAGCAAGATATTACCATCAACAAGATATTTACTCGAGAGACTTCACACTAAATGAGCTAAACTCATCAATAGGAAAGTTAAATATAAGATGTCACCTGGAGATGCTTTAATATTTGGTCAAATGATTAAACACTTTGGAGACAAAGCTAAAAATCAACTCCTATGAATACTGAAGATTTCATGGAAAACTGGTAAACTACCAAAGAATTGGAAGATTTCAATTATAGTGCCAATACTAACCAAAAAAAGATGCCAAAGAATGCAAGAAATATCGGCCAATTGCTCTTACCAGCATACTTTGTAAAATAACAGAATGAATTATCCACTGTAGGCTCATAATCTGGCTCACTAACACACAATAAAATAATAAACTTCTATCAAACTGCCTAAAGATCCAGACACTGTACAACTGATAAACTGTTCTACTTCTGTCAATCAATAATAGATTTCTAGGAAAAACCGCCAAAAAAGACAACGGCCGTATTCCTGGATATGACCTCAGCTTTTGATCGAGTGTGAAGGGAAAATTACTTGAAAGGCTGCACAACATCGGAGTGAAAGGAAAAATCTTAATCTGTGTTGCAGACTTCTTAAGGGGAAGAAGGATAAAGATTCGGGTCAATGGAGCATTTTCCAAGGACCGAAGAACATGGGCTGGTGTACCTCAGGGATCTGTGCTCAGTCCTCAACTCTTCTCACTATATGTTAATTGTTGTTTATGTAAATAGATGAATATTATTTGTACTATTTAAAGCCTCATTATGTGAAAATATATGTATATATAAATTGGACATTTGTTGTTGGCCATGGTCAAGTTTGAGCTCTTGTACATCTAATTACGACACAACAAAAGTGGCGACGAGGATGCGCGATCTACAAAGCCAGTAAAAAGCTGAGGAAAACGGCGTCTATGCAAGTATAAAAACTACCTCTTTTAAACTATCAGGATCAAGTGAACAAAGGAGTAGAAAAGATCAGCATGACAAGTTCAAAGTTAATAGTACCTTTTAGATGCTATAGCCCAGTGGAGGACACTTCGATCTTTTTGTACAAATATTTGAGGCTTTCTTTTTGGCATCTTAAGGAGGAGATTAAAGTTCTGATTTTCACCTCGCTACCAGATTCTGAAACTTTGAAGCAGGGAAACGACATTTTCTTCCTGGCCTAATGAAATATCAACCCTATGATACTATCATTCAAAGAATTAATCTGCATTTGGATCCAAAGAAGAAAGTGATACCACAGCGATGCAGATTTTTAAAGAGAATTCAACAGGAAGGAGAATCAATTTCGGAATATCTTAGAGGATTGAAACATTAAGCAATAAATTGTAATTTCGGCGATATGCTGGGAACCATAATGCGAGACCGTTTTGTGGCTGGAATCAAGTTGGAAAGCCTGCAAAAGAAGCTACTACAAGAAAACGACGATGTCACCCTGGATAAAGTTTTGCAGTGGCGATCTCGTTCGAACTGGCGGATAAATACAAGAGAATTACAAGATAAATTAGTGGCCAAGATATCCCCTGTGAATGGAAAAGATAAAAAGGGTGAGTACAATAATAGTATGGTGCAGCATAGGCCTTTCAGGCAAAGGGGAGAAATAATGTGTTATAGATGTGGTGAAAGACTTTCACACGTGGCCTCTGTTTGCCCTCATAGAACAAAGACTTGTTTTAAAATGTAAAAAACTGGGTCATTTAAGTAGGGTCTGGAAAGCTAATAAAATAATGTGGGTATGTAAATATGTACAAGAGGACTATATATATTCTGTACAGGGCGAAACTGATGCCACAATATATTTAACAGTAGATGAATATTCTTTGTGCTTTACAATATATATAGGAAGTCCAGTTACGTTAATACCTAAAGATATTTATAAGATTTATTGGCAAGGTAAAAAAATATTTCCAACAAATTTAAGATTCAAATCCTTTTGTTACGATGCACTAGCGCGCCATCTGTTATCAAATTATAAAACTATTTTAGAAGCGTAATATTCTTTTTAATATAAAACAATTTCTACTGTCCTTACTGCGATGGAAAAAATAAAGGGAGGGCCTGGCTCATCAGTGGTGAACCCTCCCAGCGGTTTCGCCAGTTTAATCTACCATACCGCTGTTATATTGCATTTTTGGAACTTCCTTTTATAGTTGACTGTTGTAAGACTCTTGGAATGGGTATTTTAGAAGAACTATGGACATAAGCTTTTAGGACAGCAGAATTAAATATAATTATAAATATATAATATGCTTCGAGCCAGGCCCTCCCTTTATTTTTTCCAACGCAGTAAGGACAGTAGAATTGTTTTATATTAAAAAGAATATTACACCTCTAAAATAGTTTTATAATTTGATAACAGATGGCGCGCTAGTGCATCGTAACATAATTGTTCAAATAAAAGAGACAATTTGATATTTGCGGAAGAGCGATTGCTCGAAGCATATTATATATTTATAATAATATTTAATTCTGCTTTCCTAAAAGCTCATGTCCATAGTTCTTCTAAAATACCCATTCCAAGAGTCTTACAACAGTCAACTATAAAAGGAAGTTCCAAAAATGCAATATAACAGTGGTATGGTAGATTAAACTGGCGAAACCGCTGGGAGGGTTCACCACTGATGAGCCAGGTCCTCCCTTTAATTTTTCCATCGCAGTAAGGACAGTAGAAATTGCCCTAATTTTTGGATACAGAAAACGGAAGACAGTTTGTCTCCGGTGAATTCGAGCAATTTACCAAAATGAATGGTATACGGCACACTAAGACCAGTCCGTTTCATCCTAGTACAAATGGTTTAGCTGAGAGATATGTAAGAGAGTTTAAAAACCTTTTGAGAAAGAATAATGGGAAAGATGATTTAGAGACGAATCTACAAAGATTCCTATTTTCTTATAGAGCATTCCCTTAAACTGTAATAAAAGAATTCCCCCGCGGAACTGCTAATGAAGAGAAGTTTAAGATCAAGATTCTCGAAATCAATACCAAGATGGGAAATCCGCGAGAGGTATTTCATGAGGCCGTAAGAAGGCAGGAGCAGTTTACTATAGGTTGCGAGGTTTATTTCCGCAACTATGCAACTGGACCTAAACGGTAAAAAGGTACCATTTTGAAATTACTGAGCTACCGTCACTTTCTTATAAGTTGCGAGGGCGTCGTGTATAAGAGGCATATCAATCAATTGCGACCTGTGAGAAAGAAACAAGTGCAGACAAGAAATTTGATACTTCCTCGAACATCAGGAGAGAAGCCTGTAGGTGGAAGTCAGAAATAAAGTGAAGAGGAGGTTCCAGAGGTTACATCAGGAAACAAGGATGAGACTGCTTCTGTGCACGTACCCTTTTGCACTCCTAGACCAGGGCCTGTTGCTGTACACGTGCCCTCTTGCACTCCTAAACCGGAGCCTGCCGCTGTGCAAGTGCCCGTCCGCAGTCCTAGACCTCAGAGAGCCAGAAAACCCCCAGACCGACTGGAGTATTATTAAGGGGGGGAGATGTGTTGTGTATGTAAATAGATTAATATTATTTGCATTCTTTAAAGTCTCATTATGTAAGAATATTTTTGTTGGCCAAACGAAAAGAAAAGGAGCCAAATAAAGAGTCATGGTCAAGTTTGAGTTGTTGTACATCTAATTACGACACAACCTTAACAACAACCATCCTCACTGAAGACACAAAGGTTGCCTGTTATGCAGATTATATAGCCATATGGCACACAAGTAGCAGCATAGAAATATCAGAAAAATACTGAACACATCAATGAGAGGACTGGAAAAGTGGGCAAAGAAACTCAAAATGACAATAAACCCAATAAACACAAACCTATAGGTCTCCTCCACTGACAGGAAAAACGCATGAATTTAACTCCAAAATAAGCATAAACAACCATATATTGATAAAATTAGATCTACAAATTACCTAGGTGTGATACTTGATGAGAAATTGCGATTTACAGAACACATAATTAGCACCTCAAATAGAGCTACCAGAAACCTAAAAATTCTGAGAAGGCTATGTGGAACAAATTGGGGAGCAAAACCCAAAATTCTCAGAACAACATATATAACTTTAATAAGGCCACCTGTTTGGGCTCCCTCAAGTTCATCACTAAAAATAAGACTAGACAGTGTTCAAGCAAAAGCGGCCAAATTAATCACTGGTTCTGTTTCAAATACCAACAATTATAAAATTCAGAGAGAATATGGTCTATCCTACTTGAAAGAAGAAGACAATTAGAAAAAATAAAATTCACCAATAGCTTAAAAACTAAAGAAACCGAACACATATCCCATAGAACCTATTTAAACTGGACACAAAAATAAAGGCTCAAAATATCTTTAACACTTCAGTACGACAACAATATTAGAAAGAGCATAAATATGAAACATAATGAATTTCAAATTCGAGAATAACCAATATTTCCTACCCCATTGCCATCAAATGTAATCATCAATCTTAACCTGAATGAACCCTGCAATAAAAAAGAGAACAAAAACATACTTAAAAAGAAAGGACTTGACACAATTGGTTTATGCGATCAGATAAATTATTTAACAGAATATACAGATGGATCATCAGACCTTACCATAAGTAATGGAGGGGCTGGAATTAACATAATACTGCAAGATGGAACATACATCAAAATCAAAGAAAGGGCGAAAGATTTCACTTGGGAACTGACAGCTATCTGGAAAGCTCTTGATGTATGCCTTAACCAACCATCCCTGCATCAAGCAGAAGGAATTATAATATACCGTACAACGACTTCATATCCGATCTAAAAGCAATTCAGAAGGGCAATACTATAATCACACAGAAAATACACTCGTTACTTACTCAACTGATATAATTGGAGAATAACTTCATTCTACAATGGATTCCTGCCAGTGTTTGGATCGGGGGTAATGGGATGGCAGTTGAATTTGCAAAGGAAGCCAGAAAGTTGAGCCAAAGGAAAGAGAACAAATGCCATTATATACGGCTTAGAACAAAACACTATAAAGAAATGACAATACATCTAGATGGAACAAGAACCTATAGGACATGCAACAACTGTCCTGGTGTGGAACTAACACCTACTCACATATTCTCATGCCCAGCAATGGCCGCAGCCTTGCAGAAAAATTGACATAGACCCAGAGCAGCTGCTTTACACACATGCTGCTGCTGCTGTGATAGAGATGCATGGAGGCATCTGAGGCTCTTTATTGGACACGAAAAAAAACAACAACGGCGCATTCTAGAATAAAATAAATCATCAGAGATAGATAAATATTTTTCAAATGAATTAAAATAAATATAATCGATACTGAGAGAGAGTTGAATTTAAAAAAATAGAAAAAAAAATTTTTCGAAATTTAAATAGCTGAGAGGATTCCAGCAAACCGCATCTAAAATATCAGGGTGTTTTTTGCCACATGTTTTAATTTGCATATACCTATTTTACATATCTCAGATTGTATTTAAAAATCGTTAACCATTTCTTTTAACTTTTGGCGAAAGATGTTTTATTAATTTATCATTTGATATTATTAGGGTTCTTTCCTGGTATTCAAAAAGGAAAAATACGTGTCGTTCAGTTATATTTTGCAATTTATCAAAATATTTGGCCGTTGAATCGCTGATTCTGGTAGAGCGCCATCTAGCGAATAAAGTTGTAACTAAAATCAATTTCGAATTTTTCATTATTTGCCATAAAAATACTATTGCATCCTGAACACAATGGTGTTTACCGCAATGCTCTAGCGCAAATATTTGCGGAGTTATTAATTTTTAAAGTTGTGCGGGACCTTTGGATCACCCTGTATATATATATTGAAAGAGAGCAATCCATAAATAAATCTTTTTTTAATCAATTTATTTATTTCCACACACAAAAGGCGATATCACGGCTAGGGATAATTGCGTCGATTTACATTTTTAAACAGAAAAAGTTATAAACATATTATACAAGAAAAAAAAATAAAAAAGAGAAATAATAATACATATTAGGAACCTGAACCTTTCTGTTGGATCGTCTTTGAAGACAACTCTCAGATTTTTAAAATTAATTTATTAAACTTTAAGCATTTTTAGATATAGAGAGAGAAACGAGTTAATTACCTCGTATTTAAGGCAACAAAAGAATAATTTAATTTTCATACATCGTTCTAACCAGATTCAACTTGTGCAAATCAGAGGAAAAAGAAAAAAAAATTGGTAGTGGGTAAGTTCCTTTTTGTTTTGTTTCCCACTTGGCAAATACGCAAGGAGGAAAAGCAGAATAATTGTTTACAAAATAATTTGTTCTCGTTAGGCTTAATTGAATAGAATGTTTTATACTAGCTTAAAGAAACAAATGTACTTATCTTTGGTCAGGCAATTATCCCAAGCTTTACAAATTAATTTATTTTAACTCTCTTTACAATGAATATTTAAAGAATATACAAAAGATTTAAAGCCGGAGCTAAAAGGCATTGTTCTCTAGTGGAGAGCGTTGGTAAGAATCTTCTAGAAGGTGGCGAGCTCCCTCTGGCGGCGCAGCCAGACGGCCTCCCATTGGTCAGCGATGACGTAGCTCAACCTTCACCGCCGCGCGCTGCCTTCTGCCACCTATGTTCAGAATAAAACTAAACATACTTCCCTCCTGTGGACGTAGTCCACACACAAGGCAAAAGAAAAGAATCACATAGTGTAGAACGTTTTTTTTTTTTAAGAAGAAGAAGAATTAGAATGGCAGAAGTGCAATCTTCGAGATGGGTCTTATTAGATGATGTTGTTTCTCTGTTTGAAGTTCCACAACTCAGACATTGCCATCCGCTCCAGGTGACACCTTGGTGATGCGGCCAAGGCTCCACTGCATTGAAGGCATAGAAAAGTCTTTTACCAACACCAAATCTCCAACCTTCATGTTGGAAGAGGGTTTTTTTCATTTGGACCGTTGTTGCAGATTGTTTAGATATTCCCTGGACCATCTTTGCCAGAAAACATCTCTGGCCTTTTGAATTAATTTCTATCTAGTTAAGGAGTTGTCATTAGGGTGATAACTGGGCTCTGGGAGTGCTGTTAATGGTCTTCCAATCAAAAAATGTCCTGGAGTGAGAGGGTTGAAATCACTTGGATCCGAACTCATCGGATATAACGGGCGAGAATTCAAGCACGCTTCAATTTTACTTGTCAGAGTATTGAGTTCTTCAAAATTTATAACTGCAGATTTTAAACACCTTAGGAGATGATACTTCAATGATTTAATTCCCTCTTCCCAAATGCCGCCAAATTTTGGAGCAGATGGAGGTTTAAAATGCCAAGTGATGTGTTCATTAGCTACATAACTTTGAATTGAAGAATCCTTTACAAGTTGATGTATATTATTCAAAATATTCTTAGCTCCTTTAAAGTTAGTAGCGTTGTCGGTGAAAATATCAGAGGGTTTTCCTCGACGAGAGATGAATCTCCTAAAAGCAGCGAGGAAGGCAGGGGTTGACAGATCTGAAACTATCTCAAGGTGAATAGCCTTCGTTGAGAAACAAATGAATAATGCTATATATGATTTTAATGTTACTTTTGTTCTTATGGCATTAGGTTTAGTTATAAATGGTCCTGCGAAGTCTATTCCTGTTTTGCTAAAAGGGCTTGAGGGTATGATTCTATGGATAGGCAGATCTCCCATGATTTGTTTTGACACTCGGCGTTTCGTCTTGAAACATGTCATGCAACGATTAATGAGCTTTTTTACTAGAATTCTACCGGATGGAATCCAGTACTTTTGTCGGATGGCACACAGAGTTAATTGGAGACCAGAATGAAGATGCTCTACGTGGAATTGTTGAACAATCAATTCTGTAACAAAATGGTTGTGAGGAAGAATTATTGGATGCTTCTCATTGAATTGCAGGTTGGATTTGCGCAGTCGACCTCCTACACGTAGAATTCCTGATGAATCAATAAATGGGTTTAAGGATAAAAGTTTTGAGTTTGATGGTAGTACTTTGCTTTGATTACATCATTGAAATTTCAGTTTTAAATTCTGAACTTTGAATGATTTGAATAAGAGTTCGAATTGAATAATCGAGCTCATTAGAGGACAATTCTTTGTGTTTTATTTTGTCGCTGCTGTGTCAAGCATTGTTGATAAATCTTAGGAGCCATGCCGTAACTCTGCTCAGCTTCCTGAATGTTGAGAATTTGAAAATAAAGTCTAGAATAGGACAAGTAGTGAAATGAACAATCGGAACAGTTTTTCTTTTTTCATGACAAACTTCTTTTGGAAGTTCATATGTGATTGGTAGCGGATCTTGTAAACTTGAGTTTGATAGCCAATCAGGACCATTCCACCAAAGTGAATGGTTTACTAGCTCTGAGGAAGTTATACCTCTGGAGGCACAATCTGCAGGATTATCCTTGGTAGACACATAGTACCAAGAAGATTGCAGAGTTAGTCGATGAATTTCTGCAATCCGGTTACCAACAAAAGGTTTCCAATGTTTTGATTCAGATTTTATCCAACATAAAACAATCTGGGAATCTGTCCACAAAATTACTCGGTCAATCTGCAACAGCAATGAGCTGCAAATGGAATCATATAAATTTGAAAGGAGAAGAGCAGCAAAAGCTCCAGACGAGGTATTGACGTTGCCTTCAAGGGAGCGACTTTTGTCTTGGCAGCAATCAATGTGACTTGAACATGACCAGATTTAAAACGAGATTTCATATAAACAACTGATGAATATGCAGATTCGGGAGCATCACAAAATCCATGGAGTTCTAAAGAATGTATAAGTCCCTTGCAGGAAATATATCTAGGAATTTTAATATGATTTAGCATGGCCAAATCCATTTTCACTCTCCTCCAATGAGAACACAACGATTCAGACAAGGGATCATCCCAATCCAAATCCTGTTTCCACAAAGTTTGGAACAGAATCTTGAAGCTAATGATCACCGGTGATAACCATCCCAAAGGGTCATAAATTTGAGAAATGTCTGATAACAATTGTCTTTTAGAATATACCTATTTTAGTGAATTGACTGCAATTGTGAAATTATCCGTGGATGGATTCCAATTTATCCCAGGAATCTTAACAGATGAATTATCTCCGATTTCATATGAATCATGTGCTTTCAGCGCTTCTGGTACCTCTGAAAGAACCTCAGGGACATTTGACATCTATTTTCTTATGCAAAAGCCACCAGATAAAAATATTTTCCGGATATCATCAATGAGAACTTTTGCTTCTTCGATTGTTGTTGCGCCAGAAAGTAGGTCGTCTACATAAAAATCAGTTTTTATGATTTTAGATGCCTCTGGGAACAGGAGTTCTTTGTCGGTGGCAAGTTGCATCAAGGTACGGATTGCAAGATATGGTGCACACGACATTCCATAAGTTACTGTGAGCAATCTATACTCCAATAAAGATTCTAATGGACTATTTCTCCAGAAGATTCTCTGAAAGTCGAGATCAGAAGAGTTCACTTTTATCTGTCTGTACATTTTCTCAATATCTCCCGTAAAAGCTATAGGATTAGTACGAAACTTCACAAGAATATTGAAAATATCATGCTGAAATTTTGGTCCGGTATGAAGAAATTCATTTAAGGAGTAATTGTTGCTCGTTTTGCACGATGCATCAAACACTACTCTTAATTTAGTAGTGCTGCTCTGCTCACGCAGAACGCAATGGTGAGGTATATAATAGCACTTGTCTGATGGTTTGTCACGTTCGTTTTTCGAAATGAGCTCCATGTGGTTGAGAGAAAGGTATTCCATCATGAAATCCTTATATTGCTGAAGAAGATAGGAAGATTTCTGCAATTTTCTCTCAAGAGCAAGAAATCGTTTCATGGCATTCTGACGTGAGTCTCCGAGATTAGGCACAGATTTAAACGGTATACCAACAGAATAGCTTCCATCTGTTGATATGCAAAAGTTCTTGTCATAAATGTCCCCGCAACTCTTCTCCTCTTTAGTCAATGGAAGAGCGGCAGGAACCGATTCCAATTCAAAAAACTGTCGCAGATTATCATCTCCTTGGGATGTTGAGCATAATGAGATATAGTTGTTTCCAGTCTCAGAACTGGAAACATTTCCTGAAAGTATCCATCCTAACTTGGAACTACAGGCAGAGGGTCCTGGATGATTTTGGAATCGTAGTTTTCCTGTATATAAAAATGGGGCTAGGTCTGCACCAATTACTTAATCAATGGGACTTGTTTTATCAAAATTGGGATCTGCTAATAAAGTATTCTCAAGATGAGGCCAATTATCTCTATTTATCAGAAAATTAGGTAAATCAACAGTGATTTGATCGAGTATTATGGATGAAATTTTGAATATTCTATCAGAAAAATGAGGCTTAAATTGAAGAAAAGTCTCACTAGCAGACTGCTGTATTGGTTGGTTACCAATTCCAAAAACTGTGAGTTTGCTCTTTATAACAGGAAGATTCAACTTTTCACGACAATTTTCTGTTATTAGACTTCTTTTAGAACCAGTATCAATCAAAGCTCTGCATGGATGAAACGATCCATTTTCTGCTCTCACGATAGCAGTAGATAATAAGATTGTCTCATTGGGCTTTGTTGTGTCACTGAGAAAACATGAAACGCTAGATTGGGCAATTGGGGCTTCAATTGAAGTGGTATTCAAAGGTTCGGGTTGGAAGGAATGCAAAAGAGTGTGATGTTTTTTGTTGCATGATTTACAATGCATAGTGATTTTACATGACGTTACTCTGTGGTTGGATCACAAACAATTGAAACAAAGGTTATTGGTTTCAACTATGTTCCATCTTTCAAGGAGAGAACTTTTATGGAACTTGTCACATTTGAATAAAGGATGTGAATTTTTGCATAATAGGCATTTATCATCACCTTTTGAAATATAATTATAAACATGTGTTTGTTTCACTATAGATTTATCCTCTTTAGCATAACCTTTTATCGATTGCAAACCTTTTGCTTGTTTTCCAAGAAACATAATAAAATTTTCGTAGGATGGAAAGCCATCATTTATCAACGTCAATTCCCATTGCCTTTTCAAATCATCACCTATCTTCCTTTGTTGTAAATGTTTTAGAAAGATATCAACAAGTGTATTTCTCTCCAAACCCAGTGATTTCAAATTTCTCATGGCTTCATTACATATATCTAGTAGTTCGAAAATGGCCTTGGAATTTATTAGTTTTAAAGGTTTTAAAGTGAATAATTTTGTACATTGTGAAAAGGCAAGTTCTTTTTTGTTATCATATCTGGAGACCAATGTGGCCCAAGCATGGGCATAGTTTTCATCAATAACAGGAAATCCCCTAATAAGTCGTTCAGCGTCTCCAGTAACAGCTGATTGTAAATATTGCAGCTTTTGTGAATCAGAGCGGTATTGGAATCAATAGACAGAGAAAACAATTGCTTGAAACTAAGCCATTCGTTAACATCACCAGAAAAGGAAGGTAAATTAAATTTAGGAAGTTCTATTTTACTTGTGGTTGGTTGATTTAGATCATCGATTTTGCTTGAACTGGCTGTACAAGATACTTTATTGATATTCGCCACTAAATTTCTAAGATTATCCTTGTATTGCATAACTCTAGAAAAGTAAAAATAATCATCAAATTCAGAAAATGTTAAAAGACTACAATAAGTTTTTTCAATGTTAGATTTTATATCTAAAATATCTTTTTTAAATGTCTGTAAATTTGCATCATCCTTCGATTCAATCATCTTGAGCGAAATTTGTTCAAAATAATCCACTTGTTTGAAATGAAATTCAAGAATATTTAAGGTAGCTTTAAATTTGGCAGCCATTTTCAATTTTTGCTATTATTAATTTTTTAATAATATATTTTAAAAATGAATTATAATTATTTATATTTAAATAATTATTTAATAGATTTATTCCCGGGTTTCGGCACCAATGTTTTGTTTCCCACTTGGCAAATACGCAAGGAGGAAAAGCAGAATGATTGTTTACAAAACAATTTGTTCTCGTTAGGCTTAATTGAATAGAATGTTTTATACTAGCTTAAAGAAACAAATGTACTTACTTTGGTCAGGCAATTATCCCAAGCTTTACAAATGAATTTATTTTAACTCTCTTAACAATGAATATTTAAAGAATTTACAAAAGATTTAAAGCCGGAGCTAAAAGCATTGTTCTCTAGTGGCGAGCGTTGGTAAGAATATTCTAGAAGGTGGCGAGCTCCCTCTGGCGGCGCAGCCAGACGGCCTCCCATTGGTCAGCGATGACGTAGCTCAACCTTCACCGCCGCGCGCTGCCTTCTGCCACCTATGTTCAGAATAAAACTAAACAGCAACAAAAGAATAATTCAATTTTCATACATCGTTCTAACCAGATTCAACTTGTGCAAATCAGAGGACAAAGAAAAAAAAATGGTAGTGGGTAAGTTCCTTTTTTTACAAGCTTTCACACTCAAAGAATAATACCTTTCTTGCTTCAATCCTCCCCTGTGTAGAAGCTTCTTTTATGAAAGTCCTAGTGAGCCTATATGCACTTTCTTAGATTATCTTTGGAAGATTGTTTAAAAAGTCAGCTTCCATTTCCTCACTCCGGACCTATTTCAAGCTTATTGCTCCACTTTGTACTTACTCTTTTACAAGAAACTATTTCCGATTCATGTGTTTTGTCCTTGAAGTTATTTAATTGGACTGGATCCATTTTATGGCAGATTGGATATCAGTTTTCAAAATTATCGGAACATTAATATCTCTGGACAATTCCTCTATTAGTCCTTTACCCCATTTTACTTCACAGATTTCTTCGCATATGGAAATCAGCTCTGCCTCGCATGTTGGTAAAGCCATTAAATTGTGCTTTTTACTTCGCCAGTTGATAAGGCTATTTCCATGTTTAATTGTGTATCCTGAAAAAAATTTGCGTCCTTTTTTGAGCACCAGCTTGCGTCGTTACTATCTAAATTATCATATTATTTTCTTTAATTATTATTATTAATTATTAATTATTATTAATTATTATAAATATTATTTTCTATTGGCCTATATCTTAAAATTTAATCTCTGCTGCCTTTCAAATACCTATATATATTTTTTGACTGCAGTCAAATGTACTTCTCTTACATCGTTATTATATTGCGATAAATTGCTTACATTGTGAAATGAAAATCACGAAATTTCTCCTTGATGGCTTATGAAAGTGCTAAAAACGAAAAGAACAAGTTTTCTTTATTAAATATATGATACAAGCTTTCGGGCTGCCAAGCCCTTCGACAGGTACGGAAGTAGTACCTGTCGAAGGGCTTGGCAGCCCGAAAGCTTGTATCATATATTTTAATAAAGAAAACTTTTTCTCTTCGTTTTTAGCACTTTCAAATTGCTTACATTGTAGTATATATCTGGACGAGTTCCCGTTGCCAGATACATGAGTGACCCGATGTCTTGTCTGCTGACTTGGAGTCTTTACTCTCATCAAAGTTCTATTCTCGATCTCCTGGAGTTTGTACGATGTTGCATTCCTCGAGTCCAAATCTTCTTAAAATCTTATTAATGTAATGGGATTGTGATAAATCGTAACCATTTTTGTTCTCCTTATTTCTATACCTATGAATGGCTCGTTTTCTTCTTTTTCCTTCAAAGTAACAAATTTTCCTATTTCTGATGCTAAATTATCATTGAATACCTGGTCTGTTCCGGCTATTAGGAGATCATCAACATATTAACCCAAAATTCCAAGTTCTCTTCCCCTCTTTAAAGTATACACACATGGGCCGTATCTAGTTCTTGTCTTTCCTAATTCTGCTAAAATTTCATTGATTCTTTTATTTTAATAGCGTCGAGATTTTGGAAGACCATATATCTGATGATTTAAGACCATGGAATTGTTGTAAATAATCCAGATATCTACTACCACATATTTCACTACGTGACTGTATATAACTTGTTATTTACTGCAAATAGAAAGCCTCAAATAACATCAATCTTTACCGCTTAAAACTCTAATAAAGTATAGCAACTTTACAGATAGAAGGAATGGAGAATAACAGGAGAAAGTTGAGGCTAAAACTAATCAGGCCTAAGTGAGAATAAGAAAGTAGCCCTATCGAGCCCAGTCCAATTTTTACGAGGTCATGGCCCTCTTTGATGATGTAACTTCCCTCCTGTTTACGTCAGAAAAGGGCAGTGACCTGTCTGGACCCAGGGAGGCTATAAAAGAAGGCCCCAAGCCTCAGTTAGTCAGCCTTTGTTTCAGCCCTTCAGTCCTCCAGTCCGCGTAGGCCGCTCCTATAGAGGCAATCCTTTCCTGCCAGAAACCTCCTCGTCCCATTCCTTCTTGACGTTCAGACGCTTCTTCGTGGAATCTCTGTTTTCTTATTTCTCCTTTGGCCCAATTGCGTTGCCTTCAACTACGACTGAACGGTAGAGGTGACATCGAGGTTCGTCTAGCATCAGGTAACACTGGTCCCAGAGGTCCCATTCGCGTTGCTCCTGTAGAAGGGCCACCATACCCGAAAGCTAGAGCCTAATTAAACGTTTTATAAAAGATACGCAACCTCGGAGTTTTATCATTTGTCAAAAAAATATATGCTTTTTAACAGCTTTAAAACTTTGTTTTCTTCATCCTTTTTACCAACTTCTTCTGGTTGCTTCATAAAAATAGTTTACTTTGACACCCCGTTAAGATATGCCGTTTTTACATCATACGATTTTATAGTTAAATTCAACTCTGCCGCCAAGGCAACAATTACGCAAAGACTTTCCTTTCTGATCACTGGTGAAGAGGGTTCTTCATAGTTGATGCCGTACTTTTGGTTACTGCCAATGGCAATTAATCTCGTCTTTTTAGGATCGACCATACCTGATTTTCTCTTCATGCTGTAAACCCATTTTTGCTATTTATTATCTTCATATTCTCTTCTCTAGGAACTAAAGTCCATACTTCATGTTCGTTAATAGATTCCAATTCTTTTTTCATCGCACCAATCTATTCATTCCTATTTTGACAATTCATTTTCTACTTATAATTTTCTGGAACATATTCTTCTTTTTCTAATATCATGTTCACCTTATTAATTTTTTTTATCCTCTGTGAACGCCCAACTTCTTGTTCTCGCAACTTAATTTCATTTTACCTTATTTTTGATCTATGTCTTTCCTCCAAAACCTTTTGGGTATCACCTTTCTTGCGACCTGGTTATACATTTCCTTCTTCGATAGGTTCTTCTTGGATAGAATCCGTAGAATTGTCCACATTTGATGTCCCTGGTCTAATATCTAGATCGTCGCTTTATTTATTAATTGGCTTTTCATATTCTTTTAAAGTTATAATTCCGCCAATATTTTCTTTATTTTCATTTCTATACGATAACTCGTCATAATTAGTGTGTTTTCGGAGATTATTTGAAAAATGAATTCCTTTCTTATTTTCTCCAAATTTCACTTTATCTTACTTATTCTATTTTTCTAGTGAAGATATCATAGACTCGGTAAGCCTTTTTACTTAAGCAATAACCTATAAAGATGCCCTTTTGACTTTTAGGCGAAAATTTGTTTCTACGTCATTTATTAGGGGGCCAATACACTAAACATCCGAATATCCTAAAATGCTAATAGAAGGCTCCCTCCCTTTCCATTTTTCCATTGGCTTAGCATGTCTGAGTGACTTATGCGGAGTACAATTCTTGACATAAGCCGCCGTAGCTACAGCCTCTGCCCAGAAAGGCATAGGTAACCTTGAGTTGATCAAATAGTGTTCGCGCTGTTTCCACTAGAGTTCGGTTTATTCTCTCCGCAACTCCGTTGCTCTGAGGCAAGTAGGTGGTGGTGAGTTGATGGTGAATTCCGTTCTTCATTAAGAAACCTTTAAATCTATCATTAGTGAACTCCGTGCCGTTATCAGTTCGCACATCCTTTATTTTTTAATTTAATTCATTTTCGACTCTCGTCTTGAAATCTCTAAATCTATTAAAGGTTATCTTTGGTTTTTAGAAAGTAGACAAAAGTCCTTCTGCTGGAGTCATCGAATAGAACAAAGAAATACCTTTTTCCTCATAAAGATTGATCAGTCATTGGACCGACAGATCCATGTGAATTAATTCAAGTGTCTCAGTGGTATTATTCCCTGTAACAGGATTGTGAGGTTTTCTACTCAGTTTTCTCATTATACACGATTCATACTCCGGTAGATTATTATATTTAATATCAAGTCCATACACCAGATTTCCTTGGATCAACTCCTTCGTGTAAGCTTGGTTCAGATGATTCAATCTCCTGTGCCAGATACTAATCTTGTCATTGGAGATATCGTTTGTGGCCATAGCATTTTTAGGCCTTCTTGAATTATTAATTCTTAACCCTGCCTCCATTATAAACATTTGGTCTTTAATCTGGGCTTCGGCGATTAAGTTGTTTTCTTTATTGTAAATTGTCAATATACACATGTAGAGGTAAGCGATATATTTGTATTAGGAATGTACTTTATGTTCCTAGAAAATCTAATCTTCTTTCTGTTATATGTCTAGTTAATAATGGCATCAAAGTAAATTTTGAGAAAGGAATAGCTTAATTTTATAATTGTAATGGAAAATTAGTAGTTGAGGGTAATGAAGAAGATAGAATGTTTATCATTAAAACTTAACCTAGAAATATTTTAAGCACTAAAGACAATTGTTTAAAAGCAGAAAACAAATGTTCAGCTAAGACAATGTGACATAGAAGGCTAGGACACTTGAACGAAGAATACTTGGATATAATGATGAAGAATAGTATGGTTGAAGGACTTAATTTTGATTCTAAACATCTCGAAAAAGGTGAACAATTTATCCTTGCTAAACTAACTCAAACATGTAAAAGAATCAGAGGCTGGATCTCAGAAAGTATTGTTTAATTAACAATAATATTATATTAATATGACAAGGAACAAAAAGAGTCACAAAAGGCAAGCGCAGTAGCAGAAAGAAAACCAAAACTTAAAACTACAGGTATAGACAGTGTGGCGCCAGGTCACGTGATGTCTGGTAGGAAGGTGTTGTTGCTAGGCAACAGCTGATGTGCGAAGTTACTCTCCAAAACTCCCACCTAACAAGCACTTTGTTGTTTCAAACAGTCCAAGTTGGCTTTTTAGTCTTCTATACCTTTCTGGAGGTAGAGCTTTCGTAAATATGTCAGCAGCATGATCATTGGAGCAGACATAAAGAAAGTCAATTGCATGTTTTTGAAATTGATCTCTGATAAAGTGATACAAGATATCAATATGTTTAGTTCTTTTGTGGTATTCTGGGTTGTGAACAAGTCTTATGCAGCTTTGATTGTCGCAAAAAATGATGTAGGCTTTACTTGGTCTTGATGTAGCTCGCGTAGAAATTGTCTCAGCCAAATTGCTTCTTTCGTTGCTTTGGAAGCCGCAATATATTCAGATTCTGTTGTTGACAGAGACACACAATTTTGTTTTTGACTTCACCAAGAAATAGGTCCATTATTCAACATGAACACATATCCGGTGGTTGATTTTCTTGTATCTAGGTCTCCAGCAAAATCAGCATCGGAAAAACCTATCAGAAATGTAGTACAGGAACTCCCACCAAATCAAATACCGATGTTTTTCGTAGCTTTTAGTATCCAAATATTTTCTTTACTGCGGTCTAATGTGAAGGTCCTCGGTTGTTCATAATTTGGCTAACCCTGCTGACTGCGTAGGCAATATTAGGTCTAGTTCCAGTCATGGGGTACAATAAACTACCAATTGTCTCTCTGTATGGAATCTTGTTCATTTCTTCAATTTCCTTATTATCCTTTAGGCACATCTCTTTTTTTAGTTTTAAGTAAGGATCAGAAGGTACAGATTGTAACTTAATTTCAAGAAGGTTGTAATGTTCAAGTGTTCTTTCAATGTATGAGGCTTGATGTAGAAATAACATTTCAGTTGTTCTATCTCGATATACAGGGTGTACCAGGTAAATTGGGAATTTCAACAATGGTATTTTAACTTAAATATTTTGCAAGTAAAAATTAAAATATCCGAATGAAATTTGACACAGTAGTAGATAAAAGGATATAGTTCATATTTATTCAATGTAGTTTCCATTATTAGCTACAACAGTCTCGAGGCAAGTGCGGAATGAAGCACAGGCCTTGGCGACGATGACCTTGTCCATTTGGGTCATCACCGTGTGAACTGCTTTCTTGACAGACTGGATGGTGGTATGAGGAGCTTTGTTGACATCTCTCTCAACAACGCCCCATACATAGTAGTCGAGGGGATTGCAATCTGGAGAATTAGGGGGCCAAATATCAGGACCCCAGTGACTAGGGACGTTAAGTGTCAGCCACGATTGTGTCTTTTTTGCCTTATGGGCAGGAGCTGAGTCCTGTTGGAAGACATACTTCCTTCCTGCGGCCACCATGTCCATCCAAGGCTTCACAACGGTCTCCAGAACATTGATGTAGGTGTCAGCGTTCATCCTAAGGCCCTTCTCAAAGAAATGGGGAGGCATGACATCACCTTCACTGCTGATAACGCCAAGGACCATTACGGAGGCAGGAAATTTCGTTTGCATCACGACAGGTATCTCTGAGGGGTCTTTACAGATCCAGCGATCATTCCTGGGATTTACCTTTTGGTCCACGTCAAAGTTCTTTTCGTCAGAGAAGAACCTTAGCGCATGCCAAAAGAGTCGTGTTTCAGGTTGTTGAGGAGGGCAGCAGCCTTTCCTTTTCTGTTATTCTTCATATTCTCAGTCAGCAACTGACCTTTCCGAAGGGCATAAGACTTGAGACCAAGGTCCTCATGGATAGTTCTGACAATTGTCATTGAGCCAACGTCCATTTCCTTGGCTATGGCCCTCATGCTCTTCCCAGGGTTTCCATCAATCTTCTCCTTGACATTTTTGACAAATTCTTCGCCTCTTACCCTGTCCGATCGACGCGAGTGCTTTTTCCTTGTAGCTATCCCCTCTTTGTTACTGTCGGCCTCATCAAACTGCTTCTTGACACGATAAATAGTGGTTTTGGGCAACTTAAGAAAATCCACTATCTCTTTGGGGCTCCTTCCGGCGCGCAGAGCAACGATCATGGCAGCTCGATTTTCAAATTCTCGGTTACTCTTCATCACTACACAGCGCACACATGTACTGTTGCATTTTACATGAATATGGCTACGTAATGAAAAAAAACAAGTTTTTAATCTCAAGTAGTTTTTGTTTTATGGACTGTCAAAGTTAGTCCCAATATACCTGGTACACCCTGTATTTGTAGGCCAAGGAAATAATTGGCAGTAAAAGTATTTATTTCAAAATTGGAATTTAAGTACTGTACTATATCATCTAAATGTTGTTTATTTACACTGCAGATTAAACAATCATCTACATATATTGCAAGTAATATGTAAGTCTGTTTACATTTCATTGTATAAACACATGAATCTGAGATGCTAGGTTCTAGATCAAACTTAATTAAAAACTCATGAAATTTCTTGTTCCACATT
The DNA here is from genome assembly GCA_030710605.1 of Cordylochernes scorpioides. Lineage (NCBI taxonomy): Eukaryota > Metazoa > Arthropoda > Arachnida > Pseudoscorpiones > Chernetidae > Cordylochernes > Cordylochernes scorpioides. Next base: position 72,169,989 of record CP092867.1, on the reverse strand, counting down.
CTGGGGGATTGCTTAAGACCATAGATGCTTTTCTGAAGAGAGCAAACATGATTTGGAAAATCTGGGTTTTCATAACCTTGGGGTTGTTCCATGTAAGGTTCTTCCAAATCACCATTCAAGAAGGCATATTCTACATCTAATAGAATAATTTCCATATCAAGTGATGCACAAAGTGATAAGATTGTTCTAATTGAATCGAATTTTACTACTAGAGAAAAAGTTTCACCATAATCAAGTCCTGAATTTTGTGAATAACCTTTCGCAACTAGTCTAGCCTTAAACATTCTTTTTGATCCATCTGCATTTTGCTTTATTTTGTATACCCACTTGCATGCAATAGCTTTTCTGTCTGATGGTAGTGTCACATAAGTCCATGTTTGATTTTTCATCAAGGAATTGAATTCATCGTCCATAGCTAGTTTCCACTTTTTTGAGTTTTGTCCTACAATTGCATTTTCAAAGTTCAATGGTTCTTGGTCATGGACATAACAAGCATATGAAATAGCTCTTGTACAGTTGGTTGATGATTGTTCCTTTTCTCTGATTCTATTCCTGAGAGGGTATCGACATGATTCTTCTGGTTTGGAACTGGTATTTATGCTATCAATACTTTCTTCACTATATATAGTTACATGCTCTTGTTGGTTATCCTGAATATTTTATGATGTATCAGCTTCAGTAAATATTACATCTCTGCTTATGATAATTTTTCTAGCAATAGGATCCCGCATTTTATAATTTTTGTTAGTTTCAGTATATCCAACAAAAATGTACGAATACTCTTTTTGTCTAATTTCTTTCTGTTATCTTTTCGTATATGCACATAAGCGTTACATCCAAAAGTATTCAAATGTAAGATGGAGGGTTTTCTCTTGTACCATATTTCATAAGGTGTAGAATTTCCCAATACTTTAGAAGTACATCTATTTAAGAGATAGACTGCTGTGTTTACGGCTTCAGCCCACAATTCAAGCGGCATTTTTTTTCCATGTAACAAGCATCTAGCTGATTCAACTATTCTTCTGTTATCTCTTTCAGAAATTCCATTCTGTTCTGGGGTATATGGAGCAGTGAGTTCATGAACAATTCCTAGAGATTTTAGATAATCAGAAAAATTATTATTTAAGAATTCTGTGCCATATTCTGTTCTGAATCTTTTTATTTTATTTCCAGTTTCAGTCCTAACTCCTTTTACAAATTCTTTAAATTTCTCAAGTACATCTGATTTATGCCTAATGAAGTAGGCCACTCTAAATCTTGAAAAATCATCCTTGAATGATACAAAATATAATGATCCACCTGGTGATCTTTTACTCATTGGTCCACAAACATCTGAATAGATCAGCTCTCCTGGATAGGTCGAATTTGGACTTGTTGACTCGTGAAAAACTTTTCTATTTTGTTTTCCATAGATGCATGCTTCAGATAGTAAAGAATCAGGCTTTTCTCTAATTTTAATGTTTTCTTCAAAAACATTATTTTCAAACATTTGGGTTAATTTTATAGGATTTACATGACCCATTCTTTGATGCCATATATCTAGACTTAAGTGAGCAACATGAGTTTGTGAAGATTGCTTTGCTTTAATAAAAATTCTATAAATATTTGAATTGTCCTTTATAACTAGCTCTTTCAAAATTTTTGTCAATTTTATCTGAATTCCTTTACAAATGAGCGTCAAACCATGTTTTGTTGTAGTAGATATTCGAAAAAGATTGGTCTCCAATTAAGGTATATAGAGAACATCCAAAAGAGTTGCATTAAATTCCTATCAACATAAGAAAGAATATCAATATTTCCCTTACCTTTTGCATAGATCTTCTTTCCATCTCCAAGGCACTTAGGATGAACACGTTCTGGTATTTCTTCGAACGTAGAGAACCATTCTCTTCTGAAATTCATGTGATCCGTTGCTCCAGAATCTGCAATTGAGGAATCCTTTGTTTCAGCGAGGAAGGCACTTGTATCAGCTGAAAAAGCACAGCTATCATCTCTGGCTGAAGAACTTGGCTGTTGTCCTTTTTGTTCTTCCTTTCTTTTATAGCATTCTTTCCACCAATGTTCTTTCTTCTTGCAATATCCACAGTGTGTGTTCTTCTTTTTATCTTTAATGGATTGTTGATGCTGCTGTTGTTTGTTGGAAGCTGTTGAATTTCTGTTGAACTTTGAAAAAGTCATCAAGGCATTATCTGGTTTAAAATTTCCCGAAGAATCCCAATGATCCTGTAAGCTTTCTTCTTTCAGTAATCTTGCCGTCAAGTTTTCTAGAATCTTTTCTTCTGATGAAACTGAATCCCACGCTGTTATGAAATGCTTGTATTTATCAGGCAAGCTGCAAATTATCTTTGTAATTAGGGAAAGATCAGAGATTGGCTCACCTAGATATTTCATTTGTTGTGCCTGAGTTTCAACTTTGGAAATGTGAGAAGCAATGTTATCATTTGGATTCATTTTATATTCGAAAAATCTTTGTTGCAGCAAATATTTGTTTGTTTCAGATTTCAGTTCATATATTTTTGATAATTTCTTCCACATTTCTGCTGAAGTCTGGCAATTAACAATCTGTTGAAGATATTTAAACTCTAGAGCAGTAGTGATCAGCATTTTGGATTTTGCATCTTTCTTTTTTCCATTCAGAGATTTTTGCAATATCCTCTATTTCAGGTTTTACTTCAGAGCCATCAGTTATACTGAGAATATCTTTTGCTTCTAGAATAATCTTCATTTGAAATTTCCATAGATGTAAATTATCGCCGTTGGATTTTGAATTTGTGGAAGTTCAATTGTCATCTTGAGCAAGCAAGCGAATTTCAGCTTAGATAAACAAAAATATTTGATACCAACCAAGCTCTGCTGCCATGTAAGAGAATTAGAGGCTGGATCTTAGAAAGTATTGTTTAATTAACAATAATATTATATTAATATGACAAGGAACAAAAAGAGTCACAAAAGGCAAGCGCAGTAGCAGGAAGAAAACCAAAACTTAAAACTACAGGTATAGACAGTGTGGCGCCAGGTCACGTGATGTCTGGTAGGAAGGTGTCGTTACTAGGCAACAGCTGATGTGCGAAGTTACTCTCCAACAAAACCCCATTCAAAGCTATCGAGAATAATCATGCTGAAAGACTATTATAACAAATACACATGGATCTCTGTGGCACTATGCTAACCAAATCACTGGGTGGTGCAAACTATATGTACCTTATTGTGGATTCATATAGGAGGATGCATTGCATTTTTTGTTGATTTCAAAAATCATCGAGAAAATGAAACTGAATATTAAAATAAAAATGTTAGATCAGACAACAGAACTGAATTTGTCAATAAAATATTTCATGAGTTTTTAAGGAAAGAAGAAATAAACCATCAAAGAACAGTTCCAAATTCACCACAAAGCAACGGAATTACAGAAGGAACCAATCACACCCTTCTTGATGGGCTAGAACTATGTTATTCGATGCGAAATTACCAACTGAAATTTGGGCGGAATCCAATGCAACAGTCGCTTATTTGAAGAATTGTACACCAAGCATGATTACATGAAAACTTCCATAGAGAAATGGACTGAGAACAAGCCATCAGTAGCCATTTAAAAATCTTTGGAAGTCTTGCCTACTATTACATTCCTAAAAATCAAATAAATAAATTTGACTATAGATCAAGAAAAGGAATATTCACCGGTTACTCCAGACATAAGAAAACTTATAGAAATATATAATCCACAAGATGAAAAATACACGAAGTTCAAACTGTCAAAATTAATGAAAATTCAAAAGGCGCTGATCTCTTCTAGTGTTTTTGACCAAAAGGTCCAAGATCAAATTATATGTTGAAATGAACAACATGAATGGATTTTTTTTCCGAATTAAACCTACCATGGGCTCTATTCCAGAAGAACCAAATACTCCAGACAACCCAGAACCAATACGTGGATTACCCCGAAAACACGGAACTATTGCAGGAAGAACTAATGAAGATATTCAGGAACAGAATCTCATCAATCTGCGAGAGCAGAAAGAAAGGCTGATAGCTAGCGGTGCAAGACGATCTAAAAGGATAAAAAAAGGAAACGCAGCCGATGTAACCGAACTATCTTCAACTTTTATAGACATAACTAAATCATATCGGGAAGCCATGAACACCCCATTTTCAGACCAATGAAAAAAAAAAACAATGGTAGAAGAGTTATATTTTCTAACTTAATGTTTGGACTCTTGTACCCAAACCAGATAATAAAAACATGATAAAAGGAAAATGGATTTTTTATATAAAAATAATCCAGATGTAGGCATTGACAAAAGAAAGGCTAAATTTGTTGCAATGAGGAATAATCAAAAACCTGGCTTCGACTATGAAGAATATTTTGCTACTCTGATGAAACTGAACTCTTTAAGAACATTGATTGCCATTGCGTCACAATCAAACATGAATATTGGCCAATATGAAGTCAAAACTGCTTATCTCAATGCGGAACTAAAAAACGATATGTACCTGGAACAACCCGAATGATTTTTCAAGCAGGGCAGGAGAATAAAGTGTGCAAACTAAACAGAAGTTTATATAGTTTAACGCAATTAGGGAGATTCTGGAATGAAAAAGTTAACAAAATTTTAAAATATATGGGACTCAGACGTAGAGAAGGCGAACCATGCGCATACATCTTTCAAGAAAAGGAGAAAACTCTAATAATTGGAATTTATGTAGATGATTTTCTATTATTGGATCGGAAAGTACCATAATTAACAGAAGAGTTGAGCAATTGGAGAAGCAATTTTTCATTGTTCGAAAAGAAAAACAAATATTTTTTCTTGGAATCAAAGTCGAAAAAAAGGAAAACTGTTTAGAACTTCCACAAGAAGCATATGTAGAAAAGATTTCGAAGAAATTTTATCTTGCAGAATGTAATCCAGTAAAACCCCCTGGTGATATTAATCAAGATCTGGGTAATCACCCAGATACTTCTCCTGTGGCTTTACACTTTACCAAGAAATGATAGGCTCCTTGATGTACCTATCAGTGGGAACAAAGCCCGATATAACATTTTATATTAGTCAATTCTCCCAATACAACAAAGATCCAAAGTCATTCACCTTAATGTACTTTATGAAACTTTCTTTCTGAAATAGGTCAGCAAACCTGTGTTAAAATACCACTTGTTCTGAAGACAGACAGTAAATCAGCACTAGACTGGATTAAAGGAACATCTCATCATTCTAGAACCAAGCACTTTAATAGAAAATATTTATTCGTGAAATATGAAGTCTCAAAGGGAAATTTAAGAATATTTTTCGTAAACTTAGAAGCTCAAGAAAGAAACCTTCTCACCAAAAAAACTGCCGGGAGACAGAATTAAAAGATTGCTTGTAAAAAGGGACTTCTTTTTGGACCTAATTTAGATTTTCTTTCTAAAGGGAAGAGTTGTTGTGAATAGTAAACAAATCTGTTAAATATGTTATGTTTTGACCCCAAGTATTTGTTTGTTTTTAAAAGGGGTAATGGCTTAATGTAAAGGCTAAAATATTTCTCGCAAATTTAGTTAGGTTTAATCTCTCTTTGTATTTGAATAATAAATTTGTTCAAATTTATAAATCTGAATTAATGTAAAATTGAAATTTTCCTAAAACATCAACAAATCATAGACCAAATTCTAATCTGTGCCCGTTATATAAAACTAGCCGAATGACCCGGGCAACGCCCGGGGTTTACCCGATTAAATGCTTTTATTCAAATACTATTCGTTGCAATTATAAATTGGCGCCGTGGATGTCATTCTTGTATAATATATAAATGTGTTTTAAAAATTGTAAAAAAAAAAATGCATCGGCCCGGGAATCGAAGTGCAGGCGAGCATTCTACCACTGAACCACCGATGGTTATGAGAAATGGCCATATTTGGGTAATTATTCCATTCACAAAAGCAAACGGTGACAGAATTGATTAAAAAAGGGCAATGCCCGGGTTTTACCCGATTAAATGCTTTTATTCAAATATTATTCGTTACAATTATAAATTGGCGCCGTGGATGTCATTCTTGTGAAACGTCCCGCTCCAAACTTTGTGTCTGAGAAGCGATATTTTTATAAAGAGATGATCTGGCTTTGTGTCTTCTGCTCGAATGAATGTTTTTCTGTTAGAATTTGGTTCCTGCATACTAAAAATGAACTGGCTTCACCCGTGGTCTCCGCTTTTTGGAATTTTTCCGGATATAATTTTGTATCTGATAATCAAATATGATACAGCAATATTGTTATCATCATTTTCTGAATAAAAAACAACTATTTTTTCCCAGAACCTGTCAATTTCTTTTTCTTGACTAAAAATCCGAAAAATATATTTTCCAGATTTTTCTCTATGTCCTGTTAAAACACGTTTTACATGTCTATTAGGTCATCTGATATTACCTTCCATCTTCACCGCTAGAGGCGCTGCTTGCGAGCGAAAGGGCAAATTTGCCACGCAATTTGAAAATAACTTGTTTACATACTTGTATACTTGTGTACATAGACCATAAATCTGTACATAGACAAGAAAAGCACATATTTTTAATAATATGATTGAGTTTTAAAAATTGTAAAAAAATGCATCGGCAGGGAATCAAACCCGCGTGGCAGGCGAGCATTCTACCACTGAACCAAAAGCAAACGGTGACAGAATTAAGAACGAATGCATGACGCTGATAACTGTATATATTAAATAAATAATCCAAATTTTGCCGTATCATTAGATTTGGTCTTATTACCTTGTGTTTATAATCTATAATAAAAATTGTACCTTATCATTAGATTTGGTCTTATTACCTTGTGTTTATAACCTATAATCCAAATTGTGTCTTATCATTCGATTTGGTCTTATTACCTTGTGTTTATAATCTATAAAACAAATTGTACCTTATCATTATATTTGGTCTTATTACCTTGTGTTTATAACCTATAATCCAAATTGTGTCTTATCATTAGATTTGGTCTTATTACCTTGTGTTTATAAACTACTAGCGGATGTACCCGGCTTTGCCCGGGTTTTACCCGAGTAAAAAGTAGTTTCTCTATAAACATATAAAAAAATAATAGATATATTTTGATAATTTGAAACTCGTAAATTTGAATCTCTCGATAAAGTGATCATTTTTCCCCGGTCCCTGTGTGCCGCGTCATTCTGAATTTTGGCTTTCCTAATTTTCTACATTACAAAATCAGCGTTTTATATAGTGAACATTTTTTTCCCGGTCCCTTGAAAAATACTCGAAAATAATAGATATATTTTGATAATTTGAATCTCTCGATAAAGTGATCATTTTTTTCCCGGTCCCTGTGTGCCGTGTCATTCTGAATTTTGGCTTTCCTAATTTTCTACATTACAAAATCAGCGTTTTATCTAGTGAACATTTTTTTCCCGGTCCCTTGAAAAATACTCGAAAATAATAGATATATTTTTATAATTTGAAACTCGTAAATTTGAATCTCTCGATAAAGTGATCATTTCTTCCCGGTCCCTGTGTGCCGTGTCATTCTGAATTTTGATATTCCTAATTTTCTACATTACAAACTCATCGTTTTATCTAGTGAACACTTTTTCCCGGTCCCTTGAAAAAAACTCGATAAGTTGAATAAAATCATGGTCGTTTATGGAAGATGGACGAAGTTCCCGCCGAGCCTTTTTTTCTTGTGTACTTGGCACAGCTGTGTCACCAACTCTTCCCCCGCGCGCCAGGACATCTTGACCCCTCTGATTGGTCGGTGGGTACTTGGACTGTCCATCCGGCAGACCTAAGCCTATCTCCGTCGCAAGGTGGAGCTGCTTGCGAGTTAAAGCTACAAATCTGCAAATAACTCTAAGGATATTCAAGATATTCAAGAAATTATTTTTCGAAAACCTTTCCGGGGATATACCTAATAATATCCCAAAATTTCACGGCGATTAGATGCATGGTTTAGAATCTATAGAGAACACACACACACAGACATTCATTTATATATATATATAATTCAAATTGTGCCTTATCATTAGATTTGGTCTTATTACCTTGTGTTTATAACCTATAAACCAAATTGTGTCTTATCATTAGATTTGGTCTTATTACCTTGTTTTTATAACCTACTAGGCGAATGACCCGGCTTCGCCCGAGAAATCCCTTGGGTGCAATTTTCTTCATACTAAAAGTATATCAATAATAAATATTAGAAGTGCCATAGAATAGCAATACAGAAGTAACACATAAACTACAGGAAAAAAGTGTGTGTGATGGCAAAAATTGTATTATATTAGTGTTTAGGTATTTGATTTAATTAATATAGTTGATATAATAGTATATATTTATATTATATTTTTATAAATTAGTTTTGAAAATTGTAAACAAAAAATGCATCGGCCGGAATCGAACCCGGGCCGCCCGCGTGGCAGGCGAGCATTCTACCACTGAGCCACCGATGCTTTAAAAAAATGGCCATATTTAGGCATTCATTCCATTCCGGATTAGTCCGCGTAAAAAAAAGTTTTTCAAATTAAAAAAAAGAAATAGCCAAAAATACTAATCAAAATGCAGCCGAAAATTTTCCTCAGGTTTATAAAAAGCGACATGCAAAATTTGGTACCAATTGGCTCAGTAGTTTTTGAGTTTATCGCGAAACAGACAGACAGACAGAAATTGACTTTTATATATATAGAGATAATCAAAAGCAAACGGTGACAGAATTAAGAAAGAATGCATGACGCTGATAACTGTATATATTAATAGAATTAGATAGAATAATCCAAAGAAAACAATTATGTCCCATAAACGAAAAATATTAAACACCTAGTATAAATTATTTTATTGATATATTTAAACATAATTATTCAAAAAGAATGAAATATAAAGTGTATAAAGCAAAACGTTAGGAAGAATTTAATAGAAACCAGTGAACTATAATCCAATATTATATCTAACCAACAAGATATTCTTTTAATTCAAGAACCATATGTATTGCACAATGATGTTATTTATGACGTAGATTATCAGATTGTATGCTAGAATAAAAACGAAAATAAATATACGGCAATTATTATATTGACAAAAACTTAAGATATCGTAAGGTTTTTAAACTTTATATATCTTTTTATTAAACATTTGCTCGAAACTTATGAAGACTAGCCTCTAATCCTTTGCGGTGATTTCAATTCTCGGAATCCAGTTTGGTTCAATAAGGTAACTAATTCCAACGGATATAGACTACAACCAATTACACAGGTCTACAAAACTCAAAGTAGTTGTACCTTATAGCATATATATATATATCGGGATTCAGAAAAAAAACTCTGAGAGATATTTGATGCACAGGGATATTTATCACTGTGCATCAAATATCTCTCAGAGTTTTTTTTCTGAATCCCGATATATATATGCTATAAGGTACAACTACTTTGAGTTTTGTAGACCTGTGTTATTGAAGAAGCTAACCTATAGATTCATAACCTAAAAATAAACATTTGTCGCGATACTAGTATAATATATCTCACAATTTTTAATAAACATTCATTGAATTCGATAATGAATTTACACACTCCCGAAATATCTAAAACTTCTGATCATGCTGCTTTAGAAAGGGTCTGCAAAGCTTTTATTCGGAAGAGCCAAAAATTACAATTCACAAAATTACAAAGTTTTTAAAGAGCCACAAAATTATTTTTGCCAACAATAATTATTAATTAATAAATAAATTAGAAGTTTTTCTGGTAAAAAAAAAATTTATTCATAATAAGAATATAATTTATTCATATATAATATCTTATTAGAAAAAAAGTGCATAATATGTATTTTGAAAATATAATACATATTGTGATACCTACCTTTACTTCAGTATTTTTATATTAATATTATAATGTAGAAAATTAGGAAGGCCAAACCTCAGAATTACACGGAAATTTATTTAATGTGAGACCAAATTAAAGCTAATAAAATAGCAGAGGGGCAATGAGAAAATTTTACAGCGTATCAAAATACAAATATTGAAATTCAAAATATTTTATTAGAATAACAAATAATCTGCTACATAGCTCTTTCCCTATGGAAGCTGTGACCCATGGCCTGAAAATCTTGTTGGAACTGACGTGGATCTGACATGTACTGTCAAGGATTCCCTTGGAGTCTTGGACTATGTCCCTAGTAGCTTTGCCGCCTTTTTCTTGTGGCGTGAAGAGCGGCTCTGTCGTCTTATCGTCAATAGGGACATCGTCATCTTGAAGGGAATTCTTGGCTTTGACACGGCGGTGGAATCCTTGAGCAGCCTTTGAAACTGAAGGTCATGGCAGCCATCGCCCTAAAGTTTTCTCGGCGATCTTTATTTTATCTTGCCTGTATCTCCATCAAAATGTAATGTAGAAGATTAGGAAAGACAAACCTCAGAACAACACGGCAATTTATTTAATGTGAGACCAAATTAAAACTAATAAAATGGCAGAGAGGCAATGAGAAAAAAAATTACAGTGTATTAAAATACAAATCTCGAAATTAAAAATATTTTCATAGAATAATGAATAATCTGATACAATATTATATATATATGTAAATATGTAACTTTGAGAAGATAATTCGCTTTTACTCGAAACAACAAACTATACTTCTCACAGTCAAAGCACTGGTGAAGACGCTAAATTGTCTTGCGTCGAAAGCGATTTGAGCCCTACATAGAAGCATCCGACGACGGCGTCATTCGAGATCTTCCGACGGACTGACGGCGCGTGTCAGGGAGGAGGGGTGCGGTGAAAAGCGAATACAAATGACTGAGAGATAAAATCTATGTCCTCGTTGATCGATTCATGATTTTTTTTCAATATAAAATAAATAATATTTGCGTATGAAACTAAGGAGCCGCATCTTAACATCGAAAGTGCCGCATGTGGCTCGCGAGCCGCAGTTTGTCCACCCCTGTGCTTTAGCAATCGATATAAGGCAAAAAATTATCCGATTAATAAACAAAAAAAAAATGAAAATAATCATACGCGTCTATAATAGTTTCGTATTTTGATAACAGATGGCGTGCTAGTGCATCTTAATAAAAATACACATGAATATTCAGAGAAAAAAATGAAAAATGGTCTATATATACCTATAACATATCAATATTATAAATACATAGATTGGAAAATGTAATGGCTAAAGCAGAAAACGAAACGATATTTATCAAGTGATAATTGGAATCACGAATCTATTAATGGAAGCTGTCTACCTATCTTTGGGAACTAAGTCCACCAATCTTAGATAATTTCTCTAGAATTAACGGATGGAATAGCGAACTTGAAAAAATTATAACGTATTTCCACTATTATAAGAAATTTATATTATCTCTGGACGAATGACCCGGCTTCGCCCGAGAATTCCCCCGAGTGCAATTTCCTTCATACTGAAAGTATATCAAAAATAAATAGTAGAAGTTTTTATATAATAGCAATACAGAAGTAACACATAAACCACAAACAAAAAGTGTGTGTTGTTAACTGTTAACGTGATGATCCTGTTGAAGGACTGGCAAGTCCGAAAGCTTGATAATAAAAAGTGGCACAAAAAACTTAAGCCTGGAAGCATCATTTATTTTATAAAAAATGTGTGTGATGGCAAAAATTGCATTATATTAGTGTTTAGGTATTTGATTTGATTATATATGCAATCCATTCAGTTGTTTCAAAATCAATATAGTTTAAATAGCTGGCAGCTTTTCCACTCAACCCCCGAGGTACCCGCCCCAGCGCATTAACCCTTGAAATTTCCTGAGTTGAGTGAGTGACTGCGATGGATCTTGACTGCAATCTCCATCTTCTCAGTAAGAATAAGAAAAAAAAAATAGGTTTATAAAATATTAAACTAAAATACTGACATGTAAATGTTTTTCTGTGAAAAATAAAAGAGCACGTGGAAATTAGGCAAACATATGTGTTTGCTAAAGACTGCGACTGCATTTTAAACTATTTTTTGAAAAGATAAAAAACAGGCCAGAACAAAAAAAAAAATACGGAAACCATTATTTACATATATTAACGCTAATTTTCAAAAAACAACTTAATTTAAAGTTTAATAGAAATGATAGAGATAAATTTAAATAGGTAAACAGTTATACTTATACTTTAGGTTCAGTTGAAGTAATTTTTAATATCCATTCTAAACTAATAAAGTGTAAACTTCAGGTAGTGAAAAAACCTTAGCTATCCATTGTTTATTGGACTTGAGATAGCAGGAAAAATTTGATTAATAATTGATACAAAAGACAGAGCTGTGTATTTTAAAGGAAATGCATGTTTTTCCATATCTGCTGAAACTCATCTCCGATCTGAACAACCAAAATAACTCAATCAATTACTGGAAGAAAATCAAGCATTGTTCAGTCAGTATAAAACTGACAATGGAGGATAGCTGTTCAACATAAAATTCATACAATTGAACTTCCACCAATCAGTTGTAGACCATATGGAAGACCACTTGCTGAATATATTGAAATAATAAAACAAGTTGATTAATTGTGGCAAAGGGTCTAATAAGAGATTTTCAGTCATCTTGTATCTTGCCCGTAGTGTTGGCTTCAAAAAGGATGGTTCGCAAAGGATGTGCATTGACTACCGGAAACCATTTAGTTTCATTTTCATCAATTAAAGTTGATGACAAGCAGCCTCTTTCTTACATCCAATACATTTTTGATCGCCTACATAATGCTAAATACATTACAACACTTGACATAGCATGGGGATATTGGCATGTCGAACTACATCCAGACTCTTTTGAGAAAACTGCTTTCATTACAAATGACGGGCAATATGCAGTTTTAGTTATGCCATTTGGTTTAAAAAAATGCTCCAAGTACTTTTCAACGGATTATTCAACATATTATCAGAAATCTTCTTTGAAAAGGTATTTGTAATTATGAAGATGATATTATAATTTACAGCAGTAACTTTTAAAGATCGTATTGAACTACTAATTAAAATATTCGACAAGCTTAAGGAAAACAATACCAAATTAAAGTTGAATATATATGTTCCTTTGCAAAACAAGAAATAAGGTATATAGGACATATCATAAGACACAACAAGATTAAACCTAACCCTGAGAAAATCAAGGCAATAAATGAGTTTCCTCAGCCTAATACAGTGGATCAAGTAAGGCAATTTTCGGGTTTAGCAAGTTACTACAGGAAATTTATTCCTAGGTTCAGTGAGATTGTAGATCCTTTAACAAGCCTGACAAGAAAAAATGAGTTAATCAAATGGACTACTGAAGTTAACAAATCATTTTAGAAACTGAAGTTCCATTTATCTATAAACCCAGTTCTTACTACATATAATCCTTTATTGCCATGAAAACTTTACACAGATACCACTAAACTAGGTATTGGTTCTATATTAGCTCATTTTGGAAGTGATAAACAAGAGCATGTAATTCTCTATTATTCAAGAAAAATTTACCGCATTAAAATAACTATTCTACATTTGAGTTGGAATGCTTTACTGTAGTTCAATCTGTTGAATACTGAGAAGTTTATCTTGAAAACATCACATTTGAAGTTTTTACAGATAATTCGGTTTTAGAATGGCTCTTCAAAATGAAGAAAACAAAAGTGGAATTCTTAAGATGGATTGTTGAATTGTCGAATAAGTCAAAGGAAATAGTTCACAGATCAGCTCAAAAACAAACGCATGTCGATACTTAGTCAAAATCAGTAGTATCATTTCACATACCAATCCCCAGTCTTAGAGTGCACTAATAAAATGCGGATCTCTCAGCTTTTAAAAATATTCTCATATTCATCCTGATCTTATTATGGTGGAACATAATGGAGTTCTTAAAGCGGTTGTTCCGAAATCATTTCATGAATTCTCAAGGAATGTCATGATAATCATTCTCATCCCTCAATTAACAAGACAGATTGATAACCCCATTTTAGTGGTGGCCGAATGCTATCAAATGCATCAAAGAGTATATTCATTCATGTAAAATATGTCAAATAACTAAATGCAGCCGTAAACCATTTATTAGAGAATATGTTGCATCAAACTCAGAACTGAAACCATTGGAATTGATATCAAAGGACACTATTGTGCTTGGTTCAGCTGAAAATGAAGCACAAATATACAAGAACAATATACCTGTTACAAATTTCAGAAAGATATAAGACGCCGCAACTCTTTTTATTAATTGTATAAAATAGCTTACTTACAGGCAAGCCCTTTCTCAGCAAACTAAAACAACAAAAAGGTAATGTAAAGAGATTATATAGAATTTAAAAAAAACTATGCAAATATAGGACATAAGAATTCATGAATTTACATAATTAAATATTTTTGAAGAACAAACTATGAAAATGTTGATGAACTTAGTGAATAGAGAAATGGATAGAATATTGTTATAGATATGAATATCAATATCCATACATATATATTAAAAGAGTAAGTATTAAGATAGAAGGGGGGTATATTGCGATGGTAGCTGTATACCTTTGTTGATTGCATTTTGGTTCTTGATCGTTTCTATTCCTTCAAGGATGCGTCTTTAGGTTTTGGTTGTGGCACTTCTATGGAGGATTCTGGTACTATTAAAATCTGGAGAACCTTGTATTCAAGTAGTAATTGATCACCTCACAAGGTTTGTTTGAGCTTTCCCTACAGTTACAAATACTTCTCAAGCAGTAATTCAATGTTTAGACAAAATCATCAAAACCATACTCCAAATCAAGTGGATTTAAACTGACAATGGAAAGAATTTTACATCAAAAGAATTTGAAAAGTTTTTGAATGAGCATGACACACAGGTTCAACACACCTTTTCTCGGACACCATATCATCCACAAAGTAATGGATTATGTGAAAAGGCAAACGACACTATTCTCACAAAATTGAGACCAAACCTTCAAGATAATCCAAGATTAAAATATTCTTCATTACTAGCCAAAATTGTGAAAGACTACAATACCACACTTCATGATATCACTAGATTTCCACCAAACTTTCTACTTTTTGGTGACTTTTCGACCCCAGAATTTTATGATTTACTACATTTAACAGTAGAAGAAACAAGAAAGAAGGCAATAGAAAATAGCAGAAAGCATAGGGAAAAGTGGAAAGCACGTCATGATGCAAAACATCCGTCATCATCATTCAAAGTTGGAGATTTTGTCCTTCGTAAAATTGCTTTTAATGAACCAAGCATGGTCAAAACATCGCCAAAGTATGAAGGTCCATTTCGAATATCAAGAATGACCCCAAGTAGTTCATGCGAATTTTCAAGAGAAGATTCCTCCTTAGTTAAAGTTCATGTTTCACAACTAAATACATTTATTTTACGAATATAAATCCTTCAAGCCGAGAGAGGGATATGTCACGTTTGTAAATTTTATAATTAATTTTGTTTTATTCACTGAATTTTGTACATTAAATTAAAAAGTCGTTTGTTATCATTACATGCAATGTATATATGTCATAATTTGCCTAATTCCCAAGAGATATAATTTATTTGGGCCATAATTAATATGTTAGAATGTAAATACAAATTCACCTATCTATAAATCTGTACAAAATGAACGTGGGAGCCAGCGCGCGTTCACGAGTGTGGAACAAGTTATTTTTCGAAGCATACATGCACAACGGCTGCGCCCTTCCATTCGACCACGACGGATATGATATATATATATATATATATATGTATATAAATATTTTTTTAAAACAAACGATAATAAACAACAACAACAATGTAATTTGCATATCTTATTATAAAAAATACAAACCTAAATTAACAATGACAAAACATATTTTACCATTTAAAACAAATACGTTAAAATAAATAAATATAAATGTGTGTATGTATGTATAGAAACAAAAAATAATAATAAAGGTCAGGTGTTTGTATAAATATCAAAAAGGCATATTCTGACCACGCTCACATGAGCATTTGCGAGCGTAATCAGGATATTCCTTTTTTAATTTTAATAAAATATTTAACTACGCAAACAGGAAAGGATTTATTACCGCAAATATTTTGTATATTATAATATAATAATAAATAGCTAAGGAAATTTATATAAAACTAGCCAAATGACCCGGGCAACGCTCGGGTTTTACTCCAGAGCATTTTTCTCCGAGTTCATATGTATAAAAAATGTTTTTATTCAAATACTATTCTTGCAATTATATATTATGACACGGCTTCACCCAGGATCTCTCCAAGTGAATGTTTTCCCTACGAATAATGCTTGAAATAAAACACTTTATGGTATATAATATATAAGCATTATAAAATATAGTAATACAATTCAGAATTTGAAAAAAAATTGAAATATCATGAATATTTATATTTTTAAATAACACTGTGTAAGGTTTGTCTTGGCCGCCAAATGGCATACCGAATTAGTATGCTCCACACATCTTGACAACAGAATGAAATGAGTATTTTTAACTCCTTTCCCAAAAAAAAAACAGACAAAGAAAAAAATCATTCGTATTATATTAACAATCTATTTCAGTCATGCTAAAAAAATTGGTTTTTGTTAATTTATATGTTTAAAAATATATATTTATTTCACAAACAAAAATATATATTTTAAATGATATACCAATAAAATAGAGTTGAATGAGACACTAATATTTTAATGTCGATTTTATTGTCTATATTTCTAATCTGTGTTATATATTTGACGCAAAAAATAGGTATTTTTGGACCAACCGAGCCCGGCAACACTGCACCCGCTGAGTGTGCAGAAAAGGATTAACCCTGAAATTCCGGTAAACAAACTGCCTCGACGCTAAAGTTTGGTTTTGACAGGCCTGAAAAAGAACTATCTCTCATAAATTTTAATAATTGGTTTGAATAATATTTGTATTAATATTAATTTGTGTGATTTTTAAATAAATATTTCTTCCAATAAGTATTAAATTATTTATCACTGTTTTCTAACTTAGGCTTCGTCATCCACCGTTGTGACTCAACTTCTACTGATCCCTGCAACAAAGGTATTGATTCATCAATTTATAATTTTCAAGTCAGTTTCCAGCATTACTGTAAAGCTAGGAGCGTTTAGTTCAGGTTAAGCCATCGGGACCTTGTATTGTCTTTCTTTTTAAAATTTAAGACAAAGACAACAATGTTAATTCATCAAAAATATTATGATAGTCTATATTTAATGCAATATTCTATATATACATCAACTCTATATTATTTTATTCATTTAAAATTAATGACCAATTATTTTAGATATTTATATTTATGCTATTTTCTAATTTTGTTGTCAAATTCTGAATTGTATTACTATATTTTAAAATGCTTGATATTATAATTTTTTGTCTATATTATATATACCATAAAGTGTTTTATTTCAAGAAATAATCGCAGATAAAATAATCACTTAAGGTAATCCGGGGTGAACCTGGTTCATAATTTATAATTGTAACAAATAGTATTTGAATGAAAAAACATTTTTCATACATACGTACCCGGGGAAAATGCTCTAGGATAAAACCCAGGCGTTGCCTGGATCATTCTGCTAGTCCTTTATAAGTATAATATATTTCATTCATTTAATAGCAATTTAATACTTGGCATCTCATTTATATTTATCCGAATTTCATATTTAAACGATAGAATAATTATTACATTTGTGATTTGTTATCTATATAAGTTTATATATCGTTTTACGCAATTATTTAATCTTTAAAAAATAATGTAAAATACTCAAGAAAAAATATATTTCTTATGCAACCTAAAATTAGAAAATTTAAATGTATTTTTCAAAATGTTAAAAATAATCTCAAAGAGAGATAGCCATTATAACGCACTAATATTTTAATTACTTACTTAATATTTTAATTCTGAAAGACCCGGGCTCATCAGGCATTCCGAAGACCTCCCGCAAATTCTCCACCGCAGTGGGGCGCTGGTTGCAACTGAAAAACTGGCAAATTTGTTGAAAAAAATTATAAATAACTCCAAAGATAATTCGAGATAGAGACCTAGAAATTTGACTCTAAGTTTTTCTATACTCAACTCTATATACTGTTAAAATTTCACCCAGATTAGTTATGTATTGAGGACGTAGATAGAGAATATATATACATACGTTGACTTTTATATATAGAGAGAATACCACCCATGCTAGTAACGAATGGTAATTTTTGCATAGTTTATAATATAAAAGCGAATTATTCTAAAATAAAATCAGTGTGAATACCTTTTCCACAAAAAATATTCATAAAACTTACCATAACGTTTACAAAATTATACTACATTGCTTAAGGCAAGAATTCACAAATGTTATTTTCAGTGAAACAGAAATGTGTGCGAACGATTATATTGTTCATAGTATACACAAATATAAATCACAAAATCTAAATGCCCACTATATAGTTTGTTTTATTTATTAATTTTAATATCACGTCATGGATACAATATAATCATCACAGAATATTAAATATTTAAAAAATATATTAGAAATTTATATTATAAAAATTCTACCAAAATATTGTGCAATAAAACAGATACACAACAAGTTTTATTGGTAAATATTTTTACCACAATAAAAATATTTTTGGATAAATGTTTCTGTTAAGTTATTTACATAACTAATATCAGCATATTATGTGAGAGAAACGCACAAATATCAATATTTAAAAATATTATTCAATTTTTTCAATGTCTTTTTTTTAATGATAACACAGATTCTTGTAAAAAAATCTGGACACGGATTTGTACTCATGCTGTCTGGTAATTTGAAATCCCAGAGAAATGTGTAAGGCCTTTGTTTTGTTAAAGTGCTTGAAAGGCTGAATGTTATGCGATAAAACGTAAAAATATTACTCGAATAATTTGGGGGAAAATTCCTTCAAATTAAGAGTTTGTGAATACTCGTTTGTCCAAATTTTTACAAAGCTAATTTGTTTCTTTAAAAGGAAAACACAATATGCCCCTTTCTATATGAAATATATTTTTCAAATTACATATATGAGCATCTTTGACCACAGTTTATATAGAAGTTATCATAAAAAAAAAACTATTAAAGGGATTAAAGGGGAAAGGTGAAAACTTACAAGGAAGCCAAATATGAATATTCAAAAATAAGATAAAATTGTCATGAGTGATGTTGCAAGAATTCTGAAAGCTCCAGTTATTAATATTCATGAAACATTGAGGAAAAAGTTAGGATTGAAATATAGAAGAAAGCGATTTTTTAGCTCGAATAAAAGCCAAATCGCTCTGCCAAAGACAAGGTACAACGATTGACGCGGAAATACAGAATACACATCCTGAACGATGAGTCGTATTTTATCTTTTCCCACTCCAGAATCAACATAAATAGTGATTTTTACACATACTAAATTCTCCTTTATATTTCTCTTTATGTTAAATTATTCCTCAAAAATATTAAAATGTCCTGCTGTTGTTGTAGGGTTGGGTCCACGTGAACTCACCCGACCAAAAGTTGAAGTACGCCATTGAGAATGTACAACATCGGGACCAGCCTGATTGCGTAAATCTATCATAACTACAGGAATGGTAGTTAAATGATTTGTCCAGATCAAGGCAGTATTTCAAAAGAGGCTGAAAACATCACTTCTATGGAGATAATAATTTAAAAAAAAACGCAGCCAACGTTCCAGTAGGACTTACATCGAAGCCTTTTGGTCATTAAACTGATTGCTGGTGTACCTAAAGGAGTGTAACGCCAAGAACACCGATCATTTAATCAACTGGAGCCAGTATTGCGCACAAAAATGGATTATGGTATTGTACAGTAGCTAGCGATCGGTTTCAACTTGACGCTGTTCAAAGAAGAGGCGTTATTGAAACGAAATAAAATTGTTTTTCAAGTGGTCATTATTTTTTTAATATTTTGTAAGTAAATTTATATTTTTATAACGGAAAAAATGCGTCAATATTTTTTCCAACACCAGTTATCATTCGCCAGGCTATATATACATTGTGGTAAACTATAATTTTGAATCTGTATGGAACGGTTTATTGGAATTCATTATGGTTGCTGCAAAATCTATAATCAAGCACAGCACACCTAAATGAATAATAATCTCTTAAAATTTGTGTCATTTTTTAAAGGCTTTTTTCACATATTTAAAGATAATTCTTAGCAATGTCAGACAATCAGATACTAGGCAAAATAAATGTTAGATTTGAACCTAAAATGGCTAGGTTGCTGCATATCTCCATCATTGCTGCTAACTTTAAACAACTCACATGTGAGGTGTCAAATTTTAAAAGTATTATTTTATATACTAAAATGCTCTGTTCAGGAAATGTATATTTTTAATATTTTAATATGTTCTTTTGCATACTGTTGTTTTTCGATGATTGACATACTTCTCCTTTAAATGTATTATTTATTATACATATATTACAATAAGAAAACACAACAAATACGAAAGATGGCTATATATATTTTTAAACAAGTTTTGTTCGACACTTTTAACAACAACGATTTTTTTTTATATTTACTAGGCTATCATCATATCCAATCTCACCGAATATATATATATCTATATATATAAAAATGGATGTTTGTCCGTCCGTGCGTCCGTTCGTCAGTGATAATCTTCTACATCGCTCAACCAATCGTGATGAAACTTTGGGAAGATGTTTAGTATACTACCGGGATGGTTTCTGGCTAATTACTCTTTAGAAATAACCTTTCGTTGCATTTTTATTTACAATAAAACGTAAATTCACTCGCAATCAGCGCCTCGCGGCAGACGTATGGCCTGAAATAGCCTCGCATGAGCTTATTTGTAACGTCAAGCTTAGCCTATAGGTTAGGTACACAGCTTCGTACCCCCGCAACCTAGGTTCGAGGCTTAGCGTGGGTGTTTTTTTTTTTCATTTCTTTTATATTATTGTAGCAAATTATTAAAAATAATATTTTATTTAAAATGTAGGCTTTTTAAAATAAAAATTAACATAAACAATATTTTAATAATATTTGTATAACAAACCTAGGTTAGAGGCTCAGCGTGGGTGTCTTTTTTTATTTTCGTTTCTTTTATATTATTGTAGCAAGGTCTGTTTTTACAGCATTATTATATTTTGATTGGTTTATTTTAAATATGTTTGTTATGAAGGCTCTATGTAATACTATTTAGAGCACATTTTACATTTTAGACACCTAAGCCCCCCTCTTTCTAATATTGTAGCAAAGTATTGAAAGTATTATTTTATTTTAGATGTTTGCCATGAAACTTTGGGATGTTGTTTAGTATACTATCAGGACGATTTCTGGCGAATTATTTTAGAATAATATTTATAACAATAATTATAGCGAAATTGAGACATAGTGATTATATTCTGTGTTTGTGCATATGTAAATATTTTACAGAAAATGTGAGAACGTTCTATTAGAATATCTCGAAAACAAAAAACAATACATATAAACGAGTTCACTGACATTTATTAATGCAGTGATTGTAATCAATGATTACAATGAAGGGCTATATTATATATATATATATATATAAATCACTTTCAAATTTTAACGTAACGTTCCATTCTCAATCCCTAAGGGCTTTAGATCGGCTAAAACATTTTTATCTTTATAAGTGAATATTAACTTTACTGTAATGAATAGTTTAGTATAATGTTAATTTAACATATTACAATTTAGCCACAGCAACGCGTGGCCGGGTTCGCTAGTATATATATATATGTGGTAACAGAGGGTCAAACCTGTAGTAACCGAGAGGGACAGTCAGGGCGTGGAGAGTTTTCCAGTACCTCTCTGCACTTTGGAAGACCTTTAACAGTTTTCACAGAGTACAGGCAGTCGTGGTCGAGGCAGAGTGGAAAGCTAGGGAATGTCCACACACAAAAAACGAAGAGACACAGCTGTAGTAGGAAAGTTCCATGAACAGATAAAAGTCGAGCTAAGAGCAAGATGGAGAAAGACGGTTTCTTATTGTTTTAACATGAGGTGGACCTGGCTACAACCAACAAGGGCACACGCCAACGGTGAAGTGACTGTCTAAGATCGGCTAAAACCGAGGTTTTTATAAAGCCTTCCCGAGGAGGGGGGGGGGGGGAGATGTGAGAATTTGGACATTGAACGTCTGCGACATTCTGCACCTTTTGACCTTGATGGCAACGGGCTGCCAAATTCCTTTTTAGGATTGTTTTCTATCTCGATTTTAGACGTTTTTGAACATCTCAATCTTGCTTTAACACAGCTCTTAATCTATTACATAGTTTTATTTATTTATCCTCAGTTTGTACAAAGTACATTACATATGGTGATGCAATGACACATATCAATCATGCGAATAATTATTTATAGATGTGTTTCTATATACAACATGAAAATCTTGTTATAAGTATTACACAATATAGGGTTGTTGGCTTAAATTACCATATACAGTATATATTTATTTTTATAAAATTAAATTTCCAACAATTCCCCCTCTAATTTCATAAAAATATGTATCTACAATTGTCCATCGAGAGCGCACAGTGACATTACGTCATACAAATGGCATCATATTGAATTTGTTTAGCACAAGGTGGCGCTCATAAATTTTGGCGTCTCAGCTAGCCCTTTGTTTACACTTGTGTTAGTAAAATTTAAGCCTAACCAAGAATAATAATAAAGTAATGTGAACACACAAATTATATTCAAATAAATGGGTAGTTTTACACATACATGAGGGTGTTAAATGCTATGAATTTGGAAATTAAATAGCGACAACAAGTTAAACTTTTTCCTTCGTTAAAACCTTAACAAATTTATTAGAAATGTTGTCTTCACTTTTTACATACTCAACATTAAAAGTGTTATTATTTAACTGTTCATGTAAAAATGAAATAAATCTAACTAGATGATTATATTTATCTGTAGTTTGACCAGGTTTAGTCAGAAAAATTGATGCTTGGTTGTCACATAATATTTGTATTTTAACAAAGGTTGTGGTAATTTTTCCTCAAAAATATATTAAATATAAATACCCTTTTTTACACATTGAAGTAGTCCTTGTATTTCACCAGGCATGTGTTAGGAATGGTTTTGCTTGACCATGAAATTAAACTCTACCTAAATAAAAAGTTAATCCTGTAGTTAATATTGAAATAGTGGTTCTCTCTCTACCACAATTCCTTGAAGCATCTGAATATGCCTTTAATTGTATATCTCCCTTACACTAAATCAATCCATATTGTTTAGTGCCCTTTAAGTATCTAATTATTCTTTTAGCAGCACCCATGTGTATTTCTCTTGGGCTTTGATTGAATCTGCTCAATATAGTAACTGCAAAAGCAATATCAGGCCTATATTTTGTTGATAGGTATAGTAATGATCCAATTAGTTCTTGATATAATTTCTTATCAACTTCTTTAGAATTTTTATAATTATCTAAATTGGTATCAGGATCTAATGGAGTTGAGATATGTTGCAATCCAGCATGTAATATTTCTCTAAAAGCTTATTTATTTAAAATTCTTGTTTTAAAATTAGTCTATCATCTTCTCTAATAATTTCCATACCTGATTTTCAAAAGGTTTTTAAATTTTCTTTGATTTTAAAGTGTAAATCTAATTTTTGAATTACAGCATTCAAAA
Organism: Cordylochernes scorpioides; assembly: GCA_030710605.1. Taxonomy (NCBI): domain Eukaryota; kingdom Metazoa; phylum Arthropoda; class Arachnida; order Pseudoscorpiones; family Chernetidae; genus Cordylochernes; species Cordylochernes scorpioides. Next base: position 72,146,438 of record CP092867.1, on the reverse strand, counting down.
TTACAGGATCTGAATTTATTATTATCAGGTCATCGACATGCACTCCTAAAAGTACACATAAATTGTTAATTTTATAAGTGAAAATACATTTATCAGATTTAAGTTGTGTGAAGCCTATTTCTAAAAGGTATTTTGTAAAAGTTTCATAACATATTCTGCCATTCTGTTTTTGTCCATAAAGTGATTGGTTAAGTTTACATACAATGTCTTTAACTTGTCCTTGGTATCCTTCTGACTGGGTCATATAGATGGTTTCTGTTAGTTTTACATACAAGAAGGCAGTTTCAACATCAAAGTGGTGAAATTCATTGTTCATCATTGTGACATAGGCTAGGAGGGTTCTAAAAGAATCAGTTTTCATTACTGGAGAAAAAGTTTCATTGTAGTCTGTCCCATATTTCTGAGAGCATCCCAAAGCAACAAGTCTTGCTTTGAACATTTTCTTATTGGTTAGGGGATCAATTTTCTTTGAAAATAACCATTTGAATTTGATAGGTTTTTCACCTTGAGGTAATTCAATAAGGTTCCATACATGATGGTCTTTAAGAGAATGTATTTCCTTATTCATTGCTTGTCTCCATAAAGTTGATTCTGGATTAATAATAGCTTCTTCATAGGAAAATGGTATTAAGTCTCCATGAGAAACTTTAAATGCCTCTTCATCTGGTTTATAGATAGGATCTTTGTCTTCATTGTCAAATATAGGTTCCTCATCTGAAGAAAGTTCATAGTAAATTTGGTTTCTTACATTTGGTCCTAAATTGTATCTTGGTGATGTTTGATTGGGAGAGATAAGATTTTCTTCTTGGCTTTCTGCTACATCTTCTGGCTCCTGCAATGGAAATGTTTCTTCACTGTTTTCATTTTCAAATATTTCTATCAAGGAATAATCTTGAGTCATAGTAGTGTTATCATTATCAAGAAGTGCTGCACCCTTCTTGTCTTCAAGGCATTTCACACCTCTTGACTCAGTAATTGAAAAGTCTTTAGGGTCACAAATTCTGTAAGCCTTCCTTTTTGAAGAATAACCAACAAATATGCCAGATTGTTTGGTACATTCAAGTTTTGACCTTTTATGCTTTGGCATAAAAATTTCAGCATGACATCCAAATATTTTTTAAATGGGATAAGTAGGTTTTCTATTAGAAAATAGTTCTCCTGGTGTAAATATTTCATTGTTTTTAGATGATGTTCTGTTTTTACATATACAAAAGTATTCATGGCTTCTGCCCAGAATTTTGTTGGTAGTTGAGATTTATTATATGAATATATTATTAAATTAAGAGAGCTCTATTTCCCTCAATTAATGTTCTATTGAATCTTTCTGCTTCTCCATTGTGCTGTGGAGAGAAAAATGTTGTCCTATGGTGTTGGATTCCCTTTCCTCTCAAATAAGTAGCCATTTCATTATATACAAATTCAGTGCCATTGTCTGTTCTGATGCTTTTAATTTTCCTTTCAGTTAGATTTTCCACTTTTTCAATAAAACCTTTAAATATTTGGGGTGTTTCTGATTAAATCTTTAAAAATTACAAATAATATTCCTGAAAAATCATCAACTATTGTCAATATATACTTTGTTTTATCAATGGATAGTTCTTTGAAAGGTCCAATAAGATCAAGGTGTAGAAGGTCTAGTTGATTATTTGACTGGTTGTAATTTATCTCCTTGAACGGTAATCTAGTGCTTTTTGCCCTTATGCAGTCAATGCATTGTTCAGGAAAGTTGGCTTCATTGTAGTTGAAATTGTAAACTGAAGAGTGTTGTTTCATTAGGTGCATATAATGTTTATTTATGTGACAGAGTCTCTCATGCCATTTATCCCAATTGGAATCACTAGTCTTATAGGTTTTCGAGTCATTTTCAGTGAATGGGTTATATAAAATAGAATTGAATATGTAAATATCATTACTCCTTTTTGCTTCTATTAAGGTTTTACCTTGTTCATCTATGATATAGCTGCCATGCATATCAAATATAATACTTTTATTGTCTTCAACTATCTTGCTAACTGATAAAAGATTTGCATTTAAATCTGGAACATGTAATACATCCTTTAGAATAAAGGGTTCATTATCATTATCCCTCAATTTCACATTTCCTGAAAATTGTGATTTTATGTAACTATTATCAGCAATAATAATTTTTCTTTTATCATCTTGAGGTTCTTCCAGGTATTCAAAATGTGATGTCATATGACTTAATGCCCCACTATACAAAATTCAAAATTGTTCTCAATTTTTCCTTTCTTTCACTAGTTTTGCAAATTCCCTTGCTTTTTATTTTTTGATAATTGTTGCCTTTTGATACTTATTTGGTGTTTTTGTTTTATATCCACTTGGTCCTGGTTGGGAGGTCTGTTTTACCATTGTCTTCCCATTGTTTTCTGGGTTGTGCCAGCATTCGTTGGCTTTATGTCATTGTTTATGGCAGATGAAACATTTGTACATTTTTGATGTCTTTGTTTCTTTATAATGTTTAAATTTATTCTTATTATACACCTTTCAGTACCGAGAATTCTTGCATTTTCAAGCATTTTTTCTGCTCTTAGAATGTATTCATTCCATTTTTTTTTCTTTCTTCATTTGTAGCCGTGATACTTCATTTCTAGCTTCTAAGCTTTTTTTTTTACGTTACCTTCATATCTTTTTTGCAAAGATGTCCAAATTTCCTTGGATGTGTTGCAGGTAAGAATAAGTGCGATTTGCGAATCATTCATTGCGCATGTAATAATACCTTTTGCTTGGGCGTCTTGTTGGATCCATTTCGCCTTTTCGGCTTCATCTTTTGGTGAATCTTGTACTAAAAATGTGCTAACGTTTTTCCTTCAAGCACAGAAAGGATTCTAAATTTCCAACTAGCAAAAATATTGCCATCAGGCTTCGGGATATTTAATTGCGACATATCCGCCATTTTTGTTTTCATAATTATTCTTCTATATCGCAGTAGTATCGCAGATGGTGCTGGGCCCATAACCTTTGTTGTTTTTGATGATTGACAGACTTCTCCTTTGGATGTATTATTTATTATACATACTTTACAACAAGAAAACACAACAAATACAAAAGATAATAGTGGCTATATATTTTTTTAATCAAGTTTTTGTTCGTCACTTTTAACAATAACAACTTTTTTCTATTTATTAGGTTGTCATCATATCCAATCTCACATAATATTTATATATATATGTTATATTAAAATTATTTATTTAAAATGTTAAATTAAAATATTTTATTTAGAATTATGTTAAAGTGGTATTTTATTTAAAATTATAATTTCATAGATATAAATACTCTGTTTAAATCGACCGCCAGAGGTCACACTTTGAATATAAAACTCGTTGTTGTTCTTCCCCGTTGGCCGACCCAAAAAACTTTGTAATTATGTAAATAATATTTTGTTTTAATTATTCTTACGCCTTAAGCCAGGCATTACTTTTATCAAATTATGTTATTCATATATATTACTCAGCTCAAATAAATAAATCTATAATTTCAATATTATTTTTATTTCAAGCTTTTAAACCACGACTGCATTTCCCCCCCCCCCATTACCATAATCCTCAACAATTCTAAATACAAGCAGAATATCATCTCTTTTCTTTATATTATAAGATATATATATATATGTAGTAATCCCGAGGTGGAATGTACTGGGCAGTCGTGGTAGTGGGTGAGTGATGGGATTCCCGCACTGGGACAGCAAGAGACAGAGGCAGGTCTAGATGGTAACTCCAAGAAGGTAGAGGTAGACCACGGACGTCACAGATGCCCTAGCCTACGCGGGTAGAAGGGGGGGTGAGAGATCTGACCGACCGTATGACAGCGTCGCTCTGAAACAACTATCACACCACTCTCTTTGTCCCAATCTTGGGGGGCATTTATATGAGACGCTCGCAGATGGCGGCGAGTTCTGATTGGCTCCCGTAATCACGCCACCTGTCAGGCGCCGGGTTATTTATTATGTCTGGCCACCTGTTCGGCCACCTGCTGACGGGGGAATGAACTCATTATCATAAACACCTGTTCGTCTGGTCCATGGCGTCGTCTGGACTACCTCTACTCCTTTTGTTTTATTTGTCACTTCTATTGTTACAAGTTTGATACATGTTTTTATATGGATATGGGGATATATTAAATATTAGAAGAAGGTTGTGATTTATCTATGTCAAAATATACTACAGAATGTGTCCCCGGTGATGAAGGTTTGGTTGGGGGAATGACATGTAATGAGTGATAACCTAACAAACCTATTATAAAAAACAAAAGAAGTAATTTTTATACAAATTAGTTAAAAATATTATTAAGCTACAAATCAAAAGGAGAAAGATGCTGTAATGGTGGTGTGTCAATGAAATAAAAATCAAGGTTATAAAAATAAAAACGCACAAAATGAATGATAAAAGATTAAGGGAAAGTATATAATACAAAATGTTAAATATGTTAAAATGAATCATACAAGGAAAATAATATCTTATTGCATAAAAGATCAGAGGAAAATAAATATTTAATTAGTTTATTAACTGAACGTATAATGTGACGCTAAGGTTGAAAAAGGGGAAGGGAGTATCTGAGCATGTTTCTGCAAAGTAGTATCCCAAGCATTCTGCAATGCAATGCGAACTTGTTTAAGTGAGGCATTGCTTTCATTAACAGAAGGCTTAAGATATTCCGTCTGCGTCATTAGCTCAGACAGAGAAAAGAGGTGGGAAGATTGATGGAGATAAAAGGGGGAGGTAGAGGTAAGAGGGATCCCTGTTGTCCATAATGATTGTGCCCGGTTGAATTGTGAAAAAAGAAAGTGAGAAGTTGATAAATTGGTGAATTGAAATGATGAGTCGGGCGATGAGAAAAAAAAATAAAAAGATCGCGCTGGATATCCTGAACTCATTATTGGGAATGGTATAGTGAGGAAGGATTGTTCCAGTCGGATTAATCAATGAAAAAAAAACAAAAATGTTCGGCGAACTGGAATCCCTTGGAAGGTTGGAGGTTTGAAGGATGCGGAAAAGGAGAGGTGGGTGTAAGAGAATTATTGCTGTCAATTTTGATTGTGTCCGGCTTATGTGGTGAAAAGAAAAAGATGAAAAATGAAAAAAATAATGAGCCGGACGATGAGAGAAAAAAATAAAAAATCTAACTGTGTCTCCTGAGCTCACTGTTGGGAAATGTACAGCGAGGAAGGGTATTCTAGTTAGGTTAATCAATAAAAAAAAAAGAAAATGGTTGACGAACAATAATCTCTTGATGGCTGTAAAAAGTTGGGAGGAAAGGTTCATGGGATAGAGTTAGAGGTTGTAAGGGAAGCGTTAAAAAATAACATTTTGAAATCTACAAAGAAAAATAAAATGATAAATGTTTTATCTGTTAAAGAAATATTATAAATATTGTTAGGTGTAGGTTTTTTAAATGGTGCCTAAGATAGTTGAAGTTGTAAAATGCTAAGTCTGAACATGATGAGAGAAAGAGAAAATAAAAATATTAAAGGTAATAATATATAAAGGGTTGATTGGTAGTTTAAGGCATTAATGTTGATTAATAAACAAAATTATATTATCGATTAATAGTGAAATGTTTTTCTACATTGGTAAGTAAAAAAAAAAAACAAAGTCCAACACCACAAAACTAAGCAAACTGTAAGTCTATTTACAATAAATGAGAGAAAAGTTAAAAGAAAACAAAAACATTCGTTCCTGAAAAAAAGGAACATATTTACACACAGTGTAGATGTAAGATTATGATGTCTTTTTAGTTTGACCTACGGGGAGGCAATGTGACCCTATGTCGCTTTGGTCCGGTCTGAGAAGTTGGTCTTCGCCAGATCTTCCCGATTATATTATGTGAGACCAGACGGGGAGCGATCTTGATCCCTAAAATGATGCCATTGTAGTGGAAGATAGGATTTTGGGTACATGTAGAATGTAGTGCATGTCTTAGGCGCTAAAAAGATTGCAGAGCGTTTTATGCAGTTGGTCTGCAAAGTTTTTAGGTGAGCCTACCCAAACGCCGGCTTGTTACGTTTGGGGAACATCTTTTAAAATATTAATTTAATAGAACGTTTCTCCATGTAACATTACGTTACATATAGAGAAATGAGAGGCGACAAATTTGACAAAAAAAATAAAACCTTTTTGATTCCTAACAAGGGAGCCGGTAATGTCGTGTATGTTCGTATTAAAAGTACCCAAAAGCCCTATAATTGAATGTTTGACAGGTAAGAGTGCTGAAGTAAGAAAGATTACCTCTGCTAATGATGGATGCTAATGATGGATGCAAAGGTCATTCCACCCCTTTAGAAGTAGAAGAAAAAAAAAACAATTAGGGGGGAGTTCAGCGCGTCCTTGAGCTGTCGTTGGGATGAAGACTGGAATTAACTGTTCTTTAATGTAGGCCAAGATGACGTCTCATATGGTGTCATGTACAGGATCGATTTTTAGAGATGGTGGGGGACCTAATTTTTAAACGGGGTTGACAAAATTATAAACTATCCTATAACATTATAAAAATAAGATTTGGTATAAAAGGAATTAATTAACTAGTGTATAAATAAATGTGTTATGATCATGCGAAATGTGATAATGGAATACGGGATATATTATCATAATTTGAGAAAAAGAAGCTAACTGGGATAATAAAAAAATAATGACATAATGTTTCTTTGTTTTTATATACAATGTGCGTATGAATTATATTCTCGGAATTGCGCTATTCCAGTCCAAACAATTCCGAGGGTTAGTCTTAAGTGATCAGTTTTGTGCCTAATAGAAAGAGAAAAATAGTCATAACATTTGAGGGAGAGAAATTATTGGTGAAGAAAAAGGTAATCATGAAATGGTGTTGAATGCCATGATTTATGATTTTTTAATTGACTACTTTATGTCGAGGAGTTCGCCAGACGTTCAGGACCTAGATTTCCCTAATTTTATGAGAATAGATGGGGGGACAAATGGTTAAATGGTTCGGAAAATCTATGAGCTATACTTTTTTCTATTGGACTAAACAATTTGGGGGTCTAAATGTCGGAAAGGGTTTATTATTCTATTTACTTTTAGGGGTTCTACTTTAAGTGGTGAAATATAGAGGACCTCTTCATTATAATATTGTAATTTATTTACATGTACAGTATCGCTATCATTACCTGTAATCCTATTGGGTCTATTTATATGTACGACATTATCAGAAATTATTTCCGTAATTTTATATGGACCTGTAAAGTAGGGTACTAGCTTACCGCTATTTGGATGATGATACGCCTTTACTAATACTAAATCTCCTGTATCAAAGTGTGGATTTTTATGTTTGTTATCATATTTAATTTTCTCTTTGTCATGCCTGTCACTTGTACGTTGTATTGCTAGTTTTCTACTTTCTATTATATTGTGATAGGGGTTTATGCGATTATTTAAGTCTGAGGGGATTATATTATACACTAAAAATACAGGGGGAAATCCAGTTATCGTATAGGGGGTATTGTTATATTATTAGTTACTATCTTAATTAACTTAGTCCAGGAGGTTCCTGGATTCTCTAAGTTCAGTAACCCCAGCTTCCCGGTGAGTGTTGCGTTAAGACGCTCGCATAAACCGTTAGCTTGGGGGTTATTTGCAGTGGTTAGTAGAGGCTGTATCCCGTTCTTTATTAAGAATCTCCTGAACTTTGGGGAAGTAAATGCAGGTGCCCGATCCGAAAGAAGGCGTTTTGGGCGACCACACTGCAATACCTTTTTGAGACACTGAATGTATGTGATTATATTAGTTGACTTACTGGGGAAGGTCCATGTATACCGACTTAGGTGATCTACAATTACGTGTAAGTATGACTTAGAATTACTGTATTTAGAAAAACCTGAAATAGTGTCTATAGATAACATATCGTAGGGTAGTAAAGTTATAGGGGGGCGTTCTAATCTACCATATAATGGACCCTTCGGTTTCTTTATAAGTTGGCATGTGGGACAGGACCTATTATACTTAACTATAGATTTGGTCATTCCACACCACGTATACTGTGTGGAGATGAGCCTAATCATTTGGGATACACCAGGATGGTTATATTCTAAATGTACTTTATTAAAAGCGTATGTTGTAAGGAAGGGGGAACTATAATCTTAACAATACCTTTACGTTTGATTGTATGGAGGCCATCTATATTCGTTTTGATAAGTGTAGATGGAGGTAATTGGGGTTGCTTTTCTATTATTTGGGTGGTCGTGAGAAAACCACATAAAGGATTGCGGGACAGTAGGTCTGCCTCGTACTGCGTTTTACCTTTTATATATTTTATATCGTATTCGTATGCGGACATCTTTAAGCTCACCTAAAAGTCTACCCGTTGGGTTTTTTATGGTTTTTAACCATTGTAATGCATGGTGGTCCGTAAAAATTGTGACCTTACACCTGCGAGATAGATGCGGAATTTTTTCACACTATCTATCACAGCAAGGCATTCCAACTCTGTGATGGTATAATTTTTCTCATGGGGTCGGAGTGCTCTGCTGTAATATTGCACGGGGTGTAGAGTGCCGTCTGGATGTTGTTGTTTTAGGATGCCAGCTATTCCCTGAAGTGAGGCATCACAGAATAGCTGACAGGGTAATCCTTCTTTAAAGAGGTGTAGTACCGGTTTTGTGGTCAGACATTCCTTTAGAGTGTCAAATGAATGTTAGCTTTTTGTATCCCAGTGCCATGATGTACCTTTCTTAAGTAGATTATTGAGGGGGTTCCTAATGCGGGCGTGATCTTTTATAGATTTATTATATACATTAATGGAGCCTAAGAAAGATTGGAGGGATTTAACGCTAGTGGGGACCTTAATGGCATTAATTACATCTAAATTTTTTACTAATGGAGTATATGTGCCTGATGATATGGTATAGCCTAAAAATTATATTGTAGTTTTAAAGAAGTCACACTTATTATAATTTAATCTAAAATTTTCCCTATTACACATATCAAATAAATTGTTGTAAGTGATCTAAATGTTCTTCTATGGAATTTGAAAAGATAATGAAATCGTCGAAATAATGTGCTATAAAAACCTAACCTATTGTTTGCAATATCTGACTGACTGCTTGCTCATACACCTAGGGTCCTATTTTAATCCCGAATGGTAATCTTTTGAAATTATACTGACCCTCTAACGTGACAAAAGATAATAAATTCCAATCAGGGGGACTTATTTCGATGGACCAGTATGCTGATGAAAAATCGGCGCGGGAGTAAATTTTGGAGTTGGCTAATTTATCTAAGATATCCTCTATGAGCGGAAGGGGGTGAACATCGGGGAAAATTATTTCATTCAGGCGGCGGTAGTCTACGCAAAATCGTTTTGTCTTATCCTTTTTGGTAACTAAAGTAACGGGGGATGAATAGGGGGAGAAAGAAGGCTCTATAATAATCATATTCTAACATTTTACCTACTTGTTCTTGTATTTCACGTTGATCTGAGAGAGATGTACGATACGGCCTGAGTGCAATTATTTTATCTGAATTTGTCCTAATATTGAAAGGGGGAATTTTCAATTTTGGGATGTTATATTTGTTAGTAGAAAAATTATTTGAGTAATTCTTGATAATATTCATAAAAGTTAAAGGGATATCATCCCTAACACATAAATTACAAGAATCATTAAAAATTTTACATTGATGTTCAGAAGGATATAGTGGGGGCAATAAATATAAATGGGGGTATATGGTCTAAAGTTTGGCTGGGTGCATTTTTGTCATAATTGGTAGAGGTCTTGGTCAAGGTAATGGGACATAGTATGGGATGGACATTTTCCCACGTGCAACAATGGAGAAGGTGAGTTAAGCATGGTTTTTAAATGACCCACATTGGGCGGATTGTGGTCACTCTCTCCATTATTACATGGGGTTACATAAGTTATATGGTACCATTTCTTAGACAAAGGAGCATCACATTGATAAATAGAATGATTATATAAATTTAAGGTCAAACAAAATTGACTAATGGAATTTAAAGATAGTATACCAAAAGGTAATAAATTATCTATTATATAAAATTTAATTGATTTTGTAATTTTTCCTATGGTAGTGGTCAAAAATGTATATCCTATAATGTATATGGAATTGATTAATATATGGCATGGATATAATTTTAAAGGATTAGATAAGTTTTTACTAAGATGCTTAAAAATATTTAAATTAATTATGTTAATAGAGGCTCCTGTGTCTAAGAGGAATGGGCAATGGAAATTATTAAATATTTTAGGTTTACATAGAATATTGGATAGTTAGGGACGAAAATTAGGGTTTTCGTTGCCTTGTGGGGTGTGAGAAGACCTGGGGGCCGGTATGGGAAGGTTGTGGGCGCCATTTTGTTCAGGTGGGACATAGTGCGCCGTAGGTTGGTTGTGATAGGCCTGCTGCCTGTAGGGTCGCCTGTTCATGGAACATTCATTGTTCCAGTGGTCACCTTGGCAGTATTTGCATGGTGAGGGTGGTTTCCTGGCACTAGAAGGGTATCTTGGGGTACTGTCTGTTGAAAAAGGATTGTAGTTCCTTCCCCTAGAAGGGGTTCCGGTATCACGGTGAAAAGCACTGGTGTTGGTAACACCCTGAAATGGTTCGGATGGATTAAGGAGTGAATTTGTCCCTTTTATTCTATTCATGGTAGAATACCATTCGGTCAGGGTTTTAGGGGCTATGGCCCTCATGAGGCGCTGATCATTGGCCTGGAGGCCTTTCGTTAATGCCTCTTCTATGATGGGATTGGTTAGGCCCAGTTGTAGTCCCATTGTTATTTTTGACGGTAATATTCTCCTAATTGGATATGATTATTTAATTTAAACGTTAAAAATTTGGTGAAGGTGACCTCGGATTTCCGGGGGTAGAGATCTATGAGAGTTTGTTTTGCTTGACTGTATGGCAGAGAAGCCATATTTAGTTCGTTATAGAGGGAGAGGGGCTCACCTTTGAGCAGCGTGCGGAGCCGGGCTTGCAGCGTGGCGTCATCCTGCGGTCCCTCGCTTGTCCGCTCGAGCTGCTGGATGAAGTTGTTTGCCGCGTAGGATCCGTCGAAAGGGGGGAATGGGGGCTTCCTCCGCACGAGGCATGGCTAGCCCCCGAATGGCGTCTGTTAGGCGGCTCACTAATTCATCGCAGTGGGGTTGCATGTTGGTGAGGGCATCCGCGAAGTACTCATCTTCGGCCTCCGTCATCCTCTGCATGTTGCCGTCCTCAGTCATCCTGTCGACTTTAACGGGTTCTGTAGTAATCCCGAGGTGGAATGTACTGGGCAGTCGTGGTAGTGGGTGAGTGATGGGATTCCCGCACTGGGACAGCAAGAGACAGAGGCAGGTCTAGATGGTAACTCCAAGAAGGTAGAGGTAGACCACGGACGTCACGGATTGCCCTAGCCTACGCGGGTAGAAGGGGGGGTGAGAGATCTGACCGACCGTATGACAGCGTCGCTCTGAAACAACTAACACACTACTCTCTTTGTCCCAATCTTGGGGGGCTTTTATATGAGACGCTCGCATATAGCGGCGAGTTCTGATTGGCTCCCGTAATCACGCCACCTGTCAGGCGCCGGGTTATTTATTATGTCTGGCCACCTGTTCGGCCACCTGCTGACGGGAAATGAACTCATTATCATAAACACCTGTTCGTCTGGTCCATGGCGTCGTCTGGGACTACCTCTACTCCTTTTGTTTTATTTGTCACTTCTATTGTTACAAGTTTGATACATGTTTTTATATGGATATGGGGATATAATAAATATTAGAAGAAGGTTGTGATTTATCTATGTCAAAATATACTACATTTATATATATATATTGAAAATAGAGCAATCCATATTTTATTCATTAGAAAATAAAAGGCATATTTTGGATTATATTATATAAATATTTTATAAATCCAATATATGCCTTTTATTATCTAATATATATACAGGGGTGTACCAGGTAAATTGGGAATTTCAACAATGCTATTTTAACTGAAATTTTTGCAAGTAAAAATTAAAATATCCGAATGAAATTTAACACAGTAGTAGATAAAAGGATATAGTTTTTATTTAGTCAATGAAGTTTCCATTATTAGCTACAACAGTCTCGAGGCGAGTGCGGAATGAAGCACAGGCCTTGGCGACGATGACCTTGTCCATTTGGGTCATCACCGTGTGAACTGCTTTCTTGACAGACTGGAATGGTGGTATGAGGAGCTTTGTTGACATCTCTCTCAACAACGCCCCATACATAGTAGTCGAGGGGATTGCAATCTGGAGAATTAGGGGGCCAAATATCAGGACCCCAGTGACTAGGGACGTTAAGTGTCAGCCACGATTGTGTCTTTTTTGCCTTATGGGCAGGAGCTGAGTCCTGTTGGAAGACATACTTCCTTCCTGCGGCCACCATGTCCATCCAAGGCTTCACAACGGTCTCCAGAACATTGATGTAGGTGTCAGCGTTCATCCTAAGGCCCTTCTCAAAGAAATGGGGAGGCATGACATCACCTTCACTGCTGATAACGCCAAGGACCATTACGGAGGCAGGAAATTTCGTGTGCATCACGACAGGTATCTCTGAGGGGTCTTTACAGATCCAGCGATCATTCCTGGGATTTACCTTTTGGTCCACGTCAAAGTTCTTTTCGTCAGAGAAGAACCTTAGCATGCCAAAAGAGTCGTGTTTCAGGTTGTTGAGGAGGGCAGCAGCCTTTCCTTTTCTGTTATTCTTCATATTCTCAGTCAGCAACTGACCTTCCGAAGGGCATAAGACTTGAGACCAAGGTCCTCATGGATAGTTCTGACAATTGTAATAGAGCCAACGTCCATTTCCTTGGCTATGGCCTCATGCTCTTCCCAGGGTTTCCATCAATCTTCTCCTTGACATTTTTGACAAATTCTTCGCCTCTTACCCTGTCCGATCGACGCGAGTGCTTTTTCCTTGTAGCTATCCCCTCTTTGTTACTGTCGGCCTCATCAAACTGCTTCTTGACACGATAAATAGTGGTTTTGGGCAACTTAAGAAAATCCACTATCTCTTTGGGGCTCCTTCCGGCGCGCAGAGCAACGATGATGGCATCTCGATTTTCAAATTCTCGGTTACTGTTCATCACTACACTGCGCACACATGTACTGTTGCATTTTATATGAATATGGATACGTAATGAAAAAAAAAAAACAAGTTTTTAATCTCAAGTAGTTTTTGTTTTTTGGACTGTCAAAGTTAGTCCAATTTACCTGGTACACCCTGTATATATATATATATTTTTTTTTTTATAAAATTAAATATTCCAACACATACTCATTATTCGAAGAAATATTTTTGATTCTCTCGGTTTATTGAAGTCTCAAATATTATTTCATTATGGTGAGAAAAGAATAAGATAACCGCCATGAATTTCCTGAAAATTAAGCATTTTTCTTTCTTGACTTCTTTCTGCATCTCTATAAGCCTCGATAAGTATCTCTGTTTTGAGTCGCGCATACCTGCAAGAAACTCATTTCTTGATTGTTATTATTACCATCACGATTTTAATTTCATACAAGCAATTTTATATTCTGAAATGTAGAATTTTTATCTTCTAACCAATTTTGTTTCTGTGCTAGGTTATTTTGTATTTCGAAAAAGGTGTTTTAAGGGAAAGGAGTCCTATATCAACCAAAAAAAAATAGACGAAGGAATCGAAATGTTTAAGATTGATTGAAAACGGAGAGTACAAAGTTGAAAAAAATTTGGATAACATTTCTTTCCTCTACATAATCTGAAAATCGCAAAATGATCTACACAATTTCTGCATTACCTTCCTGAATACGCCATATAAATTTTAGGCAAACCTGATACACCTGTGTGGCCCAGAAAGTCCTATTACTGTAGTCCCATCACTCTGGCAGGCCATACTAGGGTAGCCGACCCAACCAGCCAGGCCACATTGAGTAGGCCAAACACAAATAACCCAGGAAACATCAGGGTAGTCGAACCAACCACTCAGGCCACACCAGCGTAGTCGAACCAACCAGCCAGGCCACACCAGGGTAGCCGAACCAACTAGCCACGCAAAACCGGGATTATCGAATCAACAGAAAGCCAGTTAACATTATCTGAACCAACTAGTCAGGCAACACCAGGTTAGCCGAACCAGCCAGCCTGGCTACAGCTGAAGAGTCCGAAACAGCCAGTATGGTTTCAGCTGGGAGTTCGAACAGCCAGTATGGCCACAGTTGGAGATTCGAACCCAGCCAGTATGGTTACAGTTAGGAGTCCGAACCATTCAACGTAACCGATTAAATATTTTTCTCGCTTTGCTTCATTTCGGCTGAAAATATCTAGATTTTTTTGCAACGTCAGCAATTTTACCTATCTGTAGGTTCTGAATTCAACATCGATTTTGTGTTTTTCATTATTAGTTTTTTTTCTCCTTTTCAGCAATTTTCTTTTGAATAATTTGCACAAACATAATTTTACCTTTGCTTCTTTGATCACTAATGATTTTTATTGCTAGAATCAATTATACCTTTAGATTTCGATGAGAGGTAATATATATATACAGGGTGATCCAAAAGTCCCGCCACAACTATAAAATTAATAACTCCGCGAATATTTGCGCTAGAGCAATGCGGTAAACACCATTGTGTTCAGGATGCAATGGGAATTTTTATGGCAAATAATGAAATTTTAGAAATTGATTTTAGTTACAACTTTATTCGCTAGATGGCGCTCTACCAGAATCAGAGATTCAGCGACCAAATTGTTTGATAAATTGAAAAATATAACTGAACGACACGTATTTTTCCTTTTCGAATACCAGGAAAGAACCCTAATAATATCAAATGAATAATTAAAAAAACACCATTTCGCCAAAAGTTAAAAGAATTGGTTGACGATTTTTAAATACAATCTGAGATATGTAAAATAGGTATATGTAAATTAAAACATGTAGCAAAAAATATTTATATTTTAAATGGAGTTTTGTGACATAGATTGAATGTTTGAAAATAACTACTGATATCAATACACGAATTTTGAAATGTTAATATAGTACCAAAAATTATGATGGCACTACTAATAGGATATCGTGCTATAAGAAATGTATAGTTTCTTGACTAATTGGCGACACTTGACTATTTAACTGGATATTTGTCATGATCCAAAAATGAAATATAGAGGGAGGTGACAAAATATATTTGTCGTATTTTATTCCAAATATCCTATGGGTTTGTCAAATGTTATCATTGTTTATTATACTGTACATAATTTTGAAAATGTATCCCCTCAAAAAAAAAAAAAAAACATTTGTTGGGGGGGGGATACAGAGAATATTCCTTATGCGCTATTTCTTCTAATGAGCGAAAAGCGATAAACTAAACATAAGGGGTAAAATTGTGTATACCAGTGTTATTCGATAAGTTATAACACTTTGGCCTGCACGACATAATATAAGATGTGGGCAAATGACAAACAAAAAATTACTGTTCACAGAAAAAAAGAGTCAAGATGTGAGGACAGCATTTATTATTCCCATAACCCAAAACAAATAGCTACAAAATATAACACATGAGGTAACTGCCTTCTCTCTTGTATTAGGTCACAATCCTTGCTCAATGTGGCGCCCTTTATTCTCAAACACCGCCTGCAGACGATAGATGACAGAATGGTCACAATTAAATAGTTGAAATTTATAGAACGTGCCATCTGATAGAAGCCTTCAACATGGCCAATGTGGTAGGCCGGCATCGATAAAAACGCGACTTAATGTACCCCCATAACCGAAATTGTAAGGCGTCAAGTCTGGTGATATTGGAGGCCACTGGTATATAAGGTGGCGACTTATCAACGAATTTCACCGTACGTATCCTTCAGCAATTGTTTGGCACCGCGGGAGATATGAGGAGGTCCTCCAGGTGTCAGGTGTTTATATTAAAATAAAAAGGCATCTCCTGACCAGGAGCACACTTATCTTTTATTTTTTTCTATTGTTTTTACATGTGTTAAGCGTCTTTAGGCAAATTTGGCCTTAAATACCCATTTTCCGATTTCTCAAGAAGCCATTGAGACCAAAAATTATTTTTTTGGTCGCAGTGGTTACAGCCTTCTCCACGCTTACGAGCGCCAACAGCGCGAAAAGCGTTCGTGGATGGCTTTTCTTGATAAATCAAGAAATTGGGTTGGCCAAATATCACGGAGCAAGCTAAATAAACGTTTAGTTTATTTTTGCTCCACTAGATGGCGCTCTGCCATCTAAAAAGCACATGTGCTCGTGGTCAGGAGATGCCTTTTTCATTTTTAATATCAACACCTGACCCACTTATCTTTTATTTTTTTCTATTGTTTTTTCATATATTGTATAATACGAGTACTTATAACAATATTGTCATGTTGTATATAGGAACACTTCTATAAATAATTATACGCATGATTGACATGAGTCATTGCATCACCATATGTAATGGTGTAGAAAATACCGCAGACACCCCCCCCCCGTTCAAAGTCCAAATTCTCGCATGTCTCCCCCCTCGGCAAAGATATGAAACATCTGCCCTAGCCGAAATTTGTTGTTCAGTTTCAACACCATCGTGATCCCTCGTCGGTTGTACCCAGGTCCACCTCATCGCCATGTAAAAAGTAAGAACTCTTCTATCTCCATCTTGCTCTTAGCTCGACTCCTATCTGTTCACGGAACATTCCCACTACAGCTGTGTCTCTTATTTTTTTGTGTGTGGACATTCCCAAGCTTTCTACTCTGCCTCGACCACGACTTCCTGTACTCTGAGAGAACTGTTAAAGGTCCTCCAAGGTGTGCAGAGAGGTACTGGAAAACTCTCCACGCCCTGACTGTCCCTCTCGGTTACTACAGGTTTGACCACAGCTATAGTGAGAGTCGACAGTATACCTCAACACAAATACGTCGACTGAATACCTCATCATATATATATATCCTTATATATAAAAATGAAATGCGAAATCGATGTTTGTTATCGCTTCACGCAAAATCTACCGACTCAATCATTATGGAATTTCGCATGTAGGTAAATATATAGGCTATTCAAAAAAACTAAAAAAGTAAATGTTTTTTTTAAAAATAAAAACCAAAAAGCGTTAGTTCCAGTCTTTTACCGCTTGGGCGCAGCACTGGTCGCGACGATAAATGAATTTGATTGGTTAATAATTAACACGTGGTTTTTTTTACACAATGAATGGTAGTTTGTTCACACGATGAATGTTTTTAAAAGGTAAGATTATCCAATCACCGTGAAACTTTAGGAAGTTATTTACTATACTACTGGGAAGATTTCTGGTTTGAATTTGATTTGAAATAAATATTCTTTGCAATTTTATTTGCAAATTTTCTACTTTCACTCGCAAGCAGCGCCTCTAGCGGCGTCTGGTGAAATTTATTTATATATTGTAACAATGCTTAAAATGTTTTCCAGGTATAATAAATCTAATTTGAGAATTTAGTAATATATATTCCAATGACGTAAAAAATACTTGGCATTTCAATATTAATATATATTTAAAAAAAAAATTGTAACGATTTTTGTGTTAAATGTTAAAATGTAATGTTAAAATATATTTTTATATTGTTAATTTAATTTGTTTTTGTTTTATAAAAATGATGATGCAACTTTAATTGTTGTTGTGAAAATATCTTTATTTACGGAGCTGCTAACCACAATAAATGATTTTTGAGTCCCTAATTGTTGTTATTATTGTTTGTTTATATAAAAAAATTACATTGTATGTGATGATGATAACAAAAATGAAATTTTAAATTAATATATATAATTCAGTGAGAAAAAGAAATGATTAATTATCAAATTCACATAAGTGACAATATCTTATTTAAAATATAATAAATGTTTTCAAAAAATTATGTGTTTCAAAAATATATATAAACGCATATAACCATATTTATATTTATACTAGCCGAATGTCCCGGGCAACGCCCGTGTTTTACCCGATTGAATGTTTTTATTCAAATACTATTTGTTACAATTATAAATTTGAGCCGTGGATGTCACTCTTGTGAAACGTCCCGCTCCAAACTTTACATGTACATTAGGTCAGCTGGTATTACCGCTCATTTTCACCGCTAAAGGCGCGAGCGAATTGACCTTCTGTAAATATACATAATTATAAAGATAGAAGCTTCTATAGAAGATAATGATCATAATGATGATGCGCGCGCATCCGTGACAGCGATGAGGAATTGAGGAAAGACGGTCGTGACTATATATGTTGATAATAAAATAATAATAATAATAATAATATAATAATTATTATTATTATCATTAGATAATGATAATGATCATAATGATGATGCGCGCGCATCCGTGACAGCGATGAGGAAAGACGGTCGTGACTATATATGTTGATACGTTTATAAATCAATATATAGGTGGATTGGATGTTTTCTAGAATCGTTTTAACAAATGTTCGTTAGGCAAACTTTTACTCGGATAAAAACTGTGCGAAGCCGGGTACATTCGCTAAATACAGTTATTTACAAATCTTCGTTTGTGGCAAGATACTATTCCTTCAACTTCAAATTACCGAGTGGACCAATTAATACTGATTTTTTTTCAACTTATCGAGTATTTTTCAAGGGACCGGGAAAAAATTATCGAGAAGGTAGACAAGTATAGATTCAGTAGGGATTGGATGTTTGCTAGAATCGTTTTAACACATGTTTGTTAAGCAAACTTTTACTTGGGGCGAAGTCGGGAACATATATATATGTTTGTCGGCTATGCACGCCCTCAATATGTAACTAATCTCGCTGAAATTTGAACAGGACAGAGAGTTAAATCTGTAAGAGTTTTTTGTCGCACTTTAACCGATAAAAATTATATTTAACCAAGTACTGAGCAACAATATTTTTTAGTCGGAAATTTTTATGACAATATTGCCGTATCATGCTTGATTGCATTAAAAAAATATTTTGGGGAATATTCACTAAAGCAGACCACAGGTAAAGCCAGATAATGATTAATAGTAGGCAGGAACAAAATTCTACCAGCGAAACATTCACTCGAGCAGAAGACACACGAAGCCAGGTCATAAAATATCGTTTCTCGGCCTTTTGGCTATGATCACGTAGTATATCTCGAGATATTTTTATTTATGTATATCTTTTTTTTAAATCTATTCAGTAGAGAGTGGATATGTTTGCTCGAAAAATAAATTTCATATATTATATAAATATATGACATAATGAATTATATTATCATAATATTCTGTGTGTTCCCGAATATTATTATCAATAATATTCGTTAGGCAAACTTTCACTCGGATAAAACCCGGGCGAAGCCGGGTACACATCCGCTAGTATATATATTAGTTTTATTTCTTGTTATTCATAAATAGAGAATCAATGTTCTTCATTTTTATATAAATAGCAATTGTTTTTCTTGATTGCTATGTATGAAAGCTATTAATTTATTTTCTCATTTCTCAGAATCATTTGTTACTTTCATTCCTAGTTACCTTAAAGTATTTGCCACGCCCTGAGAACGTAGTGTAGGCATTATATAGAATTATAGAAGATCTTGAAACATCACATGATGTATTGTCTCAACTACAAACACGCTAAACCTCTTCCAATGAAATTTGACGTAGAAATTAAGTGAAAGAAACTCGAAATATCTTCTTAAAAAATTACTTACAAAGAAAAATCAACTTTCATCTATTCAATAACCACTGGAATTTTTTTAAAAATAACCTTTAATTAGTCGAGGGTTTCATGCCATATACTTCTTCTTAAAGAAAAATAATTTCCAAATAACCGTGAATCTATAAGGCTATTTTTTATATTAGAGGAAAATATATTTAGGAAATATTTTCCAAAGTTTGTCTCTTTAACAATTGAAATTAGTTTTATATAATTTCTCTTTGATTATATATAAAAAAGAGAGACAAATTGTATGTTGATTAAAATATTTTGATTTATTGAGCGCACACCCTTGCTAAAAAGGTAAGAATGGCAGTTGCCAATATAATTCTAAAATATACACTAATGAACAAAGTTTAACCCGTAAGCGCGCGCGGCGCGGTCGCAATGGGTAATTATTACCCAGTGGAAACTTAAAATTATTTCTATATTGAAAAATAAATATTTTCAAAATATCTTCTCAGTACCTTTCTAAATATATCTACATATTATTATAATAAGTCTTTAACTTTAATTTTACGACATATGTTCATTTTATTAGCATGTCTGGGCCAATTTTACCCGGTGCGACCTTTTGAGTACTCGTCATTGAGTAATTTTTAATAGCGCGACCTTTTATCGCTTTTGGTTTTGGTTTACGTAATTAAGTTTCGGGTTACTTTCTAGCTTGTTTTTGTTTGTTTTTGATACCAAGAGTGTAGTAATACAGTCTATACTTCTAAAATCAAGTGGGATTTATATTTGTATATATATATTATATTATTTCATATTTTTTTTTTCTAAATGCTTTCAAACGCAGATTTTTTTGTGATGATAATAATTTTTCAAATCCCGATGATTACGAATAAGAAACTGATGAATAAAGAACACTCGGTAATAATGTTTTCAAAAATGCTATAAAGCGAAACTATCTCTAACATCCAATTAGAAAAGGTAATGAACTTTAATTTAAATTTATGTTTTGTAAACATATCATCAACATTAAATTGTGTATGCAATTCACAGCGAGAATTGGCCTGAGCGGACGTGTTTTGCATCGCTCTTCGCTACTCAAGCTAAGTATAATTACTTTACTGATTTTTTGTTCTTTTATTTTTAGTTCTTATTAGTAATAAAATATCAATTTACTTTTTTGATCGTTATCTATTGCGGAGATTCTTATGAGATATGAACTCTTTAATTTTAAATCGTTTGGATGAAATATTTAAGTATTTTTCTGACAAATATGATAGCAATAGGAAAATATTTGCAAATATGATATTGGTTATTTAAAAGGAACTATTAAACAAATAAAAAATAGCGTATGTGAACTAATTAAACTTGATGAAAATGTATCAAAAATAAAGGAGGTCTGCAAACTAATTTAGATGAAATAAAAAATGAACTATGTAAATTTGCTACAAAAAGCACAACTCAGGATACTTATGCAGATATAGTCAAAAATAAAATAGGAAAATCAATACAGAAAGACGGATATATAAATGAAGAGAAAACTTTGATTATTCTCAGCAAATAATAATCTAAACGTATCAGGCATTCATCAACTGGTAAGGGAAAAAATAAGACTTTTGCGGCAGGAACGGTAACAAAGCCAAAATAACAAACATAATAAAACAAAAAATGGTACAATCATCATATCTCCTAATGAGGAAGATATCGACAAGCTTCTAGAAAGTTTCAATAATACAGACGAAATTAACAAAATAAGCAAGGCATACAAACCAAAACTAAGAGATCATAATATACTTATCAAATCTGTCAATGAAAAAACTTATATAACCAATCTGCCGGCTATATTGTGCAAATATGAATCCGGAGCTTGACAACCTACAAGATCATATAAAGGTTCTATTTCCGAACAAATCTAATAGGCAGGAACAAGACATCGCGTTGAGAGTCTCTACACAAGTATACCAAATATTAAAGAAAACTGGTTAAAGTTTACACAGATATACAACGCTGTGAGGTGAGAGATAAAATACTGGTTAGCCAATGTCAAATTGCTCTGAATTTAACCCCTAAGCATCGTACAAACAACTGTCCTAACTTGAAAAAATGTTGTCAAATGTGGCCAGGAAGTTCAGCATCTTTGCTCTGGCATTTGATGTCTGTATAGATGATAAATTCTCCACCAATCACTTCTTATTCAAATTGGAAATTCAATGAGGAGGGAGTTGACTGGAATCAATACACTCAGAGCGTGGATGGAACTGACCATGAGAAGATTAAAAACTATATAGAAAATGCTTCTACACCACAGATGATAGATCGAACAATAAGATGAATTACAAATATCTTAATTGAGAGAGAAAATGTCTACTCAACATTAAGAATGAGGGAAAACAACTCTATGAGAGGTTAGAGCGATCAACTGGTGGAATGCAGAACTGGAAATTATAAAAATAAATTTCACTATATGAGAAACTTATATTACCGAAATCCTAATCCTCCATGTTATATTGCTGAATTGTTCGAAATTACACGAAATATATATAAAATATTTACGTGAAATTAAGAAAGCAAAATAATATCATGGAGAACTTTTCTGGAAGTAAACAATTAAAACAATCCTTTTGGAAATTTATATAGAATATACAACAATTGAAAGGAACACCTGAAAAGCAAATACAAATATTGGAAACAAATACATGTCATGAGCGGTTGCAGAGAACCGAGGGCTTGCTAGCCTGTCTCTTTTCTGATGACAGCCTCAACGATGACACGAATTTACATAAAGAAATAAGAAAATATAAACCAAAGTTTCTGAATACAGCAAATATAGTAGTCACAATGAAGAAAATAAATGATAAAATTGATGAATAAAACCAAGGAAATCTCTTGAACTGACTATATATCTAACAATATGATATTGCATACTAAACACTTTATCGCTCCGCTCTTGACTAAGCTGTTTCAGAAGTGTTTGGATATGAGCTACTTCCCAAATGAGTGGAAGAAAGCAGAAGTGTTGGTTATCCCAAATCCAGGTAAAGCTGACTACTGCGGTATAAGAGCTACAGACCCTTAAGTTTGAACTCAAACATTTCTAAAATTTTTGAAACAATTACTAATAATAAAATAATCAAGCACTATGAAGAAAATAAGATGTTCAGTAATCGTCAACACGGATTTACAAAATCACGATCAACATTAACAGCGCTAACTGACATTGTCAAAACTGCTTTAGACCACAAAGCTAAGGAATTTACGGCCATTATAACAATCGACATCAGTGGAGCATTTGATAATGCATTATGGCAATGTTTGCTGAAAAGAATCGATGAAAATAATGTAAATGTCTATTGTTAAACTTTTCAAGTCATATTTCGATAATAGAAAAATATAGATACAGATACACATCAATTGAAGTTCAAAAAACACTAAGCAAAGGATGCCCGCAGGGAGGACCTATTTCCCTACAATATGAAATATAATCATGAACGATTTACTATGTAAATACACTGAGCCGAAAAGTGAAATCATCGGATACGCAGATGATATAACGGTGATATGCTGGAATAAAAACCTAATAGAACTTGAAAATACAATAGAAAGCATAATAACAAGTTGGTGTGAAAGCATCAAATCAAGAATATCCAAGGAGAAAACGAAGGTATTGCCTTTTTTGTTCAATAATAAAAAGTATACAATAACTTTAAATAACAATACCATCATTCCGGTAGATAGGGTAAATATTTTGGGAATAACCTTCAAACACCACAGAAATAAGAACAAACTCGATTTTATGCCGCACATTAATGATATTATCACGAAAACAACCAGAGCAAGTGGATATCTATTAGGACTAACAAGAAGGCTGGGGTCTTGACAGCAAAAGGAGAATTGTATTGTACAAAACACTATTAAGAAATACAATAACTTACGGATCTACGATATGGTACCATTTCATCCCAAAAAAAGCCAAAGACAAATTAAACTCGCTACAGTATAAAATTCTCAAACATGGTATACAAGCCTACAATACAACATCGTCAAATTGTACGTATATCATTGCTAGAACACCAAAGCTCACTCACTTCATTGAATCAAATATATTGAAAAATAAATATACAGGGTGATCCAAAAGTCCCGCACAACTTTAAAAAATAATAACTCCGCGAATATTTGCGCTAGAGAAATGCGGTAAACACCATTGTGTTCAGGATTTTAGTTACAACTTTATTCGCTAGATGGCGTTCTACCAGAATCAGAGATTCAGCGGCCAAATTGTTTGATAAATTGTAAAATATAACTGAACGACACGTATTTTTCCTTTTTGAATACCAGGAAAGAACCCTTATAATATCAAATGATAAATTAATAAAACACCATTTCGCCAAAAGTTAGAGGAATTGGTTGACGATTTTTAAATACAATCTGAGATATGTAAAATAGGTATATGCAAATTAAAACATGTAGCAAAAAATATTTATATTTTAGATGGAGTTTTGTGAAATAAATTGAATGTTTGAAAATAACTACTGAAATCAATACACGATTTTTGAAATGTTAATATAGTACCAGAAATTATGATGCCACTACTAATAGGATTTCGTGCTATAAGGAATGTATAGTTTCTTGACTAATTGTCGACACTTAACTATTTAACTGGATATTTGTCATGATCCAAAAATGAAATATAGAGGGGAGTGACAAAATATATTTGTCGTACTTTATTCCAAATATCCAATGGGTTTGTCAATGTCATCATTGTTTATTATACTGTACATAATTTGAAAATGTATCCCTGAAAAAAAAATCATTTTTAAATCGACCTTTTGCGTTGAAAAACGTGCTAGTAAAATCATTTTGTATTATTTTTGCGCAAAATATCTAAAGTTGGGGGATAGAGATATTTTCATTATGCTATTTCTTCTAATGAGCGAAAAGCGATAAACTAAACATAAGGGGTAAAATTGTGTATACCAGTGTTATTCGAGAAGTTATAACACTTTGCCTGCACGACATAATATAAATGTGGGCAAATGACAAACAAAAAAATTACCGTTTACAGGAAAAAAAAAAGAGTCAAGATGTGAGGACAGCATTTATTATTCCCATAACCCAAAACAAAGAGCTGCAAAATATAACACTCAGGTAACTACCTTCTCTCTTGTATTAGGTAACAATCCTTGCTCAATGTGGCGCCCTTAATTCTCAAACACCGCCTGCAGACGATAGATGACAGAATGGTCACAATTAAATAGTTGAAATTTATAGAACGTGCCATCTGATAGAAGCCTTCAACATGGCCAATGTGGTAGGCCGGCATCGAAAAAAACGCGACTTAATGTACCCTCATAACCGAAATTGTAAGGCGTCAAGTCTGGTGATATTGGGGGCCACTGGTATATAAAGTGGAGACTTATAACGAATTTCACCGACGTTTTTCAGCAATTGTTTGGCACGGGGAGATATGAGGAGGTCCTCCATCTTGCAAGAATGTTATTTCGCATAGTATTGTCTGTCCTGCAATATGGGAATAACATTTCTCTCAAAAGTTGAACATCACGTTCACCTGTTACAAAACGCTTTTAAAAATTATTCCATTGATTTTTTCAAAGAAAAATGACCCAATAATAAATGAAGAAGTGAACCACACAAAACTGTAACTCTGTGCTGATGAAGTGGTATTTCTGTAAAAATCTAGGGTTTTCTGTTGACAAAATGAGGCAGTTTTGAATGTTAAATTCTCCTTTAGATAAAGTGAGCATCATCTGTTCTTAGAACATTTGACAGCCAGTTTTATCAATATCAATTGCCGCGGAAAACCCATGCAGCGAATTCTTGACGCTTCTCAAAATCGCTGACTTTCAACTCGTGGAAACTTTGAATTTTGTTAGGATATTTTTATAGAAAAATTCTAAATGCGTGTTCTCTCCAAACTGTTCCATACGAAATCCCCGTTTGTCGAGAAACTTGTCTAGCACTTACTTCTCCATACGTGAATAACGTTTCAATAGCTTCAGCATTCTGCAAAACCGTAACAGCACTGACTTGCATGTCGATTGTCTTCCACTCCGAGGTTTTGCTTCCAGAGATCCAGTTTTCTCAAAACTTTTAATCAATCGCTTCAGAGAGTAGCAACTCATTGGTCCTTTACCGCTTCGAATATCTTTAAGGAACGAAACGCTCGTAAAGATTCAGTGGCAGATTCTGAATCACAATTAAAACAATTCACCAAAAGTGCCTTATCCTGTAGTGACGGCATTCCAGGGGAAGGGAAGAAGTTCGACCACACCTCCTTGCGGTCCTTCTGGACCCTTGGAATATTTAACCAAATTCTGGTTCGTTTCCAAGATGACTAACATTGCAACGGCACCCATTTTCAAATGAAGAGCAAAGCTGATATCTCCAGTAATGCTACCGCGTCCGGGGTAACCGCCGCAGGAGCTGCAGCTCGAGCTCATTATGAGAAATCTACTACGAGGACACAATTCAATCTACTACAACTCAATATAAATGGTACCCAGAGGAAAATAAAGAGCTGACTTGTCTTCTCTGTGACAACAATGTACATATTAATTGTCCTCAGGAGACAAAATTGAATCAGAATCTGAGATTCAATATCAAAGTTTATACAAACTACGAATGGACAGACCGGAAAAATTCGGAGGAGGACTTGCCGTTTTGATTAAAACTATAGAAATCAAATTTGAGGAAAATGCCTATAATCAGAGTAAGCAAGAGAAAGCACGACAGAAGCTCAGGCAATATAAATATATCTTACAGATAAAACAATTCCAATCATAAATGTTTATACCACGATAATACTAGCATCAATACAGGCCTGATAGAGACATTAGGTGAAGCGTCTTCGGATATCGCAATCATACTTGGTGATTTTAACGCCGAAAGACCAATTTGGGGATCACCTGTCCAGGATAACAAAGGTCAGCAGGTTGAGGACATGCTAACCGACCTCGACCTTACGCCGTTAAATAACGAAAATAACACCTTTATATCCAAGTCCACAGGCACAGAATCCGCAATAGACATCTCAGCGATAAATTTACAACATAGCACCCACAACACAATGGAAAATTCTAAAAAGTGCAATCAGTGACCACAAACCAATTTTAACAACCCTAAAATTCAAATTGAAAATTTTCAACAGAATAAAAGAACACTGGAAAAAAAATTACAGAAAAACTTGAAGAACTGTGCAACGAAGAATTAAATCACAGAACGATTGACAAAACTTGGAAAAATTATCTTTGAACATATCCAAAGCTACAAAATTATCGATACCTAGAGGTAGACGTAAAGACCTGTGAATACTTTACTGGAAGGACCACAATATCGAGGCAATGATTGCATAGAGAGACAATAAAAATGAACTTTAAAACAAATAAAACAGAAGAAATCATAAAGGAACTCATTGAAGTTACTCACAAAATTGAACAAGAAATTTGGATATTCAAACAAGAAAAATGGGCAGAATTTTGCGAAGAAAATGGATCCAAAAAGAAAAGCCATCCCTGGAATATAATTATTGTTATAAAACTCAAAACCAACACTAATCTCCAATACTCTAACCGATATGAACATCGAGAACGAACAAACAGATGGCTGACATAATTTCTGAATATCTTTCAAGCACTTCCGAGCTATACGAATGAAGATAGGACTCTAAAAAATAATATAAACAAGTTAGCTAAACGAGCAAGAAATTACCATCAACAAGATATTTACTCGAGAGACTTCACACTGAATGAGCTAAATTCATCAATAAGAAAGTTAAATCCAAGATGTCACCTGGAGATGCTCTAATCTTTGGTCAAATGATTAAACACTTTGGAGACGAAGCTAAAATTCAACTCCTACGAATACTGACAATTCATGGCAAACTGGTAAACTACCAAAGAATTGGAAGATATCAATTATAGTGCCAATACTGAAACTGAACAAAGATGCTAAGGAATGCAAGAACTATCGGCCAATTGCTCTTACCAGCATACTTTGTAAAATAACAGAATAATTCATTCCACTCTAGGCTCACAGTCTGGCTCACTAACAATAATAAAATAAACTTTGCCAAACTGCCTAAAGATCCAGACACTGTACAACTGATAAATTGTTCTACTTCTGTCAATCAATAATAGATTTCTAGGAAAACCGCTAAAGAAGACAACGGCCGTATTCCTGGATATGACCATCAGATTTTGTTCGAGTGTAGAAATTATTTGAAAGTCTGCAAACATCGGAGTAAGAGGAAAAACCTTAATCTGGATTGCAGACTTCTTAAGGGGAAGAAGGATAAAGGTTCGGGTCAATGGAACATTTTCCAAGGACCGAAGAACATGGGCTGGTGTACCTCAGGGATCTGTGCTTAGTCCTCTCCTCTTCTCGCTATATATTAACTGTTGTTCATGTAAATAGATGAATATTATTTGTATAATATAAAGCTTCATTATGTAAAAATATATGTATATATAAATTAGACATTTGTTTTTGGCATGGTCAAGTTTGAGCTCTTGTACGTCTAATTACGACACAACAAAAGTGGCGACGAGGATGCGCGTTCTACAGCCAGTAAAAAGTAAGGAAAACGGCGTCTATGCAAGTATAACAACTACATCTTTTAAACAAATCTGACTCTCGGATTATGGAGAGGAAAAATAAGAAAATGGGTTAAGATTACATTTTAAACTATCTGAATCAAGAAAACAAAGGAGTAGAAAAGATCAGCATGACAAGTTCAAAGTTAATAATATCTTTTAGATGCTATATCCCAGTGGAGGACACTTCGATTTTTTTGTACAAAAATTCAAGGCTTTTTTTTTTGGCATCTGAAGAAGGAGATTAAGTGCTGATTTTTACCTAGCTACAAGATTCTGAAACTTTGAAGCAGGGAAACGACATTTTCTTCCTGGTCTAATGAAATATCAACCTATGATACTATCATTCAAAGAATTAAGCTGCATTTGGATCCAAAGAAGAAAGTGATACCACAGCGATGCAGATTTTTAAAGAGAATTCACAGGAAGGAGAATCAATTTCGGAATATCTTAGAGAATTGAAACATTTGGCAATAAATTGTAATTTCGTCGATATGTTGGGAACCATGATGCGAGACCGTTTTGTGGCTGGAATCAAGTCGGAAATCTGCAAAAGAAGCTACTACAAGAGGAAGACGATGTCACCTGGATAAATTTTTTCAGTGGCGTTCTCGTTCGAATTGGCGGAGATAAATAAGAGAATTACAAGATAAATTAGTGGCCAAGATATCCCCTGTGAATTGAAAGGATAAAAAGGGCGATTACAATAATAGTACGGCGCAGTATAGGCCTTTCAGGCAAAGTGGCAAATGCAAAATAGTGTGTTATAGATATGTGAAAGACATTCACACGTGGCATCTGTTTTACCTCATAGAACAAAGACTTGTTTCAAAATGTAATAAACTGGGTCATTTAAGTAGGGTCTGCAAAGCTAGTAAAAGAATGTGGGGATGTAAATTTGTACAAGAGGACTCTATATATTCTGTACAGGGCGAAACTGATGCCACAATAAATTTAACAGTAGATGATTATTCTTTGTGCTTTACAATAGATACAGGAAGTCCAGTTACGTTAATACCTAAAGATATTTATAAGAATTATTGGCAAGGTAAAATATTATTTCCAAAAATTAAGATTAAAATCCTTTTGTTAAATCAATATAAATTATAGATCAAAGAAATGTGTTTGTAAATGAAGCCTACCAATATTTACGATAATAGTTGTAAATTAAAAAAATCCAGGTAATTTTATTATGAAGAGAATGGCTTAAACAGTTGAAACTTGATTGTTCTATTATTTAGCATTAAATTTTAAATAATGAATATAATAGAAATATATTTAAATATATACAAATTTGATGGATAGGTATGCAGATTATTTTAACAAAGATTTGGGGCTGTTTAAAGGACGTTAGAATAAATTTTAATTTAAAAAGGATGTGACTCCTGTGTTTCGTAAGGCCAGAAGTTTACCTTTCTCTCCAAAAAACAAAGTAGAGAATGAAATTGATCGTTTAGTGAATTCTTGCATTTTATAACCTATAGTTCATGCATATTGGACCGTTCCAATAGTACCGGCATCAAAAAGGATGGTAGTGTAAAGATATGTGGTGATTTTAGATGTACAGCTAATAAAGCAATAAAATTAGATAGATATCCCATTCATCGATCGATGAGATATTTTCAAAATTATCTACAAGGACCGTACTTCGACTCTAGACCTAATCACAGGCTTACTTACAAGTAATGTTAGCGGAAAGAAGCCAAAGCTGTTGTTGATAAAAACAAACAAAGAGGTTGTTTTCTTATAAAAGACTACCATATGACGTAGCGGTAGCACCAAATAAATTTCAGAGGATTATGGAAGGCCTATTTCTGATTTGCAGGTGTGGCCTGTACATGGATGATATTTGGTTGCAGGAAAATACTTTGAAGATTATGATCAAAGGTTGGATCTAATGTTTAGATGATTGCTAGAAAAATGTTTAAAGTTAAACAGATATAAATGTAAATTTGAAAAGAAATCGGTGGTTTTTTAGGGTTTAAAATGGATAATATGGACTGCATCCCTTAGAAAATAAAATTAAAGCAGTGATAGAGGCGCTGAACCTAATAATGTTTCGCAATTGAGATCTTTCATAGGACTCTTAATTTATTAGTATAGATTCATAAATAATATATATCAAACATTTTTAGCGCTATTCTATCAACTTTTGAATAAAAATTGTAGATGGAACGGACGAAAAATATCGAATGTTATTTTAAAAATGTAAATAATTATTAATGGACTATGGACTAGGCGTAATTCTGAGTCATAGAAATGATAGAAAGGAAGAATGCCCTATAGCTTTTGCTTCTGAACATTAACTGAAGCGAAAAAAAAACGGTACTCTCAACAGAAAAGGATTGAGCATAACTTATGGCAATGAGAAATCAAGGACAATACTTACTGGGACGAAAATTCGTATTAGTCTCAGACAACCGACCCTTAATTCATATATTTTCACCTCAGAAACCAATTCCCATATGTGCAGCATCAGAATTAAAAGATGGTCCTTAAGATTAGCTGCATTTAATTATACTGAGGATTTTCGAAAAGTAGTGATAATTACAATGTTGACGCATTGTCACGTCTTCCTTTAGAATCGAGTGTCAGGGAGTTTCTTGATGAAGACCAGGTACTTCTTCTCAGGAAGTTGAATGAGGTACCGTTCTCTTTAGGGAGGAGGCATATGAGACGTCCCGAGATAAAATCTGTCTATAGTATTAAGGAATGTTAGAGAATGCAACTGTGTGTGTATGTGTGTGTGGAAATTCACAAGGGTACTGAGGGAAAACCACTAGCTCCTTATTATAAGATCAATGAGGAATTAAGTTTGGAGTTTGATTGTTTTCAATGAGGTGAAAGAGTGGTGATTCCCCAAAAATTAAGATCTTTAATTTTAAATGACTTGCATGAAATACACATGGGGATTGTTAAAATGAAGATGATTGCCAGACGGTATTTTCTGGTGGCAGGCATAGACAGTAACATCAAAGAGTTAACTAGAGAATGTAGAGTATGCCAAGAATCGGCGAGCATGCCCCCGGCTACCATCTCGGAATGGACTTGTCCCGAAAAACCGTGGCATTGACTTCATCTTGATCTATGTTCATGGGAAGAATGTTTTTGGTTCTCGTGGACGCATACTCAAAGTGGATAGAAATTTTTATCATCAAAGATATTACCAGAAAAACGATTATAAGTCATCTTAGAGAAATTCTCGCCGGAATTGGATTGCCCTAATATTTTGTTACAGATAACGGAAGACAGTTTATCTCCGGTGAATTCGAGCAATTTACCAAAAATGAATGGTATACGGCACACTAAGACCAGTCTGTATAGTCCTAGTACAAATGGTTTAGAAAGATATGTAAGAGAGTTTAAAAACCGTTTGAGAAAGAATAATGGGAAGGATGTTTAGAGACGAATCTACAAAGTTTCCTATTTGCTCATAGAACATCCCCCCAAACTGTAATAAAGGAAAACCCCGGCGGAAATGCTAATGAAGAGAAGTTTAAGATCAAGATTCTCGAATTTAATACCAAGAGAAGAAATCCGCGAAAGGCATTTCATGAGGCCGTAAGAAGGCAGGAGCAGTTTACTACAGGTTTCGAGGTTTATTTCCGCAACTATGCAACTGGACCTAAACGGTAAAAAGGTACCATTTTTGAATTATTGAGCTACCGTCACTACCTTATAAGTTGAGAGGGCGTCGTGTATAAGAGGCATATCAATCAATTGCGACTGTGAGAAAGAACAAGTGGAGACAAGAAATTTGATACTTCCTCGAACATCAGGAGAGAAGCCTGTAGGTGGAAGTCAGAAATAAAGTGAAGAGAAGGTTCCAGAGGTTACATCAGGAAACAAGGAGGAGACTGCTTCTGTGCACGTACTCTCTTGCACTCCTATACCAGGGCCTGTTGCTGTGCACGTGACCTCTTGCACTCCTAAACCGGAGGCTGCCGCTGTGAAAGTGCCCGTCCGCAATACTAGACCTCAGAGAGCCAGGAAACCCCCAGACCGACTGGAGTATTATTAAGGGGGGGAGATGTGTTGTGTATGTAAATAGATTAATATTATTTGCATTCTTTAAAGACTTATTATGTAAGAATATATGTGTATGTGACAATATAGTGATAATGTGGGAAAAGCAAATAATCACGCCACAAATTGGTAGAGGAATTTGGAAGCCATCCGAGAGAGAGCGAGCGCCACCCGCTGAATGACCGTTTTTGTCTTGTACACCACCCCCGACTATCCAAAAATAGTCCCCAGGTGTTGGCGGACGGGCCCCATTTTCCGCCTCTTTGGAATGTCCTGCTGTCTCCAATTGACCGTACTTTACATCCCATCTCTCTCTGGGATGGCTCTAGGTTTGTTTTATTATTCCTGGAAGAGTAATATTATGACATATGGCCCCCGTTGAAGAAGGCTGAACATGGTTTGAGTATACATAAAACTGAAGAAGCCAGGAATAGAGAAAATAATTTTACAGTTGAAATTAGTTAAGGTAATGGTAACATAGTTTTATGATAATAAAATATTCTATAGTACACAAGTAAATATTATTTACAAGCAGTTTTACAACACCGGAGGGTTTTGAAATTTATGGGAAATTTTGAAAATATCATGGTTATAAAAGGCTATATACAATAAATTCTAATGTATCATAAGGGAAATGTTATTGAGAGGTGTGAACAAGGAGAAGAACAGTCACATACACACACTTTAAGATATGCTTTCAGGCGAACATGGAAAGGGGAAGACTTGGCATTGGCTTTCTATGCTATAGATGTAGAGTACGAGAAATGAGGTTGAGGCTGGAAATTGCGTGAGCTCGGACTGAGGTAAATTTCGAACTACATACAATGTTAGAATTTCGGCGAACAGAGCGAGGGGAAACTTGCTTTGGGCCATTCTACCTTATCTATGTAGTTACTTGTGTAACGAGTCCGAGGGGAAAAGTCCCGTGTGTAGGTGAGGAAGTCGAATGGACTTATATTTAATTTGCGGAAACTATGCGCGCACAGTGCCAAAAATTGGGACGAGGACTGCGTTGTCCGTTACAAGTGACAAGCTGCTCGGACACGAGGTGTTTGAACCGTCTTGGAAGCTTGTGCAAGGCGATGATTTCGCGGTGGGTTGAACGTAAAACCCATGCCTGCGCGAAATGATGACGGACCGGACAGAATCAGCGACGATGTTTAACGTACTTCCGTGGGAAATATCGGAGGTAGGCTATATCGTGCTGGTTTGGACAAGGGACAAACATAGATTTGAAAACAGGGTCCGTGTGGCGAACGTGTGGCGCGAGAAGAAGGGGCGAACTGTGTCGCTCGATGCAGATTGTTCAAGTGCGAACTGAAAGGAGTTGATAAATATCTAGCAGTTAGTCAATCTGCATCCTGTGACGAACACACCATTGGCTAGATGGTGTGGGTCGGTGGATATGCTAGAGATGAACTACGAAATATATTATCATAAATGAAGGCGAAGATTAGGATTTTGAAATGACAATATTGTTTGCAATAATGTTCGATAATTGATTAATCAATAATTCTATAAAAGGTCCTGAGCTGGTATAAGGTTAACAAAGTTGTAAGAATGAAAGGGACATTAAGGGGCAGATAGGTAAGAGTCACCAAGGGTTGGTTGTAAGCAAGGCTCACGTGGTGGTTGGAATTCTTCGACGCCTGAATTGAATTACAGGGTGAATTTTGAGTCGATTAGGGAAAGACATTATTTTTCGTGAGCCGTGCTTACAAGTAGGAGAGGTCATATACAAATAGGTATACAAAAGTTTAGGTGCTGGAGGCATATTTTATAAATAAATTGATTATGAAAAATCTATTGTTAATAGTAAAAATCGTAAAGCATTAATAGGTAGAATTACTTTTTTTAAGTTACGTTAAAATGGAAATTATTTAATTGAAATGACGATTGTTAAATTCTACTGGTAAGGTAACTAATTAAATGAGTTGCAAATATCTAGATAAATAGTATGGAGCATAAAATCATTGTTAATAGGCGTGGAGAGAATAAATGGAGCTAATTATGTAAATATTGGGACAATTTACAAGGAATGACTTATTTAAGAATGAATGGTAGGGGTTAAAACAATTCCACTTACAGGTTATGCTGGTTTAGAGAGCAGGTAAGTTCATTGAGCTTCGGGAGAGTTCTGTCTGTCACACTGTGCGTACCAGTGTTGTACATAACAGTAGCGGCAGGGATATGGCGGAGTCTTGTCCATGATGTGGAAGGTGTCCTGCTCTGGCGCGGCGATCGTTCTTGGGCAGGTATAGTGCTGGAAGAAGTGGGCGGCAGCTTCATCTCCGTCGTAGGCGATCACTTCTTCAGGGTAACGGTTCAAAATTTGGCGAGGAAGGGTTGAGGGCTCGAAGAGGAGTAGTTACAGTTGAGTTGGGTTTGGCCGGTCATCGTGGCTTGGCTTCTTGTTTCTTCATACTACGGTATATGAGGGATTTGTTTCCCGGTCATGTCTTATCCTGTCGACTTTCAATGTGACAATATAGTGATAATGTGGGAAAAGGAAATAATCACGCCAAAAATTGGTAGAGGAATTTGGAAGCCATCCGAGAGAGAGCGAGCGCCACCGCTGAATGACCGTTTTTGTCTTGTACACCACCCCCGACTATCCAAAAATAGTCCCCAGGTGTTGGCGGACGGGCCCCATTTTTCGCCTCTTTGGAATGTCCTGCTGTCTCAATTGACCGTACTTTACATCCCATCTCTCTCTGGGATGGCTCTAGGTTTGTTTTTTTATTCCTGGAAGAGTATATATTATGACTTGTATATCTAATTGGACATTTTTGTTGGCCAACGAAAAGAATCTGAGGCTCTTTATTGGATAGGACAAAACAACAACGGCATTCCCAGAGTAAAACTGAATCATCAGAGATAGATAAATATTTTTCAAATGATTTAAAATAAATTTAATCGATACTGAGAGAGAGTTGAATTAAAAAAAATAGAAAATTATTATTTTCGAAATATAAATAGCTGAGAGGATTCCAGCAAACCGCATCTAAAATATCAGTTTTTTTTGCTACATGTTTTAATTTGCATATACCTATTTTACATATCTCAGATTGTATTTAAAAATCGTTAACAATTCTTCTAACTTTTGGCGAAATGGTGTTTTATTAATTTATCATTTGATATTATTAGGGTTCTTTCCTGGTATTCAAAAAGTAAAACTACGTGTC
This sequence comes from Cordylochernes scorpioides, assembly GCA_030710605.1. Taxonomy (NCBI): domain Eukaryota; kingdom Metazoa; phylum Arthropoda; class Arachnida; order Pseudoscorpiones; family Chernetidae; genus Cordylochernes; species Cordylochernes scorpioides. The sequence goes on along the minus strand of CP092867.1, from coordinate 72,111,032 downwards.
GTTTAGTTATATTTTTCAATTTATCAAACAATTTGGCCGCTGAATCGCTGATTCTGGTAGGGCGCCATCTCTCTCTAGCGAATAAAGTTGTAACTAAAATCAATTTCGAAATTTTCATTATTTGCCATAAAAAATACCATTGCATCCTGAACACAATGGTGTTTACCGCATTGCTCTAGCGCAAATATTCGCGGAGATATTAATTTTTAAAGTTGTGCGGGACTTTTGGATCACCCTATAGATTACAACCGATTTGTCCGAACAAAAAGATAATAATATCTAACTTTATAAACTAGAAACAACAGGGATATTACGAAGCGACCAATGAAAATTTCAAAAGTTTCTTCAGTGGCCCAAAAATTCCTAATTATATCAAACCCAACTTCTATAATGTGCAATTCTAAACTGGAAATGGCGGCTTCAACTCATACCTGTTTGAAATTGGCAAAGCTGAATCACCTGGATGCTCGTGTGGAGGCGAAAAACAGTACCCCAGACACTTATTAACTGACTGCCCGCTGACCGCTGATCTTAGGGAACTAAACCAGCTTCCATAACAAATATTCATCATCTGGTCTCCACTAAGGACATACACCAAAAATATTCAATAAATTCTGCAGAATGTACTTAACTAAATAAGTGACTACTAATGTAATCAATTTGCATACTGATATGTAAATATGTATATACCTCTTTAAACTATTTTTTCTTTTTTGTCTTTCATTTAAATGTATATATTCCACACGCAAATATCCGAATTGTGGATATAGCGTGTACTCTGCAATTGAGAATTAAATAAAAACATTAAATTGTATTATTTATAAAAGTATGCTAAGAGGTAAATTTTTGACATATTTAATTTCAATTTCATAAAATGAATAAAACATCGTTTTTAAAACTCAAGATCATAGGTTACATTAAAACATTATGATATCACAGAATAACAATAAAAATTGAAGAATAGTTGATTTTATTTAGGTTTTTAAAGAAGGGTAAATTTTACCCACCGCGACCTTTCAAGGAATGGAAGAAGGCGCGACCGCTGCGGGTTAAGGAAGTTTTATCTAATAGCAAATATATACAGCAAAACATCGATTATCCGAAAGCTAATCCGAAACCAAAACCGCCGAAACGAAAGCTAACATAACAGGCTTCCCGGCTGACACCTGGCGGCAGGCTCCTTTCATCCTGCCTACAACGTCTTTAAACGTAACGTGTTGTTCTCAGTCTTACTGATAAACTTAAATAGTGATTCAGTTTGAAAAATGGTGCTAGTGGATCAAGGTTTGTTCGGAAATATGGAGTTGGAAATGCAACAATATCGGATATTTAAAAAATAATCGTGATGCCATTACAAACTCTGCTAGGGCACTGATAATGAAGATGGAAGTTTGTACAGAAAGGCGATGAAAATGGCAGAAACAAGGATTTAGGACGCCCGCGGTTTACACATGTTTATGCAGTTACGTAGCCAAGGACAACTAATAAGTGGACCTTTAATCTGTTAAAAGGGCTCTAGAATGAACAAGAAAAATTGGTGGCAATCCTGATTTTAAAGCAACTACCGGCTGGCTTAAGCGCTTCAAAACTAGAAATTGAATTAGGTAATTGGATATTCAAGGTTAAAAAAAAAAAAAACTGTCAGCTATACCTGAAGCTGCTAAATATTTTAAAGAGTCTTTTAAAAATATGATTGGCTATAGGAAGGCTACAATAAAAGCAATGTATACAATGCAGACGTAACTGGTTTTTATTGGAAGAAAATGCCCAACAAATCCCTTGTCGCTAATAAAGAAATGTAGCACCCTGGCTATAAAGCAAGAAATTACCGTATCACTGCTATGGTATGCGGAAATATAAATGGAAACACACGCTACCTACCTTTGCTAATCATAGGGAAGTTTGAAAATACGCGGTGCCTTTAAAGGATAAAAAAATTGTCTGTATCTACAATAAACAAAAGAACTCGTGAATGGATACAAACATTTTTATAGAGTGGTATGACACTGTATTTATCCCTGAAGTAAAAAAAAACATCAGATTGCAACAGGGAAATCTGTTAAATGTTATGTTGTTGATATAACGCTCAAGAATTCCTTAAACATTTCAATGGAAAGAGAAAATGGGAAATTTCACGTTGCATTTTTCCCTCCTAGCGTAACCTTCTCTTCCCCATCTAATGGATCAAGGAGTCATTGAAAGCTTTAAACGCTATTACAGAAAATATATTGCTACGTACGGTTCTGATGGAGGAAAATTTTGAAAAAAGTTTACAACAACTATACAAATAAATGGACTTGAAGAGAGCTGTGTACATGGCAGAAGAAGCTTGGGCTACTCTAAAGAACACGACCCTAGCATCTTGGAATAAGCTTCTTCCTCAGAGGAATCTATCACAGCATCTGAAAAGCTACCATTCAACCAATTTGTATCAGAACTGGCTGAGTTTATTACAAAACCTTCTGTATTTGAAGAATGTGACCAGAAAGACATTATTGATTGGCTGGAGTGCGATGTTGATGACCCTGGCTATCAAAATAGACGGACGATTGAAATCATCGAAAGTGTTGTCGACGATCAAGATTCTAGCGAAACGAGGGAAGAGCTTCAGGATGATGGACCAGGTTGAAAAAGGACCATCCAATGAGGAAGCTTTTCATTGCCTTGACACGGCTATGAAGTGCTAGAACAACAAGAAGAATGCAATACTGTTCAATTGCTTTCTTTGAAGCATTTGCGAGATTTAGTGGCCAAAAAACGAATATCAGCTCTGAAGAAAAATAAAATTCTGGACTTTTTTTTTCATGAACTCTAAGTACTGTATAATTTAATGGCTATTTTGCACGTATTTAATTTAGTTAGTTCCCTGTAATACAGTACAATTATTTGTAAGATTTGTAATACACATAATATAAAACGACACTTGAAGTTACACCGCATGAGTTTCTTATAAACGAAAAATCGAATTTTTATTTCAAGGTAAATATCGACTATTTTTAACCTTTTTGGATGAGGTATGAAAGGTGAATTATGAAGAGTAATGACGAACGGAAAATAAAAGTGTCCAGGGATGAGAATCGAACCCACAATGTTCCGCTTACCGGGCAGATGCCATGTCCACTAGGCTACCCTGGACGTATTTTTCCGTTCGTAAATGATACATAATATACTTATAATACAATATAATATTACTGCGGCCTGTGATTGTAAAACGACACTTGAAGTTACACCCGCATGAGTTTCTTTTAAACGAAAAATCGAATTTTATTTCAAGGTAAAATATCGACTATTTTTAACCTTTTGGATAGAGGTATGAAAAGGTGAATTATGAACGGAAAAATACGTCCAGGGTAGCCTAGTGGACATGGCATCTGCCCGGTAAGCGGAACATTGTGGGTTCGATTCCCATCCCTGGACACTTTTATTTTTTCCGTTCGTGATTACTCTTCATAATTCACCTTTCATTCCTCATCCAAAAAGGTTAAAAATATTCGATATTTACCTTGAAATAAAAATTACGATTTTTCGTTTAAAGAAACTCATGCGGTGTAACTTCAAGTGTCGTTTTACAATCACAGGCCGCAATATATTATATTGTATTATAAGTTACTTTATGTATCATTTACGAACGGAAAAATACGTCCAGGGTTATCCTAGTGGACAAGGCATCTGCCCGTAAACGGAACATTGTGGGTTCGATTCCCATCCCTGGACACTTTTATTTTTCCGTTCGTCATTACTCTTCATTATTCACCTTTTCATACCTCATCCAAAAAGGTTTAAAATAGTCGATATTTTACCTTGAAATAAAATTCGATTTTTCGTTTAAAAGAAACTCATGCGGTTGTAACTTCAAGTGTCGTTTTACAATCACAGGCCGCAGTATATTATATTGTATTATAAGTTACTTCATGTATCATTTACGAACGGAAAATACGTCCAGGGTAGCCTAGTGGACCTGGCATCTGCCCGGTAAGCGGAACATTGTGGGGTTCGATTCCCATCCCTGGACACTTTTATTTTTCCGTTCGTCATTAATCTCATAATTCACTTTTCATACCTCATCCAAAAAGGTTTAAAATGGTCGATATTTTACCTTGAAATAAAAATTCGATTTTCGTTTAAAAGAAACTCATGCGGTTGTAACTTCAAGTGTCGTTTTACACTCACAGGCCGCAGTAATTTTATTAGTACACATAATATAATACATGTATATATATTTTATTTTATAGCAACGTTTCAACAATGGGAAACCGCACCTTTTCAAAGCCGTAGGTTATAGAATATAAATAGCAATATTAAATAAACCAAAATACAAGTATTAAACAAATTGACATTTAATATAACTGTTTCTTTTTTCATATTTACTACTATGACTTATTATTTTATTTTGAAAGGAAGGATTGATCGGCCTTCCGAAATAATAATTATCCGAACAACCCCCATTCCCCAATTAATCGGATAATCGATGCTCTACTGTATATATATATATATATATAATGAATCCTGTCGACTCTCTGTGTATTTTTCGATTGGATGATGGTTTGGATTGGGACCCTTTTTTGATTGTTGATTGTAATGTAAAACCTTGTTTACTTACTGTAGGGTTGGTGACTTGTGGTGGTTGATGGCGCAGTCGTTTGGTCGAGATGGTAGGTTTTTCACAGGGAAATAACGAGAGGGACACAGGATGGGGTTGAAAAGGACCTCGCGATTAAGGTAGAGAAGGTTTTTTGACTAATGGGGCACTTGGACTATTACATTCTGAACATAGAAGTTACCTGGGTGAGAAGGGCTTGAGCACGTCTTGCTCCTTGTGGTGGCGAACTCCCAACTGACTAACTTTGAGTCCGAGAATTCCCTCGTTAACTCTTTATTGCTCTCATTGGTTGAAATCGTCTACGTAGTGTAGGCGCCATCCCGACCAAGAGAGCCATAGATAAAACAGATTATAAACGCACAGAATATAGAATCCGAGCTCCCCAGTAGAAGGAATACCCGAAAGACGACGGTACTCTCTGTTATATGTGTTGTTCACTATTATGATTTTGTTTTAATAAACGCTACTAAATTATTTCATTGGATCCTCTCTTTCTTTTTCCCAGTAAGAAACGCCTACGGAAGCCACAGAAATTCAGAAGTGGGATAGTCCTGAAGAAAATTGAAGATTCACTGAATAATTGGAAACGAGAAGGACGTGGCGCGGTGACCGATCAACGTAAGAGGAGTTGCATGGTATGTACGAAATTTAATTACCTATTCCTAAAAGTATGATTACAATCACCTCGACAAAAGTATTATCGCAAAGTATCGCGGTAAAAGTATTATTACAAGTCACCTGACAAAAGTATTATCGCAAAGTATCGCGGTAAAAGTATTATTGCAAGTCATCTCGATAAAAGTATTATCGCAAAAGTATCGCGGTAAAAGTAGAGGTTGACTCAAAGTAGAGAGAAAAAGATGCAGCCTATTGTAATCAAATCAACGATCGGCCCAGCTGGCGAAAAGGTCAGTATAATCGACACCAACATACTTTTGAAAATTTCTTGAAAGATGTGGCATCGAGTACAAAGTAGAAGAAACTCCTTCAAACTAAGAAACGAACTCGCGAATCCCCTCAGTTTCAACACCACGTAGCCATAAGACACCGAGAATGGAAGTTGTCTCACAGCATAATGAAAACGATGCCTCCATGAACGAGGTAACTGAAGTCCCTCAAGAAACGTCCGCAGCTACCCCTTCTCAGGTTAACGAAGAAAACATTGATGAAGATGGTCCTTGGACAAAAGTCACACATGCAAAAAAGCAAGAATACACCTGTAATAGCAGAAAATGTAACAGACTGGAAGTTGCTCTGCCAAGAGCTGAAAGACCTGTGCACAGATAAATTCCAATGCACGATCTCAGGAAATAAGCACATTATCAAGGCCAAAAATATTTCAGACTTCAAAAAAAATCAGGGAATAGTGTTCAAAAAAATAATGCGGCTACTTCTTATAGACTCCAAGAAGAAAAACCGCTCAAAGTAGTATTAAAGGGCGTGACAACAAGCCTACAAGACTGAAGATATAGCAATAGAACTTGCAACAATGGGCTTTACTGAGACCTCTGTGAAGAGACTTCATAGACAATCAACTAAAAGCCCAATGAATTAGTACTGGTAGAATTACCGAAAAATGAACAAAACAAGAAAATTTACGGAATAACTGAACTTCTCTATCAGAAAATTGCAGTAGAATCTTTCAGAACAACAAACCGTGTGACTCAATGCTTCAACTGCCAGGGTTTCGGGCACGGTCAACTTAACTGCTTACTGAAACCAAAATGCGTCAAGTGTGCCGAGGAGCACCATTCGAAGGACTGCCCAAGAAAGTCAAGACAACTTCCCCAAAGTGTGCAAACTGCGAGGAAGCGCACACAGCCAATTACCGCGGATGCCCCTAAGTTTCCAAGAGTACATCAGCAACAGCCAAGATACCCTGGTCAGTACAAACTTAACAACCCACTTCCGATTTCAAAAAGATCTGAAACACTGCCGAAAATTGTAGAACAACAAAACAAAGCAATGCTGAGGTGTGTGACAAGAAAAACTTCTCGTCTGAAACTAAGGACCTGTGTGAAAAATTGATGCAAGTAATCAAACATACCTACAATGAATTGCATATTACCTTTTAAAATTATTGCTTGGAATTGTAACGGAATCAGGACCAAGCAAGAAGAATTATTGCACTTTTTAGAAGATAACTCAATTGACATTGCTCTGCTCAGTGAAACTCACCTTAAACCCTCAATTGATCTAAAGTTCAGGAACTATCAAACCATTAGAACTGATCGAATTACAGGAAAGGGCGGGGAACAGCCATCATTATAAAATCCTTTTTTAATATTAAAATATGCTGATTCATACTTTAAACTTGGAAAAATACTTCAATTTTGATAAACCCAGATGGGAAAAACCCTCTTGCAAATCACAGCAATTTATAAGAAAGCCTGATGCACCATTATTGGAAGAAGATTTGAACCAACTGATAAAACACAACCACTCAATAATCGTTGCAGGAGACTGGAACTCCAAACACCCTCTTTGGGGATCAAGGACTTCAAATAACAGTGGAATCGTGCTGCACAATTTCTCTGAATGAGAAAGCCTCGACATTGTCGCACCTTCGTCACCCACGCATTACAGTCCACTCGGCAATCCCGATTTCCTAGACTTCTCTGTACTTAAAAACATTCCTGGACCCAAAGGCCAGAACACGACGATTTATCATCTGACCATCTCCTGTAATCTTTGAATTGAATTGCCCAAAGATGAATTCACACCCAGCTCAGCCGAGTAACTAATTGGGTTCATTTTCAACAAGATCTAATCTCCACCACGCCCCCCAGACTCAGCTTGAAAACTGAAGTAGACATTGATTCAGCAGTTGGATTTTAACGAAAAATTAATATAGCTACTCGAAAAACACCATAGTTTCATCTTCCAAATTAACAAAGAACCCAAAAACCAAAGCCTTAATAAGGGAGAAAAATAAAGCTAGGAAAAGATGGCAATCAACCTGGGATCCAGCTCATAGAGCTACTTACCTCAATCTTCAAGGAAAGGTAAATCAAGCCCTTGAAGCAGAGAAATCTGAAAATTGGAATAGTTTTTTAAGCAAACTTGAATCGAGCCCAACAGACTTCTGGAAAAAAACAAAACCCATTAGGAAAAAAACTGATAAAATCAATAGTTTAAACGCAAATGGAAAAACCTTGCTGACCGACAAAGAAATTGGAAATGAGTCTTTCAGAGCATTTTTCCAAACACTTTTCCAAGGCGGAGGATGAGGTTCCGTCGTACCTAACAGATACAACTTGCCATCATCCCCAAGAGAATATACTATCAATGACAACGCCAAATGAAGTCAAGGAAGTGATTAAAAACCTAGGTAATCACAAAGCTCCAGGCCACGACAATATTACGCCGCAAATGACTATAAACCTCCCCATCAAATGGATAGTTTTCCTCGCTGGGATCTTCAATGCTGCATTACACCTGTGCTACTTCCCGAAGACATGGAAACATGCCATTATCATAACCATTCCAAAAAAATCACCTGTCAAATCACCTGAAGATCTCAGACCAATCAGCCTTCTCTCTACCATCGGTAAGGTATACGAGAGAATCGTTCTTCGCAGATTGCAGTCATACATGGATTCTATTAACTTTATCATTCCTCAACAATTTGGATTCAGAAAAGGACACTCCACAACCCACCAGCTAATCACAGTAATAGACTACATCCAAGTAAGAAAGTCCCACAAGGAGGCAGTAGGTGCTGTTTTTCTAGACCTTACCAAAGCCTTTGATAGAGTATGGCATGATGGCTTGATAGCAAAAATAACAAAAAATCAATTTCCAAGGGATTTTATTAAATTCTTGAAAAACTATCTCCAAGACAGAACCTTTTCAATTAAGCAAGGGAATTATATAACCACGGCAAAACCAACCCAGATTGGAGTCCCTCAAGGCTCTATCCTTGGACCCTACCTATTCAACATCTACATCAACGATTTCCCTCCACATCCAAAATGTCAAATAAAACTTTTCGCAGATGACGCAGCAATTTTATCAAACTCCAAATCAATAGGAATAATAACTACACAACTTCAAAATTACATAAACAGTATAACCAAATGGTGTAATGATTGTAAATTAGACATCAACCCAAAAAAGTCTCAGCAATAATTTTCCTCCATTGACAATAAAAATTCAAGCCCAATCCATCCTGAAGGTAAACCAAGCCTATTAACTGGACTGACAGCGTTAAATATCTTGGAGTTACCTTAGACTCCAAGTTGAAATTCAACATGCATGTCAAAAATATCATAAAGAAAGCAAAAATCGCCAAAATAATATTATCAAGCCTGTTCAACTATAGAAGCAAATTGACTACAAACAAAAGTTTACTCTATACAGAAGTTGTATCCTCCCGATAGTAACATACGCACTCCAGTTTGGTGCAAATATATTACAGCCACAGACAAAAATAGGATAAACGCATTCATGAGAATCTGCCTTCGGACAAGTATAGGAGCTCCATTAACCTATCAAACAAGATACTGAAGGAGGACTTGAACCAACCCGATCTAGAAGATATGTACCAAACTTCCGTTAAGAAATTATACCTTCAAATGCAAAACTCAAATAATCCAACCATACAAGATATTCTACAAAATAAAGGAGATATCAATCCCGATTCCGACGACCCGGCCCTGACACTTAGTCAAGAGCTCATCGCCCAACAGCTGCCCTCCTGCAAGGCTAGGGAGACCACGTCTACTCCACAACTCGCCATGTGTAAATAGCCAGGACAAGGTGACTCGCGAGCTGTGCTCGAATGTAACACCTGTAAATTGAGACGAAATAAATAAATAAAAAATATCGCGGTAAAAGTATTATTGCAAAATCATCTCGATATAAAAAGTAATATCGCAAAGTATCGCGGTAAAAATAAAAAAAAGTATTGTCTCAAAACTACTGAAGAAAAGTTGATTTCGTTTAAAGAAATAATTGAAACAGTACGTATCTGGTTTAGTCAGTTTCATTTGTTTATTTTAAAATTTTTTGCTTTGTTTATTTTTCCTTTGAAAAACATGACTTTTTTAGCGAAAGTAAGGAAATGCGATTTGAGCAAGTTGGCGTATGAACTGGCGAGGTAGTACCGCCAGAGAGCAGGATCGTCGACTTAAAACACCTTATTTTGAATAGCCAATCTTACGAAGAAGAGTTCGCAAAGCAACTGTTGGAGACTCTGATCGAGGATCGGGAACGAATCGAGGAGCGGGAACGAATCGAGGATCGGAAACGAATCGAGGATCGGGAACGAATCGAACGGGAACGAAAAGAACAAATTGTAATGGAATTCGAGCTTGAGAAGCTGCGCATCCAGATACACGCGGAAAAACGATACGTCTCGAAGTACCAGCAATGACGCACATTACGAGATACGTAAACTGATGCCCAAGTACGAATCGAAGGACAATGATTTGAGTTTTTACCTAATTCTTTTCGAAAGACAGGCAAAGCGACTAGGATTGGATGAAGACCAATGAGCGTTCAGCCACCTAGGATTGCTACCTTACGAAATGACTCAATTAATCGCTCGGGAGACAGAAGAACAAAGCGGCGATTATAGGTTCGTGAAAAGGTTGCTCCAAAACGGTACAAGTTGAGCCCCGAACAATTCAGACAAAAATTCGAGAAGCACGAGAGATCTCAAAAGGGTTCTGGAGAGACTTCGCTTTCGAATTGCGAGGATATTTCAACGAATGGATCGAAGGAATGAACGTGGAAAATTTCGACGCCCTAAAGGATTTGTCTGTCACTAACCAGCTAAAGAAAAAAGTTCCAAATGTGCTGCGTAATCATCTCATTGACGATTGGACCAAGTTAAACACCCAGATGAGTTGGCGGATAAACTGGACGAGTACGAAAATGTTCGCACCGAGATGGGACCTCCGCATTGGAATGCGAAACACCTCATACCACCGTCTTTTCAGCAGAAATCTGCGAGATTCCCCAACCAAAGCGAAGTTAAAGAGACTAAACAAGGAACGAATGTTTCGGGTCAAGACGCTGCAAGGAACGAAATCAGTGAAAAGTACCTAACACCTTGAGGAGAATGGTCAACCGAGATCAGAAACGACAAGGGAGAACCGAAGTGCTTCAACTGCAATCAGTTTGGACACATTGCCAGAAACTGCCCAGCACCCAGGACTACGTTGACATGCGAGGATGCGGTCAAACGGGACACAAGGAAAGGAATTGCACAAGACCCAAAGAAGGACTAAAAGTAGCCAACCTGGAAGTCGAAGGACTTGGAAGAACATGGACAGATCTGCCCTACGTATCCTTAGCCAGAATTGGTAAAAACTTGCATATTGGCTATTCATCCGAATTTCCGTTTGCTAATCTGCAAGATGAAATCAAGTCGCGTCGCATCGAACTGAGTGCAACCGAAACTGTTCAGTTGGAGAGCGACTCCATTAACTTTACAAGTGCAATCACAGACGAGGTAAAGGACGGATATGTATTGTTCACAGGAGTAGATGACGCCTGTGTCGATTCCCTATTGGAAGTGGTCGATGGAAAGACGACCGTACCCATCATCTCAGCTGGCAAGGGCAAGTTGAGAATAAGGAAGAACCAATGTGTAGGGCGAGTTGAACTACTGAACCTTGATGATATTGTTGTTAACCTGGACGTCGCAGAGGATTCGTTTCAGACTAAAAATGAAGAGAAGAGGGAAGGACAAGACCAAATGAAACGTAAGCGCCCCATACTGCCTGAGGACATCAACGTCAATCATTCTCTGACTTCGAAAGAGAGACAAGAAATCCTAGATGTAGTAAACGAGTATAGAGACTGTTTCGCTCTTGGCATGGAGGAATTAGGGTGCACCGATGTCACCAAGATGGACATTAAGGAGGTTGATGGAAGCAAGCCAGTCTGTCTGAGACCGTATAAGACGACTGCAAGTGAACGCGAAGCAATCAGGGAGATTGTCAGAGAGTGGAAGGACAATGGAATAGTCACGGAAACTAGATCACCCTACGCTAGTCCCGTCCTACTTGTGAGGAAGAAAACTGGAGATCATCGTCTGGTGGTAGATTATAGGAGACTCAACATTCAAACAGTTAAGGACAAGTTCCCATTACCAAGGATAGACGACCTTCTGGAAGGCCTAAGGAATGCGAAATTCTTCACCACTTTGGATCTGGCGCATGGATATCTGCAGATACCACTGACCGATAAGGCAAAATTAGAGACAGCATTCATCACCCCAGATGATACAGGTCAATTCGAAAGGATGATTTTTGGACTCGCCAACGCACCAGCTGAATTCCAAAGACTGATGCACACTGTCCTAGGTCCGCTGCTGAACAAGAAGGCATTCTGCTATCTCGACGACGTGATTATCCGGCAAAGGATTGGCGGGAGATGATCGAAAGGTTGAGGGAAGTCCTCGAAAGAATAAGATCAGCGAAGTTGACACTGAAACCCTCCAAATGTGAGTTTGGAAGGAGGGAAGTTGAGTTCTTAGGGTATGTCATCAGTACAGGCGGACTTAAGCCAGGCCCAAGAAAGATCAAGGCGATAGAAGAATTTCCAGAACCCAAGAATGTCCACGACATACGACGCTTTCTGGGACTGACGAACTTCTTCAGACGATTTGTAAAGGACTTCGCGAGGAAAGCAGAACCGCCAAGCAGACTTACGAAGAAAGGTTCACAATTTGAATGGAAGGAAGAACAGCGAAGGTCATTTGGAGGACTACGAAAGGATCTGGTCGAATATCCGGTACTAGCTCATTACAACCCTGAACTCAAGACAGAAGTACATTGCGATGCGAGTGCTGAGGGATTAGCAGGAATGGTGCTACAGATGGACGAAGACGGCAAATGGCGCTTGGTCTACTGTGTGAGCAAGAAGACAACAGAGGCCGAGAAGATGTACCACTCAAGCAAATTGGAGCTGATGGCGATAGTGTGGACCATGGATCGACTACGTCAGTTCCTCGTAGGAATCAAGTTTACAGTGGTTACAGATTGCCAAGCACTGGTCTACATGAACGCGAAGAAGACTACAAATCCTCAGATAGCGCGATGGTACAATCTGATTCAGGAATACGATTTCGAAATTCGACATAAACCAGGGGAGAAGATGGCCCACGTAGACGGAATGAGTAGAGCTCCAGTCGACGACCCTAGAGACACGATGGAGGAAATCGTGGAGAAAAACCTTGAAGTGTGCTTCGCAATCACACTGGAAGAACAAATCTTGATGATTCAGCATTCCGACCCTGAATTGAGAGACCTGATCCAGATCTTTCGAAAGGACCCGTGTGATAGGACAGTAGGAGAACAAAATAGAATTAACGACTACAGCTACAAAGGAGGCAGACTTTTCCGCATGGTGAAAAATGGAGAAGAGGAACGAGCCCTGTATGTTATACCCAAAAGTATGAGGAAAAGCTTAGTTGTCAAATTCCATGATCTAATGGGACATTTTGCGACTGATAGGACTGTCAACAAAATTAAGGAATTGTACTGGTTTCCTTCAATGAAGAGGTACGTTCGACGCCATGTGGCTATGTGTCTCGAGTGTCTATTTAACAAAGTTCCCGGTGGAAAACAACAAGGCTCCCTACATCCCATTAAGTCAAGCAAGAGACCGTTTTCCATCGTAAACATGGACAACGTAGGCCCTTCGTGAGAAGTACAAAAGGTAACCAGGAACTTTTAGTGATTGTCGATAATCTGACAAGATTTGTCCGATTAACCCCTGTAAGGAATACATCGACGCAGAACGTCCTGAAGGTAATGAAAAGTTTTGTGAATGATTTCGGACTACCCGACAAGATCATCAGCGACAGAGGGTCATGTTTTACCTCAAGGCAATTTGAAGAATTCTGTCGAGGAAATGGAATACATCATACTCTGAACTCTACGAAACATCCGCAAGGGAACGGGATGGTCGAAAAAGTGAACCGAACAGTATTGTCCACTATAGCAACCAGTATCGAGGATCCGCGACGGAAGGATTGGGACCTGAAGATCAAGGAGGTAGAGCGAGACCTGAACAATGCGGTGAACAAGACGACGAATAAAACACCGTTCGAAACACTCCACGGCTATTCCCCTCGATTCCACGATGGGATACTTAGAAGATTAGCCGACGAAGACGTGGACCCATGGACCGAGCCGGATAGAATTCAAGAGAGTGTGAGAACCCAAATTGAGAATAAACAAGAAATTATGAAGACATACTACGATAAGAAGAAGTGCCGTACAATCCAATTCGAAGTAGGAGAAATTGTAGTGATGAGGCATGTACCCAAAACGACGGAGGTGAACCAACCAAGGCACAACCCAAATATCGAGGACCTTTGATAATTACCGAGGTTCTGCCAAGCGACACGTATAGAGTGACCCAGTTAAGCGAAAGAACCAGTGGACGGTTCTACACGACAACGGCCCATATCAGTCAACTGAAGTCTTGGCACAGTGAAGAAGATGATTCAGCTACGGAAGAAAGTCCGGACGAGGAGCCAGAAGTAGAAGATACCCCCCGACGCAACCCACGACGTTCCTGCAACGCAAGGTTCATTCGAGGACGATTGAAATCCAGGAATGGCCGAATGTAGGCGCCATCCCGACCAGAGAGCCACAGATAAACAGATTATAAACGCACAGAATATAGAATCCGAGCTCCCCAGTAGAAGGAAAACCCGGAAGACGACGGTACTCTCTGTTATATGTGTTGTTCACTATTATGATTTTGTTTTAATAAACGCTACTAGATTATTTCATTGGATCCTCTCTTTCTTTTTCCAGTAAGAAACGCCTACGGAAGCCAACAGTAGTTACATTTGGTTGGCTGTTAGCTACTCATGCTGAACTCTGATTGGATATATGGTGCCTCCATTGTCTTTTTCATGATTACCATCCTCCAGGAAGAAGAAGGTCTTTGAACCCAGTTTTATAGTTCCTGGGTAATAACCTTTACTTCCTGGATAATGATATCATGGTAATTGTGTTCTCTCTTTTTCGCGAGGCCTAGCTTTATTAAAACCTTTTGGATCATACATTGCATATATTGTGGTGGGGTTATATCTTGATATATACCCGCACACAATGAGGTCAACCGCCCCGTCAACGCGGCGCAAATAAAATGAAGTAACAGGCTTTACCCCGTAGCCAAATAAGGTCAAGCGTCCCCGCTGTCGCCACGGCCGCCAGACGTCCGGTGACGTAAAACTTGAGCATATAAAAGGGGCTTACCCCGCAGCAGTACGTTTCTTGCGCTCCAGGGGCCCGGGTTATCCTTATTTTCTCTCAGCAGTTAGTCAGTTCAGTAGATGACAGATAGCGGGACAGCAGCAGCAGGCAGATCGTTAGTGGATGGCCCGCCGGCCACAACTGGGTCCTCTCTCTCTCTCTGATGCCTCGGATTCCCTGTGATTCGTTTCTGTGTGCTTTACCACTCACCACCATCACGACTGCGCAATCATCATCTTTCTCCACGACTCAATACAACAGACCATACTAGCGGAATACCACAGCTAAAGAGAGGAAAGTCGACAGGATTCGACATATATATATATATATATATATGATGAAGTCCTGTAGCCTCTTGTAGAATCCTGTCGACATGTGATGAGGTATCCAGTCGACTTAATCTGTGGTGTGTGTGCGATCCTGTCGACTATAAATGTGGTGATATACTGTTGACTCTTGTAGAATCCTGTCGACTAACTGTAATGTGATGAGATCATGTTGACTCTCGCTATACTGTGTTGACCGAGGGGAACAGTCAGGATAAGGAGTTTTCCAGTACCTCTCTGCACCTTGGAAGACCTTTTACAGTTATCACAAAGTACAGGCAGTCGTAGTTGAGGCAGAGTAGAATGTCCACACAAAAAATAAGACACAGATGCACTAGGAAAGTTCCGTGAACAGATAAAAGTTGAGCTAGGAGCGAAAGATGGAGATGGAAGAGTTCTTAGTGGTCTACATGGTGGATGAGGAGGACCTTGGTGACAACCGATGAGGGCTCGCGCTGATGGTGAACTGACAGTCAAGTGACTGTATTTTTGGCTTAGACGGAGGCCTTATATATCTTTTCCGAGAAAGGGAGTATTGGATTCAGCGATGTGACGAGAGCGTGGATCGTCTGGCGAAATTGGACACTGGCGCCGTGGCAGTTTCCATCTTTAGCCCTTTTTGTTTTGGGGAACGCTATATGCTCGATCTCTGCTTCAGCTCAACTCTTAATCTATTACAGAGTTTTATTTATTTATCCTCAGTTTGTACAAAGTACAATACATTTGATGATGCAATGACACATGTCAATAATGTGTATAATCATTTACAGATGTTTTTATTATACAACATGAAAATCTTGTTATAAGTTGTATACAATATGGGGTTGTTGGTTTAAATTACCATATATGTAATAAGTTGGGTTACTGTAGACTCTTGTAGAATCCTGTCGACTCTCGCTATAAGCTGTGGTAACCGTGGGTCAAACCTATAGTAACCGAGAGGGACAGTCAGGGCGTGGAGAGTTTTCCAGTACCTCTCTGTACCTTGTAGGATCTTTAACAGTTCTCACAGAGTACAGGCAGTCGTGGTCGAGGCAGAGTGGAAAACTTGGGAATGTCCACACACAACAAAACGAAGCGACACAGTTGTAGAAGGAAAGTTCCATGAACAGATAAAAGCCGAGCTAAGAGCAAGATGGAGATAGAGTAGATTTCTTACTGTTTTACATGGTCGATGAGTTGGTCCTGGGTACAAACGACAAGGACTGTCGCCTACGTTGAAGACTGAATCTGACTGTTGCCTACGCCGGACCTTTTTATATAACTCCTCGGACAAAGAAGTATCGCCTTACAGCACGTGTCGATGATACTAGATACTGGCGCCGAACTGGCGGCTTCCAATTTATTTTTAGAAGTTACTTTGTGATTTACTTCTCAATCTTGCTTTAGCTCAGCTCTTAATCTATTACATAGTTTTATTTATTCATCCTCAGTTTGTTACAAAGTACATTACATATGGGTGATGCAAGGACACATGTCAATTATGCGTATAATTATTTATAGATGTGTTTCTATATACAACATGACAATCTTGTTATAAGTATTATATAATATAGGGTTGTTGGTTTGAATTACCATATATATATATATATACGTATTTTTATGACATATATATATATATATGTAAATTAAATTCTATTGCCATCTATCGTTAAATATGTAAAATTTTATAAATAATATGTATTTGGCCAAATATCACGGAGCAAGCTAATAAACGTTTCGTTTATTCTTGCTCCACTAGATGGCGCTCTGCCATCTAAAAAGCACATGTGCTCGTGGTCAGGAGATGCTTTTTTATTTTTAATATCAACACCTGACCCACTTATCTTTTTTTTTCTATTGTGTTTTCATGTGTTAAGCGTCTTTACGCAATTTGGCCTTAAATACCCATTTTTCTGATTTCTCGGGAAGCCCATTGGGACCAAAAATCTTTTTTGGTCGTAGTGGGTTACAGCCTTCTCCACGCTGACGAGCGCCAACAGCGCGAAACGCGTTCGAGGATGGCTTTTCTTGATAAATCAAGAAATTGGGTTGGCCAAATATCATGGAGCAAGCTAAATAAACGTTTAGTTTATTTTTGCTCCACTATATGGCGCTCTGCCATCTAAAAAGCACATGTGCTCGTGGTGAGGAGATGCCTTTTTTATTTTTAATATCAACACCTGACTCACAAATCTTTTATTTTTTCTATTGTTTTTTCATATATATATATATATATATATAATTATAGTGTAGAAACTATATAACAAAATTATAACAGTGATTCTAATTTTAAAAATTTAAGGAGCAAACTGATAATAATGATAACTTATATCAGTTAGATTTGATTAGATTAGCAAGCTAAATCTAAATTAATTATAATAATAAATAGTTATTTAATTTTATAGTCCAGTTTTGTATTAAAATTATCTTCACTATTATGATCATTTAAATACAAATTATAAAATTTGTAAAATGTTATTAATTTGTAGATAGAGAGAGAAAAAAAAAAATCCTTTACTTCTTTTACATCCTCAAGTTAATTATATATTTATAATTAATAACAATAAAAAAATTAACAAAGTAACGTCTATTACATCGGCTTTTACACGTCATTCAGACATACTCTAATCCTATATATAGAATAATCGAAGAGATAATATATATAATAGTTAGAAAAAGAGAGAAAGACAGAACCATGCACTTTTAATCAAACTAATAATAAGGGAAAAAAAAAAAAGAGTTTTATAAAGAAGGTAGATAAGATTGTTAGTATATATATATATTTTTTTTTATGATTTTATATTTTTATCCTTTTTTTTTTTTTTTTTAAGATTTTTAAAGGTTTTTTTATTTTATAATATGATTATAAATAGTTGTATTTAGTAATATATCTATAGTATGAATTAACATTTGTTATAAGTTTGGATATTATGTTTTGAAACCCTAATGGTAGACCAGACATACACAAAAAACTTTAAATTGAAATAAATTGGAAAAAGAGATCTGCTGGAACGGGGATCATCAGATAAAATTCCCAGCGACATTTCAACCCCTCCTTTATTATGTCATAGATCTCTTTTAAACCATATTTTATGTGTTAATATTAAGTTGTTTCAGTGAAATATTTAAATGAACATATAACAGATACAAGTGTTAACAAATTCAAACTGTAAACCTACCTTGACCGCTGCGTCCTCCATTGTGTATATCTATTTCTGGCTGGCACATGTCGCGGGAGGGGAATGTCCCCCACATTTCAAATTTAGACCATTTCTTCAGAATTTTTTTGAACAACAAGAAAATTAAAAAAGATAGGAAAAATAGTTAAGGAAGAAAGCTAAGTTTTATAATCTTTACAGATAGTTATATCAAAATAACTGATTTAACACTTAATCATCTTTTAATATTCCTTTAAAAAGGCAAATTATAAGAGTTTAATAAAGCTATTAATTGTGCAAATTCATCTTTATTTAACTTCCATTTTCCTCCCCAGAAATTGGAGATTAAACAAAAATGAAATATATACTTTAACACTTTAAAAATCTTGTGAAAAAATCTTTTAATCAGTTATTTAATAAAAGTTTAATTAACTGTTAAAGATTATAAATTTGTTTTAGTTAATATTAAGAGAAATTATAGAAAGTTGATTTCATAAATGGATATTTCCATTTATTTTTTTTTAAATATTTTATAATTGATATACTGTTGAAATATTTTACTTGTTTGATACTAAATTTGTTTTTAATAAATTCCATGTTTAAATTTTTAACATCTTCTATGAAATTATCTAATATATTATTTATTCTATAAAATCTTAGAAACTGACCATAATATATACCTTTACAGCAATTTAATGATATATTAGAATTCATATTACAGTATTTTATAATATTGAAATTATAATTACTCTTTTTATTATAAACTCTAACAGCACTATTTGTAAGGTCTATATTCAAGTCTAAAAAGTTAACTTTTTTGTTTCTATAAATTTTTTCATTGTTCTTAAGTTTCAAGTATTTAGGATATATTTCAGGTATTAATTTTTTAAACAGTGGATTATTAAATATTATTATGTCATCTACATATCGGAATATTTGCCAATTAATATTATTTTGTAGAAAGTATTCTCTTTCGTACCAGAACAATATTAAATTTGCTAGTAACGGACTAGAAGTACCCATGGGAACGCCTTCTGATTGAATATATATTTTATTTTTAAATTCTATATAGTTAAAATTTAAAAATGTTTCCAGTAGAGTTTTTGCTGTTTTAAGATCTAATTTAAATGTTTTATATCTGTTATGAATAATTTTAATGTAGAAAGTTTTGTCATTAATTAATTCATTAAATAAATTGGTTATTTTATTATTTAGATCTCTTAAATTTATTTTAGAATATAGGTCCTCAAAGTCAAATGTGTGTACTGTTTCAATGTTTGTCCAATTGTTCATTAAATAATTAATGATTTTTTTATTTGAGTCGATAAATTTATAATTATATTTATTAGTTAATTTATTTATAATAAATTGTAGTGTTGAGGCTAATTGTATATCAATATTTTTTATGACTGAATTTATACCAGATGTGATTGTTCTGAAAGAAATAGGTTTTTTGTGTAGTTTAGGAATATATAGAACTTTGGTATGTTTGGATTTTTGTGGTTATTATAAATTTTTAGTGAATTTTCAACATTTTTGATGTCTTTTTTGATTTTTGTGCCTGTAGTTCTAGCAAAAGTGTATTTATGATTATTATCAATTTCCTTTTTTAGTATATCGTGGTATAGATTTTTACAAATTAAAGATAAATTATTGGGACATTTATCTATAGGAGTGATAATATAGTCCTTCTGTAAATTAATTATATTTTCTTTGAAAGAAGGAATGTCTGAATTGGGTTTTGTGTATTTAAGTGTATTATTATAATAATTTAAAATTTCCTTTTTAATATTATGTTTCCATTCCAGAAAAGTAAATTCTGGAATACTGTATTTTATACTAGTTTTATTTATGAAAATATCTATATCTTTTAATATAGATTTAATTGTATTATTATAATTGTGTTTAATTTGAGGTATATATTTATACCCTTTATTTAAAATTTCTTGATATTCTGGATTTAAAAAAGAAAAGTTGCTAGTTAATATATGACCTGAGTACTTATATTTATCAATATAGTTGTTGCAATTACATTTAATTTTTTTAAAATTTGTCAAATTATTAATAAATTGGTTATAATTGCAAACTAAATTACCTATATTTTTATTGTATCTCCAGATTGTTTTAAAATTTAAATTTTTTATAGGGAAAAGATTATTGATGATTTGGTTATTAAAAATATCATTAAATTTAATATGATTAAATAAATTGTTATTAAATTTAATGATAATATTAATGTTATTAGTATTTTGTTTTAATTTTTCTGTATTTAAAGATGTCGTGTGTGATATCTATTAATCTGTTAGTCAGATTATGAATTTTAATATATTCTATGAGTTTGATAAATTTATTATTATTTAGTTTAAATAATGTTTTAATAAATTTATCGACGAAGTTGTTAGTGTACATTTGTTTTGGGTCCAGTAATTCTTCAAATTCAATGTAACCTAATTTATTTGTAGTTTTACCTCTAGTTTTTATTAGGTTTAGTTTTAAATTCATTTTTATATTTGCAACTGATTTCATAAGTTGAAATTTCTTCTGTTTGTGGTTTGTATGTGTAGTTTAATTCGTCGTTAAGTCCATAAGGGAATAATGTGTTGTGTTTATAAATGTAGTTGTTTTCTAATAATAGTCGTTGTTTTTTGTTTTGACATATGTCTAGTATTTCTATCTTAAAGTTGTTAAAAGTATGTAATTGATTGTGTTCTTTCATATATATATTACCAATTGATTTTTAGCGTGGTTTCTATGTAGGTTTATTCGTATATTTAATGGATTACAAGTTTGTCCTATATATGATAGTTGACAAATTTGGCATGTTAATTTATAAATAGTATTCACTAATTTACAACTAGTTGTTTGAAAAGTGTCATGGTTCTTAAGAGAGGGACAAGTTTGACAATTTTTTCTTAGGCAATTCTTAGCGAGTTTAAATTAACATAAAAGAGGTGCTAACACTAATATGTTTGTAGTTTTTTTTTAGTTTTTTTAGTTTGTTATTCTTATGAATTTTTTAAATATATTTTACTTAATTGTTTTTGTGGTGATAAAATTTGTAATAAATTGAATAATTAATCTATAAATATATAGATATTACTGTTTGTTATCTGTTATATTTTTAAGAATAACTAATAAAAAAAAACATCTTTAAACTAACAAAAACACTGAAAAAAAATAAAAGTTCTGAAATTATTTTTTTTTCTAGAATTACTTTTATAATTTAATTTTTAATAATCAAACAATGAAAGATAATTAAAATTTGTATGAAGATTTATTTATATTAGAATATCTAATATAATTTAATTTGTATATTATGTTATATATAAAAAAAATATATCATAGAGCAAGCTCATATGAATTAATATAGTGTAGAAACTATATAACAAAATTATAACAGTGATTCTAATTTTAAAAATTTAAGGAGCAAACTGATAATAATGATAACTTATATCAGTTAGAAGTAGTTATGTAATAAGTTGAGTTACTGTTGACTCTTGTAGAATCCTGTCGACTATCTGTAATAAGTTGAGGTCTGGTAAGCCTTGTAGAGAATCCTGTCGACTAACTTTGTGATGATAAAGTGTTGACCGAGAGGAACAGTCAGGATGTGGTGAGTTTTCCAGTACCTCTCTGCACCTTGGAAGACCTTTAAAAGTTCTCACAAAGTACAGGCAGTCGTGGTCGAATCAGAGTGGAAAGCTTGGGAATGTCCACACAAAAAACGAAGACAGTTGCACTAAGAAAGTTCCGTAAACAGATAAAAGTTGAACTAGAAGCGAAAGATGGAGAGATAGAAGTTTCTTACTGATCTACATGATGGACGAGGTGAATCTGAGGTACAACCGACGTGGGGTCGATGCAGATACTGAACTAACTGTCAAGTGACTGTAAAGTGACTGTATTTATAGGTTAAGACGGGGGGGGGGGGGGGCTTATGCGACAGGGGCTATTTCTGAGAAAGGAGGCTTTGCATGTCACCAGATGTGAGAGGGGGCTTTGCATTCCACCAGATGTGAAGAGTGTGGGTGGTCTGGTCCATTTTAGACCTTGTTGTGGGAATTCTAAATCTATCTCGATTTTGACGTTATGACTTCTATCTCTTGCTTAGCTCAACTCTTAATCTATTACAGAGTTTATTTATTTATCCTCATTTTGTACAAATTATATTACATATGATGATGTAAAGACACATGTCAATAAAGCGTATAATCATTTACAGATGTGTTTCTATTATACAACATTAAAATCTTGTTATAAGTTATATACAATATGGGTTTGTTGGCTTAAATTACCATAGATGGGCCCCCGGGAGTGAAAAAAGGGTTTATCCGGGTTTTAAGCGGTTGAGCCTCTCTAACACAGGTAAGTAATTAAAATTTATTTTAATTAATTTAAACTGTGAGGTTTGAAAAGGGCCTATAACAAGATGATTTGTTTGGATATATAAAAGTGAAATAAAAATGGCATTTTTGTTTGATTTAAAAAAAAGGATGATAAAATTAAAATGATGACATAAAAATTCACATTCTAAGAGAATATTGGCGGGTGTTGGAAAGGGTTAGTAGTTGAAGAATATGCAATTGTAAGGAGTGCACATGTAAACCAAATACTCAGACCCAGGTGCAAAGCGAGGAAATAGACTCGAGCGTCTTCCTAGGCAATGTTTCACTTGCGATGCTATACAAGGGTTACAGTGTTTTGTCACAATTTTAGGATTATTGGGTTAAAAAGTTGTTGAAGAAAAGTTGCTTATTAATATGATTGGGAAAGGAGTGAAATAGAGCCATGCGATAAGTAGAATTGTAGCGACAGTAGGTGATCTGACTTGACTCGAAATCAAAAGGTTGATTGTGGTCAGCTAGAGCTGAAAAAAAAGTTGAAAGTTGAAAAAGAGTGAAACGCTTTGTGCTTGCGTTGGTGATTTGCTCTGCGGATGATCGAAATAAACTTTTGAAATGTGTTCAGGCCAGAAGTTGAGATTTGTAAATCTGGGGAACTGTGTTTTCAAAGAGTTTGTTGAATTACGAAATCAAAAAATAAATTGTCAAGCAGTGCTGTCGTTTTTCTACGTTGATTTGAAGCAATGGCTGAAAAGATAGTGATGATAAAGTTTAGGGAATTGTGTGTGTGGTTAAAGAATATGATTGTTGAAAACGATTGTTGTATGCCCGATAGTGGATGATGTACATTGTCAGATAATAAAGGTATTTAAACAAATAAAATATAGTGAATGGAAATATAGAAATATGATGGCGGGTACAAAAAGTGTAGGTGGACAAAATTAAACATGTAATATATAAAAGATATAATAAATAATAAAATAAAAATAATTTTTAAAACAATTAGATGTTTTGCAATACTAAAATAATATCATGAAAAATAAAAGTAAATTTGATTATATAATTGAAAGGTAAAAATAAGAATAATTATTCAGGATTTTATATAAATAACAATATAATTAAAGATTATTATAATGATTAGATAAATATTAAGTAGTGGAAAATTGAACAATATTCTCGTTTATCCAAAAAGGTGATATGTAGAGAATGATTTCTATTTTGCGTCATAAAGTCTATATAAGACTTAACCAAATTGTTTTAATTGGTGATATCAATTAACATGTAAAATGTTTAATGTATGATGTGTTGTGATTAAGGCGTTGTGCGAGCTTTGTGAGATTCTCGATAAATCTAAATGAGTAGTGTGACACATGTGTTCAAAATGGCGATCATGAAGCTAGCGGTCAAGATCTGCCTTGTGAGGGATGGAGGTGTAACTGAAATAGATTCGGGGGATCCTATTACTGGCGGTCCCTGTCTGTCTTTCTTGGTATCGTCGTGGGTGGTCAATCATGGGGATGTTTGTTATTTTTGTCCTTTAATTGAAACTTAATTTCTCTCTTTTGTGTAAGTTGGCAATTTTCTTGCCTATTTGAAAATACCGGGATTTAAATGCAAAAAGGGCTGTGAGCTTGTATGCGGTATAATTCGGTATAGTTGCGTCTCGAAGATATCTGGAGTCAAATGATTGAATTCACTGAAATACACATCTTGAGGCAATCGCTGTGGGTTTTGAACAAATCGGGCTTGTGGAGGTGTTATGTACAGAACATTCTCTGTGTAATATTTTAATTTATTGACATGTATGGTGTCACTGTCTCTATTGAGAGGTTGATTGGGGCGATCTATTCGAACGACATTGGGTGAGATTATTTCAATTATTGTGTATGGTCCAGTAAAATATGGTGCTAATTTGCCTGTGTCGGGATGTCTGTAATTTTTGACCAAAACAAGATCATTCACTTCGAAATGTGGTGTTCTGTGCTGCTTATCAAATGTTTCTTTATCTTTTTTACGCTTATTTTGAGTACGAGAGTTTGCTATCTCTCGAGCTGTATTTATTTCGGGGTATGGGTTAAGATGAGTTCTTAGATCTGGGGGTATAACATTGAACATTAAGTAGGTAGGTGGAAAACTTGTGACAGAATGAGGTGTGTTATTATACGTCTGAGTGACGCGCTTAACTAGTTGAGTCCAAGAAGCTTTCGGATTTCTAGATAAGCTAGTCTGAGCTTGCTGTAATGGTCGCATTTAAGCGTTCTATTAAACCGTTTGCTTGTGGGTTATTGCTTGTGGTGAGTAGGGGTTGTATACCATGTGTTATTAGAAATTTACGTAATTTTTCTGAGGTAAAAGCGGGCGCTCTGTCAGATAACAGACGTTTTGGAAATCCTTGCTGTAGTACCGTTTTGAGGTTTGAATGTACGTTAAGGTACTGGTGGACTTCGATGGAAAGGTCCAAGCATATCGCGTTAAATGATCCAATATTACGTGTAGATATGTCTTGGAGTGTCCATATTTCGAAACTCCAGCTATGGTATCTATAGAGATTAAGTCGAATGGTTGTTGAGGTGGTGGAATTTGTCCGAGGGCACCATAGGGTTTAACTTTGGGCCTTTTAATGATTTGGCAGGTGTGACACGACTTGACAATTTTTTCTATAGATTTAGAGATACCTTTCCAGTAGTACTGGGCAGTAATTATGCGGGTCATCTGAGAGATGCCTGGGTGGTTATATTCTTGGTGTACTTTATTCATTAGAGTATGTTGCAGGGTTTCGTGAATTATTATTTTAATTACACCTTTTCGGGTAATGGTATGTACGCCGTTTGTATCAATGTTGAAGGGGGATGCTGTTGGTTGATGCTGTTTGATAATATCAGCACTGACAAATCCTACAAAGTGGTTTCGTGATAGCAAATCTGCTTCGTACTGTTGGCTGCCTTTGAGGTAGTGGATTTCGTAATTATAGGTAGATAGTCTCAGGCTCCATCTAAAGAGTCGTCCTGACGGAATATTTATAGTTTTAAGCCATTGTAAAGCTTGGTGATCTGTGTATATGGTGAATTTTATACCGGTGAGGTATATTCGGAATTTGTCTACACTTTCGACGATGGCGAGGCACTCGAGTTCGGAAACGGTGTAGTTTCTCTCATGTGCTCTAAGGGCGCGGCTGAAATATTGTACAGGATGTACTTGTCCGTCTGGATGTACCTGTTTGAGTATGCCTGCGATCCCTTGGGTAGATGCGTCGCAATAAAGGCGGCATGGTAAACCGACTTGATACAAGTGTAGTACTGGTTTACTGGTTAAACTCTCTTTGAGAGTGGTGAAAGCTTGTTGACAGTCTAGGTCCCAATTCCATTTCACATCTTTTTTAAGTAGTTTATTTAAAGGTGCTCGTAAGCGGGCATAACCTGGTATAAACTTATTATACACGTTCACTGCTCCTAAAAATGATTGTAACGTATTTTGATTGGTAGGTGGTTTGATGGCATTTATGGTATCAAGGTTGCGCGTCTGTGGTGCATAAGTACCTGCGGTAACAGTGTATCCTAAGAAATCTATATTTGTTTTAAAAAACGAACATTTGTTATAATTGAGTTTGATGTTTTCGTGTTGACACACCGTTGGAAATTGTTGTAGGTGTTGTAGATGATCCTCTAAGGTGTCAGAAAAATAATAAAATCGTCGAAGTAATGGGTAACAAAATTTAGTTTATATTTTTGCATGATCTGGTTTATGGCACGATGGTATATCTGTGGCGATTTTTTAAATCCGTAAGGAAAGTCTACAAAATTCTTACTGACTATCTAACGTCACGGAAGCTAGTAGATTACATGAGTTAGGTTCTACTTACACTTGCCAATATGCGGATGCTATATCTACAGAAGAGTAGTATTTGGTTTTCGACAATTTGTCAAGGATGGTTTCTATTAAAGGTAAAGGATGTACGTCTGGAGCGATAATTTCATTAAGTTTTCTGTAATCAATACAGAAACGTTTCGTTTTGTCACGTTTTGTAACAAGAGTTATTGGACTGGCATAAGGTGAGACTGACGGGGCAATAATTCCATGTTGGAGCATTTGCTCTATTTGGGTTTGTATTTCTTTTTGGTCGTGTAGTGGCACTCTATATGGGCGTAATGCTATTATTTTATCTGTGGTGGTATTGATTTTTACCGGTGGTATGTTCAATTTGGGCACATTGTATTTATTAGTAGAAAACACATGCGAGAATTCATATAGAATTCGGTGGAGTTCGTGTGGACAATGTTCTGAGGTGCCGCATTAGAAGGTATAGGAATCCCAATATCATGGGTAGGGGATATAGTGGGTGAAACAATAGTGGGGGAACATATAATTGGGGTAGGGTCCGCCACGTGTAAACAGGACTGGTTCGAGGGGAAGGTGGTAAAAATAATCGTTTCCCTTGGCTGAGTGGGATATAAATCCTGTTTGCACTTAGTGAACTTATAGACATTCGTTGGGAGAGCATCATTATTTTGATAAATTTGGAGATTATTAAAATATATAATTAATTTAAATATTTTAAGGGTATTAATAGATAAAATACCAAAAGTTAGTGAAGCTTCTACTATTAAAAAAAATAGTTTTTGGGTGAGGTTACCTATTTTAAGTTTTAAAAATATATATCCAAGGGTATTTACATTGTGGGCTATTGCGTTTATAGTTAAACTGTACTGATGGATAATAATTTCATATGGTAATCTATTTTTTATGGTTCTTAAAATATCCAAGTTAAGTATGTTAATAGATGCTCCCGTGTCTATTAAGAAGGGAAAATTTAAATTTGGTGACAGTTCAGTCCATATTACGAGCTGTTCAACGAAAAAAGGTTTCAGGTTTTCCTACCGTTGAGTTGCTCGCGGGGCTTGTAGAGTCATCTTGGACTTGGGGAACAGGGCTCCGAGATTGGACCTTGGGCCGGGTACCAGATTTTGGTACAGTGGTTGTGCGTGGTCTGGCGCTGTAGACTTGGCGTGTTCTGTCCTGTGGGAATCGTTGTTCACACTGGGAGTGCCAGTGCATAGCATTGCAATACTTGCAAGGCGAGGGTGGGGGTGCAACTTGGTACGTTACACGTGATGACCGCTGGTTGTTGTGCCGCGGTGGTGGGTTGTGGTAGGTTGGATGTGGGGCCTTGTCTACTTGGCGCTGGTACGCTGCACTGGTGGCACACTGAGTTCTCCTTATTCTTGACACTAGGTCGAACCATTCTTTAATGGTTTTTGGCTGCACCGTGGCGATTAATCGCTGGTCTGCGACGGGTAGTCCGTCGGTCAGAGACTCTATTAATATGTCGGCGGGTAGGTTGAGTGTAATGCCCATAACCGTTTTGTTTTGGTAGTAGTATTCGAGGGGCATTTGGGGTGTCATTTTGATAGCCAAGAAGCGTGCAAACGATGCTGCTGTCGTTGCTGGGAATAGGTCTATCAGGGTTTGGCGGGCTTCATTAAAAATAAAATAACCTATCTAACTGTAGGCTTCGGAAATATTGGAGTGGCTTACCTTGCAGGTAGCAGGGTAACTTGCGTAGGCGATCCGTGTAGGTCAGCTCAGCTCGGTCTGCTTGGGCATCGAAGTTGTCGAAAAAGCACTGGGCTTCAAAGGTACCATCGTATGGACTCACGTCTATCTCCCTCGGAGATTGGGCGATCAGCAGCTTACTCAGGGCATCGGCGATCTGTGTCAGCGGGTCTGCGTAGGTCCCTTGGGGCGGCGACGTTTACTCCTCTTCAAATGTCGTCTCTTGTTGGGGACAGATAGCCCGGTCGCATCGTTGGACTGTTCGGTTTGCTTTTCCATCTTTGCACTTTCTCACTTCTATCTGGACTATCTGGCCTTCTTCGTTCGGTATCCTTCGTTTTGGTTATCCTGTCGACTAACTGTAATAAGTTGAGTTATTGTTGACTCTTGTAGAATCCTGTCGACTATCTGTAATAAGTTGAGGTCTGGTAAGCCTTGTAGAGAATCCTGTCGACTAACTTTGTGATGATAAAGTGTTGACCGAGAGGAACAGTCAGGGTGTGGTGAGTTTTCCAGTACCTCTCTGCACCTTGGAAGACCTTTAAAAGTTCTCACAAAGTACAGGCAGTCGTGGTCGAGGCAGAGTGGAAAGCTTGGGAATGTCCACACAAAAACCGAAGACACAGTTGTACTAAGAAAGTTCCGTAAACAGATAAAAGTTGAGCTAGGAGCGAAAGATGGGGAGATAGAAGTTTCTTACTGATCTACATGATGGATGACGAGAATCTGAGGTACAACCGACGTGGGGGTCGAAGCAGATACTGAACTAACTGTCAAGTGACTGTAAAGTGACTGTATTTATAGGTTAAGACGGGGGGGGGGGGGCTGATGCGACAGGGGCCGTTTCTGAGAAAGGGGGCTTTGCATGTCACCAGATGTGAGAGGGGGCTTTGCATTCCACCAGATATGAAGAGTGTGGGTGGTCTGGTCCATTTTTAGACCTTGTTGAGGGAATTCTAAATCTATCTCGATTTTGACGTTATGACTTCTATCTCTTGCTTAGCTCAACTCTTAATCTATTACAGAGTTTATTTATTTATCCTCAGTTTGTACAAATTACATTACATATGATGATGTAAAGACACATGTCAATAATGCGTATAATCATTTACAGATGTGTTTCTATTATAAAACATTAAAATCTTGTTATAAGTTATATACAATATGGGTTTGTTGGCTTAAATTACCATATATTTATATATATATATATATATTAAAAATAAAGAAGGCATCTCCTGACCACGAGCACATGTGCTTTTTAGATGGCAGAGCGCAACAGCGCGAAACGCGTTCGTGGATGGCTCTTCTTGATTTATCAAGAAATTGGGTTGGCCAAATATCACGGAGCAAGCTAAATAAACGTTTAGTTTATTCTTGTTCCACTAGATGCCGCTCTGCCATCTAAAAAGCACATGTGCTCGTGGTCAGGAGATGCCTTCTTTATTTTTAATATCAACACCTGACCCACTTATCTTTTATCTTTTCTATTGTTTTCTCATATATATATATACAATTAAAAAGGCATATATTGGTTGAAAAAATATATATTTTACCAATATTTCAGCTGGCTGAACGCCAACCTTTATCAAGGTTTTATAACATTCAAAGTGTGTCAACAACAAACTCAGCGCCACATAACGTCAACAGCATTAAGGTTTTTAAAAATATTTTGTTATATTTAATGGGGAGAAAATTTAATAAATATATTTATATTATGAACAAATTAAATTTTGTAAAATATGGGTGTGAATATTTTGAAAATTAAAAATAACGCCTATTTTATATTTTAAAATTATTTGTACTATGTGTAAAAATATTTTGCGTATAAAAATATAAATAATAATAATAAATAAAAATAATAAAATATATATAAAAGCAATGTTAAACTAAAATTTTTACTGAAAACACAAAGCGTAAAAAAATGTTAGAAAGGTTGGTTTGAAATAAAATTAAAAACATTTTTAAATGTAAAATTGTGAAATTCGAAATAAAATATAAGTTAAAATGGGAAAATATTTTCAAAAAAATGATATCACACAAAAAAACATTAAAGACATTGAACTATCAATATATATAGGTCATGTTTTAACCTCACCAGGAAGTGCCAGTTTGTTGAACTCAACTTTTATGTTTTCTGGGATAATAAAAACCCTGCTAATGATTGTTCTCTCTCTAGGCCTTCTCTCTCCAATTGTTAGGCCTTGTTCTTTATTAAATCTTTCAAAGCATACATTTCATACATATTGGGTCGGGTTTGCATCTAGCTATGTGCAAATTATGACAGATGCGCCCCCTACATGTGAAAATTTACGAAGGGGTTTAGCCTGAGTGAGTTCTGTAAAGGTAAGAAAATAATTTTGTGGGAAAATTAATTGGTTATAGGGAGATTATATACAAGCATTGGTAAGGATATAAGAGATAAAAGAGAAAGGTATTAATGATATATAGCTTGCTTACAATTAATAGAAATCAAAATGCCTAATTACTATTTTGCTCGAGATTGGGAAGGACATCGAGGAAATTTCATGAGGTCTTTTGAGAAATCAAAAAAATAGAAATAAAAATAAAAATAAAAGTTAAACGAAATCAAAGTGAAGGCGTGGTTGTAAAAAAAAGGAAAATGCCATGTTGTGTGGTGAGAAAAATAAAAGAAAATGCCTTGTTGCGTTGGTAAAAAAAGAAAATGCTTTGTTGCATTGGTGAAAAAAGAAAATAATTGCCTAATTACTATCCTACTTGAGAATGGGAAGGAAATCGAGGGGGTTTCATTAGGTCTTTTGAGAAATCAAATAAAAATAAAAATAAAAGTTGAACGAAATCAAAATTGAATGCTTGGTTGCATGAAAAAAAAAAGAAAAAGCTTTGTTGTATGGTGAAAAAAAAAAAGAAAATGCTTTGTTGCGTTGGTAAAAAAAAAGAAAAATGAAAAGGTTTTTTGTAAAATAAAGGATAACCTAATGTCGAAATTTAACCGAGAACCAATGAGTTTTCGTTGATAAAATGGAAATATGACAAAATAAAAGATGTGGTAAATAAAATGGTACATAATTGCTAAAATAAGTGATAAGAAATTGAATTAAAATTGATAGATTGGATTAAGTATTTTGAATTTAATATAAGAAAGTAATGTAAATGTGAATGATATATAATAAAGAAAATGCATAGCGAGATCCGCAACTTTGTATCTACATGCCACAATCTAGTTTTCGCAATCAATTAATTATGCCCTATATATTTTTTGTCTCTTCTGTTGCGACACTTGGGTAAAAACGTGATCTGTCCCAAGTGCGAATTTAATATTATGTATACAGGAGACACACACACACAAATGGGAATCCAAATAACCTTTTCGTGTGCCTTTTGTCCTTGTGTCATGTTGTATTTTGAGATCTCAAAGCCGAATGTTGTGTGTTAATATGTCTCGAGCCTTAATGCGTTCTAGGGGTTTTTATGCGATTCCCTAGGGCACTTAAGATGTGCTCGCCCAATATCCACTTTATTATATTGGGTGTCGGTATCTGAATCAAAACCTTGAATACAGGATTCGAGGGGAATCCTCGATTCTTCTGAAAAGTTGTTTAATCCTTTTGGAAGAAAACATAAGCTCGAAAAGCCTAGTTACCTCAATTTCCTAATATTTTAAGTGGCAAATGTGCGTGCTTTTGTTCGTAATTGACCTTGAGATCTACGTGTTTTTTTTTAAACTAGCGTCTCTGTGTGATGTGGGTGGAGTGTAACGTAATTTTGGAAGTCTGTAAGGAATAATAAGAATTACTAAGAATAGAAATGTGAATTCATTAAGAATGTCGATGTGTAACGTGTTAATTTTCTTATGAGAAGGTATTTGAACTATGTTTTTTGTAAAAGTCGATATGTAGCTTGAATTGGGAATGGAAACTGGACGACATTTTAGAGAAGTCCCCAGCTTGACCTCAATTTAGACGAGGGGCCCCACTGTAATTAGAAACCGGAAGCGGGGAGGAGAGGTGTGGAGAAACAAGATCCAACTAACTACCCACCCTCTATTTGCATGTAATTGAAGTAATGGCGTACGTATTTATTGCCGCGCCGGGAAGCTGTCCTTCTAATGGATTTTGTGCACGCCTAATTGTTTTTTCTAATTGAATTTTTCTAATGGTTTTGTATGTCCCTTACAAGTGACTTGGATATTTTCCTCTCAGTTTGTCTAGATTTTCAGCGAGAATGTCCCCTAGAATTTTTAGGAGTTTTACAAGTGCTTGGCCTATATGAAAAATTGAATTTAAGATGGAGTTTCCTATATGAAAAAAAACTGCCTCTTGCAGCTGGAAAATTCTATGAGAAGATAGGGTATAGATTAGCATGTGAACGATGGATAAGAATGGGACGAATCTATAGGGTAGGACTAGCAGACAAAGGGCAAAAATCAGATGAAAGATGGGGTATAGACGCATCTTATCCCATATTGGTGTTATGAACGGTGACCCTGGAGTATCCATTTGAACTTTATTTTTTAATTGTGGTCGTTCTATGTCGCGCTTCTTATCGTTGGAGAATGGCGTGGATCGTCTTTTGGACAGAATGGTAGGGATTTAAATGATTGTCAGGTTCGCAGTTCTTATTATCGGGGGAGAATGGCGTAAATCGTTCTTTTGAAAAAATGGTAGGATCTAAATGTTTGAAAGGTTCGCTGTTTGTTGGTTTGAATCTTAATGGCTCTGCTGGAAATAATTCGGGTGTGAAGTGTTTAAACGAAAACGTGTAATCGGGCTTGTGCTTTTATATGATGTATTCTAATGGCGGGCGGTGTTATATAACGGACTTTTTCCGTATATAGCTTAAGCTTGTTGACGTGGATCGTATCAGTGTCTCTTTGGAGAGGTTGATTGGGTCTATCTATACGGAACCACATTTGGTGAGATAATTTCTAATATTTTATGGGGTCCTGTGAAATACGGAGCGAGTTTCCCTGTATTGGGATGATGATATAATTTAACTAACACTAGATCACCTATTTCGAAATGTGGTTGTTTGTGTCGTTGATCATAAATGTTTTTGTCTTGAAGGTATTCATTTTGTGTTCGTGTGTGTGCAATCTTCCTAGCTCTGTCGATATCTGGGTAAGGTGTGCTGTGGTCAGAGAGTTCTGGGGGTAGGATGCCAAACATTAGGTAAATGGGTGGAAAACCTGTGGTAGAGTGTGGTGTGCTGTTATATATAACTGTAACTCGTTTGACCAGCTTGGTCCATGCGATCTTAGGATTCTCTAAATGTAATAGCCTAAGTTTTCCCGTGAGGGTGGCGTTCAGGCGTTCACATAGACCGTTGGCTTGTGGATTATTGCTAGTTGTGAGTAATGGGTGGATGTTTCTGTTAAGTAGGAAACTACTAAATTTTGGCGAAGTGAATGCAGGGGCTCTATCCGTAAGAAGGCGTTTCGGAGAGCCATCCTGTAACACTCGCTTGAGTACCTGTTGGTAGGTGTTAATGCTGGTGGATTTGGATGGGAAAGTCCACGCGTAGCGCGAAAAATGGTCGACTACAACATGGAGGTATATTTTGGTGTTGCCATATTTGGCAAATCCTGCTATGGTGTCTAGGGATAGTAGGTCAAAGGGTTCTTTGGCTTCCGGCGGTTGACTTAACTCTCCGTAAGTGGGTCCCAATGGACGTTTTGTTAACTGGCAGGTAGGGCAGGTCTTAACCTTTTGTTTAATATCTTTTGACATACCTATGCCAAACCAACAAACAAACAGACAAACAGACAAATATACAAACATTCACCTTTATATATATAGATGTAATCATGATTATTTGCAATTGTGATTATAGAAAATGTAATCATTATTGCATTTTGCCCAACTATGTATTAATGTTTAGAAAGAAGACAGCGCCGTTTTAAAAACCATGAATTACTTTATTTTAAGGATAAAAATTCAATTTCGAGAAAGATTTGAGCTTTGGAAAGATGATTTGTCAAGAGTGTCATCATGCAAACTAGAACGTATCTTATTGCATAGGTATCCAGAGGAGGAGAAGACTCTTTCCAATTCCACAGACGTTGGAGGAATTGTCAGCAAGTATTGATACACACTCTCTAAATGGGGTCCTCGTTTGCCTGACTGAGCAGCAATATTAAGTTCGTGGTTAATCATAGTTGAGTAGGATGCGGAGTCTGGTGTAGGTATTGCAATTGAAGTTGAAGAGGCAGCCTCAATAGCTTCTTGCAATCGGCGCTCAATTGTAAGATGGTCATTCGATTGTGATGGCTCATGGCGTTCTTGTAAACTCCGAGGAATCATCCTGAATTTTTTCTTACTTCGGCCATTTGTTCCTGTAACGGTTTAAGACGCAAACGCAATTTCACGCTAAAGTCTTTGACCATCTTCTTTTTTTCTAACTGTGCTTGCGGATTGTGCAGATATTGGAGGACTAAAGATGTTTTATTGCATCGCTCTTCTAAAATTCTCTTTTGAAAAGATTTTTGCAAATCTTTGCTGAGAGAATGAGATTGTGCTTGCAGCTCCTCTAGAAGAAACTTTACTGTTGCTTCTGCAGTCAAAAGCGTAGCGTCGCGTCTACAGATAGCCGCCACAGCTGCCCGAAATGGTTTCAGTGCGGAAATTACTTGCGTAATGATATCAAAATCTTCATCAATTATCCGGACCTTTGCATTCACATCTATTAGCGCCTTCTGAATCGTTGACTTCACACTGAGAAGTCTCTCCATCATGTTCAATAAACTATCTCAGCGCGTTCTGCAGTCGAGAATGAGACACATACTGGTGGAAATGCGATTATCTTGCCACATGTAGTTCAGTAAGATCTCGTTCTTCAGCGGCGATCGTTTGAACAATTTCACAACCACACGAGATTTTTCGTCCCTTCATTTATATTTTTCTTTCAAAATACTGGAGATTGTGGATAAATCGTAGGTAATAGCACCAGATTCCTTCTTATTTAATAGGAATAAACTTCGCCATCACAATCAAGAAGTGATAAGCTAACCAAAAATGTCCGACGCGTTTTCTATTGAGAAATAACAAGGTCCGTTAATATTGTTTTAGAGACTTTGTTTTATGTTCGTATAAGTAAAAGCTAGCGAGGGTTTCACAAAATGAACAGCAGAGCAGTGCGTTCATGATGACCCATGCATACAGAGTACAGGATGGAGAGTATAAACATAGATTAAAAAAATATATATATATGTCATAATATATGCTCTTCCAGGATTAATAAAACAAACCAACAGCCAACGAGAGAGAGATGAGCAGCTAAAGCGAGACACTTTAGACAACTAACTCACGACCATTTTGACCACATTCCTGAGGGGGGGGCCGTCACCACCTGGCGACTTTCCTGGTTAGCCCCCGGTTGTGTACACAGGAAAAACAGTCGTTCAGCTGATAACGTCTCGCTCGCTCTCTCTCGGCTGGCTGCCTGGAAGATTGCTCTAACAACTCGTCGTGTGATTATTTCTCTCCTCACCACATTTACCACTATATTGTCACATTGAAAGTCGACAGGATAAGACCTGACCGGGAAACAAATCCCTCATATACCAGAGTATGAAGAAAACAAGAAGCAATACCACGATGATCGAACAAACCCACAATCAAGTACCACAAGAACCAACGACCGACTCTACTGTAGCCGCTTCCCTTCGAACTCTCACCCTCTGTCTCGACCAACTTTTAAACCGTGAGTCTGAAGAAACAATCACCTACGATGGAGATGAACCTGCCGCACACTTCTTCTCACAACTTGAGTCTCAGCCGAACTTCCACAACTTAGAGCCAGCACGCCAAGCTCGAAAGGATCTATCATCACTCAGAGGCGAACCTCGCAAAATTGCACAAGACTAAGCGCTACTCAATAAGGACTTATGAAGAGGTCAAAGAGTCACTCTGCGCCGTCTATCCCCGGCGCCCTAGCTTCACCCTACAAGAGTTCTATGAACTTAAATGCACGTCGATGGCCGAGATCGAGACCTACTACAAGAACAAGGTCCGAATAGGATTGGCGATCAAACTCCCTGAGAGTGCCATCGTGCAAGCACTATCCAATGGTGTGCCACGTAACTATGGCAACCTTTTAAAGATGGCACAACCCTCAGGACCAGAAGAATGGTTGTGCTTATCCCAACAGCTGACCTACGAAGGGGATAACACCAGCACTAAAGCTGCCCAACAACGATCACCGCGCCAGAGCAGAACACCTTCCACCACCGTGGACAAGACCCCACCATATCCTTGCCGTTACTGTGGCGGACAACACTGGCACGCACAGTGTCAGCAGCGAGGGCCCTACCAGCGGACTTTTCGGACCTTTACACCTGCGGTCCACAGCGTCGAGCAACCCCAAAGATCGACTGGGCCTGCAGGTGTCTACGAGACCGCAGCAACGACGAGCTCGGGAGAAACCAAGTAATGCCAGCTTCGGCAGCAGAACTCCTCCGAAGCTCAATGAACCTACCTGCACCCTAAACCAGCATAAGCCTGTAAGTGCAATTATTTTAACCCCTATCATTCATTTTTTAAAGATGCCATTCTCAATTGACTCTGGAGCCAATGTTTCCATAATTAGTTTAAACCAATTTGAATATATTAAAAATGTTAATAGTTTCATTTGTTCCACCCCTATTAACAATGATGTTATTATCCGTACTATATCTAGTCATGCCAAACCAATCGGATTAGTTACCTTACCAATACAATTTAATAATTTTAATTTTAATGAAACATTTTATATTTTAAATTCACCCCTTGAACATGGTATCCTATCTATTCATGTTATGCAATTCTTAAGATTAACAATAGATTTTCATCATCAATTGATACTTCAAAATAGTGTTCCAGTACCTAAACATTTGTACCATTTTGTATGTGACCTTCCCACTTGTAAGCACGGCTCGCGAATAATAACTTCTAACCCTAAACGACCCAAAATTCACTCGGTTAACTTAGGCGTTGCCGATTTTCAACCTCCACGTGAGCCTTACTTACAAACAACCCTTAGTAATATTTATCAACCTTCCCCTGAATGCCCCTCTCACCCTTACAACCTTAATAGCATTCCTACCAGCCCATGCGCCTCTAGAGAATTAATGATTAAATAATTTATCGAACAACGCCCAGAACTGACTATCCCTTATCAGCAATTATTGTATTATTTTAAAATATTTTCCCTATCAATAAATTCAATGTATTACCACTCAACATAACCCCTGTAAAACTCAAAATTATTTCCGATAAGGTTATTTCCCTCCGACCATACCGAACTCCCTATGCCTACCAGAAGGAAATTCAGGACCAGATACCTCAACTTCTAAAACATGACATAATCACCCCCTCCTCTAGCCCATATTCCTCTCCTGTGACACTCGTTCGCAAACGCGATAACACCATGCGTCTCTGCGTTGACTTCCGTCGCGTGAGCGAACTAATACCCTCGGATTTGCATCCTTTGCCATTGATAGAAACGGTACTGGATAACCTGTCGAAAGCCAGAGTATTTAGCACCGTTGACATAAGCAATGCATACTATCAAATCCCCATCGCGGAGGAGAGTCAACCACTACTCTCTTTCGTGACTCAAAAAGGGCAATATAATTTCAAACGCTTACCCTTTGGGTTCAAGTCAGCACCCCAAATTTTCGAACGTGTGATTACCCAGTTGATCCACAAACACCACCTCTCTTTCATAGCCCATTATTATGACGACTTCGTTATTTTTTCTGACTCCTCAGAACAACACCTTACGCACCTCCGACTTTGCTTTAAATTCTGTTTAGAGGAAAATCTCCAACTTAACCTTAAAAAATGTAATTTTTATCAAAATGAAATAGATTTTCTCGGCTACCACATCACCGCAGGGACTTACACACCTAATATTAAAAATACCGAAATCATCAACGCTATTAGAACTCCTATCAACGTTAAAACCCTACAATCATTTTTAGGAGCCGTTAACGTATATCATAAATTCATCCCAGAATATGCTAGACTTCGCCACCCCTTAAATCAATTACTAAAAAAGAACGCCAAATGGCTTTGGAGCCCGAATTGTCAACAAGCCTTTGATAAATTGAAGCAACACCACGCAACACAACCTGTGTTACATCTATTTCAAGAAGGGCTCCCATGCCAGGTCTATTGCGACGCTTCCACGCAGGGCATCGCAGGTGTACTCAAACAAGTACATCCTGACGGTAACATCTACCCTGTACAATATTACAGTCGCGCGTTGCGTTCCTATGAGCGTAATTACACTATATCTGAACTGGAGTGCTTAGCCATTGTAGAGTGCGTTGACAAATTCCGAGTGTACCTCCTAGGTACAAGGTTTGTCATCTACTCGGATCATCACGCCTTACAATGGCTAAAGACCATAAAAGACCCTACCGGACGCCTCTTTTGTTGGAGCCTTCGACTCTCAGCTTACGACTATGAGGTCAAATACCTCAAGGGCTCGCGTCAGTACGAGGCGGACCTACTCTCCCGTAACCCTTTCTGCGGATTCCTATCCACAGGTCAAATAAAAGATCATCAGGGCGAGTTACGGAGGGACACAAGGTATATCCTCAATGACAAGGACCTTATGACCATCACACGACAGGGTGTCACTAAAATAATTGTTCCACCATCACTCCGTGGCACCATACTACAACGAGCCCATCGCGATTTCAATCACCCCGGCATTTCGCAGATGACCAGACTGATCGCAGCCCAATACTATTGGGACGGCATGACAAATGACATCAGGACGCATGTAAGAACCTGTTCAGTATGCCAATTGGTCAAACCACCAAAAGGACCTATCTACGGAGAATTGGGACAACTCCCCCCAGCGGTCCTGCCGTACGAACTAGTATCACTAGATACTATTTCTGGATTCGCGAAATATGGAAATTCTCAGACCTTCTTACATGTCGTAGTGGACCATGCCACACGGTACGCGTGGGCATTCCCATCGCGGTCCACCAGCATTCTCACCTATACCCAAGTGATTGAAAAGGTGATGCAATTTGGTTCTCCTAAACGACTTTTGACGGATAGAGCTCCTGCCTTCACCTCTCTGAAATTTCGTAGATTTTTGATTAGACATAACATTGGCCAACTTCTCACGACAAGCAACAACCCTCAGGCCAACGGATTAAGTGAACGACTAAACGCCACGATTACTGGAAAACTTAAACTGTTGCGCCTCCAACAACCTAAGACGGCCTGGACCAAACTACTACCTCAGGTCCTTCAGGCTTATAACCATACCCCACATTCTGTGACTGGGTTTCCACCGTCATACCTTTTGTTAGGTAGTTTCCCGCTACAACTATCCAAGCATGTACAAAACTACCCAAAAATCGACGACGCCAGAGAATTGGCCTATCAAAGGACATACGAACGACACTTACGCGACAAAGCGAGATTCGACCAGACACATAGAGCTTCCGATTTTGAAGTAGGCGATCTCGTTTTGGCAAAAACATACCACCATCCAGACACCGGTAAACTGGCACCTTTCTTCTCAGGACCTTATGAAATACTGGAGATAATTTCCCCTCAAATCGTACGGATCAACCGCTCCAACCGACCTCTAAGTCGTGAGACAGATACAATTCATGTCAACAAATTAAAACACTATACGGAAACCGAACAATTTATTTCACCGCCCGTAAATTATCGAGACCAACCCAAAAATACCTTCAATTTCCCATATAAACACTTCAATCACACTCTAATCCATACTAAAACGGCTATTAACTCACGAAAGCAACATGACTACACTTACAATCAAGATGATCAAAGATATTTGAACCACTTATCCCCTGAAATCTTTACCAATTACTAACCTGACAACAAGACTTTACGAACCCAGTAGTATCTAAATAATTAAGGTAGAGTGGCCCAAAGCAAGTTTTTCCTCGCTCTGTCCGCCTATATTCTACCTTTGCATCTAGAACTATTTTATCTTTGAAAATTAAATATAAGTCCATTCGACTTCCTCACCTACACACGGGACTTTTCCCCTCGGACTCGCTACACAAGTAACTACATAGATAAGTTAGATTGGCCCAGGGCAAGTCTCCCCTCGCTCTGTTCGCCGAGGTTCTAACATTGTATGTAGTTTTATATTTACCTCAGTCCTGAGCTCACACAATTGTCAACCTCAATCTCATTTCTCGTACTCAACACTTATAGTATAGAAAGCCCATGACAAGTTTCCCCTTGCCATGTCCGCCTGGAAAATATCTTAAAGTGTAGAGTTCCCCAGTCTTAATGATCTTCAGAATTTCACCATATGTATGTGACTCTTCTTCTCGTTGTTCACACTCCTCCATATCATTTCCCTTATAGTACATTAGATTTTGTTGTATATAGCCTTTTATAATCTGGATATTTTCAAAGATTTCCTTAAATGTCAAACTCCCCGGTGTTGTAAAACTGCTTGTAAATAATATTTACTTGTGTACTATACAATATTTTATTTACATAAAACTATGTCACCATTACCTTAACTAATTTTAACTGTAAAATTATTTTCTCTATTCCTGGCTTCTCCAGCTTTAAATATACTTAAACCATGTTCAGCCTTCTTCAACGGGGGCCATATGTCATAATATATGCTCTTCCAGGATTAATAAAACAAACCAACAGCCAACGAGAGAGAGATGAGCAGCTAAAGCGAGACACTTTAGACAACTAACTCACGACCATTTTGACCACATTCCTGAGGGGGGGGGGGGGGGCGTCACCACCTGGCG
This sequence comes from Cordylochernes scorpioides, assembly GCA_030710605.1. NCBI lineage: Eukaryota > Metazoa > Arthropoda > Arachnida > Pseudoscorpiones > Chernetidae > Cordylochernes > Cordylochernes scorpioides. The sequence goes on along the minus strand of CP092867.1, from coordinate 72,070,105 downwards.
ACTTTCCTGGTTAGCCCCCGGTTGTGTACACAGGAAAAACAGTCGTTCAGCTGATAACGTCTCGCTCGCTCTCTCTCGGCTGGCTGCCTGGATGATTGCTCTAACAACTCGTCGTGTGATTATTTCTCTCCTCACCACATTTACCACTATATTGTCATATATATATATATATATAACAATTTGGAGCCCAGATAAGAGGTTAGTGGCGGGTCCATGTTACACGCAGGTCCGCCACAAAAATAAAGGGATGCCGCTACTATCTAAGAAGCCACTATTTGCATGTCAACAAAAACTGGGGCCCCTTCCATGTATACTGCTGCATACTTCATTCTAGAGGCTGCCATTTTGGAAATATCTTGCAGAATAACCCTTCGTTATTAGTGCATGAAAATAATTTCAAATATCTCAGAAAAAAAAAGACCCGAAATGCAGCTGTATAAACCAGTAATCCCGGGATTTTTCGAGCAGAATCCCGGGATTTTGGGATCATTATTTGGCTCCGGGATCCCGGGAAACGGGATCCCGGGATTGGAGGCCCTAATCACAATACACTTGGCATGGCAGGCCCTCTTTGTAAAGGTGTAAAATGGGGTGTTGTGTGAGGTTCCCTTTCAGGTCAATGAACGCCTTTTGGCAAGCTTCATCCAGATCCACACGACATCATTTTTGAGAAGGTTGTTGAGTGGTGCTCGCAAGCGAGCGTACTCCGGGATGAATTTGTTATAGACGTTCACAGCGCCTAGAAAGGATTGTAGTGTTTTTCGGTTGTGAGGTTGTTTAATGGCGTGGATTATATCTGTATTGCGTGTGAGTGGTGTGGTTGTACCAGCTGTGACAGTGGAACCTAGGAATTCTATGGACTGCTTAAAAAATTCGCATTTCGCGAAGTTAAGTTGTAATTTCTCTGCTTCGCAAAAGGCGAAAATTGTCGCAGGTGGTTTTGATGTTCCTCCAGTGTGTTGGAGAAAATGATGAAGTCATCAAAATAATGTGCCACCCAGTCAAGTCCGTGTCTCTGTAGGACCTGACTCATGGCTTGTTCGTAGATCTGAGGGCTGGTTTTTAACCCGAAAGGTAATCGAGTGGGCTGGTATAATCCTTCGAGCGTGGCAAAGGCCAACAGTGGTCGAGAATCGGGGTGTATTGGGACCTGCCAATACGCAGAGGATATGTCGGTCGTGGAGAAATACTTGGCCTGTGCGAGACGGTCGAGAATATCCTCGATTCTCGGGAGGGGGTGGACATCAGAGCTAATTAGCTCATTCACCTTTCTATAATCGATACAAAACCTTTTGGTCTTGTCGCGCTTTGTGACGAGTGTGACAGGGCTCGAGAAAGGTGAAAAATATTGCTCTATAATGCCATTCTCTAGCATTCGTTGTATCTGATTGCGGATTTCTTGTTGGTCACATATCGGAACACGATATGGCCGTATGGTAATTATTTTGTCGGAATTCTTGGGTATTTTTACTGGTGGAATCCTTAAGCATGGTACGTTGAATTTGTTCTATGTGAAAATGTGATTGTATCTTTGTAAAATTGTGTTGAAATGGGATGGATAGGAAGGATTGTTCGTCGTGTTGTAGCATGCATGTGGAAAAGGGTTTTGTTGTGTCTTAGTGTGAGTGTCGAGTTCGTCGCGTTGATTGGTCATGTGAAAGTTTTGTGACGACGTAGAGACATGTGTGTGTTTAGCGTGAAAGAGCCGTCCTGTTGGATGTATATTGTCTGTGTATCGTTGTTGCGAGTGTCGTGTTTGTTGCGATGTGCACTTGCGTGATTGTTGCGTGACGATGTATGGTCACGTATGAGCCCTATGTGGGGGTTGTGCGAGCTGTCCTGCTGTATGGACATGTTTTGGGCATTGTGGTTACAAGTTGAAGCGTTGTGGCTTTGTTATTTGAGGGCATCTAAAAAAGGCAATTGGCCTTAGTGAAAAAGTTGTGTGGCGCTTGTTTAGATTAGTGGCATTGAGATAATGGTGTATTGATCAATGAATGCACGCAATGGTTGTCATAGGCGGAAGGTATTAAGGCTAAGAATTCCAAATGGCAACGGTGCGTCCACCACGTGGAAATTCTCCGTTCGGGATATTTTACCTATTGTCAGAGGGAGAGTCAATTTACCTATTGTTTTTGCAAAACCATTCAGGGTTTGTAGATCGAGGGAATGCCTTTTAAGGTTTAAATTAGGAAGGTGAATTTTTAACATATTGTAGAGATTATATGGCACTATATTCAAACTGGCGCCTTTATCAATTAAAAAGGGGCATGGTAGGTTAGGGGCCAGAAATAATTTCACCGTCAGTTGGGTTAAGCTAAAGGGTTGGGAGCCTAACTCAGTCTCGAAAATTCTGCTCTGCTGGTGTGTCTCTGGCTTGGGATTGTTGCTTGGAACTCTGGACGGGTTGACTTGGGACCGTTTGCATAGTCCTCGCACTCGGATATCGGTTTTGGGCCATTTGCACTGCCCTTTCTTTTTCGTGGGTCGTTGGGACTGGTCTATGCCGGCATTCGCTGTGCCAGTGCCGCGCGCCGCAGAACTTACAGTTGGACGGTGGAGGAGGCGCATTCCATACACCTGTGCGTCGGGGTGTGTTGTGGTACGGACCCGACATTGTGGGCGGTTGTTCCTCTCGGTGTCGTGTCGTTGGTACGCTGGGCCCGTGGATCCGCTGTGCTAGTCGGAACCACTCTCCTAGGTTCTCGGGAGGCACTACGCGGACTAGGCGCTGGTCGGAGAATGGCAACCCTTCTGTCAGCGTCTCGAGGATCACCTCCTGCGGGAGTCCTAGTTGTAACCCCATGGCGGTTTTCTCCCGGTAGTAGGTCTCCAGGTCTGCTTGTCCAGTAAGCTTCATGGCGAAATATTTCGCGAAGGACGCTTCGCTGGACTCAGGATAGAGGTCCAAGAGGATTTGCCTCACCTGGAAATAGTTCCGGTCGGCCAGCCGAAGTTTCCTGAAAAGTTCCAGGGGTTGTCGCGTCAGGTAGCTCGGCAGACGGAGCAATTTTTCGGTGTCGTCTATGCGGGCGTCTTCCATTTTCCGGTCGAATATTTGGAAAAACTGGTGGGCACTGTATGTTCCATCGAAGGGTGAAAGTGTCGCCGCCGCTCCATCAGAAACCTTTGCTTGGGTGAGCAGCGCCGTTAGCCGTAACAGCACGTCCGCCAGGGGCGCCGTCGTTTCCCCACTAGATGTCGCCTCGTTCTCTCCCGGTTGGTTGTTGTCATTTTTGACTTCGGTCGCACTCTGACTATTTTCCATGGTAATATCCTGTCGACTAACTATCGCAATATCGTTACGAAATCTTTTAATGTGAGTTGATAATTGATTTGATTGTTTTGAGCGCAGTCGTTTGAGTGGGAAGTGATGCATACAGGGGAAAGTAATCAAGAGTGCGCAATTGATGGGATTGAAATAAGGCAATTAATCGAGAGAGAGAAGGAGTCGAAGGGTTGAAGGATATTGACTAGCGACTATTCTATTGCATGATGGAATATTTGACTTATCTGAGATTTGGGGAGATGGGATTGGCTCCAAGATGGTCTCTATCGCGGCGAGCTCCGGACTACAGGTGCTAACTCGATGGGATCCAAGTTCCTACTGCCAATTCTGTGTTCTCGATTTAAGAATAAAGTTCTTCTCATTGTTCATTGGTTGAACATCGTGACGTGTAAGTTTGCTATAGGCCCTTGACTAAATGAGCTGCTCCCTGATTGGTCTTTGCTACCTCTTTGTCTTTTGGTCATTGGTTTGAATTTCTCATACCACGATCTTCCGGATTGAGGTAGACCGTAAATACTTTTGTTGTGTTTGCAAACTTTGTTTCTGTCTTGAACAAATCCAGCAGGTTGTTCCATGAATATTGTATTTTCAATGTTTCCATTTAGATAGGCTGCTTTCACATCAAATAGTTTAATGACTGAATCTTTTGTTGCTGCCATTGACAAAATAGTCCTGAGGGTGGCAATTTTAATTACAGGGCTGAAACTTTCGTTGTAATCTCTTCCTGGGATTTGGTTGTATCCCATTGCAACAAGTCTACCTTTGTAAGTTTTGTTTTGTTTTCTTGGTCTTTAGATATTTTGAACACCCATTTACTTTTGACAACTTTAGCGTTTACAGGTCTAGGTACCAGTTCCCATACTTGATGCGAGTACATGTTCTGTATTTCCTCAAGCATTGCGTTCTCCCAATGTTTCTTGTCTTCGCATGCGATGGCTTCTTCATAGTCTTTCGGAATGGTTTCATTCGTAGTAGCCAGAACATAGTCATCGAATCTTTTAGGTATTTTTCGAGTTCTTTGTGGTCTGTCTGACCCACTTCACTCTGTCTGTCTGTTGATCATGGTATCTGGTGCAGGCTCTTCAATATCAACATCTGATATAACATGATTGTCCAGTTGTTCATCCTCCTGAATGAGGAAATATGTGTAGTGTCCGTATTATTATCACTTTGTTTTTCTTCCGAGATGACATTATTGTTCTCTCTGAAGTGAATGTCTGCGGTTTCAAGAATGACTCTCGCTGTGATATCAAATACTCGATAAGCTCTTCTGCATCTTGAATAGCCTACAAATATTCCTCTCTTAGATTTAGCTTCTAATTTGTGTATTTGATGATTCTCGAGTTTATAGAAGACTTCACAACTAAATCTCATGATGTGAGAGACGGATGGCTTTTTACCTTTCCATTTTTCCATAGGGGTAGTGTCTGGGTCATTGGTTGTGGGAGTTAGATTGTACAGATATGCAGCTGTATTCACAGCTTCTTCCCAGAAGTGTAGGGGTAATTGGGAGTCTGCCAGAAGTGTTCGGCCTTTGTCTAATAGTGTTTTTGTTAGCTCTTTCAACTCTCCTTTTGCTTCTTGGGGTGTACGGTGTAGTTAGTTCATGTTTAATTCCTTTGGATTCTATGAAGGTTTCAAGCTTTTTATTGATAAATTCTGTTCCGTTATCTGTTCTAAGTCGTTTTAGTTTTGAGTTTAGCTCGTTTTCTCTCTTTACAATAAACTTCTTCAAAACTTCTGCTGCTGAGAGTTTATCTTTGAGAAATTCTACAAATATTCTCCTAGAAAATCCATCTACGATGGTCAAGAAATATTTACTACCGCCCAAGGAGTTTATTCTCATTGGACCACAGAGATCGACATAAATGGCTTCAAAGGGGTAGCTTTCCTGATTGCTATCTGTGTGAACATAGGGTACTTTAGTCATTTTTCCCAAGGAGCAAGCATCACATTGATCAAGGGTACCATTTATAGAGTCCAAGCCTTTTAGAAGATTGTTCTGCAAAATCATGTCTAATTTGTTGTCACTAGGATGTCCTAACCTTCTGTGCCATGCAGTCCTAGAATTGTCCTTGGAAAACAAGCAATATTCGTTTGGAACATGAGTTGCTTCAGGTAAACGTGATAGGTTCACTGTGTAAATGTTACCATCAAAGTTGCCTGTTCCTATTAGTTTGTCATCAGAAGAGTATATGTATGCTCCTTCAGAATTCAAAAGAACAGAGTTCCCTCTTCTTACCACGCTTGGAATGGACATTAGATTTCCTTTCAGGTGTGGTACATGGAGGACATTATGCAGGGTTACAGCGTTGTTAAGTTTGATCTTACCTTGTACAGTAGCTTGGGTTGATCCTGATGAGGCAGTTTCGATGTGTCTCCCTTCTTCCGCCACTTGTATGCTTCTTCTCTCCTCCGTCTTGTGCTCGATCCATTCACCATGGGAAGTCATGTGGCTTGTGCAGGCAGAATCAATTATCCACACGTTCTGAGTTTTCGGGCGCCCCTCCCTTGTGCTTGCATGTAGTGCGTATTCTGAAGTGGAGTCTCTTCGTAGGGATGGTTCCACCGTTCGTTCTTGGATTGCTGATCTGGCCGGGCCTTTGTTTTGTTTTGGTCCTTTATGGTAGTTCATTGTACTGGCCATGTTATTTTTTGTTGTATTCTTTTGATTTCCTTTGTTGTTAGGGTTGAACCAACAGTCTTTCTTGAAATGTCCTTTTCTTTTGCAAATGTAGCAAGACTTTTCTTTGAATTGGTTGCCTGATGATCTGAAAGCATTTTCATAATTTTTGCTTCTGTCCTGTCTTTTCTTCTCGAAATCCAGTAGAGCTTGTCTCAAGTCTGGTAAGGAGATTTCTCTGTTTATTGACAGTGCTGGTGCGATCGTGTCAAAGTTAAGTGTGAGTCCTTCAACAATGTATCGTACAAGTTCTCTTTCTGTTACAGTCTTTCCAAGCTGGGTGATCTCTTCAGTTTCTGAGCTCGTACAATATACATGTTAACATTTTCATTTGGGTTCAATTTTAGTCTGGCTAGATCCAACATTAGGTCTATCCTTTTATTTTCTAGAGATCCTTCAAACCTTTTCTTTATGTCGTACCAAATTCTTTTGGCCCTTTTATCGCCTCGAAAGATGATTGTTAAGTCATCCGAAAGTGACATTATTATTAGGCTGTATGCTTCCATATTCTTTTTCTTCCAAATATCATGTTCTAGTTTATTTTTTGGAAAGTCTGGCTCGTCATTAACAATTACGTCTTCGAAGATATCTTTTGAATCTAGAATTGCTTCCATTTTCATGGACCACGTTGTATAGTTGTTTTCTGTTAACTGTTCGATTTTTGCTAAGTTATAGGTATCCATTTTTATTCAACTTTTTCTTTCAAAATTGGCGGTTAGTCCAATTATTTAATTTCTTTTTGATTCAAATGGATCAATTGGCGGTTAGTCCAATTCGCGCGCCCAAATCACGGTCTGCTACCAAATTGATATAGGCTTAGCAAAAATACGTTGTTTTTTTCTAAGGATTTCAAGTTGTTTTGTACTCACGTAATTTGTAGTTACGAGGACATCTCTTTAGATAAAAATAAATATATATTTATTTAAGGAACGACTTGTTCCAATACAATTGTTGTAAACAAGCGAGCAAAGAATCAAAACATAAAGGTTGAAGCGTAGAAGAGTGTGACGTAATATTAGTGACGTCAGCATCGATGATGATAAAAGTCCAAGTTTGCGTAACAGCAATGTTTTTCATTTATGTCCTGGTATAAAATATTTGTTTTATCAAAGTCCGGTGTGTCGTTGTTTTTCAAAGCGTGGTCTACAAGGAGTGATAATGGATTATAGTTTCTTAATCCAGTTTTATGTTGATTGATTCGATCTTTTAGAGGCTTGCTTGTTTCTCCTATGTATTTGGCGGGGCAATCATTACATGGTATTTTGTAAATTACATTGTTTTTGTTTTCTAATTTGCTAATTTGTTTGGTGTCTGGGTGGCGTAGGAATTTTTTCAAAATGAAAGAAGATTTATATATATATGTAGCAATTATATTGTTTCTCTTTAAGACTCTGGTAATTCGTTCAGAGCCATAGCTGTAAGGGAGGGTGCAATAAAACCTTTTTGATTGATCTCTCTAAAAAATTAACAACACATTGCTCAATGAAAAATGATGAAAATATGGAGAGAAATATAATTTTTAAAGACCTAAAAAACAATGATTACCCAGATAAATTTATTAAAAAACCACCTTTATAAACCTAAATTTCAACAATCAAATAACAGCTCTGATCAATCAAAAAGGTTTTATTACACCCTCCCTTACAGCTACGGCTCTGAACGAATTGCCAGAGTCTTAAAGAGAAACAATATAATTGCTACATATATAAATCTTCTTTCAAGTTGAAAAAATTCCTACGCCACCCAGACACCAAACAAATTAGCAAATTAGAAAACAAAAACAATGTAATTTACAAAATACCATGTAATGATTGCCCCGCCAAATACATAGGAGAAACAAGCAAGCCTCTAAAAGATCGAATCAATCAACATAAAGTGGTTTAAGAAACTATAATCCATTATCACTCCTTGTAGACCACGCTTTGAAAAACAACGACACACCGGACTTTGATAAAACAAATATTTTATACCAGGACATAAATGGAAAAACATTGCCGATTATTTTTGGAAAGTTGGACATCCGCAGTAGACAAAAATAGTATTAATAGGAAAATTGAACTACCAGAGATATATTCGCAATTTAGATCGTCATAAAATATTTAAAGTTTAATTTTTCATTAATTTTTTTACTTCAAATTCCCGATATCTTAGGTCTATATTTTAATTATTTTTTTTAGGGAGAGGTACACATTTAGAAGCACGTAAAAATGTTTTAATGCTCAAAACGCATTTTTCCTTTTTTATATCTTTCTTTTAATTTATGCAACATCGTTTAAGTTTATTTCAAATACAATCACACGCTTATTTTATATACATGTATAATATATATATATATTGATAGTTCAATGTATTCAATGTTTTTTTTTTTTTGTGATATCATTTTTTAAAACATATTTTCCCATTTTAATTTATATTTTATTTCGAATTTCACAATTTTACATTTAAAATTTTCAAAATTTTATTTCAACCCACTTTTCAAACATTTTATTACGCTTTGTGATTTCAGTAAAATTTTTAGTTTAACATTTATTTTATATATATTTTGTTATTTTTATTTATTATTATTATTTATATTTTTATACGAAAAATCTTTTTACACATAATACAAATAATTTTAAAATATAAAATAGGCGTTATTGTTAATTTTCAAAATATTCACACCCATATTTTACAAAATTTAATTTGTTCATAATATAAATATATTTATTAAATTTTCCTCCCCATTGAATATAACAAAATATTTTTAAAAACCTTAATGCTGTTGACGTTATGTGGCGCTGAGTTTGTTGTTGACAAACTTTAAAATGTTATAACACCTTGATAAAGGTTGGCGTTCAGCCATCTGAAATATTGGTAAAATATTTTTTTTATCCAATATATGCCTTTTTTATTTAAATATTTATCTATGGATTGCTCTATTTTCAAAATATATATATATATATTATATTAAAATTGATTTATTATATCTTGATCAATGCGAATAAATTTACTGATTTATTCGCTCGATATATATTTGACTGTTTTGTAATTCCCATCGCCATCTAAGTGATAAATGCAAAATTCCGTTCTGTCACCATTCGAATGGACGACCAAGTTCAACAGATTAGCCAGCCGACGATGGTTGAGCGTGAATTATATCTTCAGCTGCTAATTGATCGGAAAGAAATATTTGAGAGCTTCTCAGCCCAGAGTTGTAAATCTTAGCTCGTTCATTGTTTTGAAGCTAAATACATCGGAATAGGTCGTTATATTTAAGTAGAAATGATTCCATTTTAGTTTAAGATATATGAACAAGTTTAGTATATACAGGGTGTGTCCAATAAATAATGAGACTGGTCAAAAATAAAGAAAAATTTATAATGGTTAAAAAAATATTTATTTATTTTTTCAAAATAGTCCCCTCCCGCATCTATACATAATTTCCATCTCTTCTCCCATGTTTTAAAACATTTAGAGAGGGCATCTTTCGGGATGTTCTTCAAGACCTTTTTCGAATCCGCTATGATGGACTCTCTAGTGTCAAATCTCCTTCCTTTTAAAGCCATTTTGAGTTTTGGAAAGAGAAAAAATCATTTGGAGCTAGGTCTGGGGAATAGGGAGGTTGATGAAGTATTTGGATGCCGTGTTTAGCCAAATAAGTCTGTACAGATGTAGCGGTGTGTGGTGGTGCATTATGCATTCCAATTTTTGGAATTCCACATTTTACTTCTTTTCAGACGAATTGATTCACTTACACGTCTCATAATGTTTAAATAAGACTCCTTATTGATTGTTTGACCTTCCTCTAGATATGCATAATGCACACTTCCCTTTATGTCAAAGAACGTGACCAAGAAGACTTTGTTTTTTGGCTTGTAAAGTCGGGATTTCTTTGTTCTTGGTTCATATTTTCCTTTCCACTCCATGTATTGGCGTTTTTTTCCGGGTCATACCCATAAACCCATGTCTCGTCTCCAATTATTACTTTTTTCTTCCAATTAGGGTTTTATCCCACCATATCAAGCATTTTTTGGCAACTTCAACGCGATTCTCTTTTTGTTGGATTGTGAGCATTTTAGGGACAGATTTTGAAGGTGTATTTTTTAACTGCAAATAATGACTTTGATATCTCTGCTTCTTCCTCAATGTCCCGTAACCCTATTCGTGGATTTTATTTTATCAAATTTGAAATTTGGCTCACCTTTTAAGGGTTCCTGTGCAGAATTGGACGTCCAACACGCTTCTCATCTTTCACCGATTCCATTCCATTTTTAAATCGTGAAAACCATCTAAATGTGGTGGAATTATTTACATTTTTATTTCCAAATTCCAATTTCAACAAATCTAAAGTTTCTGAAGCCGATTTCCCAATTTTGTAGCAACATTTAATACAAATTCGTTGTTCGAAATTTCTATCCATTACAAATTAGAAGTTGTTATGCAAGGCGTTCTTTTTACAAGCTTACAATTTATTGACTGCGCGCGCAATCACGTGAGGTGATATACCGCAGTGTAGCTGAAGCTTTCTATTTTTTAAATAGACTTTTTAAAAAAATTATCATTTCATTTTTTCTTTGTTATGACCGGTCGCATTATTTATTGGACACACCTTGTATTTCGGCTCAGCAAAACTCGAATTTCTCTGTCTCACATTTTATGGACAAGTATACCGAAAAATAAATAAATAAATAAAGTGAAATAAATATTTATTTTTCTAATATTGTATTTTTACTTTTTTCCATATTCTAAAGTAATTATAAAATGTTTTTTTTTCCGAGAACTTAATCTATTATTTTCTCTGGAAGTTTTAAAATTAAATGTCAGGAATAATCCGAGAACCATTTCTAATTGTGTGCTTTTTCTCTGCGATTAGTAAATTTAAATAATGACTTTCCATAACCGGGATTTGTTCAGGATTTGACCTCGTTCCCGCTCTTAATGGGTTTTTAAATGGTTATCTATTTTCACGATTCTGAACACCACACTTTGTTTTTATTATTCCAATTATACAAGTCTAAATAAAACGGAATATTTTAATGGATTGAGAAATTTGTTTAAAAACGGCTAGACACTATTTATTAAAATCTCAATTCTAGAAATTATTATATGAAAAAAACGAAAGAAAAAATAAAAGATAAAAATATCAGGTGTTGAAATCAATATTAAAAATGGCATATCCTGATCAGGAGCACATGTGCTTTACAGAAGGCAGAGGCGCCATCTGGTGGAACAGAAATCACCTAAACATTGATTTAGACTGTTCCCTGATATTATTATTATTTTTTAAATTTTTATTTATTTATTTATTTATTATTTTTCAGGACAAATTGTTATTATATGTGTTATATTATATATTCATATTCATTCAATTTTTACCCTTGAAATCTAGTGACTTAGTCGATTCAACCACTTGATTTATCTTGGCTTTTTTATGATGTTCTTTTTTAGATACTATATTCATGTTTACGCCAATATAAACAAAGTGTAACTGAAAATATTAACGTGGTTGTTGCATTCAACAGCTAAGTATGTATATTGTAACCTTCAAAACTACTTCAGTCTTATAAAAATAGTTGACTAGTAGCCGCTTTTTAGATGTTCTTGCAATGTTTTAGTTTTAGATGTTTATGCTATGGCTGGTAGCGAGCGATATAATCAGCACAATGCAGGGACGGCCTTAGTAGACTCGTTTCTGGATCTAGATTCACATTACTCATCCTGGATATGGAGAAGTCCAGCGACAAATCAACTCCTGTCAAAGGTACCCCTCTCCCGTTGCATTTGCCATTCTTTAAAATGTATAAATTAAAAACATGGTAAATTACTTCTACAAATAAATAAATTTTCCTTTTCAATCTCATAGGGTGTATGGAGAGTTGACAACTTTTTATTCAATACTAAGAGAGTGAAGGATTTGTTGCACAGTCCTCACCTCTATGATTGAAAGAAGTTGATTCCTTTAATGACTAATAACTGATACATATCGATAAATAGATTTGGGTGACCTATGGGGCAGGGCTGTGTTATAAAGGAGGCAGGAAGGGGTACCACTAAAGTAGTGCAAATACGTTTTCTAAATATGGGTCTAAGAAAAGTGCATACTTATTGTCAGCTATTTACCTAAATTATATATATCTAAGGAATTTTGGGGAAACTTTCCACAGTAAAACTGATGAGAGAAGCGTGGACGCGGGCGCCGCTTGGAGGCGCTGCATGAAAATGAACTGACCAATGGGAATGGCCCACCTCAACCGTCAGTATTCTTCCTTGTTCATACCTTTAGAATGCCTTTGTTTTACTGCTGTGTGCGGTTGTTATTCTATTGTCATTATATATTATTATATCCTCAATATGCATAGTTATAATTAAACATATATTTATATAATCGCTTATTTCGCTGTTCTTTTCAAAACACCGATCCACAACATGAAAGTAGAGCGTAGTTAGCTGCATAAAAAGAACGAAAAGTAAGTGAATTTAAGATCTCATCGTCTTCACAAGCGCTTGCCCTTAAAATCGAGAAGCTCACCGGCAGCAATTATCGATCATGGAAGTTTAACATGAAGATGCTTCTGATCGAAAGAGGATTATGGTAATGTGTAATTAACACGAAGAAACGATCGACGCTGATGAGGATCAAAGAAAATATGAGAAGACAAAAATTAAACGAGAAAAGGCACTGGCAACTATTGCTCTATCAATTTCTACAGAGAAACAAATACATGTTATCGACTGTAAGACTGCAAGAGAAGCGTGGGCAACTCGGAACAAATATTTGAACCGAAATCAAGGGCGCGAATTCTTCAACTCAAGAAACAATTCGTGAACATCAAGTTCATCTAAGAAGAGAAGATGATTAATTATCTATCAAGATTGAAGACCTCCAGTCATCAATTCAGAGAAGCGGGATGTGAAGTAAAGAATGAAGATCTGGCATACTCTATGCTAGCTGGACTACCAGACCACTATGATGGAATTATAATGAACTTTGGAAATATGACGGATAATGAATTCACGTCATCCAAGATAAAGCAGGTCCTGCTAACGGAACACGAGAGGAGAACAATCAGAAAAGATAATTCATCCAAGGAGGTGCTACAGGTAAACATTATCAAAATAACAGCAGCACCAACAGTCGAAGAAAATGCTACCGATGCAGGAAGATTGGCCACATCACCGCCAACTGCCGAGGAATAAAGCAAAAAATTCCTGGGAAAAGCGTAGGCGATAGTCAGCATTATCAGAGGAAGGTAAAAAGATCAGATAACTTCCTGGCTGCCCTCAACCTAACAGCGACGAGGATTCGTGGCTACTGGACAGCGGAGCTACCAACCATGTATGGAGAAACAAAGACTGGTTCGTTGACCTTCGGGAGGTGTCACCTGATCCTATCATGACTGCGAGTGGGACAAGTGAGTCCAAAGGATATGGGCACATATTTCTCCGGACGTCTATCCATAATGAAAGCATTGAAATCAAGTTAAACAATGTGTTATACGTCCCAAATGTGCGAAAAGGAATCTGCTGTCAGTCTCCAAAGATAGAAGAAAACGGCAATCGTGACCTTCCGTAATATGGTAGCTCGCGTTTTCAACCCAGAAAACAGGATTATAGCGGAAGCAACAAATGTAAATGGCCTCTACATTGTGAAAGGTAAGACCTTAAATTCCAGTAAAACAGCATTTAATAGTGAAAGGGACCATTTTCAGAACAATTCCTTAAAAACGTGGCATCAAAGGTTATGCCATATTGACAGTAACGCCATTGAAAAGATGGCGCGGGAGGAGCTGGTAATAGGCTTAGAAATTTCCTATAGAGTCAAAGGCCTACGCGACAATTGTTGTATCGCCAAATCCACTAAAGCGTCACATATAAGCCTAGGCAATATTAGATCAAAACGAACCTTGGAGCTCATCCACACAGATATTTGCAGTCCAATGCCGGTAAAATCAACCGGAGGCAATAAATAATTTCTATCCTTTGTTGATTTCTCAAGAAGGATTACTGTGCATTTTCTGTAAAACAAAGATGAAGTATTGAAACATTTTGATATCTATAGGGCCACTGTAGAGAGACAAACTGGTAATAAAATTAAAGTGCTACAATCGGATAATGGGCTTGAGTTTTGCAATAGAGAATTCCAAGACACATTACAAAAACATGGGATAAAGCATGAGCGCACGAACGTCTATTCTCAGCAAATGAACGGTTTGGCAGAACGTTTAAATCGACCACTTTTAGATATGGCCCACGCTTGTTTACATAGCGCTAATCTTCCCTAAATATTTTGGGCAGAGGCGGTAAACACAGCTGCTTACATTAAAAACAAATGTTATAACAGTGCTCTCAAAGTCAAGGTACCTGATGGACTCTGGTTAGGAAGAAATCCTAGTGTAAGACACCTAAAAGCATTTGGATGTTTGGCATATAGCCATATACCAAGAGAAAGAAGGCGAAAATTAGACAATCGGGCATGTAGATGTATTCTGGCAGGATACTCCACTCAAACACGTGGATATCGTCTCTGGTGTCCAGAATCACAAAAGGTGATTGAAACAAAACATGTTAGATTCGATTAGTCTAAAATTGGACTAGAGTGGACCAAAATAGTAGGTGAGACAGAACCGGGAAGGTACAACCACGTTTAGCTAGAACCTGAGACTAAGGATGATTACGTTCTAGAAATCGAGAATGAATTACCGAGTAATTTGGATTCAGTCGGGGGAGAGGACACTCTGCCACAACCCTCCACCTCCAAAAACATTGTTCGAAATCCATATGGGAGAAAAGATAAACCAAGAGTATAGTTAATGTTGGAATATTTAATTATATAAAAATAAATATATATATATACTAGACGAATGACCCGGGCAACGCCCGTGTTAACCCGATTAAATGTTTTATTCAAACACTATTTGTTACAATTATAAATTGGCGCCGTGGATCTCACTCTTGTGAAACGTCCTGCTCCAAACTTTACATGTACATTAGGTCAGCTGATATTACCTTCCATCTTCACCGCTAGAGGCGCTGCTCGCGAGCAAAAGGGCAAACTCGACGAATATTCGGGATAGAGACCTGAAAATTTCGCTATACGATTTTCCAGATTCTACTCTATATACTGTTAAAATTTCAGTCAAATTAGTTACGATATAAATCTTCAAATCGAGCGAGCGTCTATAAATATTTCGATATAGATCAAGTATTCTAATTATAAAGCGAACTATTATTAATAAAATTTTGAGATTTCGATTTTAAACGTATTTATAACCTTGATAGAGGGCGCTGTTCCTGAGTTAAACAGAATAATTTGAATATATAGTTTTAATATTTAATTTATATATAATTTAAAATAGCCTATCGTTTGCCTCGTATTTTTTACCTATGTATGGAAATTTTGGTACTGTAAAAAAAACCTTGCTTCAATAATATAAAAAAAAAACACCCAGGGTAAGTTTCGAACCAAGGTTGTGGAAATACGAAGCCGCACACCTAACCATTAAGCTACGCTTGGCATCATAAATATTCGCATGTAAAGCTATTCCAGGCCTTACATATTTCTAACGACTTTTTTGAAATAGGTTTTTGAAACATGGAAATTATAATACTTCAAATAAATAGAAATAGAGTGAACAAAAATAAAACATACCAGATATTTCGAATTATAGCAGTTATTTTAAACGGCGAATTAGATCAGTTATATCTAAAAATGAAAATATATAAATGTAGAGGCCACTTCTGGGGCCTCCACAAAGAGGACTCCAAGAAAGGGACTTCGAGCATGCTTCTTTGTAAAAACCAGCCCATCTCTTCACCTCCTTTTTTTTATTTCTAGTTTTTTGTAAATAACTTATAGTACTACAATAAATTTTCTTTTTATTTAAATAAGCAGCTATTTTGGGTTTTCCTTTTTTTTAATATTTTAAAATTAATATTTCGAATAATAATTTTTATTATAGTTTTTTATTTTTTTATTTTTAAAATTTCTTTTTTTTTCACAGAGGGTGACCAGATAAAGATTTTTTTTTTTCGGTCACCCTGGGGAGAAGAGAGTCACGAGCAAGCTTTTGGTGAGGGCAGTTCTTTTTAGAGATAAGATAGTATAGGGAAGCTCGTTAAAAATGTAGTTCTACAAGATTTTGGGGAGGGATTTCCAGCCTTCCAACAGAAGCACAAAGTTAAGTATATTTTTTTTAATAATGATTTTTAATAGGTATATTCATGTAAAAATTCTCACAGCGTTTCCTCGTTGCCCGTTTTATTTATCTTTTAATTTTTATTCTTATCTTTGTATGACCGTCAAAAGAGATAAATGAATATATTGTAGTATTAATCAAATCCATAGTTGCCTATCTCTTTTTTTTTAACCCCAGTGCGCGCAGGATATTTACAAATTGTACATTTTATATAGGTGGATGCAAACTTTACGTGAACTCCCTGAGAATAAAAGAGGCTCATGGATTTCGGGACGATAGCGCCGAAATAAGATCATCAATGACGCCTTCAACCTGGGACGACCAATTCCATATAAGGCTGTTTTAATGTCCATCCATAGAGTTCCAAACAACAACTGACTCACCCGTGGAGGCAAGGTCACGCTCCGCTGCGTCACGTGGGAAAACATAGGTACATGTTTTCTTACATGTTCTCAGCACATCCCCCTTTTTAAGACTTGAAATATATATATATTGTTACATCATGATTAATGGCGTATTTCTTATATTAGTTTTAATATATTTGAAATTTAAATTATATATTTATTTATTTTTATATAAAATATTCTATGATATTTATTTAAAACAGATTATTAATTTATCATTATTTGTATTTAGGTACACTGTGACTTCACTGCTCTCTTTGATGTGAGAAAATAAAGAGAGGATTCTGGTGGCTACTTAAAGAAGACTTATCTCGTTATTCCCTTTTATAAATTTGTAGGATGGTTGAAACACGCTCTGGTAAGATGCAAGACCCAGCACAGGAGAGAATCCAGGCTGAAGAGTCTGCTAAGCCGCAACCTGGTGTAACAATTGGTAGAGATGCTAGTTCCGACCCAGTTGTCCTGAATCCCAACATCGACATCCCCAAGTATGATGGAACGGAAGACCCTCGCCCATGGATTGAATCTCTTGAAGAAATTGGCTTCTTGTACCATTGGGCAGACTACATTATCTCTCGTTATGCCGCCATGAACATGACGGGAAGCGCTAAAACCTGGTTGAATTTACACAAAGCTAGTTTCACGAGCTGGGAAAATATTAAAATCCGCCTCATTCAGGATTTTTCTTTGGACGCGAATAAAGAAGAACTTAGAATGAAGCTCAACAGAATGCAACACTGGAATGAACCAGCAATCAGGTTCGCGGAAGACATTCTAGTGTTGTGCAACAAGGTTGACCCCGCAATGGAAGAAGAAACAAAAATTGAACATGTTATTGGAGGACTGAAAAAAGAGTACTCATTCGCGCTCTACCTGAACCCTCCTAAAACGACCGATGACCTTCTTGTCGTGTGCAAGAAAATGGATTCTTTTGAAAAGAAGTATCGGGAACGTGTGGAGAAATCCAGAAACCTATATAACGGTCCACGCTATTCTAGACCCCAACAACAATCGAGGTACGTGCCGCCGACTGCCGCACGAAACTACCAGACCACTTCCAGGCCCCAAGCCCCTGTTTCCAATAATTACAAGAACGACTCCCATCCTACCCCCAGACAGTATCGAAACAACTTTCCCCAGCCCTCTACCCCTAGACGTCCTTATAATCCTAACTTTGTGCCGAAACCAAACCTTCAGAGAAACACTTACAATAAAAGCCAAGAAGTGAGCAAAAATAGGACGGAAGATGGAAGACCAATCTGCTTTAAATGTAACAAGCCAGGGCACGTGGCCCGTTATTGTAGGGTCAAGTTTATAAGAATCCTAGAAGAGGATCCAGCAGATACCCAAGAGAAGGTCGAAGAAAAATGCCAAATGAATGAAATATCAGAGAAATCAGGACCTCGGCTTTATGCTGATGTATGTCATAGCACACAGACAAATATTCCTACCCGGAATAGATATTCAGTGTTGGAAGATTTAAACTAAGCGTCGCGCCTGAATCTGTCAATCAAAGCAAGTCGACCATAAACGGAATCAAGAAGTTGGACCCTAAATACAAATTAAAAATTAATGTGGACAAGATAGGGACTTTTGAAGCTTTGGTTGATACAGGTGCTGACCTCTCAGTGGTCGACCTCAGAACGGCCCTCGATACAGGCCATGGTATAAGTAAACTCGCAAAAATTTGTGCAGGACCCGATGGAAAAAAAATTGGACATGGTAGGAAGTATATTTTTAAATATAAAAATTGATGACGAAACATTATCACACAACTTTGTGATATTGAAAACGCATTTACGGACATTAATTCTTGGGAGAGATTTCCTTAAGAAAATGAACGCAAAAATAGATTGTAAGCAAGAAACTATAAAATATGATTTGACGAATAATCATGACGAAATCAATTTTGAAATGTTGAAAATAAAGAGTGCCAAGGATTCCATTGTACCGGAATGTTCCATGAAATTGATCAAGGCATTGGTAGAAACAGAGGATGGAGAATATATTATCGAGGAGAGCAGCAAAATGTTTCAAACAAATGGACTTCGTCTAGCAAGAAGCTTGATCAATGTTATAAATAGGGAAACACACATCTGGATAACTAATCCATATCCTCGACCGTTAAAAATAATGAAAAACCAAACATTGGCTTTTGGAAGTAGTCCAGCGAAAATAAATGTGAGTCGAGAAAGAGAGGTAGAAAAGAACGAAGAACCTAGATTCCAAATAAACGAAAATCTTTCACCAAAGGAACAGAAGGAGTTAAAACAAGTTTTAGAAAGGTATGGAGATATTTTTTCATCGAGATTAGGGAGAACCAATTTGGCAAAACATCGGATAGACACAGAAGACGCGAAGCCAATTAAACACAAGCCTTACCGGGTAAGTGCTAAAGAACGAGATATTATAAAAGAGCAAATTGACGAGATGCTTACAGAAGGCATAATTAGGCCATCTTCTAGCCCCTGGTCTTTTCCAGTAATATTGGTCAAGAAGCGAGATGGTAAATACAGATTTTGTGTGGACTACAGAAAACTGAATAATGTGACAGTAAAAGATGTCTATCCGATCCCTAGAATAGACGAAGTTATGGATACTCTCCAAGGATCTACACACTTCTCAGCAATAGACCTCAGATCTGGATATTGGCAAGTTGAAGTCGAAGAAAGAGACAAAGAGAAAACAGCTTTCACTACAGCGCATGGATTATATGAATTCAACGTGATGCCTTTTGGACTTTGTAACGCGCCTGCTACCTTTGAGAGAAATATGGAGAATATGCTTGGAAATCTGAGATGGCAAATTTGTTTGTGTTATCTGGATGATGTTATCATATATAGCCCGGATTTTCCAACGCACCTCAAAAGACTTGAAGCTGTTTTTAGATGTTTTCGTGAATCTAATTTAAGGTTAAACGACAAAAAATGCCGATTTGCTTTTGAAGAATTGGAGATTCTCGGCTATATAACGAGCAAACATGGTATAAAACCCGCGGAACATAACATCAAAGCTGTCAGAAATTTTCCTCGACCCAAAAAGGTCAAAGAAGTACAATCCTTTTTGGGAATGTGTTCATATTATAGAAAATTTATCAAAGACTTTTCAAAAATTGCTGACCCTTTGACCAACCTTATAAAAAAAAGTGTATCATTTACCTGGACAGAAAGACAAGAGGAAGCGTTTCAAACCCTAAAAACAGCACTATTAAGTCCACCAATTTTAGGTCACTTCAATCCAAATGCACCTACTTATGTTCATACTGATGCGTCCAACATCGGCATAGGTGCAACACTTGTCCAAGACATCGGTGGTGAAGAGAAGGTGATCTCATTTTTGAGTCGTACCCTAAGTAAAGCGGAGCAAAATTATTCAACCACTGAAAAAGAATGTCTGGCCGTTGTCTGGTCAATGTCAAAATTACGACCATACCTTTATGGAAGACACTTTAAAATAGTAACAGACCATCACGCCTTATGCTGGCTCAAAAACTTGAAGGATCCAACAGGTCGATTGGCAAGATGGGCATTGAAAATTCAAGAATATGACTTCGATATAATACATAAATCGGGAAAGAAGCATCTGGACGCCGATGGCTTATCTAGGGGGCCCTTACCAGAAACTGATTGGGATGAGGATTTTGAAAGGCTATTTTTAAATCAAATAACAGACGAAGAGGATAAATTTATCGAAAGTGTTAAGAAAAACCTTAATGGAAGCAGGCGATCAATTGCGCAAAACTTTAAAGAAGAAGATGGATGCCTCTTTAAGAAAAACCCGAACCCTGAAGGCAGGGCGTGGTTGCTTGTGGTTCCAGAGAACAAAAAGAGAGAAATTATGAAAGAATATCACAATCATATGTCGAATGGCCATCTGGGCGTCGCCAGAACCATGTACCGAATAAAGAGTAAATACTTTTGGCCATCCATGCTAAAGGATGTCTCAGAATTCGTTAAGACGTGTCACCTTTGCCAAAGTAGGAAAGGCTCAAACCAATTACCTTCTGGACTACTACAGCCCATCCCCCCAGCCAACTTTCCTTTCGAAAGAATTGGAATTGACTTTGTTGGTCCACTACCATCTACGAAAAACAGGAAAAAATGGATAATCGTGCTGTCGGACTACTACACTAGATATGCAGAAACAAGAGCAGTCTCGGAAGCAACAGTGAAAGAAGTTTCTAAATTTCTAGTAGAGGATATTTTTCTTCGGCACGGAGCCCCACAATATCTTATTAGTGACAGAGGCTCTCAATTTACCAGTAATTTAATGAAAGAGGTGATGAAAACGTGCAAGATTAAACATTGCTTCACAACGAGCTATCATCCCCAGACTAATGGATTGACAGAGCGGTTAAATAGAACATTGATCAATATGCTCAGTATGTATGTGAACACTGATCAGAAAAATTGGGACGAAATACTCCCATTCATCACTCACGCTTACAATACTACAGTTCAGGAAACCACAGGATATTCTCCCTTTTTCCTGATGTTTGGAAGAGAACCCACGTCTCTTTTGGACGACAGGAATATCTCGGTGGACATTGACAAAGATGATTATGATGAATACATAAAACATCACTTAGACAAAATAAACAGAACAAGAAAATTAGTTATTAACAACACAATAAAGACTCAAGAAAGAATGAAAAAAAACTATGACAAGAAACACATGGAAAGAAGCTACGAACCAGGAGAATTAGTAGCAGTTTGGACACCAATTAGGAAAATAGGAAAGTGTGAGAAACTACTGAGAAAATATTTTGGCCCATATAGAATATTAAAGAAGCTGTCCAACGTAAATTACTTAATTGAACCAAAAGATAATCCTGGCCAAGACCCATTGATTGTCCATGTCTCAAGAATCAAACCCTATTTTGAAAGAATTGATGAGGTCAATCACGAGGACGTGACGACCTCTGGAGAGGGGGAAGTGTTACATCATGATTAATGGCGTATTTCTTATATTAGTTTTAATATATTTGAAATTTAAATTATATATTTATTTATTTTTATATAAAATATTCTATGATATTTATTTAAAACAGATTATTAATTTATCATTATTTGTATTTAGGTACACTGTGACTTCACTGCTCTCTTTGATGTGAGAAAATAAAGAGAGGATTCTGGTGGCTACTTAAAGAAGACTTATCTCGTTATTCCCTTTTATAAATTTGTAGGATGGTTGAAACACGCTCTGGTAAGATGCAAGACCCAGCACAGGAGAGAATCCAGGCTGAAGAGTCTGCTAAGCCGCAACCTGGTGTAACAATATACATTACAAACTTTAAATGCATAATATAATTAATAATGAAGGCGATCCACAGGTTTAACAATTCGTACACTCCGGGTTCTTATCTGGCCGTCTTCTGAGTCGTTAGAGGGATAATCCACAACTGGGGTCTTTTCATTTTCAACCAGTTCCTCTCCCGAAAAGGTCGGCGTTGATGGGTCGGCTGGATATTGTACTGCATATTCTTTTCGTAGATGGAACCTGTTTCGACGTAAAGTCCCAACTGGAGTATCAACCATATACGACCTTGGTGTCGATGCTTTCTTCTTTACAATCCCCCAGGTTCGCATATCTGTAATCCAAACCGTGTCACCTTCGGATAGCTCCTCCTTGTCCGTAGCTCCGCAGCGTCGATCATATCTGGATTTCATATCCTTTCTCCTTCTCCCCTCCTTTCTTTTCAGGGTCTGACAGTCCACCAACCTTGGATTAAGATTCTCTGGTGCAATTGGCAAGGTCGTTCGGAGTTTACGTCCCATGAGAAGCTCAGCAGGGCTGTAACCGTTCTCCAAAGGGGTCGATCGATACTCCAGGAGTCCAAGCGATGGGTCTTGATTTTTCTTGAGGATCAACTTAGCAATTTTCACACCTGCTTCTGCCATCCCATTGCTCTGCGGGAATCGAGGACTTGAAGTGACATGTTGGAATCCGTACTGCCTTGCGAAATTTGCAAATTCACGAGCAGCTCCAAATTGCGTCCCATTATTGCTTACAACAGTTTCTGGTATTCCATGTCGGGCAAATATGGATTTGCAACTACGCACCACCACATTGTCTGTGAGCCGATCCAGTTGAAACACATTTCAGGAAATCGAGAATAATAGTCAATGACGACTAGAGACCACTTATTCTCGAACTTGAACAAATCCATTCCAATCTTTTGCCACGGTCGTGTAGGAAAGTTGGTTGGTATCAAAGGTTCATGTTTTGAGACGGCTTCCTGGATACAGACACTGCACTTTCTGACCGTTTCCGCGATCTCTTCCTCCATTTGGGCCATTCGTTGGGAGTCGAGAAGTCGAAAGTTTCTGGAGGTTGAATCTGAGCCATGTTGAATTATCTTCCAAGGTACACAAAAATCGATATTTTGCAATATACGGGTTCGTATTTTATCCAGTTACCGCTGCCACCATGTTTTAATGTCCATCGATACAGAGGGCAAAATAACAACTGACTCACCCTTGGAGGCAAGGTCACGCTCCGCTGCGTCACGTGGGAAAACATAGGTACATGTTTTCTTACATGTTCTCAGCACAAAGGCCACGAAAAGTTCACGGTAAAATAACACCCTGCTGTTTAAAACATGTAACTTGAAAAATCCTGTCTAAAGCATAAACTAAAATATAATTGTGTGCTAGTTAGAGGCTACGGAAAATTCAGTAAAAGAATGGAAAAGTCCACGAGGCGGCCAACCACGTGGAGAACGGATCCCGCCATTTTTGAGGTAAGATTTGACATATTTGTGGGGATATTATATATTATTTGTTTATTATTTGTTTCTTGAATAAAATTAGGCATATATTGTTTTAAAAGGCATATTTTAGATCAAAATATCATTGTTTCCAATATTTTAGTTGGCTGAACGCCAATTTTATATTTAAAACTATTTGTACTATGTGTAAAGGATTTTCGCATAAAAATAACAAAATATATAAAAAAAAGAAATGTTAAACTAGTTTTTTTTTAACTAAAAACACAAAGCGCAAATGGGCATAAATATAAAATTGTGAAATTTGAAATGGAACATAAGTAAAATTTGAACATATCCACAATTTGGATAATTGCGTGTATATTTTTTTTAAATTATATGCAATTAATACAATTGAACATTGGAAATCATTGGGATTAGGCGTTCGATGTCAAATTTTACATATAGCAATTATAAGTAGTGGCTTAAAAATATGTACAGTCAGCACTTTCGCCTCAAAATGTACATCCTGCAGAATCTATTAAACTTGATGTATTGGTCTTTATTGCAAGCAGCTTATTTTGTATCGGTCAGGTAAAGTTGGTTTTCTTCCCTTGGATCAGAAGTTAATGGACATTTTATCAGAAGGTGTTCAGGGGTTTGTTGTTAGTTTCCACAAGTGCATGCAGGTGAACCAATTTTGCCAATTCTAAACAAATATGTGCCGAAGTCACCATGTGTCCAGTATAAAAATTTTGAACGTAATAGAAGTTGGGTTATAACTTAAAACACTGCATCATTTTGTAATATATCTTTTAAATCATATATTGTCAACACCAGTATTTTTTTAGGAAGGTACACCAGTTTAGAGTATTTGAAATCTCAATTCTTATTTTGTGTTTATTAGTTAACAATCTTAAAAATTTCGTTATACTAGAAAATTACAAGGAAATTTTTTTTTTGCGGGGAAAATGCTAAGAATCTGAGAAACCATGGGAAAGCAAATAAAGATATCAATCAATGTCAAATTCTAGACTTTCCCCCCCGCAAGTTTGATTGACAAGTCGGCGAGACCCTAAGGGTTTCAAGAGAACCGCTTTCCCCCGCCTACAAGGAAACCTTTAACAAAGGACAGTCTAGACCAAGCGCTTGGTGTGAAAAGGTACGTTTTGCAAGGCTTGGCCTTTTAGGCCTGGCATTATGCCTGTCACATATTTCTTCCATTTCTTTTATTTAGCTATTCATTTTAATTTAGTATAATATTCTAATAGCGTCGAATATAATATAATTAAAAACAATTTTTTGTACAAGTCATTGGGACAAAATAATATTTATGGATGCCAGTATGGCCAATTTTATGGTAAAAGTATATCGCAACGCAATTATCTTGTGTAGAATGTTTTATTACCATTTAGATTACAGTTATGTATAATAATTTATTTTCTCCATTATTTATTTTAATTTACTTTAGTTTTTTTTTTATTTTTAAATTACGTTAGTTCAAGCAAACAAGACGTTTGTTCAATTATAGTTTTAGAAAAAAAAACGCGTTCCAATAAACAAGTAGATAATACATTTTTTTATTTTTAACAGTGTAAATTATCTCTTAAACTGGTCTTGTAATTTTATTTTTTTTAATGCATGGGAATCTTAAACTGGTATTGTAATTTTCTTTTATTGACAAGCATAGTAGCGAGTGCGCAAAACAATATTTTATGATCCTGTAGAATGTTATATTCCTAT
Source organism: Cordylochernes scorpioides (assembly GCA_030710605.1). NCBI lineage: Eukaryota > Metazoa > Arthropoda > Arachnida > Pseudoscorpiones > Chernetidae > Cordylochernes > Cordylochernes scorpioides. The sequence goes on along the minus strand of CP092867.1, from coordinate 72,045,105 downwards.
TTGTAAGTCCTCGTGAAGGAAAAAAGGCTTAAGATATAGTAGTAAATATTGATAGAAAGGTACGTTTTACGCGAAGCTACGGCCTTTAAGACCACAGTCTGGCTCTTATGCCTACCACATATTTCACCCCATTTCCTTATTTAACTATTTATTTTAGATTTGGTTTAATATTCCAATAGTATAATATGCCAAAATATATTTTAAAACATCTGTTAACGTCATTATGACAAGATACTTTGTTGGATTCCAGTATGGTTAGTTTATCGGAGCGCAAATTCTTTTTAAAATAAATGTCTTATTGCCATTTTGATTAAAGTTATGTATAGTGATTAATTTTTTTACGCATCATTTTAAATATTTTAAGTTACTTTAATTTATGCGAGAAATATGCTTGTTCAATTATACAGTTTTAGATAAGACGTGTTTTACAATATTTTTTATTTTTAATAGCGTAGATGTTTTTAAACTGGTCTCGTAATTTTATTTTTTGCATGGACATACCATCTTGTGCAGATAGTAATCTGTAATTCTGTTGAATTGTATATTCTCATGTGTAACCCCTCGTGGAGGGAAATGCGTGACAACAGTATAGCGTTTATTGACAGAAAAAACCTTCTTTGTATAGATTATTAGCCTTTTTTTTTCTCCCAGTCACCTTTGATTATATTTTTTGCATGTGTCACGCACATTACAAATAGTTACTGCATATAATTTTATCTCTCCCATTTATAGATGTATTTATATTTTATTATTTAGTTATTATCGTATTCAATCTAATAGCGATTTTATAGTATGATAATCCATTTTACAGAATTTGGTGGGGAAGGTTTTCTTTTTTTAATGAAAGTAGTGAAATTGTTGTTTCTTTTCTTTAGCTCCAGCCAAAGAACGAGATCATTTTATATAACCTGCATCCTTTGGAAATTAATGACTCTATTTCGGAATACGAACTTAGCAGTTTACCAGATATTTGGTTTTTGATAACCTTAGATAAACAGAGATAGAGAGTATTGCACCTCGTGTGTGTTTGCACTTGACTGGTTTTGATAAGCCTTTCCAGAAAACCTTATCTTCAGATTGTCTGGCAGCAGAGGCCTGCAACAAAGGAAAAGCTTAATAGTATCATAGCAGACTTAAAAACTCGTTTCGACATCGGCTTTCGTAGTTTTATGAAATGTGACATTAGGCATTGGTAACCAGTAGCAGAGACTACATTTCTGGGAGGTCGGGAATAGGCCTTGAAGACTAGGAGGGTATATTGCGTAGTTTGGAACTGTGGATGTCGGACATGTGATTTTGCCTACAAGATTATACATTATTTTAATAGGACTAAGATGCTCACGAAGGTGGACGTGAGTGAAGAACGACATAAAACATAATATCCCGATGGACGCCACCGAGCGTAAAAACCACGTGGCATGAACCAGTTGAAGAATGGGTCATTGTGGTAGTATGTGAAGAAATCATCTGAAATATATGCATCATTTATAAAATATAGATTTAATCTATATATATCCATCTGCAGGCTGATGCACCATTTCGCTCAGAATTTCCAAGATTGATTAATCGACATGCCGAGTCAATCTACGCAAGATGTAGTTGTGCCAATCTGCACCTACTCAGATGTTTCTAGGCTCGGTTCACCTCTGTCATACCACGAGAAACCACTGCGATAGCCATGTTTTAACGAGATAAATGTTTTAGCACCACAACGAGATATATATATATTTTAGCATTCAATTCCGTACTTTAGTGAGACTTCAATAGGAAAGCGTGCTGTGTCAAACCAGGTCAAGTCAATATACATAATATCATCGAAGGTGTAAGATAAATTAGCCTGCAATTGATAGTAAAATTTTGAACTACCGCGTAGTGAGCAAACGTAATCCCTAGCAGAACAAATAAGACAATCTAATATAATGATGTCTAATCTATTTTATTTTAGTTAAAGGGAGGTCCAGGCTGGACTAAAGAAAAGAACAATATAGTATACCCTGATATATGTAAAATAAAATGCGTGTAAAACAAACCCTCCCCATAGATAGGCACTATAGGTAAATTAATCTTTATGTGTATATATAATGTTTTATCATAACTGGCGATGGCCATAGTCACTGACGTGATGTAGTGTGAAGAGAGTGCATGTATAGAAAGCGTAAGTTCGTAAAACTTTAATATGTATCAGGAGAGACCAAATTAAGCAGAACTTTTCTTTTATAGAATTTTTTTTTCACGAAACCTTAAATTTTGAAATTTTTAAGTGTAGTGTGCATTTGCAAGTGTAGACTTTGTGATGTGAGCGGTGGCCATAGTCACTGATGTGATGTAGTGTGAAGAGAGTGCATGTATAGAAAGCGTAAGTTCGTAAAACTTTAATATGTATCAGGAGAGACCAAATTAAGCAGAACTTTTCTTTTATAGAATTTTTTTTTTCACGAAACCTTAAATTTTGAAATTTTTAAGTGTAGTGTGCATTTGCAAGTGTAGACTTTGTGATGTGAGCGGTGGCCATAGTCACTGAGGTGATGTAGTGTGAAGAGAGTGCATGTATAGAAAGCGTGAGTTCGTAAAACTTTAATATGTATCAGGAGAGACCAAATTAAGCAGAACTTTTCTTTTATCGAATTTTTTTTTCATGAAACCTTAAATTTTGAAATTGAATGTTAAAATTTTCAAACTTTCTCATGTCAAAGCATATAGTATAGACAATCAGTCTTGTTTAATATTTGGCAATTAGGTGTAAACAATTTGGCACAATTTGGAGACGCTTCCTCCACTGATAAGATCCTATTGACTGACCTTCCCTCCTCAAACACGCTCCAGTCACAGCAACCACTCTACACTACCAGTGCGACAACTTCATTCTACTTGCTAACTGTAGGCAACACGCAATAGTTCTAGAATATGGAATTAAAGGGCGTCTATATATATACCCAACCGATATATGTACTAATGTGGAAACCTACACTCTGCTACACCACTGCTCTCAACTACCTGGGCTTCTGATTGTCTATGTCTACTTAATCTCAATTCAAGGGATTATTGAGCGTCATACGATGGCTCAAGTATGATCAAGAAGCGACTGAAGAACCAGACGCTCTTGAGTGGTCATTAGGTGGTAACTTTCCAGTTATGAACAACGACTTTGTACTTCAGTATGGTGCATACTTTACAGTAGGATCGGTGGCGCAAGCAGCTAAATAGATGTATAGGTATAGCTGGGCGACATCAAGATTACTCCAGAGCCACACAACAACTCCAGAGAAAGATGTACTGCCGAGGTCGGAGTAGTGTTTGGCGGCGGGCTGTTTGTGTTCTTAGTGACGTCCAAGGTTGGGTATACGAGCCATCGTATGACGCTCAATAATCCCTTGAATTGAGATTAAGTAGACATAGACAATCAGAAGCCAGGTAGTTGAGAGCAGTGGTGTAGCAGAGTGTAGGTTTCCACATTAGTACATATATCGGTTGGGTATATATATAGACGCCCTTTAATTCCATATTCTAGAACTATTGCGTGTTGCCTACAGTTAGCAAGTAGAATGAAGTTGTCGCACTGGTAGTGTAGAGTGGTTGCTGTGACTGGAGCGTGTTTGAGGAGGGAAGGTCAGTCAATAGGATCTTATCAGTGGAGGAAGCGTCTCCAATTGTCTGTCGCCTTCATGAGTTGAATGTTCTATTCTTTGTAGGTCTAATTGGTAAATTGTCCTATTAAATTATCTTTGCAGAGGTACTAGGTGTTGAGGCAAAGACAATTTAGGGACTTTTGATATTTACAATTATTTTTAAGGTAAAGTTAGCTTACAGTTGAGACTGATATCAGTCATTGAATATAAATAGTTAGTAAGAGATTGTATGAGGCATAGGTTAATTTATATTGAAGGGCATTTAGTTCCCAAGTTTTATTAAATATTTTCTTTGATTTCATGATGTCCTTGAATCTAGCTATTGTTAGGGTAAATTTAGCAATGATAATTGTGGTATTTTGGCGTTTATAGCAATGTTTGACTTTAGTCTGTTTGCATACCGCGAATGATAGGGGGGAGGGTGTATGGAAGGATTGGTATAATGAATGTGTAAAAGGGTTAAAAACTATTATATTGTTAGACCAAACTACGTATTTAGAATAGTTTTAGGGAATTTTAATAGGGTCGATTTTTTTTTTTATTTCAAATTTGGTAGGATTATAAGCCTCTCAGGACAATGCAATTCTCAAATTAGAAAATAGTCGCTCCTTTTTGTTAGGCTTCCTTCGGGAATATGAGTTTATTTTTTTGTTAACTTTTGATATGTGTGAGACTTTGGTGGACTTAGCGGTTTTCACCGGCGCACACAGATGGCTACATACAATTCAATAAAATCAATGTAGGTGTTTGATAACTGGGTGGTATCTGGTTTCAAACCCCAGTAGGGGAAGTATGCGCTATGGGTATGCTTCCTTCCATACGGATAACGTTAGTGGTAAAAGACTGAGTTAGGGTGGGTTTTGCAAGTCGGGGACTTGATCGGTTCTATGCGCTGACCCATTTGTTGGTTTGATACCATTAATAGGGACGCGCGAGGTTTCGTAGTGTCTTCAGACGACTGACACGAGGACACTTCAGCGAGGGTATCAATAAGAGCAGAATAGGCCAGCTAATCACGCCACGGGCTTACTGCTGGACGTGAGGTCTTTGGCATTTCGGGCTTTGTGCTGAATGTCGTATTTACTCATACACTGGCTATGAACCATGATGAGTTGGATGATGTGTTCATCCTGGAGAACCAAGCCAGCCCAGTCAGTCTTTATAAAGGACTCCCTACCAGACGTACTATGGTGGTACATTGATAAAATACTATTTCATTTATTTTATTAGGTATTAAACAAGTCTAGAGCGTGATCATGTTAGTTTAAATTAGTTAGTAGCAAACCCATATAGAATTGGACATGTTTCGACGAAAAAGGCATGGAACTGATAGAGATAAATTTTGACTGACAGGCACCGTGTCAAGTCGAGGTGAAGTCACCAGTTTTTTTTTCTCATTATTGGTTCTTTATTATTATTCTTATTTTAGTTTGAATTCATTATAGTTCAGGTCTGAATTCATTATTGGCTTTCTTATTTAATTTTAGATTGCATTCATTTTTAGTTCAGGTGTGAATTCATTTTGGCCTTTTTATTATTTAATTTTGTCTGAATTCATTATTGGCTTCCTTATTTATTTTTAGATTAAATTCATTTTAGTTCAGGTATGAATTCATTTTGGCCCCTTTATTTATTTAATTTTGTCTGAATTCATTATTGGCTTTCTTATTTATTTTTTGTTTGAATTCATTATTGGTTCTTTTATTATTATTATTTTAGTTTGAATTCATTATAGTTCAGGTCTGAATTCATCATTGGCTTTCTTATTTATTTAATTTGTTTGAATTCATTATTGGTTTTCTTGTTAATTTTGTTTTAATCCATTATTGGTCTTTTATTTTATTTTTTTTTGGTTTTGAATTCATTATTGGCTCTCTTATTTATTTTTTGTTTGAATTCATTATAGTTCAGATTTGAGTTCATTATTGGATTTTATTTATATATATATTTTTTATTTTAGTTTAAATTCATTATAATTTCAGATTATTATTCATTATTGACTCTTTTATTATTTTTTTTAATTACTAAGCATTATTTTTTTACTAGTAGGTATGCACCTTCCCACAAATGTGTCAAATCTTTACATATAAATAGATGTATATATATGTTTATAACCCTTGTGTTCCAGGCACACTAAGACTCCGGATATACTTATCACAATACTATCCGTGTCACAGAGTGGAATTAAAAAAGCCAGTCTTGCATTCAACTGGCGAATAAATAGAATGCATGGCGGCCTTTGTTTTGACATTTATTTTTTTTTTTTGTAGACAGTGCTATTGTTTCCTCTAATCCAGAGCAATCCCCGACCTTTACTTTTGACCCCGGAGATTTGCCTTGCTCCCTCGCAAGCCAGAGCATCCCCGACCTCCACTTATGACCCCGGAGATTTGCCTTGCTCCCTCGCAAGCCAGAGCATCCCCGACCTCCACTTTTGACCCCGGAGATTTGTCTTGCTCCTTCGCAAGCCAGAGCACCCCCCAACCTCCACTTTTGACCCCGGAGATAGTCCTGCTCCCTCGCAAGCCCAAATCCCATGGTCTTGGCGGGGAAGGACTGTAGAGGGCACTTCTGGGGCCTCCACAAAGAGGACTCCAAGAAAGGGACTTCGAGCATGCTTCCTTGTAAAAACCAGCCCATCTCTTCACCTCCTTTTTTTATTTCTAGTTTTTTGTAAATAACTTATAGTACTACAATACATTTTCTTTTTATTTAAATAAGCAGCTATTTTGGGTTTTCCTTTTTTTTAAATATTTTATTTCGAATAATAATTTTTATTATAGTTTTTATTTTTTTATTTTAAATTTTTTTTTTTTCACAGAGGGTGACCAGATAAAGATTTATTTTTTTAATTTTTTTTTTCGGTCACCCTGGGGAGAAGAGAGTTAGTCACGAGCAAGCTTTTGGTGAGGGCAGTTCTTTTTAGAGATAAGATAGTATAGGGAAGCTCGTTAAAAATGTAGTTCTACAATATTTTGGGGAGGGATTTCCAGCCCTACAACAGAAGCACAAAGTTAAGTATTTTTTTTTAATAATGATTTTTAATAGGTATATTCATGTAAAATTTCTCACAGCGTTTCCTCGTTGCCCGTTTTATTTATCTTTTAATTTTTATTCTTATCTTTGTATGACCGTCAAAAGAGATAAATAAATATATTGTAGTATTAATTAAATCCATAGTTGCCTATCTCTTTTTTTTTAACCCCAGTGCGCGCAGGATATTTACAAATTGTACCTTTTATATAGCAGGATGCAAACTTTACGTGAACTCCCTGAGAATAAAAGAGGCTCATGGATTTCGGGACGATAGCGCCGAAATAAGATCATCATAAATAAATAAAACATACAAAATATTTAAAGAGCAGTTATTTTAAAAGGCGAATTAGATCAGTTATATCTAAAAATGAGAATATATAAATAAATAAAATCTACCAAATATTTCAAATTAGAGCAGTTATTATATAAATATTTATATTAAATGTGTTATTAAGCGATCTATTATTAGTTATTTTAAACGGCGAATTAGATCAGTTATATCTAAAAATGAAAATATATAAATAAATAAGCCTATCAAATATTTCAAATTAGAGCAGTTATTATATAAATATTTATATTATATGTGTAATTAGGCGAACTATTATTAATAAAATATTGAGAATATTAAGATTTTAAACGTATTTATAACCTTTTAGTACTTGATAGAGGGCGCTGTTCGTGAGCTAAGTATAACAATTTGAAAATATAGTTTTAATAATTGATTTATATATTTTTTAAAATAGCCTATCGTCTTCCCCGTTATTTTTTACTTATGTATGGAAATTTTGGTTTGAATTAGTTAACTACTACGAAGTTGTATACCGGACATACAAACCAACATACAAACATTCATTTATATATATATAGATATATAAATATATATATTCTGTGAGATTGGATATGATAATAACCTAATATATAAAAAGTTGTTGTTGTTAAAAGTGACGAACAAAAAAGTTGATCAAAATATATATAGCCACTATTATCTTTTGTATTTGTTGTGTTTTCTATTGTAATGTATGTATAATAAATAATACATTTAAAGGAGAAGTCTGTCAATCATCAAAAAAACAACAAAAGTTATGGGCCCAGCACCATCTTCAACTGCGATATAGAAGAATAATTATAAAAACATAAATGGCGGATATGTCGCAATTAAATATACCGAAGCTTGATGGCAATAATTTTGCTAGTTGGAAATTTAGAATCCTTTCTGTGCTTGAAGGAAAGCTTTAGCACATTTTTACTACAAAATTCACCAAAAGATGAAGCCGAAAAGGCGAAATGGATCCAACAAGACGCCCAAGCAAAAGGTATTATTACATGCGCAATGAATGATTCGCAAGTCGCACTTATTCTTACCTGCAACACATCCAAGGAAATTTGGACATCTTTGCAAAAAATATATGAAGGTAACGTAAAAAGAAAAAGCATTGAAGCTAGAAATGAAGTATCAGGGCTACAAATGAAGAAAGAATAAAAATGGCATGAATACATTCTAAGAGCAGAAAAAATGCTTGAAATTGCAAGAATTCTCGGTGCTTAAATAGATGAAGAAGAATTCACCACTGCACTTATTAAAGGATTACCTTCAAAATATAACATTATTGCCATGCAAATAGACAGTATGGACAATCCAACTATTGATAATATTCGACGCCTATTCGAATTATACCAAGAAAGATACTGCAATCAAGAAAAATACGAACATCCCTCAGATTATAAGGTATATAATAAGAATAAAAATAAACATTATAAAGAAACAAAGGCATCAAAAATGTACAAATGTTTCATCTGCCATAAACAAGGACATAAAGCCAACGAATGCTGGCACAACCCAGAAAACAATGGGAAGACAATGATAAAACAGACCTCCCAACCAGGACCAACTGTATATAAAACAAATACACCAAATAAGTATCAAAAGACAACAATTATCAAAGAAGAAAAAGCAAGTGAATTTGCAAAACTAGTGAAATAAAGGAAAAATTTGGAACAATTTTGGATTTTGGATAGTGGGGCATCAAGCCATATGACATCACATTTTGAATACCTGGAAGAACCTCAAGATGATAAAAGAAAAATAATTCTTGCTGATAATAGTTATATGAAATCCCAATTTTCAGGAAATGTAAAATTGAGGGATAATGATAATGAACCCTTTATTCTAAAGGATGTATTACATGTTCCAGATAAAATGAAAATATTTTATCAGTTAGCAAGATAGTTGAAGACAATAAAAGTATTATATTTGATATACAAGGCAGCTATATAATAGATGAACAAGGTAGAACCTTAATAGAAGCAAAAAGGAGTGATGATTTTCACATAATCAATTCTATTTTATATAACCCACTAGCGGACGTACCCGGCTTTGCCCGGGTTTTTCTCCAAGTAAAGGTTTGTCTAACGAACATTTGTTAAAACAATTCTATATGAACTTATAAAAAAAATAATAGATATATTTCGATAATTTGAAACTCGTAAATTTGAATCACTCGATAAAGTGATCATTTTTCCCCGGTCCCTGTTTGCCGTGTTATCCTGAATTTTGTCTTTCCTAATTTTCTACATTACAAAATCATCGTTTTATCTAGTGAATATTTTTACCGGTCCCTTGAAAAATACTCGATAAGTTAAATAAAATCATGGTCGTTTATGGAAGATGGACGAAGTTCCCGGAGGTCATCTTGGGCAAGCCCCCGCGAGGCTTTTTTCTTGTCTACTTGGCAAGCTGTGTCACCAACTCTGCCCCCGCGCGCCAGGACCTCTTGACCCTTCTGCCCCTCCGATTGGTCGGTGGGTACTTGGACTGTCCATCCGGCAGGCGGACAATTACATTCTCTCGACAGGGGGTGGGGGGGCCGACGATTACATTCTCTCGACAGGGGGTGGGACAGCCTATCTGTCGCATGGTGGCGCTGCTTGCGAGTTAAATATACAAATCTGCAAATAACTCTAAGGATATTCAAGATATTCAAGAATTTATTTTTCAGAAACCTTCCCAGTACTATACTAAATAACTTCCCAAAGTTTCATGGCGTTCCAATGAGTTGTTTGGTCAGGCATACAGGACACACACAAACACACACACGCATACATTCATATATATATATATATATATATGATACATTTTGAATGATAGAATGTAAATTTTATTTTTTTTACTGAAGATTTAACTAAATGATGTATGTAAATTTTTGTTTTGTTTAAAAAGATTTGAAAAAAATAAAGAGATTATTATTGAGGTGGAGACAGCCACAAACGACTGCTAATACTTTTTCACACATAGAATTACATCAGCTAGTCGACAGGATCGCTGCCTACGGGAATAAATTCGAAATGACATCGAATAAAGACTTGAAAACTTTACCGAAAGAAAAGGTTGTTACCGGAGCGAGAGTAGACATTTCAATTAAAGAAATTTTGCCGATTTTCAACCCGGATACAGGCCTTACGTATCAAGAATGGCGAAATATTTTTGAAAGGATAGTCAAGCTTCAAAGTATTTCAGAAAAGGATGCTCTATCAATGATCCCGAGCATTTTTAAAGGAAAAGCGTTAGAGATATACGCCTCGATGTGCCAGGACGTGTTTACGTTGGATGAACTTCATCAAGCTATGAATACATTTTTCCCGGTATCGACAAATGGAATGATGAGGCAGTTTTGGACTGAAAAGAAGCTACCATCGCAAACCCTTATGGACTTCTACTTTAATAAACCGAAATTGGCAAAAATATTGAATATAAGTTCAGGGCAGACCTTGGAAGCGCTTTCTTCGAATGTAAACGCAAATCTGAGACCATTTTTGATCGCTGCCAATCCAGCTAATCTGGACATGTGGATTAAGATTGCATCCTCCCTGGAAGAAGGATTTCGACAGGAAGAGACATCTTCACCCTTTAATGGTCCCAGATATCGACGGGACTTTCAAAATATCGACTCAAGGAATGCAGCGCCTTCACAGGATTCTCTTCCTTCAGGTGCCCGCCCCAGCAGAGAGGTTGGCGACCGACAAGAAACCCGGACGAAAGCAGTTTTACCAATACTTTCGAGGTAATATAGGGCAACAATGATAGTGCCCAGGAGTGATGAGTGACGTTGGGGTAGATTCATTACTCTTGGGAACCTATTTAGTACTTTTTGATTCAGGCAGTGACATTAATATTATTTCCGTACACCTATTACCTGAATGCCTTTTAGATAAGATAAATAACTCTGGCCAACAACACACAAACACACCTGATTTGATTAGCACTGTATCTAACCGTATTGGAATATTTGGACAAATTTGTTTAACGATCAGAATTGGAGATATAACTAACAATATGTTGTTCTATATTATTGATAATCCAAATTTGAATTTTATGATAGTATCCACTAAGTACCTGAAATATTTTAACCTATAGATTAATTTTGATGAGAATGTTATTATGCAAAATAATGTGTTTTTATCCAAATTTCAATATACATTTTCTAAAGATGAATTCAATGCTCTGCAATATTGTGATAACTCAAAAAAATATTTTGGTGTTTCTAATAATGTTAAATATTGTGAAAAACATAATTATTGTTTAAAACTTTCAGGAAAATGTGATCACATAAAAAAGTTACCTCTTTTAGATAAAACTATTGATCAATATAACATAAATGTCCCCTCTTGTTTTAAATCTTGTTGAAGTTTGAGATTGAAACAAGGAATAAAAGGATTATTTTTCCTGAATTTAGCATGGACCTGGCTGTTTCCACAATCGTACGATTGTCTCTTTCTATACGTCCTATCTGTTTGTGCACATAAGGTGCAGTGAACTCGTGAATTATCCCAAATCTTTTACATAAATCTGCAAAATTATCGCTTTTTAATTCTAGCGCATTATCAGTCCTAAGAACTTTTATCTTATTTCCAGTTTGAGTATAGATTAGAGTAGCATATTCTTTGAATATATCTAGCACATCTGATTTGTTTTTAATAAAATAAATATGGCGATAACCACTAAAGTAATCTTTAAATAAGCAGAAATACAGATATTTACTTAATGATTGAGTCTGCATTGGGCCACAAATATCAGCATAAATAAACTCACCTAGCTGGTAGTTTTTGCCATCTGAGGGATAGCACGACTTTCTATGGGCTTTTCCAAGTTGGCATCCTTCACAGAAGAAAAAATCTCCCTCTAAATCTTGAGGCTGCAGACCATCCACCAATCCTTTGGTCGCCATCTCTCGAAGTGTAGCAACTGGAAGATGCGCAAGTCTCTCGTGCCACAACTGAAGCTTGTTCTCGCTGGTGATGTAGCCTTGTGATGATGACGTAACCTTGAAGAGCATCCTGTAGAGGCCGTCATGACGCACTCCTACAGCTTTTAGGTCATTATCCATGAAGATCTGTAGCTTGTCATGTTTGATAGTGACGTTGAATCCTCTTCTTGTGGACGTAGAAAGGCTATACAATTTTTTGTTTAGTTGCGGCGAGTAGAGCACATTTCTTATGTACGTATTGTACCATCCACCGTCGACGTAGGCTTGAATCTCGATGTCTCCCATGCCTTCTGCAAGTAGTGTCGAGTTGTCTCCCAAGTAGATTGGATGATCACTGGTGAACGGCGTGTAGGTCTTGAACCACTCTCGTCGAAATGTCATGCTGCAGCTTGCACCGCTGTCAGCATACCAAATATCATTGGGCTCTACTTGATTATCGCACAAAATAAGTCCACAATCACTTGAACTTCCTTTTGAATCATGAAGATTTTTGACTCTATTTTTCTCATTAGCTAATCTTTTTCTACATTCGCGGCTCCAATGTCCAATTTTGTGACAATAGTGGCATTTAGTGTTCTTCTTGGCATCTTGAAAAGAACGTTGTGTATCTTTAGGCTTAGTTCGTGCTTGCCTGTGTAATAAGGCCTCATATTGTTTAGAAGAACCGCTTTGTTGATTCCTGGTTTCTTCAATCAAAAGTCTTGCAGTTAAATTGTTAAGAGTTTGAGCTTTCGGATCTAACGATTCCCACGCTGCAACAAAGTAGCGAAAAAAGAAACTAGGGTTATGGTTGGCGGTTGACGCCTAAACTTCGAGCAAAACAAAGGCTTACTCACTGCTGGCAGTTAATCCTTTTAGGCGCAGTGGAAGCGTGCTGGGCCCATAACCTGTTAAAGTTTGAGATTGAATCAAGGAATAAAAGGATTATTTATTAAACGAAGTAACTTAAAACAAGATGTTGAAGTAGCAACATTTTAAAGGCAAGTACATATAGGAAAGCAGAGACAAAGACTATATATATTGACGTCGACCGCAGCGCCGCCGCGGCCGTTGATTGGTCGATCCTCCAATACTCCACGCCAATCTTTGGATCGCTATTCCAACAAATCTAAACTCGTTTACCAACCAAACTTTCGACCCTTACCCTTGCCAAATCTAGAAGACAGCTATCTAAATAATGATGACAAACTTAAGAATAATCTCTACATTTTATTAAGTCGCTATAATGATATTTTTGGTGAAAACAAATATAATATTAGACCATTAAAAGTAGATCCCCCCAGGTTAAGACTCAAAGATAAAACTCCTGTTTGTCTCAGACCTTATCGATATAATCCCAGGGACACCGAAATAATTAAGGAACAAATTAGGCAATTATTAAAATATGGGATTATAAGGCATGCTTCTTCTCCATATAGTTCGCCAGTAACTTTAGCACATAAAAAGGGAGAAAATGATAAATCTAGACTATGTATCGATTTTAGGAAATTGAATTCAAAACTGATAAGAGATAGTTTCCCAATTCCTTATTTGAAAATATCATCCAAAAGGTGCAAGGCTCAAAAGTATTCTCGTGCCTTGATATTCTAAGTGCATACTGGACTATTGGTTTACATGAAAAAGATCAACCTATTACTTGCTTTACCACCACAGAAGGTTCTTACAAATGGTGCAGATTACCATTTGGATTGCGGACATTTCCTGCTATTTTTAACAGGATCCTCACTTCCATATTGCAGAAATATGAACTTAAAAATATAATATCTTACTTTGACGATATATTGGTTTTCTCAAAAGATACCGAATCCCATTTAGAACACCTTGGGGAAATATTTGCAATCCTGCAAGAGGAAGGTATCCAACTTAGGAAAGATAAATGTTTGTTTTTTATGCAAAAGATAAATTATTTGGGTTACGAAATTTTTGGAGATCAAATCTCTCCTTCAAGTACTAATGTTGGTATAATTAAATCTTTGCCCCCTCCTCGTGATGTTAGATGCTTAAGGTCATTTTTGGGCAGCGTTACGCATTATGCAAAATTTATATATAATTTAACAAGTTGAGAGCGCCTTTAAATGATCTATTGAAAAAAGATGTGAAATTTACGTGGAGTGATGAGTGTCAGAGGAGTTTTGAAGCCCCTAAAGAAGCATTAGTTTCGAAACCAATACTCCAAATTCATACTCCATTATACTCCATTTTGCGACGCTAGTAATGCAGGTTTAGGAGGCGTACTTAAACAGGATTATCCTGATAGCACCTTAAGACCCATAGCGTTTTATAGTAGGGCTTTGAGGGGAGCAGAATCCAAGTATACAATAACAGAACTTGAATTATTGGCGATAATAGATACATGTTAAAGGTATCATCCCTATATTTCAGGTCAACATGTGATAGTTCATACCGACCATAAGGCATTAATTTGGTTAAATAATTTCAAACATACTAACGGTAGATTATTCCGATGGGCGCTAAGATTATCAGAATATGATTTGGAATTTAAATATAATAAGGGATGTGAGAATCATGAAGCCGACATGTTATCTCGACTGCCATATACCTGATTCTTAACTGTTCAAAATATAGAGCAAGAACAAAAATTATTTTTTAAGTTTTCATCTAAACTATATTTCATTAAAAACGGTATTACTTATATTAGGCTAAAAATAGAGATAGGATTTTAGTACCACCCTCCTTACAACAACAATTGATAAGTAGAGCTCACGAAAGTTTAGGACACCCCGGCATAAGTTCAATGGCTAGAGTTATCTCAACACAATATTATTTCAAAGGAATAATAGGACAAATAAAAAAGTATATTATGAAATGTAAAATATGTCAGTCTGTAAAGAAGCCAACTACACCTTCGTATGGACTCATGGTTAATTTACCACTAGCTGAGAAACCATTTGATGTAGTTGCCCTTGACAGTATTTTAGGATTAGGGGATTATAACAGTTACGATGTACTAGAGCGCCATCTGTTATCAAATTATAAAACTATTTTTGAGGCGTATTATTCTTTTTAAAATAAAACAATTTCTACTGTCCTTACTGCGATGAAAAAATTAAAGGGAGGGCCTGGCTCAACAGTGGTGAACCCTCCCAGCGGTTTCGCCAGTTTAATCTACCATACCGCTATTATATTGCATTTTTGGAACTTCCTTTTATAGGTGACCGTTGTAAGAATCTTGGAATGGGTATTTTAGAAGAACTATGGACATGCAATATAACAGCGGTATGGTAGATTAAACTGGCGAAACCGCTGGGAGGGTTCACCACTGATGAGCCAGGCCCTCCCTTTAATTTTTTCATCGCAGTAAGGACAGTAGAAATTGTTTTATTTTAAAAAGAATAATACGCCTCAAAAATAGTTTTATAATTTGATAACAGATGGCGCTCTAGTACATCGTAACATTATAGTTCTAATAAAAGACACAATTTGATATTTGCGGAAGAGCGATTGCTCGAAGCATATTATATATTTATAATTATATTTAATTCTGCTGTCCTAAAAGCTTATGTCCATAGTTCTTCTAAAATACCCATTCCAAGATTCTTACAACGGTCACCTATAAAAGGAAGTTCCAAAAATGCAATATAACAGCGGTATGGTAGATTAAACTGGCGAAACCGCTGGGAGGGTTCACCACTGATGAGCCAGGCCCTCCCTTTAATTTTTTCATCGCAGTAAGGACAGTAGAAATTGTTTTATTTTAAAAAGAATAATACGCCTCAAAAATAGTTTTATAATTTAAATTGGATTATAACAGTACAATGAATTGTCTTCATGTGATAGTTGATCATCACTCAAGATACATCTGGGCTTATCCTTCTAAGAGTACGTCTATAGCAACGTACATCAATATAATAAATCAGTTATTAAATGTAGGTAAACCAAAAATTATCGTTACTGATAGGCACCTTCATTTGTGTCCAAAAGGTTTAACAAATTTATACAAGAAAAAGACATAAAACACGTGATGACATCCCCTTCGCACCCACAGTGTAATGGTCTTGTAGAGAGGGCGAATGCGACAATTATCTCAAAACTTAGACTTCACCATCAACAAAATCCCAGAATACCATGGCCCAAATTATTACCAAAGGCCTTAGAAGAATATCGGAGTATTTCTCATTCCATAACTAAAATGCCTCCCGTTTATTTGCTTTTTGGTATAACGCCATCATATATCAATAAATTAACAAGAGCATATCCACCCATAGAAGAGGCTAGGAAAATTGCAAATGAAAATACCGAAAAATTACATCTTAAATTGGTAAAAAGATATAATGAATCCCATAAAACGCCTAATCTAAAAATAGGGGATAAGGTCCTTTATAAGATCCCTTACCAATCAGGTCAAGGTAAGCTCATGCCAGCCTTTTATCCAGAACCATACACCATAATTTCCATACCCTCACCACAAACCATAGAAATAGATAAGCCTTGCCAACCCGAAAATAAGCATGCAACAATAGTTAATATTTCTAAAGTAAAGCTCTGGGATCCGGTAACTGAAGATAATACTGAACCACCATTCCCATTTCAGGAAGAAGAGGATTTGGAAGGATGCTTGGGTTTCGAACCTAACAAGCAAGCTTCCACCGATAGTCCTCAGGTTTTATTCTCTTCCATTAAAGAAAAAAAAATCCAGATCACCCCACAGAGCCCCTGGAGAAACTACTGCCGGTTTCGGGAAAATAACAAAAAAGTTGCCCTGGA
Source organism: Cordylochernes scorpioides (assembly GCA_030710605.1). Classification (NCBI taxonomy): domain Eukaryota; kingdom Metazoa; phylum Arthropoda; class Arachnida; order Pseudoscorpiones; family Chernetidae; genus Cordylochernes; species Cordylochernes scorpioides. The sequence goes on along the minus strand of CP092867.1, from coordinate 72,028,457 downwards.
ATGGGATTTTACATGGAGAGTGTCTCCATAGACATGTAATGTCCATATCATTTTTTTCCTGCCTATTGTTATTTAGGTTTTGTATGGCCACCTTTTCCTGTGATTTTCCCCAACTAACAGGCTTTGGTCGCCTTTTACCTCTAACAATATGGTTACTTGTGTAATATAATTTTTTGCAATGTATCTTATCCTTTACCTTCCATCCCCTCCCAACCTCCGTTGAGAAAAAAAAATAATACATTTTTTTTTGTGGGGGGTAGTGATACATTTTGAATGATAGAATGTAAATTTTATTTTTTTTACTGAAGATTTAACTAAATGGTGTATGTAAATTTTTGTTTTGTTTAAAAAGAATTGAAAAAAAATAAGGAGATGATTATTGAGGTGGAGACAGACACAAACGACTGCTAATTCTTTTTCACACATAGAAATACAACATATATATATATATATGAAAAAAATAGTACAAATGTAACATTGTACTTGGATAAGGTGCGTAAATTAAGAAAAAGGCATCTCCTTATCGTGCAACTGAAAGTTGCTGATGGCTGGCGCCATCTATCAGAATAAATATCAACTATTCTCGTTGATTTTTAATTATTCCAGAATTGGCCAAATACCCATTATTGATTAATCAAGAAAAGCTAACCACGGACGCGTTTCGGGCTGTTGGCCCTCATCAGCGTGGTGCAAGCTGTACCTCAACGACCAAAAAATTGGTCATTAAGGCATCTTGAAAAATCATGAAACGGGTAGTTAAGGCCAGAATTGCGTGAGGACGCTACACAATGTGAAAAAATAGTACAAATGTAACATTGTACTTGGATAAGGTGCGTAAATTAAGAAAAAGGCATCTCCTTATCGTGCAACTGAAAGTTGCTGATGGCTGGCGCCATCTATGGAATAATTAAAAATCAACGAGAATAGTTGATATTTATTCCGATAGATGGCGCCAGCCATCAGCAACTTTCAGTTGCACGATAAGGAGATGTATTTTTCTTAATATATATATATATATATGAATTCCCTGAAAATGACTCAAAAACCTATAAGACTGATGATTCAAACTGGGATAAATGGCATAATAGACTCTGTCACATAAATAAACATTATATGCACCTAATGAAACAATACTCTTCAGTTTACAATTTCAACTACAATGAAGCCAACATTCCTGAACAATGTATTAACTGCACAGGGCAAAAAGCACTAGATTATCATTTAAGGAGATGAAATACAACCAGTTAAAGAATCAACTAGATTTTCTACACCTTGATCTTATTGGACCTATCAAAGAACTATCCATTGGTAAAGCAAAGTATATATTGACAATAGTTGATGATTATTCAGGAATATTATTTGTTCAATTTTTAAAGTCTTAATCAGAAACATCCCAAATATTTAAAAGTTTTATTGAAAGAATGGAAAATCAAACTTAAAGGAAAATTAGAAGCATCAGAACAGACAATGACACTGAATTTGTAAATAATGAAATGGCTACTTATTTGAAAGGTAAGCTAATTCAACACCAAAGGACAACATTTTCTCTCCACAACAGAATGGAAAAAAGCAGAAAGATTCAATAGAACTTTAATTGAAGGAACTAGAGCTCTCTTAATTGAATCTCAACTACCAACAAAATTCTGGGCAGAAGTCATGAATATTTTGAATATGTAAAAAACAGAACATCATCTAAAAACAATGAAATATTTACACCAGAAGAACTATTTTCTAATAGAAAACCTACTGTATCCCATTTAAAAATATTTGGATGTCATGCTGAAATTTTTATACCAAAGCATAAAAGGTCAAAACTTGAATGTACCACACAATCTGGCATATTTGTTGGTTATTCTTCAAAAAGGAAGGCTTACAGAATTTGTGACCCTAAAGACTTTTCAATTACTGAGTCAAGAGATGTGAAATTCCTTGAAGACAAGAAGGGTGCAGCACTTCTTGATAATGATAACACTACTAAGACTCAAGATTATTCCTTGATAGAAATATTTGAAAATGAAAACAGTGAAGAAACATTTCCATTGCAAGAGCCAGAAGATGTAGCATAAAGCCAAGAAGAAAATCTTATCTCTCCCAATCAAACATCACCAAGATACAATTTAGGACGATATGTAAGAGACCAAATTTACTATGAACTTTCTTCAGATGAGGAACCTATATTTGACAATGAAGACAAAGATCCTATCTATAAACCAGATGAAGAGTCATTCAAAGTTTCTCATGGAGACTTAATACCATCTTCCTATGAAGAAACTATTTTTAATCCAGAATCAACTTTATGGAGACAAGCAATGAATAACGAAATACATTATCTTAAAGACCATCATGTATGGAACCTTATTGAATTACTTCAAGGTGAAAAACCTATCAAATTCAAATGGGTATTTTCAAAGAAAATTGATCCCCTAACAAATAAGGACATTTTCAAAGCAAGACTTGTTGCTTTGGGATGCTCTCAGAAATATGGGACAGACTACAATGAAACATTTTCTCCAGTCATTTATTTATTTATCAAATCAGACGCGATATCCCTACAAGGGATGCTTGCTTCAATAACAACACTAAATTCAGTTACTTTATTACATAAAAAAATAAATTAAATAATTACAAGATTTGAAAAGATAAGAAAGAGGACATTAAAATCATTCTTGATTTTACATCACAACCAACAAAATAAATAAACCAAAAACATACAAATAGGTAATAATTAAGGTTTTTTTAACCAAGAGAGAAAATCATAGATATATTTACAGAATTTTCTAAATTTAAAATACGAGTCCTTACTATTTACAAACTTAAAAATATCCTTGTATTCGATGTTTTCCCGGTTTCTGTAGTTCTGGAAGATTGGGCACTCAAGAAGCAGATGTCTGGAATACTGCTTCCTCTTTCCACATAAGCATCTCGAATCGTCTATAGCTCCTATTCGAAACAGAAAATCTCCGAAATTTCCATGACCAGTAACGAATTGCACATTGTAAAAGTCAGGGCGGAAATATCCTGGAATGCCCAAAGGGAAAAAGAGACGAAAGTGATCACTTGTATTAGAAAACATATCTTCCATTCTTGTTCTTAAAAATCTATTTATTATTGAAGGAGAATGTGAACTGAACGTTCGTTGGTCTTCCTCGCTTAGTTGATCCAATTCATATTTAATCAATCTTGATTCGATAAAATCAGTCAGGAATGGGATCTCTGCCAGACAGTGGACACAATTTGAGCAAGATGTTTTAAACGATCTAGTAGCCCAAAGAACAATTTGGTATTGCATCGAATTTAATTTCTGTTTACAGCGGTTATTTATTTGGTAAAACCAAATTTCAGCTCCATATGTTAGAATAGGTCTAATTAGCGTCTTATACAAAATTAACCTTTAATTAGAGTTTATACCCCATATTTTGCCGCTGAGGGAAAAAAACAGATTTTTCATGCGATGAGCTTTATGCAAAATCTCATTGATGTGCGGGGTGAAATTTATTGTTGTTTTGAACCTATGATTAGATAATTTCATTCCCAAAATTTTGATTTCATTTAAAGGCTTTATGACGGTTTTTTGAAATTCCAACTGGAACCTATGTAAATTGTGAAAGTGAATCAAGTTTGTTTATTCTGGATTTATTTTTAACTTGTTTGAGCGAAACCATTGAGTGACATAGTTTAGAGTGTTCACTAACTCAGTTTTTAGACCCTATAAATTATAATGCCAACATATAATAGAGATGTCGTCCGCGTAGCAAATAATTTAAGCGTTTGTTGATTAAAAATTCATTAAAATATCGTTTAGCAAGATGTTCCATAATAACGGTGACAGTAATGAAAACTGATTCTTTTAGAACCCTCCTAGCCTATGCCACAATTATGGACTATGAATATCACCACTTTGATGTTGAAACTGCCTTCTTGTATGGAAAACTAACAGAAACTATCTATATGAACCAGCCAGAAGGATACCAAAGACAAGGTAAAGACATTGTATGTAGTAAACTTAACCAAGCACTTTATGGACTAAAACAGAGTGGCAGAATAGGTATGAAACTTTTACAAATAATCTTTTTGAAATAGGCTTCACTCAACTATTATCTGATAAATGTATTTTCACTTATAAAATTAACAATTCATGTTTACTTTTAGGATTGCATGTTGATGACATGATAATAATAAATTAAGATCCTGTAATTTTGCATGCTGTAATCCAAAAATTAGATTTACACTTTAAAATCAAAGAAAGTTTTAAAACTTTCAAAAAATCAGGTATGGAAATTATTAGAGAGGATGATAGACTAGTTTTAAAACAAAATTGTTACATAAATAAACTTAAGAGAAATATTACATGCTGGATTGCAAGCATATCTCAACTCCATTAGATCCTAATACCAATTTAGATAATTATAATAATTGTAAAGAAGTTAATAGGAAATTATATCAAGAACTAATTGGGGATCATTACTATACCTATCAACAAAATCTAGGCCTGATATTGCTTTTGCAGCTACTATATTGAGCAGATTCATTCAAAGCCCAAGAGAAATACACATGGGTGCTGCTAAAAGAATAATTAGATACTTAAAGGGCACTAAACAATATGGATTGATATATTTTAGGGAGATATACATATAAAGGCATATTCAGATGCTTCATAGAATTGTGGTAGAGAGATCCACTATTTCAAAATCAACTACAGGATTAACTTTTTATTTAGGTAAAAATTTAATTTCATGGTCAAGCAAAACCATTCCTAACACATACCTTTCAACTTGTGTAGTGAAATACAAGGACTACTTCAATGTGTAAAAAAGGGTATTTATATTTAATATCTTTGTGAGGAAATTACCACAACAGTTATTATGTGACAACCAAACATCAATATTTTTGACTAAACCTGGTCAAACTACAGATGATTCTAATCATCTAGAAGACAATATTTCTTATATGTTAGTTAAGGTTTTAAAGAAGAAAAAATTGTTTAACTTATGTCGCTATTTAATTTCCAAATTAATAGCATTTAATACCCTCATGTATGTGTAAAACTACCTATTTGTTTTTATATAATTTGCGTGTTTACATTACTTTATTATTATTCTTGGTTAGGCTTAAATTTTGCTAACACAAGTGTAAACAAAGGGCTAGCTGAAAAGCCAAAAGTTATGAGCGCCACCTTGTGTTAAACAAATTCATTATGATATATTCGTATGACGTAATGCCACTGTGCGCTCTCGATGGACAATTGTAGATACATATTTTTATAAAATTTGAGGGGAAACTGTTGGAATATTTAATTTTATGAAAAAAAAAATATATATATATATATGTTATATTGTTGCAATGTACCGACGTATGGATGAACTGGCAGTCGTGTACGTGAGGCGAGTGTTGATGATCTTCCCACACGCGGACAACAAGAAGCAGAGCCAGGGCTAGATGTTAGCACAAGGAGGGATCGGGGACAGCCCACGGGACAGAGGTAGAGGCCATGACACTAACTTGGATGCTTATGGAAGGAGAGACTGTGTGTGAGTGCCAGCCTGAAGCGGACTGCCGAGAAACACCCCCTAGAACATCTGCTAACCCCCTGCCAAAACATGTCCTGCTTACAGGGGGGTCTCTATAAGAATGTCCTTCGGGACCCCACATGGGCTGGGCGTTGCCTTTTTCCACCCCTCTGTCCCTGCTGCCACCAGCTGGCCGCTTTCTCTTTGGATATTTATTTTGACGTCACCAATTTTAGTTTATATACAAAAAGGGTGTACAGGTTATATTAATAAAGATATAGCATATATACAAAATATGGAGGTGGTAGCAAATAGAAAGTGTAATTATTATAGAGTTTAAAATATACGATAGAATGTGCCCCTGGTGATGAAGGTTTGTTTGGGGGAAATGACCTAACAAACCTATTATAAAATCAAAAGAAATAATTTGGGCACAAATTAGTTAAAATTATTATAAGTATAGGATAATAAAAATGACAATAATCAAATGATGACGTCTCAATAAGATATAGAATATGACGAAAGAAAAAATACATGAGAATAAATGATAAAATGGAGAAAATATGCAAGATAAAATTTGAAATGCAGTAAAAGTAATTTACTTATAGAAAAAAAATAGAACGCTTTGAATGAAAAAATAACTAAAAGAAAAGCATAAAACTATTAAGTTGAACTAAGATTATAAGTTGACGCAGAGGGTTAATGAGGGTATATGGGATGTCTGAGTATGTTCCTGCAAAGAAATAGCTTAATGAGGTCTGCAATGCAGTACGAACTTGTGTTAGTGAGGTACTGTTTTCATTAACAGAACGTTCCTGATGTTTCGTTTGCATCATCAGTTCAGACTAGCAGGGAGAGGTATGTAGGTTGAAGAATGTGGAAAGGGAAAGGTAAACGCAAGAGATGTACTGCTGCCAAAAATGATGGTACCCGGCTTGTATGATGAAAAAAAATGATAAAAATTATGAACCGGGTAAAAAAAGAAGAAAAAAAAAATCTAGCTGGGTGTCCTGAGCTCACTATTGGGAACGATATAGGGAGGAAGGATGTTTCCAGTTGGATTAATAAAATAAATTCTGGCGAGCAAGAATCTCTTGAGGGGAATATATGAGATTTGGGAATGAAGAAAGGAAAGCTGCAAGACTTGTTCTGTTGCCAATGATAATTTTACCCGACTTGAATGGTAGAAAAAAAAAAGAAAAAAAAAGATGATTGGTAATGATGAGCCAGGTGATAAGAAAAATAATCTAGCTGGGTATCCTGAACTCACTATTGGTAATGATATAGCGAGGAAGGATTTCTCAGTTGGATTAATCAATGAAAAAAAAATTGGCGAATAGGGAACCCTTGGGGCAATGCACGAGAAGGTATGGGCAGGGGAGGTTAGAATACGTCAACGATAAAATTTGAAAAACGAAATAGATAAAATATATAAATTCAAAAATATCTTAATAGTTTAATTTTAAAAAAATATTAATGTTGTCAAAATATTAAAAGTTTTAAAATGATTAGAAAGATGGTTGAAGTTATAATATGTGTGTAAGCCTAGAGATGATGAAGATTACGATTTGAAGAAAAAAAAAGAAATAATTAGTTGTTGATGGCTGACGGCATTGCTAATGAATGGTTAAATAAAACGCATAATAATAATAATGAATAATATAATTGATTAAGGTTAAAATGTTTCATACACATCTAAAGTTATAATAATTGAAATAGTAATAGGGCAGTAAAATAATGAACTTAATGGATTTACAATAAAAATGTTATTGCTATAAAAATGGAATCGAATGAGTAGTTAATTCCGAGCGAAAAAAAACAGAGATAGTGTTACAATAAGATATTTCTATAGAGAAAATTATCCTACCAGATGGATGTCTTGAATGGGTCTTGTGGAGTCGCTTGCGATGAGGCTTGGTGATCACATTTTGCGGTGTTTGCCATGGCGCATCGTCGGTGCTGGTTGGCGGGGCAATGCCAGGATTCTTCGATGGATCTTGTCTGCCTGTTCGAGCCGATTAAAGAAGGTCCTCGTGGCGCAGGAGTTGTCGATTGGGGCGATGATGACCTTCTCGGTGTGAGGTACGACTTGTCCTCGCATGGCGTCTTTGAGAGGGACCACTGGATCGTCAAGGTGGAGGGCAAGTAGAAGGAGCATCCACACGAATGCGCCGTTGACCACAGTTGCCGCTGTCATCCTCTGCATGCCGCTGTCCTCAGTTATCCTGTCGACTTTCTGTAATATTGTTGCAATGTGCCGACGTATGGATGAACTGGCAGTCGTGTACGTGAGGCGCGTGTTGATGATCTTCCCACTCGCGGACAACAAGAAGCAGAGGTAGGGCAAGATTTTAGCACAAAGAGGGATCGGGGACAGCCCACGGGACAGAGGTAGAGGCCATGACACTAACTTAGATGCTTATGGAAGGAAAGACTGTGTGTGAGAGCTAGCCTGAAGCGGACTGCTGAGAAACACCCCCTAGAACATCTGCTGACCCCCTGCCAAAACTTGTCCTGCTTACAGGGGGGTCTCTATAAGAATGTCCCTCGAGACCCCACATGGGCTGGGCGTTGCCTTTTTCCACCCCTCTGTCCCTGCTGCCACCAGCTGACCGCTCTCTCTTTGGATCTTTATTTTGAAGTCACCAATTTTAGTTAATATACAAAAAGGGTGTACAGGTTATATTAATAAAGATATAGCATATATAGAAAATATGGAGGTGGTAGCAAATAGAAAGTGTAATTATTATAGAGTTCAAAATATACAATATATATATATATATATATTAAGAAAAAGGCATCTCCTTATCGTGCAACTGAAAGTTGCAGATGGCTGGCGCCATCTATCGGAATAAATATCAACTATTCTCGTTGATTTTTAATTATTCCAGAATTGGCAATTCTGGAATAATTTAAAAAATCAACGAGAATAGTTGATATTTATTCCGATAGATGGCGCCAGCCATCTGCAACTTTCAGTTGCACGATAAGGAGATGCCTTTTTCTTAATTTATGCACCTTATCCCAGTACAATGTTACATTTGTACTATTTTTTCATATATATATATATATATATATATATATATATTCTTTAAAACAATAATAAACAATAAGAGGAGCTTCTTGTGTAAATTTTCTTTAATACCGCTAGCTTTCGAACAGAACGTTCTTCAACGGGCGTGAATAGTAATAGTAGTTTTTTTTTTTACTATCCACGCCCGTTGAAGAACGTTCTGTTCGAAAGCTTGCGGTATTAAAGAAAATTTACACAAGAAGCTCCTCTTATTGTTTATTATTGTTTTAATGATCTTGATTTTAAGAGTTTAATTTCTACATATATATATATATTCTGTGAGATTGGATATGATAACCTAACAAATATAAAAAAGTTGTTATTGTTAAAAGTGACAAACAAAAACTTTATTTAAAATAATATAGCCACTATTATCTTTTGTATTTGTTGTGTTTTCCTATTGTAATGTATGTATATTAAATTATACATTTAAATGAGAAGTCTGTCAATCATCAAAAAACAACAGTTAAATCTTTTAGATGTTACCGAGCCGCAAAGTTTTGAAGAAGCAGTCCAATCTCCCGAAGCCGTATATTGGAGAAAGCAATGGACGATAGCATATAGTGCTTCAGGAACGAGGCACTTGGGAGTTATCATCATTACCGCTACAATGAAACCGAATAGTAGAAGATGGGTGTATAAGCTGAAGACAAATGAGAGCGGAAATGTAGAGAGTTTCAAAGCACGTTTAGTAGCTAGAGGTTTCTCACAGAAAGAAGGAATCGATTATCAGGAAAGGTATGCACTTGATATCAACTTAGCTGTAATCAGAGCTTCGATAACGTTAAGTTTGAATCTTAAATGGTACAACAGACAATTCGACGTAGATAACGCTTATCTATATGGCAACTTAGAATATACAGATATACATGCTTTTGCCAGAAGGAGTCGAGAGGAAAGATAATGAGGTCTACAAACTGCTTCGACCTATTTACGGTCTGCAACAATCAGGGCTGAATTGGAATTTAACACTCGATCATGCTTTACAAGAAATGGGATTTACAAGAATAGGTATCCGGTAATTGTATTTATACTTATCTGGATAAGGCAATTATTGCCGCTTATGTAGATGACCTGACCTTATTTAGTGAGAGTGAAGAGACTATACAGAATATAAAACGGAAAATTAATGAAAGGGTCAGAGTTAAAAATTTGGGAGAGATCAGGAATTTCTTGGGAGCTTAGATTGCCTATCCAGATGAGGAGAGTGTAGTGTCAAATTATATTGACAAATATTTGCACGCTTATTTTATCCTATTTTTTTAGTGCGAAGAACGTTGTTTTTATTAGATAAATAAACCGATCTCTCAAGCATTCTAATTGGACGAATGTGGCCATGTTTGTACATAAAAGAGGGTTGAAACAGATGCGAGGAATCGCAGAGTAGTGTTCAAGTGAAGACGCTTAAAGCGTTCTCTGTGTGCTTATCTGGTTACCTCCTCGCATACCCGTGAAACCTCGGTCCGCTCCTTATCAACGCTGCAAATAAAAGATAAGTACTGCTTTTATTTTATTTAACAAATCGTGTTTTTTTATTTACCCCCTTTTTGTTGTTGGTGTTGTACTTTTGAATGTACCTTTTTATGTGTTTAAGTCACTCTTACTGTAGTAGTCCCTAGTTTATTGTTTTTTGTGTGATAACCCGTAATAGAAACTTTTGTCAGTAGTACCATCTCAAAGAACGTATGTTAAATCAATCTTACAAAAAATCAACATGATTGATTGTCGCCATGTATCCACACCATTAAACATTAGTTTTCCAATATCAAAAAGAGATTGCCCCACAGATAAAGAAGAGAAAGAGAGGATGAAGGCTATTCCATATAGGGAACAAATCGGGTCGCTCCTTTATCTTGCGAATTGTACTAGGCCAGACTTAATGTTTTCTGTTACGAGATTAGCTCAATTCGCCAGAAATCCTGGACGTCGACATTGGCAAGCTTGGAATAGTTTTGAGATGGCAGGTAGCAGTGAGATGGGCCTGTAGCTTGTAGATTCATTCATGGATTTTCCTTTTTTAAACATGGGACAGATAATGGACGTTTTTCATCTGTCAGAGAAGTGGGCAAGCTGCAGAGAGGCGTTAAAGATTTCGGTTATTGATGCTAGTATGTGATTAGGGAGCAGTTTGAGAGTTTCATTAGGCAATTCGTCGATTCCTGGAGCTTTTTTTTTGGTAGATTTCCAATAAACGCTTTTATTTCACCAATGTTTGTTGGTTCTAGTCCTGTTTCTTTTTTTTTTTTTCATGTATGAATTCACACGTTTGATATATGTACGAGTAGGTTTGGAGTGGGATGTAAAGGGATTGGGGGTGAACTGGTTTTCATAGTTGTTGGCAAATGATTCAGCTGCTTCTTCTGTGGTTTGTGTTTGCCCATTGTTTGTCTTCAGTGTTATTTCTTGTTTTTCAGAGTTAGATAATCGTTTGATGGCTTTCCATTAGGTTTGGTCCGTGACTTTCAAGTTTTCAATAAAGTGGTCACAGCTAGTGTTATTGTGCTCTCTTGTAAGTTTCTGTGATTCTTTCCGGGCCGTCATGTAGGCTGATTTATCTCGGGGGTCGCAGGTTTTTTTTTTTTCTTAGTCTGTTGGTGGATCGTATTTTTTATTCAATGTGAGGTGGATATCTTCGTTCTAGTTCAGGGTCCTCATTTATTGTTGAATCTTTCAAATTTTGCACCATTTGTTCTTCAATGTGTGTAATGGCCTCGTCTATTTTTAAAGATGTGTCTAGGATCAGTTCAGGAGGTTCAGCGATTTCCATTTTGTACTTGAAAAGGGCCCAATCTGTAATTTTGACTTTTGTATTTGAGTAGGAGATTTTGAAATACTTTAGCACAAGTAGTACTGGGAGATGATCAGAGGTTAGTTTGTGCAGGACTTTAGAGTATGCGCGCTTTGGGAGATGTTTTTGTGCACTGCGATGTCAATGATATCTGGAGGTAAGTCGTGAGTAGGTTCGTCGGGGTATCTTACATCTAAGAACATAACGTTAATTGCGTTTTGGAGCCTTCTCCGCTTGGGTTAGTGGTGGTGGAACCCAAGGCAGGATGTTTGCAGTTTAGGTCCCCTGCTATGATGGTCGGTGTGTCCGATGAAAAAAATATTATAGATATCGGTTTGATCTAGATAGGTGTTTGGTGGTTTGTAGCAAGAATACAGGTTCATATTTAACACGTTTTTGGTTTTGATAGAAATTCCTGTTGTTTCCAGGCTTGAAGTGGTGGCATGAATAGGTGCATGGCTGTACTTCTTTTGGATGAATATTGCAGTTCCACCACCTTGACCGGTTAGTCTGTCGTTGCGGAGGGTGATGAAGTTTTGAATCCTCATTTTATGGCACAGCTTAAGCCAGATTTCTGACACTAGGGCGATGTCTATGTCGTGATCGTTCAGGAATTCTGAGAATTGTTGTTTTTGTTTCGGAGACTACACGCGTTCCAGTGAACGATTCGAAGGCTATTTTTATAAATATTTTTGTAATTAATTTACATCTAATGGTGTCTACAACGTTTTTCATGATGTTAGCTATTATTTCAGGGTCACTGAGAGCCTTTTTAATAGCGCTCTCTAGTTGGTTGACCTTAGTGGCTGAAGGAGGATTGGGACGTTCTTTATTGACATGTGGAGTTTTGTTCTTGTTTTGAATGGGTTGGGGAATTTCAGAAGGGTGTGGAGAGAGACCTGTAGGATTGGATTTTTTTTCTGTATTGGGGTTTGGTTTCTGATTATTTTGGGTTTGGGGCACTCTATTTATCTTTCTGTATAGTGGGCAACCACACCAACTTGCTGTATGCTGACCCTGGCAGTTAGCACATTTAGGTGGGACTACCTTTTCTTTGGTGCATTCGGCTGTGAAATGATTTTCTCCACATTTCACACATTTGGGAGTTTCCCTGAATTCAAACTGAGAGTGTCCAAAGTTTTGGCACCTATGGAATTGTCCGGGGCCTTTAGGAACCCTGTAGGCCTCGACTATGCACTTCATGTCGCAGAGATCTGTGATATTGTAAATTTATTTATCCCTTGCGGTCTTAGGAAGTGTTACCTGAATTAGTGGGAGTTCCTCCTTTGTTCTTGATTTTCGTAGTCTTGCAAGTTTGGACCTCTCGAAACCCTTGTTTTCCAGATCCTCTTGTATTTCGGGAATGGTGATGCAACGGTCGAGACCTCTGATGACCACTCTAAGGCTCTTTTCGTCGTCTAAGATCTTGAAGTGGAAGGTGTAGTGGCGATCTTTCAACCACTTGGTAGCTGTCCAGTAGTCTGATATTGTATGAGTCTGAACGTTGATATGTTGACCTGATGTGTAAAATTCTGGCTTTTGTTTTGTACATTTGACCAGACCATCTCTAAGGCCTGACCATTTCTTTACCCCGCTTATTTTAATTGGTGGTATTCTGATTTTATGGTTAGGGGTGGGGTTGTTAGGTTTGTTATTCGTTGTTTCATTAGGTTTCTTTGATGGGTTCGAGTTTTTAAGTTTTGTTCATGATTTGGCATTTTGTTTGGTGTAACATCAATTTACATTTCGACTGTTTCTGCTTCATGAAGTTTTTCAGGCTGTTTCTTTTGTAATTTTGGTGTAGGATCACCTTGTGACCTTTGGTTGGCGCACCAGGTTATTATTTGCGTTGTTGTTTCTTTTGCGGCTACTGGTGATTTCCTCTTGGGCGCTTCGCGGGAGCTTTTGTAGTATCGTGTTCTAGGTAGTTTGAGCGCAGTTCGCGCAGTTCCCCTTCTTAAAAGTCAATACAAATTATTAGCTCGGCAAAGGTGGTTTCGACCGCGCCGTAGTATTTTTTCAAAGCTTGAGAATCTTCTTCATTTTTTTAATTCTGGGCATTATGGCAGTTTCCAAATTGAATATTTACGGGTACCTAACGGGTATTTGGGGTTGGTAAAATTAGTGTTGGGGACTTCAGGTGCAGGGAGGTCTTCCATGGTTCGGGTTTTCGCGCGGGACTCATTATTACTGGATTTCTCACTGCGAGACGACATAGAACATTTTAAAACTTTAATAATATTACAATTTAATAATATTAACACAAAGCAATAACGCGCCCTCTATACATGTATTAAGAAACGGGTCGTGCGTTGTGTGTAAATGGATTTATAAATGAATAAATTATTTAAAATGTGTGTGCCTTTATATATAATTAATTCTTAAATTAAGTTCCTAGCGACTCATAAAGGTGGTATCAGCTCGTTTGAAAGCGATATAATTTGAATAGTGTGATCAACAATTTCCAAGAACCTTAATTATTTAAAGAAATTCAAAAGTGTGTGTGTGTAATTGGAATTTATATCTATAATAAATTTCTCGAAATTATCACTCTAACATCCAAACGCAATCTTTTCATTTTCATATTTTCATACAATCTTTTTTCAAGATATCAAACAGCTCTGAAAATCCTAAATTTCTAGGGTTCTTGAATATTTAATCAACATATATAGTCACGACCGTCTTTCCTCAATTCCTCATGTCACGGATGCGCGCGCATCATCATTATGATCATTATCTTCTATAGAAGCTTCTATCTTTATAATTATGTATATTTAAAAAAAGTCAATTCGCTCGCGCCTCTTGCGGTGAAAATGAGGGGTAATACCAGCTGTCCTAATGTACATGTAAAGTTTGGAGCGGGACGTTTCACAAGAGTGACATCCACGGCTCCAATTTATATTTGTAACAAATAGTATTGGAATAAAAACATTCAATCGGGTAAAACACGGGCGTTGCCCGGGTCATTCGTCTAGTATATATATAGTCACGACCGTCTTTCCTCAATTCCTCATCGGCTGCTGTCACGGATGCGCGCGCATCATCATTATCATTATCTAATTATAATAATAATAATAATAATTATTATTATTATTATTATTATATATAGTCACGACCGTCTTTCCTCAATTCCTCAATTCCTCATCGGCCGCTGTCACGGATGCGCGCGCACAAGGAGGTCACGTGCTCGCCGGCAGCCAACGGGCGCGCGCCGCCGGCATTACGTCATAGATTATAAACACAAGGTAATAAGGCCAAATAAAAAAAATAGTGTGTGATAAGGCACAATTTGGATTATCTACTTATATAATTGCCTTATTCTGTCTGTGTGAAGTTTACTGTGTGAAGTTCATGGATAGAATTTGGTCAGAATGGATAAAATAAAAAAAGTGTCAAGGGTTGGGAATCGAACCCACGACCTTCCGCTTACCGGGCAGATACCATGACCACTAGGCTACCTTGGACATATTTTTCGTTCACATTTTTATTTTTATATTTTCAAGACACACACAGTTTGGGGCGGGACGTTTCACAAGAGAGACATCCACGGCGCCAATTTATAATTGTAACGAATAGTATTTTAATTAAAACATTTTTAAAATATATACGCACTCGGGTAAAACCCGGGCGTTGCCCGGGCCATTCGTCTAGTTTTTTTTTCTATATTTCAGTTATAGAGTCTAATCGACGTCCTGTTGATACTTTTTTTATTTTAGGCTAAGGAAAAGGGTCGTTGAGATCTGTTGTAATAAGGCAATTCCGCGTTTCGTCAAATAGAACTGTTCTATGAAGGCTTTCAACTGTTCATTGTAAATATGCAACAGCCAATTTCTTAATGATGCCATTTTTCGGGTGGTACCTTACAAACAGCCTCCCTTTGAAGTCACAATATATCAAAGTAGTACGAACTGATCTTCGGACATGAATTCACATTCAATCCCATTGAAGAAAGTGATTAGGAGGGACTTAAGCTTTGATTTGATCATCTTAGCTTTCTTGACCTTCGGTTCCCGAAGCTCTAGCTACTGGATTGATTACCCCCTGTCATTGGACCATGTACACCTATGTTTAATTCTCAATGATGATAATGTTAAACTAATTATGATCAGAATTAAATATTTCGACATATTTCCTCTCTCTGCACTTTCTGTTAATTTTTCAAGAAGAAAAAAAATTGCCGAGGATCGTGTACGATTAAGATAATTATTTTTAAAGAGATTTGAGATGTTCTAAAAGAATTACCCGAGTCTTCCGATAGGTCTTTGAAAATTATTCTTGAACTTTCTTTTATAGGTGACTTGGTTTCAGGTTAATTTTGGCAGTTTCTTATCGATAAAGACTTCCTACTGTGTAGATCAACCTTGATCTTAGTTTAAATAGGTGAGCCATTCAAATTTCCTATTTATGATAGGAATATTCTTTAAAACAGGTTTCAATAGTTTCAACTATATATATTCGAAATTTGATTTCGCTATATCAAAGCAAAACTCCATACAGGTTAATTGTTTTCCATACGGCCCACACATAAGTTTGGAAATGTTATAAGCGAATTTCTACATCCCTTAAAACGTAAATACGTGCATCTGTGTGACCAATTTTTCTTTATGTGTAGATAATGTTTTATCCATAAGAACATTTCCTCATTGTTAATATTTGATGATTTATTTCTTAATTATTGGTTATATATGTTATAAATTCAATTTTGTTAAAAAGAATAGTAATTCTATATAGCGCATGTACCCTAAATATTGTATATATTCCTTATCCAACTTGTTGAAGTTTGAGATTGAATCAAGGAATAAAAAGATTATTTATTAAACAAAGTAACTTAAAACAAGATGTTAAAGTAGCAAAATTTTAAAGGCAAGTATATAGGGAGGCGAGAGACAAAGACTATATATATTGACGTCGACCGCAGCGCCGCCGCGGCCGTTGATTGGTCGATCCCCCAATGCTGCACGCCAAATTTTGATCGCTATTCCAACACTCCCTCTCGATCCAAAATGTTCAGTAGACCTCTTAAGTAGTGGAATTTGTTTCGTGGAAGAGGTTTAGTCATTATATCAGCTAGCTGTTCTGAGCTGCAAACATGATGCACTTTAAGTTCACCTTCTTCATGTTTGGATCTAATGAAGTGGTAGCGAACATCAATATGTTTCGTTCGTTTGTGGAATACTGTATTTTCAACAAGTTTTATTGCTGCTTGGTTGTCGATATAAAGTTCAGTTTCTTTAGTAATATCACAGCCGATGCCCTGTAGAAGTCTTCTGATCCAAATCAATTCCTTAGCAGCACTGCAGGCAGCGATGTATACACTTTCGGTGGTTGAAAGTGCGATAATTGGTTGTCGTTGGCTTGCCCAAGAAACAGTTCCTCCGTTCATCATGAAGGCATAACCAGTCGTACTTTTTCTGGAGTCAACATCACGAGCAAAATCACTTTCAGAGTAGCCAACAAGTTGGTCTTGTCCAGTGAAGAGAATTCCCATGTGTGGAGTGCCTTTCAGATAACGGAAAATATTCTTCACTGTTGTACAATGTGCAGGTCCTGGATATTCTAGGAATTTACTCACTTGTGAAACTGCATAAGTGATATCTGGACGTGAAACACATGATGCAAACATAAGGGATCCAACAGCTTCTCGAAAAGGGAATTTAGGCATCTTTTCCTTTTGTTCTGGAGTAGGACAGTCCTGCTTTGTTAAGATGACAGAAGGATCCATAGGCACCGAAGCAGGAATACAGTCAGCCATATTAAATTTACTCAAAATTTTGTCAATATATGATGACTGGTGAATGAAAATACTTGCCCTATCTTCTGACTGCTCTATTTGTAGCTCAACAAAAAAGTTAACACTTCCAGATGTAATATCATATGCGTGTTCTAACTCATCCATTATAATAGCTATTGCCTCTTTATCTTTAGATAGAATAATTCCATCATCAACATAGAGAGCTAAGATAACATTTGAATCATTGTGTGTTCCAATGAAAATGCACGGGTCGTCGTCTGATGTTTTGAAATTATGGCTATACAAAAAATAGGTAAATTTCTTATTCCAATTTCTAGAAGATTGTCTCAGACCATACAGACTTTTATGTAATCTATAGCAGCTATTATCATCTCTCTTGTAGCCTTCTGGTTGTTCAAGATAAACAAGTTCCTCTAATTCGCCATTGAGAAAAGCTGTCTTTACATCGAATTGCTTAAAAACATCCTTTCAGAAGCAGCGTGTGATAAAAGAATGCGTAACGAATCATACCTGACTACTGGGCTAAACGTATCGAAATAGTCAACATTTTTGATTTGAGAATAGCCTTTTGCAACTAATCTGGCTTTGAACCGTTGAATTGTACCAACGGACTCCGTTTTAATTTTATAAACCCATTTACAACCGATAGGTTTATGACCATCTTCCAAACGTTCTAAAGTCCATGTTTTATTTTTATTTAATGCATCAATCTCTTCATCCATGGCTAATTTCCATCTTTCTGAATCTGAACTTGTTATTGCATCTATATAGTTACTGGGTTCATCAGCGAGCGCAAAGTTACATTGGCTATTCGAAACTTTAGAGCGTGTTATCATTGGATATGCGAACTGATATCGGATACTGGCAGCATTTCCTGCACTGGGAAGTTTGTTGTTGCAACTGTTGATTCATCCGGAGCGCTGTTAATCTGAAATATTATTTCTTTCGGTTTGGTAGGTTCTCTATCTGAATGTGAAGTAGCTTTCTCATCGAATGTGACATCTTTAGAAATTCTTATTTTTCTAGTTTTCCAATCCCATAATCTAAAATTTTTGCTTGTATTCTCATAACCTAAAAACATAAGTTTTATCGATTTATTATCCCACTTTTTACGGTTTTCTTTGGGAATATGCATATAAGCATTACAGCCAAATATTTTATAGTTAGCTACATTAGGCTTTGTGCCAAAGAAAAGTTCATAAGGTGTCGTTCCAGGGGTTTGCTTAGTCGCACTTCTATTTAGAATATAAGTTGCTGTGTTACATGCCTCAGCCCAAAAAAATCCTGAAAGATTTCGTGAATTTAGCATGGACCTGGCTGCTTCCACAATCGTACGATTGTCTCTTTCTATACGTCTTATCTGTTCGTGCACATAAGGTGCAGTGAACTCGTGAATTATCCCAAATCTTTTACACAAATCTGCAAAATTATCGCTTTTGAATTCCAGCGCATTATCAGTCCTAAGAACTTTTATCTTATTTCCAGTTTGAGTATAGATTAGAGTAGCACATTCTTTGAATATATCTAGCACATCTGATTTGTTTTTAATAAAATAAATATGGCGATAACCACTAAAGTAATCTTTAAATAAGCAGAAATACAGATATTTACTTAATGATTGAGTCTGCATTGGGCCACAAATATCAGCATAAATAAACTCACCTAGCTGGTAGTTTTTGCCATCTGAGGGATAGCACGACTTTCTATGGGCTTTTCCAAGTTGGCATCCTTCACAGAAGAAAAAATCTCCCTCTAAATCTTGAGGCTGCAGACCATCCACCAATCCTTTGGTCGCCATCTCTCGAAGTGTAGCAACTGGAAGATGCGCAAGTCTCTCGTGCCACAACTGAAGCTTGTTCTCGCTGGTGAGGTATCCTTGTGATGATGACGTAACTTTGAAGAGCATCCTGTAGAGGCCGTCATGACGCACTCCTACGGCTTTTAGGTCATTATCCATGAAGATCTGTAGCTTGTCATGTTTGATAATGACGTTGAATCCTCTTCTTGTGGACGTAGAAAGGCTATACAAATTTTTCTTTAGTTGCGGCGAGTAGAGCATATTTCTTATGTACGTATTGTACCATCCACCGTCGACGTAGGCTTGAATCTCGATGTGTCCCATGCCTTCTGCAAGTAGTGTCGAGTTGTCTCCCAAGTAGATTGGATGATCACTGGTGAACGGCGTGTAGGTCTTGAACCACTCTCGTCGAAATGTCATGCTGCAGCTTGCACCGCTGTCAGCATACCAAATATCATTGTGCTCTACTTGATTATCGCACAAAATAAGTCCATAATCACTTGAACTTCCTTTTGAATCATGAAGATTTTTGACTCTATTTTTCTCATTAGCTAATCTTTTTCTACATTCGCGGCTCCAATGTCCAATTTTGTGACAATAGTGGCATTTAGTGTTCTTCTTGGCATCTTGAAAAGAACGTTGTGTATCTTTAGGCTTCGTTCGTGCTTGCCTGTGTAATAAGGCCTCGTCTTGTTTAGAAGAACCGCTTTGTTGATTCCTTGTTTCTTCAATCAAAAGTCTTGCAGTTAAATTGTTAAGAGTTTGAGCTTTCGGATCTAACGATTCCCACGCTGCAACAAAGTAGCGCATACTCGAAGGCAAAGTATTTAAAATTTTTGCTACCTTTTGATCTTCCGTTATGGTTCCGCCCATTTGAGAAATTTGTGCAGAAATATTACAATTTTTGCTATGTAATCACTTATTGTTTCCGATGTCAATCGTGCATCGAAGAATTGTTGCCAAAGTAGGCCAATAGTAAATTCGGATTTTTGTTCATGAATAGCAAGTAATTTCTGCCACATTTGTGAAGCGGAAGTACAGTTCATCAGGGGCTGAAGAAACCTTAATTCGATTGCCTGTGATAATAACATCCTTGCCTTAACGTCCTTTGATTTCCAATTCTGTAGTGAACTTTCAGAGTTACTGTCGGAGGAAACAACATTCGGCTTCATTTCTAAGCCTTCCAATAATTCTAGTAATTTTTGTTGTTCCAAAAGAAGCCTGAATTGGAATTTCCATAGTGAAAAGTTTTCTCCATTAAAAACTTTAATCCTTGAAAGACAATCTTCGCTCATCTTCTTTGTCTTGGAATCGGCCAACGACAAAAAGAAACTAGGGTTATGGTTGGCGGTTGACGCCTAAACTTCGAGCAAAACAAAGGCTTACTCACTGCTGGCGGTTAATCCTTTTAGGCGCAGTGAAAGCGTGCTGGGCCCATAACCTGTTGAAGTTTGAGATTGAATCAAGGAATAAAAATATTATTTATTAAACAGAGTAACTTAAATCAAGATGTTAAAGTAGCAAAATTTTAAAGGCAAGTATATAGGGAGGCGAGAGACAAAGACTATATATATTGACGTCGACCGCAGCGCCGCCGCGGCCGTTGATTGGTCGATCCCCCAATGCTGCACGCCAATTTTTGATCGCTATTCCAACACAACTGAATGGCATTTCTCAATTTTAGCTAGCTACAGCAAATTATTTTTATATTGAGTAGTATACAGAGAGAAGAGAAAGAGATCGTGAAAAATATATAATTATACAAATAATGATTCAATTAAAATATTAAAATATTTAAAAAATAATATATCAGGTTTCATATAAATAGAATTAAGCAACTACATATATTAAAAAGGTTATTAAATTATTATAATTAAATTATTAGCCAAGGGTTATTAAAAATGCTCTTTAAATCTTCGACTTTTATACAAGAGGAACTGATTCTTCTTATTATTGTAATATTTTGTGTGTTTAAAAAATATAGATATATGTGATATATTGGGACCTCTGAGACAATTTGGTAAAGAGGAGAAAGTAACTAATATAAAATGGCAATAGTCTAAACTGATTGGTTGATGTAAAAAAAAAACAATTATAAGAGCTAGATAATGATTATATAAAGGATATTAAAAATTAAAATGTCCATCGAGAAAGAAAGTAAGTAAGATTATATACGTATAAGCTATATATCGGGAAAGAATGTAAATTTGCTCCCAGTTGGCCTTTAAAAAATAGGTCGAGTTGGTCTTGTTGGCATAAGTTGTTCTAACTTATTGAATTTGTTTTACGTTTGACGCGGCTCGTGTATCATATTGTTTCCAACTGTGAAACTCACTGAGTCCTAATGTTGTCGATTTTTTTGTTTCCTGCGCTACGTTTAGGTGAAAACGTGATTCTTCCTAAAGCGGCATTCATATTGTGTGTGCAGGAAACACTGCGATCTATTCTAACCGGTCAAGGGTTGTTTTTTTAACATATGTGGGTGTGTGTGATTTTTATAGGTAAAATGTTGTCCTTGGTTCTAAGTGTCGATGTTAAGTGGACAAATTAATTGGCGGAGGGAGAGAGAATCTAGACCTGGTGACTTGGTTATGGGTTATTAATGAAAGAATAGATATTTTAATTCATTGAGGATCAGTAGGCGGGATTAGATATTGAATTAATTAGTTATTCTGTTAGTGGATTGATTTGTTAGTGACAGTTGAATGAACAAATTATTGTAGCTAAATAAGATATCGGAGTAGATTAATTAGTTAGGGATTGGAACGGTATATAATAACAAGCACGCACTAATATTTGATTTAATAGCTGGTGAACATTCATTAGAGTGACACCGGGCAGTAGCGAAGGGTCGTAACAAGAAAATGTCGGCTGTTTGTTAACTCGTGTCCAGGGGAAGAGGGGGGGGGAAGCTATTTTCATCGTATTTATTTGGGTCAGGGGCCCCTTCCGGGGACAGTTGGTTCCTTCTAACTTATTGGAATATCTCTTCAGTAAGATGTAGAAAAGGGGATGAGCAAGTCGGGGGTATAAGACGGGATTTCTGAGCGTCAAAATCGTGGGACATAAATGGTTAAATTCAACTAAGTGTACATCAGGTGTTACGCGAGGTGTTTGAATTAGTGACGGGTGCGGGAGGAATAGAATGTTTTCTGTATAGTATTTAAGTTTGTTCACATGAACTGTATCATCTTCTTTATTTAGGGGTCGATTGGGTCTGTTAATTCGGACTACGTTCGGAGATATTATTTCAATAATTGTAAACGGTTCTGTGAAGTATGGTGCCAGTTTTCCCGTATCGGGATGTTTATAATTTTTTACGAGGACTAGGTCACCAATCTCGAAATGCGGGGCTTGATCACCTTTATCATATCTTATTTTGTCCCTTTCATGCTTAAGTTGTGTTCTGCTGAAGGCAAGTTGCCTAGCTTACTGTACTTTGGGGAACTGGTTATAATGTTTGTTTTTTTGTTCTGGTGGGATGCTATTAAACATCAAAAAGATCGGTGGGAAACCTGTGACGGTGTGCGGGGATTGATTATAGATTTGGACAACTTGCTTAATTAATTTCGTCCAGGATGTCTTTGGGTTTTCGAGATATAGTAACCTTAGCTTTCCAGTGATTGTGCGTTCAATCGTTCTATCAAGCCGTTAGGTTGCGGATTGTGACTGGGGGTAAGTATTGGTTGTATACCGCGAGATAGCAGATTTTGGGGGAATTTTTCGGAGGTGAATGCGGGCGCTCTATCCGAAAGTAGGCGTTTTGGAGACCCTTGTTTTAGTACCTTTGTTTAGGGTTTGGACATACGTTAAGGTACTGGTAGGTCTCGATGGGAATGCCCAAGCGTAGCTGGTCAAGTGATCCCCTATAACATGGAGATACGTCTTGGAGTGTCCGTATTTCGAAAATCTGGATATTGTATTTATTGATATTAAATCGAAAGGTTGTTGTGTTTCGAGGTTGTTGCGGACTTAGTAAAAATGTTATTCAGTGATATCAGATTAGAAGTGAGTGAAAGTGCGACTTTCGATGTGGACACGCTTTGGCCTGAGAAGTGAAAGAGTTTTGTGGTGTGGCGCTGTGACACGAAGTTAAAAATTGTGAATGGAAAGGTGTAACGTGAAGTTGATTATTTGGTACAAAATCTAACCTGTTTCACCATGAATAACAAATTTACCAAAGTCATGGGTGCTGGTTGTACGAACATATATCGATAATATTTATATTGTTAGTGGTAATGGCACGTTTAATGTGATTTTTTTTTGTGTTTAGTGGGGCGACGTTATAGAGCTTGTGTGGCTCGAAATTGGATTTGGGTGTTAAGTCGCGCACTAAAAATTGTTGCCAATTGGAGAAAGTGATGTGAGAGGGTGTTGTTTATTTTGTTGAGAGAGATTTGTCGATGATTAAATATGCATGTAAAAGGAAGGTACGAGGGAGTGTAGCTATGTTGGAATTTAACGATTGGAATAGTTTTGGAAGGCTGTGACTTAATTTTGCTACTGGCGTGGTAGTTAATGGGATTTTTATTTTAAACTTGTTTCGGGAAAGATAGTTATTTTTCCTAGTTGTTATTTTGAAGATATTGTCTCCTTCCATTTTGAAATTAGAAAATGCGTTTTACCTATGTTGATTTATATTTAAAATTTCAATATATTTTTTTAAATCATTGATTATGGTAGCGTGAAAATAATCCTTGTAAAAGGGCAAGGTCGTGATAGTGACAAGAATTTTAATTGGGGCGTTTATATTGTTTATATTGGGGCGTTTACTTAAAATGGTGAAAAATGGCAATTGAATTTTAAAATGTTTAAGTATTTATTCGATTTGTGTTTGTATTTCAAGTTGGTCAGTTAGGGCTACTCGATAAGGACGTAAGGCAATTACCTTGTCCGAAGTAGTATTGATTTTTACAGGAGTTATTTTAAGCCTAGAGATGTCGTTTTTTTTATCGGCGAAATCGGGTGCAAATTTATGCAGTACCTTGTGTAAATTATAAGGACTGTGACCTAGGTTACTTCTGTCCAAAGCGATGCAAGAAAAGGACTTAAAGGCGCTGAAAATGGGATTAGCAACATTACAATGAGACCAAATAAGAGCGTTGTAGTTCATCACAAGTGAGCAACCCGTTCCAGGAGGGTAAGTTTTGTAAATGGGACAGTTGTATTAACTTGTCCATGGGACACGTGTTGCTTGCACGAGGTTAATTGGTACAATGTAGTTGGTAGGGGTACATTATATTGATACAGGAGTAGCTGAGGACAGTTTATAATTAGTATAAATATTTTTATGAATTTGAGGGATAAAATGCCAAAAGGCAAGGGTGTATCGATGATATGGAATTTTAGGTTCTGCGTTATATCACCTATTTTTACGTTTAAAAATATATAACCTATGGTGAAACATTGTTAGCTATGGCGTTACTAGTTAAGTGGGTAAATATTCTATTTTGCAAACTGGTTTCTATTATTTTAAAAGTTTTCCGACTGATTATATCGATAGATTCTCCTGTAACAAGTAGTACCACCGGCTGTGGCGTGGCGTCTTCCTGACTGGGGGCGATTTCCTGCGTCCTATCGAGTGTGTTTTCCATCTTTAGAAAAGTGGTGTTTTCGCCACTTTCGTAGTCGGGATCGGACTCCATGTGCTCCTTTGAATCCTCCTCTCTTCCCTGTTCCATTTTTCTGTACAGACAGTGGTCTACTTGCTTACTTGTACCTTGGCGTCCACTATCCTGTCGGATCTTCGGACGGGGAAGTCTGTGATATCTTAGGACCTCTGAGACCAGTATTACCTGATGCTAGACGAACCTCGATGTCACCTCTACCGTGCAGTCGTGGTGGAAGGCGACACAGCTGGGCCAAAGGTGAAATAAACAAACCGATATTCCACTAAGAAGCGTCTGAACGTCAAGAAGGAATGGGACGAAGAAAATTCTGACAGTAAAGGATTTACTTCTATAGAAGCGGCCTGCGCGGACTGGGACTGAAACGAAGACGGACTGATGGTTACTTAACTGAGGCTTGGGGCCTCCTTTTTATAGCTGCAGGGTCCAAACAGGTCACTGCCCTTTTCTGACGTAAACAGGGGGGAAGGTTACATCATCCAGGAGGGCCACGACCTCGTAAAACTTGGACTGGGCTCGATAGGCCTATCTACCTATTCTCACCTAGGCCTGATTAGCTTTAATCTGTACAGTTGCTATACTTTATTAGAGTCTTACGCGGTACAGAATGATATTATGTGATGCTTTCTATGTGCAGTAAATAACACGTTATATACAGTCACGTGGTGGAACATGTGGTAGTAGATATCTGGATTATTTATAACAATTCCATGGTCTTAAATCATCATATATATATCATCATCATAGAAGGCATGAAGCGTAAACTTTGAACATTGGAGATTCGAATATGAATAAATATTAAAATAAAATAAATGTAATATATAATATAATATATATATACGAAAAAATAGTACAGATGTAATATTGTACTGGGATAAGGTGCATAAATTAAGAAAAAGGCATCTCCTTATCGTGCAACTGAAAGTTGCTGATGGCTTGCGTCATCGACAATTTATTGATCGTTGAGGTACAGCTTGCACCACGCTGATGAGGGCCAACAGCGCGAAACGCGTCCGTGGTTAGCTTTTTTTTGATTAATCAAGAATGGGTATTGGGCCAATTCTGGAATAAATAAAAATCAACGAGAATAGTTGATATTTATTCCGATAGATGGCGCAAGCCATCAGCAACTCTCAGTTGCATGATAAGGAGATGCCTTTTTTCTTAATTTAAGCACCTTATCCCAGTACACTATTACATTTGTACTAATTTTTCACATTGTGTAGCGTTCTCACACAATTCTGGCCTTAACTTCCCGTTTCATGATTTTTCAGGATGCCTTAAATGGCCAATTTATTGGTCGTTGAGGTACAGCTTGCACCACGCTGATGAGGGCCAACAGCCCGAAACGCGTCCGTGGTTAGCTTTTTCTTGATTAATCGAGAATGGGTATTTGGCAAATTCTGGAATAATTAAAAATCAACGAGAATAGTTGATATTTATTCCGATAGATGGCTCAATCCATCAGCAACTTTCAGTTGCACGATAAGGAGATGCCTTTTTCTTAACATATATATATATATATTAGAAATAAAGAAGGCATTTCCTGACCACGAGCACATGTGCTTTTTAGATGGCAGAGCGCCATCTAGTGGAGCAAAAATAAACTAAACGTTTATTTAGCTTGCTCCGTGATATTTGGCCAACCCAATTTCTTGATAAATCAAGAAAAGCCATCCACGAACGCGTTTCGCGTTAAATAATTGACGGTATATAATTATATATTTTTTATCACGACTGCACCTAAACCCTTTACCATATCGATCTTTTGTCTTATCAGCCCTTTATCTAACAACAACAACAAAATATTCATAACAATAAGTCGACAAGATTACCTGAATTTCAACCCATATATATATAATCTAAAAATTCAAATATTTCTATATTTAAAAAATTATCCTTCCTTATATCTATAAAAATGAAATTTAAAATCGATGTTTGTTATCGCATAGCGCAAAATCTACTGAATCAATCATTATGAAATTTCGCATGTAGGTAGCTGAAGATTTCGTTTAACATATAGGCTATTCAAAAAACTAAAAAAGTTAATGTGCTTTTTTTAAATAAAAAAACAACAAGCGATAGTTCTAGCTTTTTACCGCTTGAGCGCAGCACTGGTCGCGACGAAAAATTAATTTGATTGGTTAATAATTAACACGTGGTTTGTTTACACGTTGAATGTTAGTTTGTTCACACGATGAATGTTTTTAAAAGGTAAGATTATCCAATCGCCCTGAAACTTTAGGAAGTTATATATTTAATACATTTGTATACTACTATACTACAATTTGTATACTACTGAGAAGTTTTCTGGTTTGAATTCGATTTGAAATAAATATTCTTTGCAATTTTATTTGCAAATTTTCTACTTTCACTCGCAACTAGCGCCTCTCGCGGTATCTGGTGGAATTACATTTATAAATTGTAAAAATGCTAAAATGTGTTCCAAGTATAATGAATTTAATTAGAAATATGGTTATATAATATTCCAAAGACGCGTTGTAAAAGAACTTGACATTTTAATATTAATATATATTTAAAGAAAATATTGTAACGTTTTTGTGTTAAATGTTAAAATATATTTTTATATTGTTAATTTAATTTGCTGTTGTTTTATAATAACGAAGATGCAAATTTATTGTTGTTGCTTTTATCGTTTGTTTATATAAAAATTACATTGTATGTGATGATGATAACAAAATAAATTTTTAAATTAATATACATAATTCATTAAGAAAAAAAAAGAAATAATTAATTATAAAATCCTCAAAGTGTGACAATATCTTATTTAAAAATTAATGAATGTTTTTTTGAAAAAATATGTTTTAAAAATATATTCAAACGCATATAACAATATTTATATACGTTTATAAATCTATATATAGGTGGATTAGATGTTTTCTAGAATCGTTTTAGCAAATGTTCGTTAGGCAAACTTTTACTCGGGGAAAAACCGGGCGAAACCGGGTACATTCGTTAAATACAGTTATTTACTAATATTCGTTTGTGGCAAGATACTATTCCTTCAACTTCAATTACTGAGTGGACCAATTAATAATGATTTTATTTAACTTCTCGAGTATTTTTAAAGGGACCTGGAAAAAAAATAAAATTATGGAGATTATAGACAAGTGAGATTCAATATAGGGATTGGATGTTTGCTAGAATCGTTTTAACAAATGTTCGTTAGGCAAACCTTTACTAGGATAAAACCGGCGAAGCCGGGAACATATATATTGCGACATTTACTGTTATATATGTAAATATTTCTTCCTATATCTCGTTTCTTTTATTTTTATGTTATGCAAAGCAGGCTGTTTTGCATACTTGTTATTTTGTACTGGGCGATATTATTCGATCGCCTCGGCTGAGTGGATCGAGATTATCTTACTAAGAATAAAACTTTATTTTTGGCTTCGACTTCTCTTCTTTAATTTAGTTTCTACGCGACATTTTTGGTGGAGATTCCGGGTAAATCCAAGACGGCACTTAGAAGGAGCTTCCGATTGCAAGGCCCCCAATTCTGGAACTCCCGAAGTTTTCGGAACAAATGCTGGACCACAATCTTACGCCTGTCATATCCCAAGGAATCCTCCGACTTTCTCTGGCGAGAGTGCTCAAGATCCCCAGAAATGGATCAAAATGTTTGAAAGGGTCGCAAAATACAACAAATGGGATGAGACTCAAAGCCTTGCCAATGTTGTATTCTACCTCGAGGGAACAGCCGCCCAGTGGTTCGATAACAACGAGGACATTATTGATTCATGGACTCAATTCAAAACGAATCTTTGTGAAGTGTTTGGGAAAAAAGAAGAACTTACTCGACGAGCCGAAATGACACTAAAAACCAGAGCTCAAAAGCCTGGAGAGACAACCGAATCATACATTCAAGAAATCCTATCACTGTGCTCACGAGTTAACCCCGAAATGGAGGAGGAAGAAAAAGTTGGACATTTGATAAAGGGGATTGCCGAAGATTTCTACCAAACTCTAATTGTCAAAGATCCCACAACTGTTGACGAGCTGGTGAAATTTTGCCGACAGCTAGAGAACATGAAACAACGCCGCATTAAAAGAACACGTTATGAAAGATTACCAAACGTGACTCCGATCTCGTCGGACTTTGAATAATATTTGGCCCTAAAGATTCGACGGATTGTCCAGGACGAGTTGCAAATGATTATGCCTAAAATGACCGAGGTGGAACCCTTTGGGACAAGTGACGTGAATTCATTGGAGGCCATAGTTAAAGAGGAGGTGCAACAAGTACTCGCCCCAATTACAAGGCGAAATATTCAATCTCAAAGAAGGAGAACGTATGTACCAAGAATTCGACGAGAAGATGACTACACTCCATATGCCCCCAGAACATCTGACCAATGGCGAACGGTTGATAACCAACCTATCTGTTTCCATTGCGGGAAGCCAGGACATGTCTTACGTTACTGTCGAGAAAGAAGACGTACTTTTGAGGAAGCCAGATCAAGAAGAAAACTTCCATCAGCCGACAATGCAACCCCACAAAGACCCTACGATTTAAATGACGATTTTCCAACTCTCCCTAGACCCGGGGGTTTTGGCCGCAGCGCATCACCATATCCAGGCAGAGGAAGGATGCCAAGACGAAGAAACCAATCGCCAAGGGCAGGTCGTTTGTCAAGCCGCTCACCCCGACGCCAAAATGAGGAAAACTAGGATGCGCGACCTATATGGGGGGTGAGGCCGCAGGTTTTGAAAATCCTCCATCATCGACGTCTGCTAAATTAAAACGGAATTGTATAAAAGGGAACATTAATGGACTGGAAACTACAATATTGATAGACTCGGTCGCAGATTATTCCGTGGTTTCAGAAAAGTTTAGACGACTTCTGAGAACTCCATTTTTTGTTGAATCTGGACCAGTCGTTAAAGTCGCCAATGGAATGCTTGTTAAAACATTGGGAAAATGTTAACTAAAGGTCCATATCAATGATCTCACCACAACCTTTGAATTCATCGTGATTCCTGATTGCAGCCACGACATAATTTTGGGGTGGGATTTCTTCAAAGCAACGAGAGCGGTTATTGATTGTGGTCATCAAGAATTGTATTTGGAAGAAACACTACCAATAAATGATGACCAAATTAATCTTGATGTATTGTTGCACCAGGTTGCGGCTTGGCAGACTCTTCAGCCTTGATTCTCTCCTGTGCTGGGTCTTGCATCTTACCAGAGCGTGTTTCAACCATCCTACAAATTTATAAAAGGGAATAATGAGATAAGTCTACTTTATGTAGCCACCAGAATAATTTATTTATTTTCTCACATCAAAGAGAGCAGTGAACTCACAGTGTACCTAAATACAAATGATGATAATCTAAAAATAATATGTTTTAAATAAATATCATAGAATATAAAAATAAATAAATATATAATTTAAATTTCAAATATATTAAAAATAATATAATAAATACGCCATTAATCATGATGTAACACTT
The DNA here is from genome assembly GCA_030710605.1 of Cordylochernes scorpioides. Lineage (NCBI taxonomy): Eukaryota > Metazoa > Arthropoda > Arachnida > Pseudoscorpiones > Chernetidae > Cordylochernes > Cordylochernes scorpioides. The sequence goes on along the minus strand of CP092867.1, from coordinate 71,998,434 downwards.
CCCCCTCTCCAGAGGTCGTCACGTCCTCGTGAGTTACCTCATCAATTCTCTCAAAATAGGGTTTGAGTCTTGAGACATGGACAATCAATGGGTCTTGGCCAGGATTATCTTTCGGCTCAATTAAGTAATTTACGTTAGACAGCTTCTTCAATATTCGATATGGGCCAAAATATTTTCTCATAGTTTTTCGCATTTTCCGATTTTCCTGACTGGTGTCCAAACTGCCACTAAATGTCCTGGTTCATAGATTTTCTCATTGTGTTTTTTGTCATAGTTTCTTTTCATTCTTTCCTGAGTCTTCTCTGTGTTGTTAATGACTACCTGTCTCGTCCTTGCTATTTTATCTAAGTAGTTTTCTATATATTCGTCGTAATCGTCCATGTTACTGTCCGTTGGGATATTCTCGTCGTCTAAGAGGGACATGGGTTCCCTTCCAAACAACAGGAAAAATGGAGAGTAGCCTGTGGTTTCTTGAATCGTGGTATTATACGCGTGGGTGATAAAAGGGAGGATTTCATCCCAGTTCTTTTGGTCTGTGTTCACATACATGCTGATCATATTGATTAAAGTTCTATTTAGCCGTTCCGTTAGTCCGTTAGTCTGGGGGTGGTAGCTCGTTGTGAAGCAGTGTTTCACTTTGCACATTTTCATTACCTCCTTCATCAAATTGCTAGTGAATTGTGAACCTCTATCGCTAATAAGAAATCTTGGGGCCCCGTGACGTAAAATAATATGTTCGATTAAAAATGTAGATACTTCTTTCACGGTTGCTTCTGATACTGCCTTTGTTTCAGCATACTTGGTATAATAATAAGTCAACACAATTATCCACTTCCTTCTTCTTTTCGTTGATGGCAAGGGGCCAACAAAGTCAATTCCGATTCTTTCAAAAGGGTAGTTAGCTGGGGGAATAGGTTGTAGAAGTCCAGAAGGCAAGTGATTTGAACCTTTCCGACTTTGGCAAAGATGGCACGTCTTTACAAATTCTGAAACATCTTTCAACATGGAAGGCCAATAGTATTTATTCTTCAATCGGTAAGTGGTTCTGGCGACGCCCAGATGGCCATTCAGTATATGGTTGTGGTATTCACTCATGACTTCCTTCCTTCTCTTCTTTGGCACTACCAGCAACCATGCCCTACCTTCAGGATTTGGATTTTTCTTGTAGAGACACCCATTTTCTTCTTTGAAGTTCTGTGTAATTGAACGCTTGTTTCTACTAAGGTTCTCCTTAATATTCTCAATAAAATCATCCTTTTCGTCTATTATTTGATTCAGAAATAGTCTTTCATAATCTTCGTCCCATTCGTTTTCAGGTAAGGGTCCTCTAGATAGACCATCAGCGTTCAGATGTTTTTTACCCGATTTATGTATGATTTCGAAATTATATTCCTGAATCTTCAGTGCCCATCGTGCTAATCGGCCGGTCGGATCTTTCAGATTCTTAAGCCAGCATAGTGCGTGATGATCAGTTACAATTTTGAAGTGCCTTCCATATAGGTAGGGTCGTAACTTGGACATTGACCACACAACAGCTAGACATTCTTTTTCGGTAGTCGAATATTTTGCTCAGGTTTGCTCAGTGTTCGACTTAAATATGAGATAACTTTTTCTTTATCGCCGAACTTTTGGACTAATGTTGCACCCAGGCCGATGTTAGATGCGTCAGTATGAATGTAAGTAATTGCATTCGGGTCAAAGTGCCCTAAGATTGGAGGATTTATCAATGCTACTTTAAGGGTTTGAAATGCTTTTTCTTGATTTTCTGTCCAGGTAAAAGGTACATTCTTTTTTATAAGACTGGTTAATGGATCGGCAATTTTTGAAAAACCTTTGATAAATTTTCTATAATATGAGCACATTCCTAAAAATGATTGAACTTCTTTTATCTTTTTGGGCCGAGGAAAATCTCTAATAGCCTTGATATTATGCTCCGCTGGTTTTATACCATGTTGATTAGTTATATGGCCAAGAATCTCCAGTTCTTCGAAAGCAAATTGGCATTTTTTGTTGTTCAATTTTAAATTAGCCTCGCGAAAACATTTTAAAACAGCTTCTATTCTTTTGAGATGTGTTGAAAAATCCGAGCTATAAATGATTACGTCATCTAGATAACATAAGCAAATTTGCCATCTAAGATTACCAAGCATATTTTCCATGTTCCTCTCAAATGTAGCAGGGGCATTGCATAGACCAAAGGGCATTACGTTGAACTCATATAGGCCATGTGCTGTAGTGAAGGCTGTCTTTTCTTTATCTTTCTCCTCAACCTCTACTTGCCAATATCCTGATTTAAGGTCAATTGCTGAAAAGTATTTGGATCCTTGAAGTGTATCCAATACTTCATCAATTCTGGGAATTGGGTAAACATCCTTCACTGTTACATCATTCAATTTTCTGTAGTCAACGCAAAATCTGTACTTACCATCTCGCTTCTTGACCAAGATTACAGGGAAGGACCATGGACTCGAGGTTGGTCAAATTATGCCGTCTCTGAGCATTTTATCAATTTGTTCTTTTATGATTTCTCGCTCTTTCGCGCTCACCCTATACGGCTTGTGTTTGATCGGTTTCGCGCCTTCTGTATCGATCCGATGTTTCGCTAAGTTGGATCTTCCTAATCCCGACGAAAACAAATCCTCGTACCTTTCCAAAATTGTTTCAATTGCTCCTTTTCCGTATATGCTAAATTTTCGTTTATCTGAAATTGGGGTTCTTCATGCTCTTTTTGTTCACTTTCTTCCATAAGATTCACTTCGGCTGGCTGGCTTCCAAAGCACAATGTTTGGTTTTTTAATATTTTTAATGGTCGAGGGTAAGGGTTTGTTATCCAGATATATGTTTCCTTATTCACAACATTTATTAAGCTTCTCGCTAGTCGAAGTCCATTTGTTTGAAACATTTTATGGTTCTCCTCGATGATGTATTCGCCATCCTCTGCTTCTACAAATGTATTAATCAATTTAATAGAAAGTTCCGGTATAATGGCATCCTTTGCACTTTTTATTTTCTTCTGTTGATATTTGATTACGTCACGATTTTCTGTCAAGTCATATTTGATTATTTCACGCTGACAATCAATTTTTGCGTTCATTTTCTTAAGAAAATCACGTCCAAGTATAAATATTCGCAAATGTGTTCTCATTATCACAAATTGATGTGTAATTGTTTTGTCATCAAATTTTATATTTAAAATAATATTTCCTACGATATCTAATTCTTTGCCATCGGGTCCGGAGCACATTTTATCAGGATTTATTATTTCTAGACCTGTGTTAAGAGCTGTACTAAGGTCGACCACTGAAAGATCGGCGCCTGTATCAATCAAAGCTTCGCAGATACCGATTCTATCCACGTTAATGTTCATTTTATATTTGGGGTCTAACTTTTTAATTCCATTTATGGTCGACTTGCTTTGATTGACGGACTCAGGCGCGATGTTTAGTTTAAATCTTCTAATGCAGCATATCTATTCCTTGTAGGGATACTCGAGTACGGGCTATTACTTACGTCAGAGTAGAGCAGAGGTCTCGACTTCTGAGTTCCATTATCCATTCGGATTTCTTCTTCGACCTTGTCTTGTGTAACTATGGGGTCCTCTTCCACAATTCTTACAAACCTGACTCTGCAATACCGCGCTACGTGTCCTGGCTTGTTACACTTGAAACATATTGGTCTCCCGTCTCCTGTCCTATTCCTATTTGAATTTGTATTCTTATTGTATGTTTTACTTGGGTAGACCGGTTTTGGCTCAGGATTGGGAGTGTAAGATCGTCTAGGGGCAGATACCTGGGGCAGAGGCTTGTTCTGGTAATACCTCGGAGTGGGGGCCTGGGGCTTGGAGGTGTTCTGGTAGTACCTCGGAGCGGGGGCCTGGGGCTTGGAGGTGTTCTGATATGGTCTTCTGAACGACGTAGCATTCTTCCATTGCTCTTGATGATGGGGACGAGGAGAGCGTGGTCCATTATAAAGAGCTTTTGATTTTTCTGCACGTTCTTGGTAATTCTTTTCGAACAAATCCAGCTTTTTACAAATATCTAGAAGTTCATTGGTATTTTTAGGAGGGTTTAGGTGAAGGGCAAAAGACTATTATTTCTTTAACCCTCCAATAACCCAGTTTATTTTAGTCTCTTCTTCCATTTGGGGGTCGACCTTGTTGCACAGTACAAGGATATCCTCTGCGAACCTGATTGCAGGTTCATTCCACTGTTGTATCCTGTTTAATCTCATCCTCATTTCTTCTTTGTTGGCGTCTGAGGCAAAATCCTCAATTAGGCGGCTCTTGAAATTTTCCCAGCTGGTGAAACTTACTTTGTGTAGGTTCAGCCAGGTTTTGGCGCTACCAATCATATTCATGGCAGCATAACGGGAGATAATGTAGTCTGCCCAATGGTATAGGAAGCCAATTTCTTCAAGAGATTCAATCCATGGGCGAGGGTCTTCTGTTCCATCATACTTGGGGATGTCGATGTTGGGATTCAGGACAACTGGGTCGGAACTAGCATCTCTACCAATTGTTGCACCAGGTTGCGGCTTGGCAGACTCTTCAGCCTTGATTCTCTCCTGTGCTGGGTCTTGCATCTTACCAGAGCGTGTTTCAACCATCCTACAAATTTATAAAAGGGAATAATGAGATAAGTCTACTTTATGTAGCCACCAGAATAATTTATTTATTTTCTCACATCAAAGAGAGCAGTGAAGTCACAGTGTACCTAAATACAAATGATGATAATCTAAAAATAATCTGTTTTAAATAAATATCATAGAATATAAAAATAAATAAATATATAATTTAAATTTCAAATATATTAAAAATAATATAATAAATACGCCATTAATCATGATGTAACAGTATACTCTGCTGATAATTATGTAATTCCACCTAAGTCAAGTTGTAAGATATCAGTAGTGGGTACACCACTTCAGGAAAATAGAGATGTTTTAATCTGCCCAAATTGGGAACTATCAATAAGGAAGGAATTTATTATACCTTCCCTTCTTACAACATTTCAGCAAGGGAAAGCAGATTTGTGGATAGCAAACGGAAACTCGAAACCGCTGATGATCCCTTCGCGTATGGCCTTGGCACCATGATCAATGTTGATGTTGGCTCCATATGCTCCTTGAAATGCGATGAATTAATTCAAGAAGAAGAGATGTGGACTACCAAATTGGACCAGAAGATTGAAGCAATGATCGACTCGAATCTTACTGAGGATCAACAAAATAAGATGATGAATGTTCTTAGGAAATTTTCGAATGTCTTTGATTTTTCTGGGAAGTCCCAACCTGCCCGAAGTAAAATAAAGCATAAGATTAACGCGGGTGATCACGCTCCAACAAAACAGAGGCCTTACCGAGTGACTGGAATGGAGAGGAAAATCATACAGCAGGAAGTTAACAGAATGATGAAACAAGATATAATTCAATTTTCTGAAAGTCCTTGGTCTTCGCCTGTAGTACTTGTGAAGAAAAAGAATGGGTCTTGGAGGTTTTGCGTTGACTATCGACGACTTAATAAGATCACCAAGAAAGATGTGTATCCATTATCACGGGTTGATGATGCTTTGGATAATTTATCAGGGGCCAGGTATTACTCAAGTATGGATCTAAGAACCGGCTATTGGCAAATTGAAGTGGTTGAGCATGATAGAGAGAAGACGGCATTCATTACACCTGATGGTCTCTACGAATTTAGGGTAATGCCATTTGGCCTCTGTAACGCCCCAGCTACTTTTGAGAGGATGATGGATACCGTTTTGAAAATACTAAAATGGAACATCTGTCTTTGCTATTTGGATGATATAGTGGTTTATGGTCCTTCATTTGAAGAACATATAAAAAGGTTAGAAGTTGTTCTAGAATGCCTTCAACAAGCTGGATTGAATATGAACAATGAAAAATCTCTTTTTGGCTCAAGACAATTGGAGATATTAGGACACGTTGTCAATGAAAATGGAATACATCCAGATCCCGAAAAGGTTGAAGCCATTTTGAAGTTTCCATCTCCTAAAAGTATACCTGATGTCAGAAGTTTCTTAGGACTGTGCTCTTATTATAGACGATTTGTTGAATACTTTTCCTGCAAAGCTAAACCCCTGAATGACCTTTTAAAAAAACGATGCCAAATTTTGATGGAATAAAGAACAAGAAAATGCCTTCGAGATTCTTAAAGAAGCTTTAACCTCTGAACCTGTTCTTGGGCACTTTATTGAAGACGCCGAGACCCATAAACACACCGACGCCAGTGGATACGGCATTGGAGCAGTGTTCATCCAAATACAAGGAGGTGCTGAAAGACCAATAGCTTATGCATCCAGGACCCTTACAAAGGCTGAAAAGAATTACTCTACCACTGAGAAAGAACTGCTTGCGGTTGTTTGGGCCACACCCAAATTTAGACCCTATCTTTTTGGCCGAAATTTCACAGTTGTTACAGATCATCATTCATTGTGCTGGCTTGCAGGACTTAAAGATCCTTCCGGACGACTCGCTAGATGGGCGCTCAGACTGCAAGAGTTCGACATCACCGTATTCTATAAGAGTGGGCGCAAATATAAAGACGCCGACTGTTTATCAAGGAACCCTGTACCAGAAGAGCAAGAAGACTTCCCCAATATAATATCGATCATTGATATTCGTGCAGAACAAAGTCGAGACCCCAATTTAGAAAAGATCATAGACAAAATAGAACAAACTGGACCTTTTAAAGGCTTCGAAGTTGTGGACGGAGTACTTTATAAAAGAAACTACGAGCCATATGGAAGGCAACGGCTTCTTGTACCTTCAAAGCAAATGCGGCTGGAAATCCTCAAAAATCTTCACGATGCACCTACTGCTGGTCACTTGGGTTTTGCCAAAACTTATGATCGGGCACGTAAAATATTCTTTTGGGGAGGAATGTATAAGACCATTCGTCAGTATATAGCTCATTGTAGAGAATGCCAGCGCAGGAAGAGTGTTCCACAACGACCGCCGGGACAACTTATGCCTATCCTACCGACAGATTTTCCTTTTCAAAAGATAGGAATGGATTTATCAGGGAGATTTCCTGTTACGAATCAGGGCAACTAATGTATTATTGTATGCACCGAATATATGACGCGATTTGCAACTACAAAGGCGATTCCAGACGCAGGAGCCATGGAAATTGCTAAGTTTATTGTCGAATAAATTATTCTCCGACACGGAGCTCCTCAGCAGATCATCACCGACCGTGGTACGAACTTTATGTCCCAAATAATTAAGGAAATAAATAATTTAAGTGAAATAAATCACCTCAAGACTACAGCCTATCATCCGCAGACTAATGGTTTAACTGAAAGATTAAACAAAACATTGACCGACATGTTGTCCATGTACGTTGACGTGGAACAGAAAAACTGGGACGAAGTTCTGCCATTTGTAACATTTGCTTATAACACCGCTAAGCAAGAAACTACAGGCTTCAGCCCCTTCTTCCTAGTGCATGGCCGCGAGGCCGAAACAAATTTAGATTCACTAGATTCACTAGATATCACGACGATGATGATTTTTGTGATTATGTTCAACATCTCATTACCACAGCTGAAGAAGCCTGACACCTTGCACAACTACATCTCTATCGAGGTCAAGAGAAAGACAGAAAATACTATGACAGGAAACATCGACCTGTGGATTATAATGTGGGAGACCTCGTATGGCTCTTCATTCCAGTGAGAAAGGTTGGACTCTCGGAAAAGCTAATTAAGAAATACTTCGGTCCTCTTACCGTATTACAAGAAAATTGTCCCCCGTCAATTACGAAATTGAGGCCATTTCTGACTCTCCAAAACGTCGTAAAACAAGAGGCACAGTACATGTACTTAGAATGAAGCCATATTTGGATCCACTACTTCAAGAATAAATATCTGGCTCAACTCCTAACAAGGAACCTGTTCTGAAACAAAGATTCTCCAACCCAGAACCGATATCAGGCCCTGTGACAAGATCAAGAGCTAGACGGATGCAAATTGGTCAATAACCTTCAATTGAACAGCGGGACGCTGTTTCTTTTCAAAGGTGGGAAAATGCGACATTTACTGTTATATATGTAAATATTTCTTCCTATATCTCGTTTCTTTTATTTTTATGTTATGCAAAGCAGGCTGTTTTGCATACTTGGTATTTTGTACTGGGCGATATTATTCGATCGCCTCGGCTGAGTGGATCGAGACTATCTTACTAAGAATAAAACTTTATTTTTGGCATCGACTTCTCTTCTTTAATTTAGTTTCTACGCGACAATATATATATATATATGTCACATTCTGCTTATAAATTATTTGTAGATGTAAATTTTACACTGTTAGGATTTATGTAGATATTTGTAACTATATAGAAGAGACGCGTGATTGAAATAAATTGAGTCAGAAGATTGCAACGTTTCTTTCTTCATTCACGCTAACAATAAGTCCCTGCATATTGGCGTGTGCGAAATCTTAGATTCGTTTCAGAAGTCGACAGGATTTTGACCCGCGATGGGAAGGAAGAGAGCAAGCACCTCATCGAAGGAAGAACCACTGGAAGAAAGAAGAAATATGAATCTTCCTTTCGAACTGATCCCGAGATAGGATCCTGATGATGGACTTAGCTATGATAACTGGTCAAGATTATTTGACCATCAGGCACAACAACAAGGTCTCTCATCAAAAAAATCCCTGTCCATGATGCCAATGTTATTCAAAGGTAAAGCTCTGGAGATGTATGCTTTGATCTGCAGGGATATATCCTCATTGGAGGAACTTCATTCTAGGATGAAACGCTTTTTTCATGAGCCGGAACATGGATTACATCGAAAATTCTGGCAAGTAAGAAAAGGACGAGAACAATCCGTAAAAGAATATTACTTTGCAAAGATTAAACTCGCAACCAAATTGGGACTGTCACAGGAATTGATCTTGGAGGGATTAACTTCTGGCATCGAGTCGGAGTTTGACCGCTTTTTGATCGCTGCCTCACCGACAAGTCTGGAGCGCTGGCTTGAGATTGCCGAGGCCATAGAGATATCTCACTGCCGAACCACAAGTTCAGCCTCGGGAATGGAGATGGGTTATCCTGCCCGACGACGACCGTCTACTTCCTGGCAGGGAGGACAGGGCTATAGGCCGCGGAACTGGAGAGAGGGAAGGAACGATCGTCCCGGGACCCACCTTCCGCCAACCAGGAGCCAAACCGCGAGCCTTGCCGCCGTTCAAGATCACGAGGGTGAGTAACCAGCCTCTATCAGGAGGCTCGAACAGGGCGATTGACGCCTACCCAGTCTGCACGTATTGTTGAGGGATCGTGTAGACGGGGTGGATTTTAAGTTACTTTTTGTTTTAGACTCTGGATCAGAAATAAATGTCCTTCCCAGGCATCTAGTGCCGGCGGAATTTATTACATTAATTAGGGAACCCAAACTTAAATCTTTAAAATCGGTTAGCCATTGTATCGCCATTGTTGGCGAGATTGAGTTAAATACTACCATAGGAGATAAGTCGCTCAATCTTTTGTTTCATGTAGTTCAGAGTGGAAGCCTTAATTTTGGTATTTTATCTGCCAAATACTTACCCTATTTTAAGGTGAAAATTGATTTTAATAATAGTTACATTAAACAGAATAATAGAAAATTAGGCCAGTTTAATTACAGTTTTTCAGGCAGAGAATTAGAAGCTATACAGAGATTTTACCAAATTCAAAACTATTATGCTAAAATTAGTAGAACCAAATATTGCAATCATCGTGTAAATTGTTTAAAAGTAAATAGAAAATGTCTTAGGATTAGAGATTCTTTATTCTATAGAAATGTTGAAAACTTGCTTGAAGATAATGTTTGTAATTTTGTTTGTTCCGTGCCAGACAGTGGAGCAGTTCCTTATGTATTAAAATCTAAGCCAGTGTATCAACCAGATGTAAAACCTCTGCCACTGCCTGACACGAATGATTGTTTTTTTACATGATAATATAGAACTTTCCACTATGGTAAAAATACTATTAGATAATCATGCAGATATCTTTGGGGAAAACAAATTTAATATAAAACCCTTGAACATCCAGCCTCCAAGACTGAGACTGAGTGACAAAAAGCCTGTCTGTGTTAGACCATATCGTCATAGCTTGAGAGATCGGGACTTGATTAAACAACAAATTGAGCAATTGTTAAAATACGGTTTAATCAAACCTGCGTCTTCCCCATACAGCGCACCTGTGACGCTCGCACCCAAGAAGGGCGAGGGAAGGGTTAGGCTTTGTATCGACTATAGACTCCTAAATAGGAAAATCATTTCGGATTCGTTCCCTATTCCGTTAATGGAGGATATAGTTCAGAAGGTACAGGGCGCCAGAGTATTTTCATGACTCGATATCTTGAGCGCTTACTGGACAATCCCTCTTCATCCAAAAGATCGGGAGATGACATGTTTCTCAACTTCTGAGGGCTCTTATGTCTGGTGTAGATTGCCGTTTGGATTTAAGACCGCCCCTGCAATATTTAATAGAAAGCTCTCTGCCATTCTGCAGAAATACAAACTTGATAATGTAACATCTTATTTTGATGATATTTTAGTATTTTCAGAAAACGAGGAATCCCATTTAAAACACCTCGGACAAATATTCGAGATTTCAAGAAAAGAAGGCATACAGTTAAGGATAGATAAATGTCTACTATTTATGAAAAGGATAACTTATCTCGGCTATGAAATTTCGGAGAACCAGATCTCGCCTTCGGGCGTTAATGTCGATGTCATCAAATCATTGCCCCCACCTCGTGATTTGCGATGTTTAAGATCCTTTTTGGGAAGCGTGACACATTACGCGAAATTTATAAAGAATTTTAACAACCTAAGAGCCCCTTTGAATGAGCTTCTCAAGAAAAACTCCCGGTTTATTTGGACGGAGGAATGTCAGAGAAGCTTTGAGGGTTTAAAGGAAGCGCTATGCTCCAAACCAATACTTCAACTTTTTAACCCTTCTTTGGCTACACATATTTATTGTGATGCCAGTACCTCGGGTATAGGAGCGGTGCTTAAACAGGAATATCCTGATGGCACGCAAAAGCCGTTCACCTATTTCAGTAGGGCTTTGCGAGGTGCCGAGTCTAAATATACGATAACAGAACTAGAACTGCTCGCGGTGGTCGAGACTTGTAAGCGCTACCACCCTTACATATCCGGCAGTCACGTCATAGTTCACACGGATCATAAGGCGCTAATATGGCTGAATAGCTTCAAACACACCAATGGGAGACTGTTCCGATGGTCTTTGAAGTTGTCCGAATATGACTTGGATTTTAATTACAACAAGGGTTATAAAAATCACGAAGCCGACATGCTCTCCAGACTTCCATACTCTTATTTTTTGTCAGCTCAAGCCTTGAAACCAAACCAGGGTGATTTATCGATACCACCTTTAAAATTATACTCTATAGTGGATGGTATTACTTATATAAGACTTAATAACAAGGATAGAGTAGTTGTTCCCCGGAACTCCAAGATGACCTGATTCAGAAAGCCCATGAATCTTTAGGACACCCAGGCATCAGTGCTATGATCAGAGCACTGTCCGTTCAATACTATTTTAAGGGGATGATAGGGAAGATAAAGAATTATGTTAAGAATTGCAAGGAGTGTCAAACAATAAAGAGTAGCACCCAGCCCTCCTATGGACTGATGGGATCATTGCCTAGGGCGGCAAAACCCTTCGATGTCGTGGCTTTGGATACGGTTTTGGGCCTAGGAGGTTATAATAGTGCAAAAAATTGTGTCCATACCGTTATCGACCATCATTCACGATATATCTGGGGATATGCTTCCAAAGGCACATCCATCGCGACGTACCTAAATATCATAAACCAATTATTAAATATAGGAAAACCTAGAATCTTAGTCACGGATAGACATCCCTCGTTTGTCTCGAAGAGATTCAATAAATTTCTTCGGGAGAAAGGTATAAAGCACGTGATGACCTCCCCGTCCCATCCAGAGTGTAATGGACTAGTAGAACGGGCTAATGCAACGTTGATTGAAGGTTGAAAATACAACATCAAGGTAACCCTAGGGCCCCTTGGCCAAAATTGTTACAAAAAACGCTGGAAGAATATAGAGACACACCCCACTCTACGACTACATTCCCTCCGATATACTTGATGTACGGGACCCTCCCTTCCTACATGTCTGATCTTACTAATCCGTATCCGCCAGTAGAAAGGGCCCGAACCATTGCCAATGAAAAAACCGAGGAATTACATAAACGGTTAGTTAAAAGATACAATAGTTCTCATAGATTCCCAAATTTAAAAAATGGAGATAAGGTTTTGTATCGAATCCCTCATCAGGTAGGCCATGGCAAACTGTCACCAGTTTATTATCCAGACCCATACACCGTTCTTTCTACCCCATCCCCTCACACAGTTGAAATAAATAAACCGTGCCAGCCTGAAAATAAGCCCAGCACAATAGTTAATGTATCTAAATTAAAATTATGGGACCCTATTTCAACCTCGAATGAAGGCAGGCGGAATTATCCATTTCCCTTCCAAGATGTGGAGGATTTGAATGGATGTATGTAATCTGACCATGGCCAAACGTTCGAAAGGAGTTTCCACTCTCTGAGGGGCTGCTTAATAGCGCAAAATGTTTCTTTTGCGTCCATGTGGTTTTTCTACTTCAATGGTAGGGCTTGAATTCTCTCTACAAACATTGAAGGACTCAGCTAATAATGGACAATACAGCCCTGTTACATATGTTCTAAGTGACACGCCTGGGAAGGAGAAAAAAAAAATTTTTTTTTTTTTTTCAACAGGCCGGTCACCCCAGGGATCTCTAGTAAAATGGTCACTATGCGTTACAGTGAATTAGGTACGCACCTGGATACCCCAACTATCAGGTCCGACTGCCCTACTGCCATAGTGATAATACTTTTATTATTATTGTTATTATTATTATTATTATTTTATTTTATTTTTTTTTCTCTCTTCAGAATGTTTTTTTTTTCTCTCTAACCTTCCAACCCCTCCCAACCTCCATTTGTGTAAATAAATCTGAAATTTTTTTTTTTTTTAGTAGGGGGGTTTGTCACATTCTGCTTATAAATTATTTGTAGATGTAAATTTTACACTGTTAGGATTTATGTAAATATTTGTAACTATATAAAAGAGACGCGTGATTGAAATAAATTGAGTCAGAAGATTGCAACGTTTCTTTCTTCATTCACGCTAACAATAAGTCCCTGCATATTGGCGTGTGCGAAACCTTAGATTCGTTTCATATATATATATATGTTTGTCGGCTATGCACGCCCTCAATATGTAACTAAACTGAAATTTGAACAGGACAGAGAGTTGAATCTGGAATAGTTTTTTGTCGCGCTTTAACTAAGAAAAATGATAAATAACCAGGTACTGAGCAACAATATTTTTTAGTCAGAAATGATGATGACAATATTGCTGTATCATGCTTAATTGACATAAACAAAATCCTTTAGGGGAATATTCACTAAAACAGACAACGGGCGAAGCCAGAAAATAATTTTCAGTAGGCAGGAACAAAATTCTACCTGCGAAACATTCACTCGAGCAGAAGACACACACGAAGCCAGGTAATCTCAATGTATAAAATATCGTTTATCTGCCTTTTGGCTAAGATCGTGTAGTTTATCTCTAGATATTTTTTAAATTTATATTTATCTTTATAAAAATATATTCAGGAGAGAGAGTGGATATGCTTGCTCGAAAAATATATTTTATATATTATATAAATATATAATGCAACGAATATTATTATCATTATGATCATAATATTCTGTGTGTTCCCCCCGGATTATTATTATCAATAATAATATCATCAATAATATTCGTTAGGCAAACTTTCAGTCGGATAAAACCCGGGCGAAGCCAAATACACATCCGCTAGTATATATATATAATTATATATTTATATCACTTTTGTTATCATCGTTTTTAGAAAGATTTTCAAATTTGTTGTATAGTTTTGTTGTAAATATGCGTAGTTAACATATCTATCCTTTGAAATCACTAATATAGGATTAACTTTCTAAATTCTATATAATGTGAAAATAACTAATGTGTAATCTTTCTTCAAGTAATTGAAAATAAAAGCTACTTGACGGTAAATAATTATATTTTTCTTATCACGACTGCACCTCAACCCTTTATCATATCGATATTTTGTCTTATCAACCCTTTATCTAACAACAACAACAAAATATTCATAACAAAAAATCGACAGGATTACCTGAATTTCAACCCAATTGCTCTATAAATTATCATTCAAATTGTATAAAACTATTTTTACAAAATATCGCGCAAACAAAGAAATGTAGAACATGCCATGACGCCTAATCCAAGTACTTTATAAATACCAATATTTAATGGTCAAAATTTAGACATAATATCTTGGCTCAAATTATTTAACAAAAAATATCTGCAGAAACTTCTTGATGAAGCTTTTAAACTAAATAATATATCAAATCATCTCGAGGGAGAAGCATTCAGTTATTACATAGAAGAATTACAAGATATATATAATTGGGGGGATATAGAACAAAAATTAACATCATATTTCACAAATAAAGATTCAAATTCATTTAGTAGGTTTGTAAATTTAAAATATAATGATAACGATGATCTTGAACAATATTTTAAGAAGAAATATGCTTTAGCCAAAAAACTCAATCTAGAAAAAACACTTTAATTAGAAACACTAACAGATGGAATGCCAAACCACCTTAAAAATACCTAATATCTGCAAAGATACAAGAACCCTCAGAATGGTTTGAAATTTTAACCCAAACAAAATTATCAACAAATGAAGAAGAAGAACCCCAACATCCCTCTACAAGCAATAGACTATTTACTCCAGTAAAAATATATAACTCCAACTCCTCCCAAGCTCATCAATACCAGCCTTTTCCCAGGACAGCAGAAGCAACTCACCACCAGCAAAAACCCCACAAATTAATAAACCAGCTTCCATACCCCTGCAAGATATGTGCATCACACCAGCTACCCAACCAGATCCATTTCCATAGAGGCTGCCCACTTAAGAACAATACTCATCCAAAGCGCATCAACCCAGGTAGAACATTATTACTATTCTCTGTATTTATAAAACATATATCTTTACCTTGTGTACTTGACACTGCATCATCTATTTCCATTATCCCTTTGAAATATTTAAACCATATTTATTATAAAATATTAGACAATTCTCCCCAAAAGAAAGAATAGGTCAGTTAAAAGGATTTAGTCACCCAATATACAAAATATTAGTTAGGCTTACCTTAGGAAAACTTACAAGGTATAAAGAGATGTTTGTTAGTGATAATCCAATAGAATATCTTATTTTAGGTTTACCAAAATTTTATATATTTAAGTTACAAATATATTTTCCAAAATTATAAATTATTGTATTATTTTAATCCAAAAACTGAAAATTAGAAGTCATATGCTACCACCCTATGTATTCCAGACCCTTACTATGTTAAAATTGCATCTGTTTTAAATATCAACCCATTGTATTATTTCAATTCTTTTGATATACCAACTACAAATGTTAACCTTTTAGATCCTACTTCTCTCAAATCCCATTATTTATTCTAACTCATTTCACAGTATGCGACAACGGTACTCCATAAAAATTATAATTCATATTTAGACTTTAGTAAAGTAGATATTAATCCAAATTGAGGATTCGCCGCCAGTAGGCCAAATTGGATGGACGCACGGTCGCCTCGCTCTGCAGCTGAGTATCAATTTTTGTTTTTAATTCTAATTTGATAACTTTTTCCTGTCTTATTTTTCTTACCGTAAGCACCAATTTATATTAAGTATAAATATATACTAAAATATAGGATTATCTCTCGGAAGAAAAGAGTGTAGAAAGGGAAAAAATGAATATAGGCCTAATATATACATGTATCTTATTTTTATGCATCACTCATCATGTAAATGAGCGCGTTGGCTGGGTTATGCAAATTGATTTTATCGGTGAAAATGATGTAAATTGCGAAAGGCTGACTGCTTTAGATCAAGTGAAAAAAATTGGGCTCTCTATACGTTTTCGTTATAGCAAATCAAATTCGAGAATTATAATACTAGCATTGTTATTGATCTCGGGTATCGAGAGTAACCCTGGCCCTAAAGTTACCAGACAAACAACTCTAGAAACGCCTATGGAGAAAGACCTAAAAGAACTGATTGCGGCACTTTCTTCTAAGATGGATGATTGGGGCTCAAAACTCGAATCTAGGCTATCTGGGATTGAACTAGGGATGCAGAAATTTGACACCCGCGTACAGCAGCTTGAATCCTCTTTGGAATTAACTGCGAGCGCCGTTGAAGTGAACGTCAAAAAGATTAGAGAACTTGAGAGTCGAGTTAGTTTTATGGAGATGAAAAATAGAGAGAAGAACTTGATTTTTTACGGTATGGAGGGTAATGGAAGTGAAAATCCTGATGAATCCCGAGCCAAAATAAAAAGTCTGATAAAGGACAAGTTGCAGATCTCGGATGAGATCGTTATTTCCAGGTGCAGGAGGTTATCCAAAAAGGATAAAGCCCCAATGCTGGTAGAGGTTCCAGAATACAGCGAAAGAATAAAGATATTTAAAAATTCATTTAAATTAAGGGATTTGAAGATATTTGTAAGCAAGGACTACTCTCCCAGTACCAGAGAACAACGCCGACTGTTGATTCCTAAATGGAAAGAATTCTTAAACAAAGGAATCACGGCTAAACTTAGGGATTATAAACTGATTGTCAATGGAACAGTTTATCGGGTTCTCAATGGTAAAATCACCACCAAGGAGGGTGCGGAGTTATAGCAACTGGATGAAAATACAAACAAAAGAGAATTGGTAATATCAAACCCAAAGGTTACGAAAAATATATCGGATAGAAACACAGCTAAAATTAGATATCCACATACGAAAAATTGTGAATCGGCAAAAAAAGACAAACAAGTACCCTGGCCAAACATATAGATACTAAAATAAAATTTTCACAATGGAATATAAATGGTTTTATTAGAATAACTTCAATATTTCCACTCGTTGAATACCTAAAAAAATACGAACTTTTTGCACTAAGTGAAACATGGATTACGAATGATCTCGAATTATTAACAGATGAATACCACATAATTCAAAGCCCAGCAATGAAAACAGAACTAAAGGGAAGGGGCCCGGGGGGAATTCTGATTGGAATAAAAAAAAACTTTCAACATACGGTTAGAAAAATCGAAAAAAACCCTTATTGGATATCTGTTTTGACGCACAAATTTCTTGGCAAAACCACCGAGAGTATTTGTTTGCTCTTTGTATATTTACCGCCAAATGCATTACAAGAACAAAATCTAACAAACTTACTTAGGCATATTGAATATCACATGAATGAAGGTAATGAAGAGCTAATAGCCGGTGATATCAATATAAGAATAGGCAATGCTGGAGGCTTCCATAACCCACTGAAACTAAATTCATCCCTTAACAAATATAGAAAATCTAAAGACCCAATATCTTCGAAACTATCTGACAAACTAATTTCCTTCACAGAATCAAATTATATACCAATAGCAAATGGCAGAACTAAAGGGGATACGAACGGCTCATTCACTTTTATTTCAGAAAGAGGTTCATCGGTTTTGGATTATTTTATGTACACACACGGTTTAACACAGATCATATCGGATATGTGGATCGAATAACTTTCATATTCAGACCACTTACCAACTGTTTTACAAATTAATACTGGGTATGAAGCTATTAAATCCTCGTACAACAATGAAATACTGTCACGAAAATTCATTTGGACGGAAGAAAATGTGGAGATGCTAAAACATAACTTAAGTGATATAGAAGATGGAAATGAAACCGATATTAACACAAAAACAGTAAATTTTACTAAACAGATCTACACGGCAATGGAATCGGCAAATATAATTAAATTCGCAAAACGACGACATCAACTTTCAAAACCTTGGTATGACAAAGATTGTTACATTATGAAAAAAACGACCAAAGTAAGTTTACAAAGATGTAGGAACTCAAATAACACACAACGACCGCCAAAAATATATTGAAGCTAGGAGGGAATATCTCAAGCTCCTGCAAAGAAAAAGAGATGAATTTAATAAGACAAGAATGAAATGATAAAAAACGCCAAAGATCCCAAATCCTTCTGGAATGCCATTGCAGCCTTTAGAAAAAAAAAACAATAATACAAGGAGAGATTGATATAAAAGGATGGTTTTTATTTTATAAAAATTTACTGAACAAAGAAAATAATGAAGCTACTTTTACGTTAAACCAGATGATTGGTTGGAAAGATCCAGATTTAGACGCGGAAATAACCCTTGAAGAGATTTATGATGTAGTAAAAAAACTAGCGAATGGCAAAGCAGTGGGACTCGATGGTATACCAAATGAGTTGCTAAATAATTTACCGACACCGACTTTAACTAAATTGAAAAACCTATTCAACAAAATAATGTCCACAGAAAAATACCCGCAACTCTGGAAGAACTCAATAGTACACCCCATATATAAAAGCGGTGATAAGAACAACCCGACAAATTATAGAGGGATTTCCCTCTGCAGTAATATATCTAAATTATTCACTACAATACTAAGAAACAGATTAAACAACTGGATAGAAAAAAGAGAGATTATTTTAGAAAATCAAGCAGGTTTCCGTAAGAACAGATCATGCACTGACCACATACTATAACTGAATTCACTCATCCAATTATCTTTGAGAAGAAAACGAGGCAAGCTATATGTCTTCTTCGTCGATTTGACTAAAGCTTTCGACACAGTACCACATGACTTACTTTGGCAAGAATTGCATAAAATGGGCATTAGCAATAAATTTGTAATGCTGATAAAAAAACTTTTACCAAGAAGCTAAGATTACTATCCGATGGAAAGGGCAATATTCAAGTAATGTGAAAATTAATTCTGGAGTGTTGCAGGGAGAATCACTTTCCCCACTTTTATTTATACTATATATGGCCGACCTAATAGAACTTTATAATAACTCAGCACTTACAGGATTTCATCTCCCTGATTTTGGCGTTTTACACCTACTTATGTATGCGGATGACATAGCCATAATTGGAGAATCTAAAATTAACCTACAAACTAAAATCAATTTACTAAAGTCTTATCTGGACAATAACAAATTAGTTTTAAATGAAAATAAGTCCAAGGTGATGGTATTTAGAAATGGAGGAAGACCGGCAAGACACGAAAACTGGTACTGGGGGGACATCCCACTGACTGTTGCGTCCAATATTATGTATTTGGGATTTCCATTCACTACCACTAATAATAGCAAAAAGGTAGCCCTCTTTTATAAAGCCAAAGCAAATACGGCAATAAATGCAACTATTAGACTGATAAAAAGGGAAAAAATTAATTCATTAAAAGTTGCACTGAATTTATTTGACTCAGTTATTAAATCAATACTACTCTATGCGGCCCCTGTGTGGGCTTGGGACAATACCGATATTATAGACCAAATACAGAATACGTTTATCAAAAACTTTCTGAATCTGCCAAGATATATACCGGGGTATATTGTAAGGTTGGAAACAGGCAGATTATCTCTGACTTTTACAACGATCAAACTAATTATGAAATATTTCATTAGATTACAGGAAATGGAAGAAAATATACTACCTAAACTATGCTGGAATAGATTGAAGGAAATTTCCTTAATGACAAAAAAACCTATAGGATTCTGTAAAAATATCATGGATATCATCAATCATTGTGGACTCACACGGCTAAACCTTAGGTTAAATTATGATGACATACTGATCGAACTACTGAATATACTAAAAATAAAAATTGAACAGCTATTGCAGCAAGATCTGGCAAAATTATCTCTTACGAAAACATACTCAAACTATAGGTTACTTTATGATTCATTCATTCCAGAACATTATTTTTCATGCAATCTGTCCTCAGCTTTAGTGAGTTTTTTTGCACAGATCAGGATAATATCAACATTGATCAAAGAAAATCATATCTACGTAATTAAGAAAGAAGATTTGTACTGTAAGTTATGCGGAGGTCAGATAACCGATGAGATATACCATTTTACTGCCGAGTGCGGAGATCTGGAAGGTGAGAGAAAAAAGATCCCGAAAAGTCTTCCTAGACCACATTTGAACTCATTAAAGACAATAAAAACTGTTTCAGATAAGAAAAGTTGGGCAATAGAACTGTTCAACTACCAAAAATCGGTTGTAATTAAAATTGCACTCGTGGAAGAGAGAAGAACAGGGGCACAATAAAAATATTTGCCATACTTTAATTGTAAATACTCCATCACTCCTTTTTCTCTTGTGTTGAATATTGTCAATAATTCAAAGGCGAATCTGTACAGGGCAAGATGCCCTAATAAAGCTGTTTTGTTGTTGTTGTTGTATATTAATCCAAATTTCTCAAATCAAACAATTCAGATATATTGCATATCTCTTTTAGGTAATATTCCCATAGCACAAAAGCCATATTACAATAATGCTAAAATAAAAAAAACAAATAACTGAATTATTTAAATATAATATTTTTAGACCCTCATCTAGCCCCTATAGTTCTCCTGCATTATTAGTGAATAAAATATCTGATGCCCCAAACCACCTCACAAGACTCTGTATAGATTATAGGAAACTTAATCAAAAAACAGTTCCAGAACATACACAATTCCACTTATAGAAGAAATTATAGGTAGGTTATCACAGTCAAAAATATATACTATTCTAGATGTTAAATATGCATACTGGCATATACCCATAGATGAAAAAGATAGACATAAAACTTCCTTTGTAACAAAATATATATATGGTCTAAAAAATGCACCTTCACAATTTGAAAGGATTATGGAGTCAGTTTTCACTAAAAATAACATACACAATGCCTTAAATTATTTTAATGATATTATTATACACTCCAAAACTTATGAAGAACACATTGAGCATTTAGATAACATATTAGGTATATTCGAACAAGAGGATATAATGCAAATAAATGCAAATTCTTACAAAAAGAAATACAATTCTTGGGATATACTATTAACTCAGTAAAATATACACCAAATAACTCAAATATTGAAGCAATTTTAAAATTAAATAGACCATATATTACTAAAACCTTACAGAGATTTTTAGGCACCATAAATATTTATAATAAATTTATTCCCCATTATGCGCAAATTAGGTCACTTTTGAATGAACTTTTGTTAAAAAATGCTCCTTTGTTATGGACTGCGAAACATTAACAAGCCATCCAAACAGTTAAAAATTCACTCATTTCAAAACCGGTATTATATATTTATGACCCATCTGAACCATGTCATTCAATCACAGATGCCTCATGTCTAGGATTAGCAGGAGTCCTGAAACAACCTGATGAACAAGGCATTTTACACCTCATAGCTTAGTATTCAAGAAAACTTCACCCATATGAGCAGAATTATACTGCTTCAGAATTTGTAACACTAGCAATAATCAATTCAATACAAATAAATCATACATATGTGATGAGGTACTGTTGACTCTTGTAGAATCCTGTCGACTAAATCTGTGATGAGGTATCCAGTCGACCTAAACTGTGGTGTGAGTCCCTGACAACTCTCGCTATACTGTGTTGACCAAGAGGAACAGTCAGGATGTAGAGTTTTCCAGTACCTCTCTGCACCTTGGAAGACCTTTAAAAGTTCTCAAAAGGTACAGGCAGTCGTGGTCGAGGCAGAGTGGAAAGCTTGGGAATGTCCACACAAAAGAGGAAGACACAGTTGTACCAAGAAAGTTCCGTGAACAGATAAAAGTTGAGCTAGGAGCGAAAGATGGAAATGGAAGAGTTCTTACTGGTCTACATGGTGGATGAGGTGGTACAAACGACGAGGACACACGCAGATGGTGAAGTGACTGTCAAGTGACTGCATTTTTGGCTAAGACAGGGGCCTTTTATATATCTTTTCCGAGAAAAGAAGTATTGAATTACAGCAGATGCGACAGGGGCATGAATAGTCTGGTAAAATTCTAAACTGGCGCCATCCTGACAGTTTCCAATCTATCTTTAGATGTTGTTTTGTGACTTAATCTATCACGAATTTAGACGTTTTTGACTTCGATCTCTTTAGCTCAACTCTTAATTTATTACAGAGTTTATTTATTTATTCTCAGTTTGTGCAAAGTACATTACATATGATTATGTAATGACACATGTCAATCATGCGTATAATCATTTATAGATGTGTTTCCATTACACAACATGAAAATATTGTTATAAGTTATATACAATATGGGGTTGTTGGTTTAAATTACCATAGATGGGCCCCGGGAGTGAAAGTGTTTATCCAGGTTTAAGCGGGTAAAGCCTCTCAAACAGAGGTAAGTGATTGTAATTTATTTTAATTAATTTAAACTGTGAGGGTTAAAAAGGCTATAACAAGATGATTTGTTCGGATATATAAAAGTGAAATAAAAATGACATTTTTGATTGATTTAAAAAAAAAGATGATTAAAATTAAATGAGGACATAAAAATTCAAATTCTAAAAGAATATTGGCGGGCGTTGGAAAGGGTTTGTAGTTGAAGAATATGCAATTGTAAGCATTGCACATGCAACCAAATAATCAGATCCAGGTGCAAAGCGAGGATATATACTTGAGCCTCTTCCTTGGCAATGTTTCACTTGCGATCCTATATAAGGGTTACAGTGCTTTTTCACAATTTTAGGAGTATTGGGTTGAAGTTGTTGAAGAAAAGTTGCTTATTGATATGATTGAAAGGGGTGGTAGAGCCATGCGATAAGTAGAATTGTTGTAGCGACAGTAGGCGTTATGACTTGACTTGAAATCAAAGGTTGATTGTGGTCCGCTAAAGCTGATAAAAAAAGTTGAAAGTTGAAAAAAATGAACGTTTTGTGCATGCGTTGGTTATTGTGCTCTTCGGATGATTGAAATTAACTGTTAAAGCGTGTTCAGGCCAGAAGTTGGGATTTTTAAATCTGGGGAACTGTTTTCAAAGAGTTTGTTAAAATTACGAAATTAAAAAAAATTGCCAAGCAGTCCTGTCGTTTTTCTACAATGAAGTGAAGCAATGGCTGAAATAGATAGTGATGAAAAGTATAGGGAAGTGGTTAAAGAATATGAGTGTTGTAAGCGGTTGTTGCATGCCCGATAGTTGATGATATACATTGTCATATTATAAAGGTATGAACAAGTATAAAATGAATAAAAAGATAGACATATGATTGCGGGTAAAAAAAGTGTAAGTTTACAAAATCAAGCATGTAATAAATAAAATATATAATAATTAAGAAAATAAAAATGATTTTTGGAACAATTAAATGTTTTGCAATACTAAAATTATATCATGAAAAATAAAAGTAAATTTGATTAAAGTTTTATTTTAATCATTTTGGATTAAAAAAATGATTATATAATTGAAAGGTAAACATAAAAATAATTATTCAAGATTTTATACAAAAATTAATATATAATTAAAGATTATTAATAATCGGATAATATTAAGTAGTGGAAAATTGAACAATATTCTCGTTTATCCAAAAAGGTGATATGTAGATAATTATATCTCTTTTCCGTTATAAAGTCTATATCAGACTTAACCAAGTTGTTTTGATTGGTGATATCAATTAACATGTAAAATGTTTAATGTATGTTGTGTGTGTTATGATTAAGGCTTTGGTGAGATTTGTAAGAAAACCTAAATGGTTAGTGTGAGAAATGTGTTTTAAAAAAATGGCGATCATGAAAATAGCGGTCAGGATGATAGTTTTGTGAGGGGAGAAGGACGTTGGAGAGGGAATTGTAATTGAAATAGATTCGGAGATCCTATTACTGGTGGGTCACTTGTGCGGAAGGTTGTTATTTTTGTCGTTTACTTGAAACTGATTTTCTCTCTTTTTTTGTTGAGGTTGGCATATTTCTTGCCTATTTGAAAATATAGTTTTCTCAATGTTCGTAGTTGTTGTGTTTCGACGTTGTTGCGGACTTAATAAAAATGTTATTCGGTGATGTCAGATTAGATGTTTAGTGAAAGTGCGACTTTCGACGTGGACACGCTTTGGGGTGAGATGTGTCACATGCATGAAGGCGTCTTCGGCCTGAAAAGTGAAAAGGTTTTGTTGTGTGGCGCTGTGACACGAAGTGGAAAATTGTGATGAAAAGGTGTCACGCGAAGTCGTTGTTTGGTACAAAATCTAACCTGTTTCACCATGAATAACAAGTTTACTAGAATCATGGGTGGTGGGACGAACACATATCGAGAATAATTTTGACTGTTAGTGGATGTGGCACGTTTAATGCAAAAATATTTAGTGTGCGTTTATGTTTAGCGGCGACGTTATGAAGCTCGTGGGGCTCGAAATTGGATTTGTTTGTGATGTCGCGCACTAATAATTAATGCCATTTGGAGATAGTGATGTGAGGGTGTTGTGGGTGTTGTAACGTTTGTTGAGAGAGATTTATGGTTGATTAATTATGAATGTAAAATGAAGAGACGAGGGAGTGTAACTATATTGGATTTTCAACTTGTTTTGGAAAAAACAGTTATTTCTCTAGTTGTGATTTTGAATATATTGTATCTTTCGTTTTTGCAATTCAAAAAAAAAATGCGATATGGTAGTAAAAATGATAATTTTAAAAGGGCAATGTCGTGATAGCGACAAAAATATTTTGAATTGGGACGTTTACATTAAATGGTGAGAGTATTACAATTATTTTTGAAAATTTATAAAAATAATAATAATGATTTTTTTAAGTTGTAGATTTGGATAAATCCATTTTAGGTGAATTTAAGAAAGGCATGTAAGATTAGTAAATTGCTAAAAATGCGTGATGAGCGAATTTCTTAAAGTAAAATTGCAAGTAATGTATAATTTATAAATGTATAATTTGATTAAAAATGAAGTGAAAATTGATAAATGAGAGTCTAAAATATTTAAAAATTGATTTAAAATAATATAAAAAAGGTAAAAATTGATTTTAAAATGCATAAAGTGAAAATATAAATACAAAATTTATAGAGAATCAAGTTGTGAACTTGAGGATAAAGTTAAGGTAGGTTTTTTAAAAACTTATAATCGTGTGATGATTGTTCAGTCGGGAAACTTGGTTTCTGGTTGTTTTGCTGCTGACGTTGAAGGCGCTCCATGTAGGACTTGTAGAAGCTTGTAGCTTCTGTAACATTGATTGCAGCTTGTCGCCTTAAGCATTGTCGATGTCAGGCCGAAGGTGGTGAACTTCTCACAGGGTTTGCCTCATTCTGCTCCTCGATTTCCATGACTTGCGGGAATATCGACTGTGTCGTTGAGGGTGATCAGCTTGCTCTCGGCGTTGGCGATCTAGGTTAGCGGGTCTGCGGAGGTCCCTTGGGGCGTCGTGTCTTCCGTAAATATCTCTTGTTGGGGAGAGATTGCTTGGTTGTTTCGTTGGAATGGCCGGTTTGTTCCTCCATCTTCGCTTTTTCTCGCTTCTATCTGTACAGGCTTCTTACCCTCTTCGTTTTGGTCATCCAGTCGACTAACTGTAATGAGTTACTGTTGACTCTTGTAAAATCCCGTCGACTAAATCTGTGATGAGGTATCCAGTCGACTTAAACTGTGGTGTGAGTCCCTGTCAACCCTCGCTATACTGTGTTGATCGAGAGGAACAGTCAGGATAAGGAGTTTTCCAGTACCTCTCTGCTCCTTGGAAGACCTTTAAAGGTTCTCACAAAGTACAGGCAGTCGTGGTCGAGGCAGATTGGAAAGCTTGGGTATGTCCACACAAAAAAACGAAGACACAGTTACACTAAGAATGTTCCGTGAACAGATAAAAGTTGAGCTAGGAGCGAAAGATGGAGATGGAAGAGTTCTTACTGGTCTACATGGTGAATGAGGTGGACCTGGGGTACAACCGACGAGGGCACACGCAGATGGTGAAGTGACTGTCAAGTGACTGTATTTTTGGCTAAGATGGGGGCCTTTATTCTACGAAAAAATGAATCCAAGAAAGGACAGCCAACATTGGAATATGATTAGAGTGTTAGAAAACAATCAAAACCAACACCAATCCTCCAATACTCTAACCGATATGAATAGAATAGTGAGAAAACGAGAACAAACAGATGGCTGACATAATTGCTGAATATCTTTCAAGCACTTCCATACTCAACTATACGAATGAGGACAGGACTCTAAAAAATAATATAAACAAGTTATTTAAACAAGCAAGAAACTACAATCAACAAGATATTTTCCCGAGAGACTTCACACTGAATGAGCTAAACTAATCAATAGAAAAATCCAAGAGGTCACCAGGAGATAATTAAATCTTTGGTCAAATGATTAAACACTTTGGAAACAAAGCTAAAAATCAACTTCTACGAATACGGAACATTTCATAGCAAACTGGTAAACTACCAAAGAATTGGAAGATATCAATTTTTAGTGCCAATACTGAAACCAAACAAAGATGCCAAGGAATGCAAGAACTATCGGCCAATTGCTCTCACCAGCATACTTTGTAAAATAACAGAACGAATTACCCACTCTAGGCTCATAGTCTGACTCACTAACAATAATAAAATTTACTTCTAGCAAACTGTCTATAGATCCAGACACTGTACAACTGATCAATTGTTCTACCTCTGTCAATCAATAAAATATTCTTTCCAGTAAAAACCGCCAAAGAAGACAATGGCCGTATTCCACGATATGACCTCAGCTTTTGATCGAGTGTGGAGGGAGAAATTACATGAAAGACTGCACAACATCGAGGTAAGAGAAAAAACCTTAATCTGGATTGCGGACTTCTTATAGGTAGAAGGATAAAGGTTCGGGTCAATGGAGCATTTTCCAAGGACCGAAGAATATGGGCTGGTGTACCTCAGGGATCTGTGCTCAGTCTTCTACTCTATCTGCTATATATTAACGACATCCATCCTTACCTCACTGAAGACACGAATATGGCACACAAGTAGCAGTATAGAATCATCAGGTTTGAGGCCAGCTGTGAAGTGGAACCGCCATCAGTGGAGAGAGTTCCTCGGTACAGCATCAGGGGGCCTAACCTTGAAAGATTCAGACGCCGGTTTGCTTGCACACTTGGGGATAGATTGGCTGGAGCAGTTGACAGAATTTCTATTAATATCATGGTTAATGAGCTCCACCAGGATATAACCAACACGTGAAAAACTTTGGGGCCTGGATCTAGAAAGGTTACCGCATTTAAAAGGCTTAAACAGCCTTGATAGACCAAGGAACTGGAGATCGATAGGAAGAGAGTCAGGGCCATGGGGAAGCTATTCCAGCATAGTACGGGCGAAGAGAGAGTTAGGAGAAGAATAGATTTCCAGAAGGTCCTAGCAGGGTACAATAGACACACCAAAAGGACGAAGAGGAAACACCGGAGGGAGCAGTGCAAAACCTTACTGGAGATTAATCCATACAGTCTCCCTTACAGGGCTGTCTCTGGGAAGATAAGGTGCTCCGCTAACTTGAGGCTACCCGAAGGGGAAGATGGGTTAAAGACCCGAGACCTGAAGTAGACCCTGGACCTCATCTTGGATCGGCACATCGGAAACGAGTAACCAGTGGACGAGATCTCTCTGACCACTTGTGGTTTGGTGGATCCGCCCTTTTCTGAGAATGAGGTGAAACTGGCGGCTTTCAAGTTCGGAAAAGGAAATCTCCTGGTCCCGACGGGATCGATAACACGGTCGTGAAAACCCTGGTGAGGAGGCACCCATCGCTTCTTGCCAGGTTATTCAATAGGTGCCTGGACACTGGTACTTTTCCTGAGGCATGGAAGGTTGCCCGAGTAGTGCTTCTCGAAAAGTCTGGTAGAAAGGGTAATTCTCCTCATGAATATCGTCCGCTTTATTTACTACCGTGTCTAGGTAAGGTCCTGGATAGCCTACTAGCTCAGCGACTGAAGCACTGGCTAGAGAATAATGAGCTCCTTTCTTCTTTCCAACATGGTTTTAGGGAAGGAAAATCCACAACCACAGCTCTGAACTAGGTGATAGAGGGGGTTGAGATGGGCTTAAATAAGAGTGCTTGGGTTCTTCTCGTGGCCCTGGGCATTGGTGGCGCATTCAACTCCATGAGCTGGAACAAGCTGATGAGAAATTTGATGGACATTGGTTGTTCAGATAATTTGCGCAGCTTCGTTCGTGACTTCCTGAGGGATAGACAAATTAGCCTCAGTTTTGGTGGGCGGAAGTTGGAAAGAAACTGTGCTAGGGGTTGCCCCCAGGGCTCCTGCTGCGGACATATTCTGTGGAATATCCTGGTAAACAACGTTTTCCAGGAAGAGCTACCTGAGGGAGCCAGGCTGGTTCTCTATGCCGAAGACCAGTTCCTCATCATTGAGGCTGCTTCGAGAGCGAAGGCTGAGAAGTGTGTTGAAACTTCTCTCCAAATCCTCTCGAACTGGGCCCATGACTCTGACCTTAAGTTCGATGTCTCCAAAACTAGAGCCCTCAGCTTTAAGTCTAGGGACAAAAGAAATAAAAGAAAATAGATCAAATGGGAACACAAGCCAGCTATCCGGATGGAAGGACGGAGGGTAGCGGTGGTCAATAGGATGATCATCCTGGGGGTAGTCATTGATGACAAGATGGGTTGGCAATACCAGGCGGAGGAGATGGTGACGAGAGGCAAGTAGGCGTTGTGCAGGCTGTCGCGGTTGGCTCTCAACAGGGGGGGAGGGTACTATTTATTTTTAGGAACCTCTACCTCTCCTGTGTCGAGCCAATCCTGCTATATGCCTCCGGGGCTTGGTGGCCCCGAAAAGAGATCAGAAGGTGGCAACAACTCTAGAGAGAGTGCAGAGGACAGCGGCACTCAGAATCAAAGGGAGATATCGCACTACCAGCAGTGAGGCCTTATTGGTCCTCGCTGGGCTTATTCCCCTGGGATTGAAACTTGAGGAGGAAACCATCAGACAGAATATCTGGAGAACAGGGAAGATGCTCTGGGACTAGAAGCGGGTGCCCTGGAATGGAAGAGGGGCCCAAGGAAGCCTCCGCAGTGGTTGCCAAAGTGGAATTGGAGTCCTGGAGGGCCGACAGGGATTGGCACGGAGGTTTTCACTGATGGGAATAAGTCTGGAACCAATACTGGAGCTGGGGTAGTGATTTTCACTAATGGGGAGCTGATCTTCCAAGAAAGCTTAACACTCAGAGTGGAGGAATTGGTCTTTTCAGCCGAGCTGGTTGCGATCAGGAAAGCCCTCAGAGTGTGAGCCGTGAAGAACTTCAGCCCGGACCGCCTCTATTCAGATTGTACATCCGTCCTCGTTGCTGTCAATCTGGAGAAAGGGAAACTCGCGCATCAAATAATCCAGGAGCTGGAGATGATGACGCGGGCTCCGGAGCTCCATTGGTTTAGGGGACCCAGCCTCATCGAATGTAATGAGTTCGCAGACAGGCTCGCTAAGGCAGGATGCTTTACAGATGGAGGAACAGTGTGAAGGGCAGAGAGGTATTCAATTGGGTAACAACACCCAAGTACCTCTGTAAGGTAATGTCCCACAAACTCATTAGGGTAGTTTCGGGACATGGACCCTTCCCTAGGAGTCTCCACAGATTTATAATTAAGAGCAATCCTGATTGCGTCTGTAGAGAAAGGGATGTGGATGCACGCCACTACGTCTTGGATTGTCCAAGGGTAATGGAGGTGCAGGAAGAGAGGAGGGCGAGGGGCCCGATAGAGAGTAAGCTGCTGAGAAATCAGAGCAAGCTTCTTGAGAAAGCCTACGACGTGGCAGCTGAGCTTTTCCTCAGCTGTGAGTGAACTGAGTCGACCGGTGGCCGCCTCCCCGCGGTCCCCGCTGGACACAGTAGATAGTTTCCTATTTTGCTGTGACTAAAGGCCACCGGTATATAAATCCTTCCAGACAAGTTGTCTGGGAGATGGGTTTTCCAGGGACAATGTCCAAGCACTAGCTTGGATACCGTTACTTGGCTTAGGAGTTGAATAAGATAGCAGCGAAGGGCATGCTTTGCATGCCGGCTTGTAGACCGAAAGGTCTGGGTGGCCATCTGCTCCTAGGGTGTGCCAACTGTGCTTAGGTGGGATCCTCCAGTTCTTGTTTATTTTTTTTTTTGGCTACTGTTTTTATTTCTTTAAAAGTAAGTTTATTTTTCTGTAGCAAGAATTATTTTGTTTCCTTTTTTCGCTAGCGCGTCAGCAGCTTCATTTCCTTCAATGCTAACATGTAAGGGTATCCATTAATGGTGAATTTTTGAGGTTTTGAGAGTTTTTGGAGATAACCAATTATGTTCCTGCTTACTTTGTCTCTAAGTTCCCCTGTGTGACTCAAGTGTTGTATGGCACTTCTACTATCAGTAAGAATCCATATATCGTGATGTTTAGTGTTTCTGATGTATTTTAAGGCTTCATTGATGGCCAAAAGTTCTGATCTGAAGACTGAGCAAAATTCTGGGTTTCTTATGTTTATTTTCTCAATGCCATTTGTGGTTTTAATGTGAGAGCCACTGCCAGTGTGTTCCAACTCGTCTCTGCTACCATCGGTATAGATAGTTATTGCATTTTTAGGAATTTTATTAATTATTTCTAATGATAATTGTTTCAAGTATTCTGTATTTTGGTATTCTTTGTTGGTGGGTTCATTTAAAGTGGCATTGAAAATAACATTTTATTAGTGGTTTCCACTTTATATTTTAAAAATCCATTTCAACTCATTCAACTCCGCCTTTGCCGGTCTCAAGCCCGGATGAAAAAGGAGGAGGGGGAGCAGTAACAAGCTCACTAAAAATCCTGGGCTCAGCTGATAGTACCCTGTAAGGGCTCCTAATCCAGGAATACAGGATGAACAGCGTTTGTACTCCATGTTAGGAGCGACTGCACATGGCCTCTGTTCCTCATGTCAGAGGCGACCATTTATTTTGGAGCTAAGTCGGCCTGCCACTGAGTAGTGCTCACAGTCTTAATGCCAAAGGCAGACGCATTCTACTTCATCCAGTGTGGAGATAAGAAAGAAAAATAAGATAAGAAAATCCATTTCTTTTGGCCAGGTGGTGAGGGCCTTCTTTTTTTAGTCTTATATTAGATTTCCAATTGAGTATGTAATTGGAAGTTCTGTAATTGTTTCCATGACTTTTGATTTTGTTTATATATTTTGGCAGATTGTAGCTTCTTCTATCCTTTAAAGGCATAATGTCTGCCTCGTAAAGTACAATATCATTAGGGCAGGTATTTTGAAGACCTGTATTATTTCTAGCTGCACTTAGTTGTATCCTTTCCAGTGTTTTTAGATTTGTTTCAGATCCTGTACCTTAGATTTGATATCCATATTCCAAGATAGGCCTCATTAGAGATGTGTAAGTTAATTTTAGTGTTGTTGCTTCAGCTTCCCACTCTCTTCCTGAAATATATTTCAAGATTTTTAGTCGGTCTCTTCCTTTTCTAACAACTCCTTCAATATGTTTAGTGTAGTTAATTTCTGGATCCAGGGTGTAGCCGAGATATTTTGGATGTTTATTATATTGTAATTGTTGTTATTTCAGAATATTTTTTGTCTTATTTTGTATAGTTTCTTTTCGGTAGTAAAAAGACAGGTTTCAGATATTTAGAGGTTAAATTCTAATTTATGTTTATTAGCAAATTTTTCTAGGTGAAGAAGAGTCTTGTTCAAATCCCTTTCAACTTTTTTCCAGTTAATGTTGCTGCTCCATAGAATAATGTCATCAGCGAAAATTGCAATATTGGTTTTATGTGATTTTTTTCTTCTATGAATGCAATAAATAGGCTGAAGAGATTTGGGCTAAGGACTGATCCTTGTGGTTATCCTTGATACAATTTGAAGGTTTTAGATAGAGTGCCATTATATTTGACCCTGATGTATCTATTTTTAAGGGAATCATTTATCCAAGTGATACCTTTTCTATCAATTTTGAAATGTTTGTATAATTTTGTAATTAACTTGTTTTTCCATACCTTATTAAAAGCTTGTGTAAGGTATAAAAAAGCAGCTTTGGTGTGGTTAGTTGGTTTTCTGTTTTGTGAATATTTTACCTTTTGTGTGAAAAATAAGAGTTGGTCTATTGTCCTATGTCCTTTCCTAAATCCATATTGTTCTTCTGGTAAGAGATTTCTTGTGTCGGGGTGGTAGGTGAGTCTCGTCTGAGTATAATTTTTTCCATTAATTTGCAGCAAATACTTGTAAGGGAGATAGGTCGGTAGTTTATTGGGTCATCAGCAGATTTGTCAAGTTTTTTAATGGAAATTATAGTTTTCCAGGAATTATTGAAAATATGAATAAGTCTTTCTTTGCCAATTTTGCCAAAGTTTGATATAATTTGGCCATGGATTCCATCTGGCCCAGGAGTATTGTTTAGGTCAGTGTTTTCTAATGCATAAGCTAGCTCTTTCAAATTGATTTTTTTCATGGAAAATATTATGAGTGCTGGTGACATTTTTACAGTCATGAATAATATTTCGGGCCTTTTTTACAACTTTCTTATGTTTTATTTCAAATTTGATTTTGCTACTTATTTGATATGAATTATTTAAAAGATTGGCAGCATTTTGTCATTAGTTGCTGGGGTACCATCTGTATTCTTAATCATATTTGTTTTTTTTTTCAGTTTGTGACTGGGATCTGTCAATTTGTTTTGCCAAATGCCAAAGTTTTGTATTTGGGTTTCTTGGGTTCAGGGTTACAAGTTTTTTTTTCCATTTTTCCCTTTTCATATTCACGTATAATCTTTTTTTTTGCATTCACAATGTTCAGTTCAGTTCTACAATTTGTTTGGTTTTTGGTGCACTTTTTTGTAGTTCATTTCTTTTAGTTATAAGTGTTTGAATATTTTTCGCCTGGTGTGTATAATTTGGAATCCATTTCTTAATTTTACCTCTTGGTATTGAAACTTTGGATTCTTTAATAATGGTGTTTTTGAAAGATATCCAATTAGCCTTTTTGAAGTTCCAGAATTTTTTTTAATTGAGCTGGTTTTGGTCTTGGTGCTAATTTCTATCAAATTAGGAAAATGATCACTTCCAATACTTTTTAATATTTGCTATTTGCATTTGTGGAAAATGTCTCAGGATAGTAAAAACTTATATCAAGTACTTGTGCTGTATTATAGCTTGTAGGAATGATGGGTAGGATTCCCATCATTCAAGCACATGAAGGCATTGTCGTTAAATATGTTTGATAGTATTTTGCCTCTTGGGTTTGGCGTGGAAAATCCCCATAGTTGATGTTTGGCATTAAGGTTACCTACAATAATAGTGTTGTCTCTAAGAAATTGAGCCATTTTTCCATCGTCAAAAGGTTTATTGTTTGGAGGGTGATACATATTGTAGATGTTGATGGCTTTGTTTTGATTGAGGTAGACATTGATACCTTGGGCTTCGAGGTCTGTTTGGAATATTAACGGCTATGTCCTCATAGTACAAATTCTTGATTAAAATGCTAGGCCACCCCCTTTAACAGCATATACAGATGGATCTTCAGACCTTACCCTGAGTAATGGAGGGGCCGGAATTAACATAATATTGCAAGATGGAACACACATCAAAATCAAAGGAGAGGACAGATTTCGTCAAACTTCATTTGTGAACTGACAGCTATCTGGAAAGCCCTTGATGTATGCCTTAACCAACCATCCCTGCATCAAGAAAAAGGAATTTTAATATAGAGCGACTCCATATCCGCTCTAGAAGCAATTCAGAAGGGCAATACTAGAATCACACAGAAAATACACTCGTTACTTACCCAACTGGAAACATTGGAGAAGAACTGCATTCTACAATGGATTCCTGCCCATGTTTGGATCGGGGGTAATGAAATGGCATTTGAATTGGCAACGGAAGCCAGAAGTTGAGCTAAAGGAATGAACAAATGTCATTATTTGACGATGATGCTTTGTCCAAATACAAGCTAATTAAACAAAAAATAAAAAAAGATCAAAATGCGAAATAAACTCTGAGAGAAAACTGACAAAAACTATAACAAGATTTAGAAAAAAACACTATAAAGGAATGACAATACATCCAGATGGCACAAGAACCTATAGGGCATGCCACAACTCTCCTGGTGTTGAACTAACACCTACTCACATATTCTCATGCCCAGCATTGCCCGCAGCCTTGCAGTGATTTGACATAGTCCCAGATCAGCAGCTATACACATCCAAGATAGCGGACATTGCTGCTGCTGTGATGGAGATGCATGAGACATCTGAGGCTCTTTATTGGACACGACAACAACAACGACATTCCAGAGTAAAATAAATTATCAGAGATTGATACATATTTTTCAAATGAATTATAATAAATATAATCGATAGTGAGAGAGAGTTGAATTTAAAAATCAGAAATTTATTATCTTCGAAAACAAACCGCATCTAAAATAATTTTTTTTTTTGCTACATGTTTAATTCGCATTTACCTATTTTACATATCTCTGATTGAAAAATGGTGTTTTTTTTAAATTTGTTATTTGATATTATTAGAGTTCTTTCTTGGTATTCAAAAAGAAAAAAATACGTGTCGATCAGTTATATTTTTCAATTTATCAAACAATTTGGCCGCTGAATCTCTGATTCTGGTAGAGCGCCATCTGGCGAATAAAATTGCAATTAAAATCAATTTCGAATTTTTCATTATTTGCCATAAAAAGTAGCATTGCATCCTGAACACAATGGTGTTTATCGCATTGCTCTAGCGCAAATATTCGCCTTCACCAGTTGCCACCAGAGGTTGCCGACTACCAAGGAATCACCAGGAGTGGAAGAGTCGTCAAGCCATCATCAAGATATAAAGACATGATTCCTTTCATATAAAGAAAGGAGGGAATGTAGTATTCTGTGTGTTTAAAAGTTAGATATATATATATCATCATCATAGAAGGCATAAAGCGTAAACTTTGAACATTGGAGATTCGAATATAAGTGAATAGTAAAATAAAATAAATGTAAAAAAAAACTTATATATATGCAGTATATTTTGGGTTAAGATAGTTCACAACCTTCTTATAATATTTATCATAACCCCATATCTATATAAAATATGTATCGACCTTGTATAACAATGAAGGTGACAAATAAAATAAAGAGGTAAAAGGTAGACCAGACGACGCAATAACCCAGACGAACAGGTGTTTATGATAATGAGTTCAATCACCCCGTCAACAGGTGGCCAGACGTAATAAACAACCCGGCGCCTGACAGGTGGCGTGATTTTATGGGAGCCAATCAGAACTCGCCGCCACCTGCGAGCGTCTCTAATAAAAGCCCCCCAAGATTGGGACAAAAGTTAGTAGTTGTTCAGTTAGTTGTTTTCAGAGCGACGCCGTCATACGGTCGGGTCTCTCACCCCTATCCGCGATGTAGGCATCCGTGACGCCCGTGGTTCGACTGCCTTCGTCCGTGGTCTACCTCTACCTTCTTGGAGTACCATCTAGACCTGCCTCTGTCTCTTGCTGTCCCAGTGCGGGAATACCATCACACACCCACGACCACGACTGCCCAATACATTCCACTTCGGGATTACTACAGAACCCGATAAAGTCGACAGGATAACTGAGGACAGCAGCATGCAGAGGATGACAGAGGTCAGAGACGAATACGTCGCGGATGCCCTCACCAACATGCAGCCCCACTGCGAAGACCGAGTAAGCCGCCTAACAGACGCCAATCGGGGACTAGCCGTGTCTCGTGCCGAGGAGGTCATCATCGCCCCCATCAACATCTCCTGCGCCACGAACATCTTCCTCCCTCAGCTCGAACAGGCAGACAAGATTCATCGAGAAATCCTGGCGTTGCCCCGCCAACCAGCATCGACGATGTCCCATGGCAACCATCGCAAAAAGTGACCACCAGGCCCCAACAGCGGGACAACAACTAAAGACCAAGTCTCCTGACCGAACAATCCTCAAAACTGTGAGTTTTTAAAAACAACTTGTTTCTCCATAAATTTAATGTTTATTTTTACTGTAACCATTTAAAATCAAATTTTGCAATTTTTATAACATTTCAATTCAAATTTTAAAACTTGTACACCCTCATTTATCAATTTTTACTTTATTTTAAGCAACTTACTCGAATCATAATTTCTAAACTCATTTGTGTTATTTTTTTTAATACCTTATTTGTGGCCATAGTATTAATAATTAAATTTATTACACTCTTTATTTCAATTGACCTATTACTATTTCAATTGATATTTCTCAATATTTAAAAGTTTTTAAAAACTAGTCCTAGATTTGTATTTTTATAAGTATCAATTTTAAATTATCTCATCTCATAATGTGCCTCCCATTTTTCCCACAATTACAAATACAACTATAAATACAATATGCGAAAACTAATATCATACCTTAAAATTTCCATACCCCATTGCATTGCATTCCTGCCTGTGTTAGATTGTTATTCACGTATTAAATACATTTTTATTCCGCACTTTCTACATTGTTCACATCAATTTTAATTCCTCTCGCATATCCCATATCCCATTAACACATTTCGCATAATCATAACACATTTATTTATACACTAGTTAATTAATTAATTCTTTTATAGCCTACCTTTTCCCAATTATTCACACCCACGATTTCAATATTACAGATCAAATTTAATATCCTTCTAACAGCGGAACCGGCCAGATTAAAACGGATAGGAAAATTATATAAAATCACTTTTATAGCACATTTTTTTAAAATAATGTTATGGGATAGTTTATCGTTTTATCAACTCCGTTTAAAAATTAAGTCCCCATCATCTCTAAAATCGATCCTGTACATGACACCATGTGAGACGCCATCTTGGCCTCCGTAAATGGACAATTAAATCCCCAAAACGGCGTCCATCGCCACGACAATATCTTCATTCCAACGATAAAGAACTCAAGGACGCACTGAACTCCCCCCTAATTGTTTTTTTTTTCTACTTCGTCTTTCCCTCCCTACTTCTAAAGGGGTGGTATGACCTTTGTACCCACCATTAGCAGCCTGTCAATCAATCAATTATAGGACCACATTGCCTCCCCGTAAGCCAAATTAGAAAGACATCATATATCTTGCACCTACAACTAGACATTGTGTGTAAATATGTTCCCTTTTTTCAGGAACGAATATTTTTGTTTTCTTTTAACTTTTCTCTCATTTATTTTGTAAATAGACTTACAGTTTTACTAGCTTTGTGGTGTTGGACTTTGTTTTTTAAC
This sequence comes from Cordylochernes scorpioides, assembly GCA_030710605.1. Taxonomy (NCBI): domain Eukaryota; kingdom Metazoa; phylum Arthropoda; class Arachnida; order Pseudoscorpiones; family Chernetidae; genus Cordylochernes; species Cordylochernes scorpioides. Next base: position 71,961,210 of record CP092867.1, on the reverse strand, counting down.
TTACAGATGTAGATAAAACATTTCACTATTAATCGATAATATCACTTTGTTTATTAATCAACATTAATGCCTTAAACTACCAATCAACCCTTTATATATTATTACCTTTAATATTGTCATTTTCTTTTTTTTTTGTCATGTGTAGACTTAGAATTTTACAACTTCAACTACTTTAGGCACCATTTTAAAAAAACTTAACCTAACAATATTTCTTAAACAGATAAAACATTTATCATTTTATTTTTCTTAATAGATTTTCAAAATGTTATTTTTGACGCTTCCCTTACAACCTCTAACTCTAACCCATGACCCTTTCCTCCCAACTTTTAACATCCATCAAGAGATTATTGTTCGTCAGCCATTTTCTTTTTTTTTTATTGATTAAACTAACTAGAAGACCCTTCCTCGCTGTACATTTCCCAACAGTGAGCTCAGGAGACCCAGTTAGGTTTTTTTTTTCTCTCATCGTCCGGCTCATCATTTTTTCATCTTTCAACTTTTTTTCACCACACAAGCCGGACACAATCAAAATTGACAGCAATAATTCTCTTACATCCACCTCCCCTTTTCCGCATCCTTCACACCTCCAACTACCTTCCAAGGGATTCCAGTTCGCCGAACATTTTTTTTTTCTCATTGATTAATCCGACTGGAACAATCCTTCCTCGTTATACCCATTCCCAATAATGAGTTCAGGATATCCAGCGCGATCTTTTTATTTTTTTTTCTCATCGCCCGACTCATCATATCAATTCACCATTTTTCAACTTTTCACTTTTTTTTTTCATAATTCAACCGGGCACAATCATTATGGACAACAGGGATCCCTCTTACCTCTACCTCCCTCTTTTACCTCCATCAATCCTCCCACCTCTTTTCGCTGTCTGAGCTAATGATGCAGACGGAATATCTTGGGCCTTCTGTTAATGAAAGCAATGCCTCACTTAAACAAGTTCGCATTGCATTGCAGAATGTTTGGGATACTACTTTGCAGAAACATGCTCATATACCCCCTTTCCCCTTTTCAACCTTAGCGTCACATTATACGTTCAGTCAATAAACTAACTTCATTTTTTTTCTCTCATGTTTAATGCAATAAGATATTATTTTCCTTGTACGATTCATTTTACCATATTTACCATTTTGTATTATATACTTTCTCTTAATCTTGTATCACTCATTTTGTGCGTTTTTATTTTTATAACCTTAAATTTTATTTCACTGATACACCACCCTTACAACATCTTTCTCTGTTTAACTTGTAACTTTATAATAATTTTAACTAATTTGTATACAAATTATTTATTTTATTTTTTTATAATAGGTTTGTTAGGTTATCATTCATTACATGTCATTCCCCCAACCAAACCTTCATCACCGGGGACACATTCAGTAGTATATTTTGAGTTAAGATAGTTCACAACCTTCTTATAATATTTATCATAACCCCATATCTATATAAAATATGTATCGACCTTGTATAACAATGGAAGTGACAAATAAAATAAAGAGGTAAAAGGTAGACCAGACGACGCAATAACCCAGACGAACAGGTGTTTATGATAATGAGTTCAATCACCCCGTCAACAGGTGGCCAGACGTAATAATCAACCCGGCGCCTGACAGGTGGCGTGATTTTATGGGAGCCAATCAGAACTCGCCGCCATCTGCGAGCGTCTCATATAAAAGCCCCCCAAGATTGGGACAAAAGTTAGTAGTTGTTCAGATAGTTGTTTTCAGAGCGACGCCGTCATACGGTCGGGTCTCTCACCCCCATCCGCGATGTAGGCATCCGTGACGCCCGTGGTTCGACTGCCTTCGTCCGTGGTCTACCTCTACCTTCTTGGAGTACCATCTAGACCTGCCCTCTGTCTCTTGCTGTTCCAGTGCGGGAATCCCATCACACACCCACGACCACGACTGCCCAATACATTCCACGTTGGGATTACTACATACCAATACATTCCACGTTGGATACTACATATATATATATATATATATAATTTGAAAATAGAGCAATCCATAGATAAATCTTTAATTAAAAAGGCATATATTGGATCAAAAAAATAATTTATTTTACTAATATTTCATCTGGTTGAACGCCAACCTTTATCAAGGTGTTATAACATTTTAAAGTGTGTCAACAACGCTGAGTTTGTTGTTGACACACTTTAAAATGTTATAACACCTTGATAAAGGTTGGCGTTCAGCCAGCTGAAATATTGGTAAAATAATTTTTTTTTTGATCCAATATATGCCTTTTTAATTAAAAATATATATAATTGAAATAAAATAATTACTACTGGTTAGTAATGTTTAATTAATAAATTAAATAATACCTATACAACAAGTATAATTGAATGTGTTTAATTTAATGTGTGAAAAAATGTGCGTGCTTTTTTCAAATATATTTTAGATGGGGTATAGTGAAATAATGAGGCTACTTGTTATATTTTAAAAGTATAAATAATATTGCAATAAACGTATTGTCTTATATCCACTGAATATAGATTTTATAAATTATATTACCTACTATATTTGTCTTGTTGCCACTCAATTTTCATATGATTAGGTTGCGATTGTGTCTGGTGAAATAAATTACATATCATCCTGATATTTAGATTATAGATTTTTTTTTTCATATGGAGATGCTTTGTCGTATCAAAAGGCCATTCATTAGAGGAAAAATATCATCGTATATAAAAATTCAAACATGAAAACCGTAGTTTTTGATGAATAGCATGCATTATTTCCTCCCCTATCGCTCATATCGTTGTATTGGTTACTTCTACGTGTTCTGTGAAATAGCTTCAAATTCAGAAATCAAAACACAATTATATATTAAGAGTTATATTCAAACATCAAATATTCTGCCTCCACTTGTATAGAGAAAATCTAATTTTAAACTATAACATATTAATGCTATGTGGCGCTCTGTTTACTTATACAAAATATACGCTGTTGTAATTTGATAATGATTGGAGTTGAACCAATCGATACATTACTGAATAAATTCATTTTGATTCAATATATGCCTATTATATATACCTATATGTGGTAATTGTTACAGAGAGGGTGTTGTCAACTGGAGGTTTGGGAAGGATTGTGGGTATTTTTGCAGCCGTGATCAAGGAAATGAGGGCACTGTATAGGTTGTTCAAGGGAACCTATGCCTGACAGACAGAGAACACAGGAGAAGAGTGAGCTTACCCCCCGCGATTCACACTGGAGCCAGGAGACACGTCTAGAACGGACGAGGCTCGGAGACGCTACCACAGCTTCTCCAGTCAGGAGATACGGCGTCTACATAAGAAGCGAGTTGGTGGCTTTTAATAAGGTTGGCGTCTAAGAAACTACAGAACGAATTACGGGATAGGAGATCCGCTTCATGTTGCGCGCCTTTTACGTATGACCTCATACTCGAAACTCGATAAACATCAAATTACATCTGAACAATCTGACTGACGGGTTTTTGATCGTCTTCAGCCATTGCAATGCGTGATGGTCAAATATTTTGTAAATCTTCTACCTATCAGGTACGCACGGAACTTTTCCACGCTCTCGACAATGACGAGACAATCTACTTCGAAGATGGTATAATTTCGTTAATGTGTACGCAGAGCACGACTGAAGTACTGGACTGAATAGGTCTTCCCATCAGGGTAGACCTGTTTGAGGATGCCTGCTATTTTGAGTTTTGAGGTGTCACTATACATTTGGCATGGCAGACTTTCCTGATAAAGGCGTAAGACTGGATCTGTGGTGAGGGATTCCTTTAGAGAATTGAACGCCGCTTGGCAAGCGTTATCCCAGACCCATATTGTATCCTTCTTGAGAAGGTTATTTGAGGGTGTACGCAAGAAGGCATATTCTGGAATGAACTTGTTATATACGTTCACCGCGCCTAAGAAGGACTGTAATGTTTTGCGGTTGTGTGGTGGTTGAATGGCGTGGATGATGTCCTGTGTTTCGCGTGAGTGGTGTGGTGGTACCGGCAGTGATGGTGTATCCCAGGAATTCGAGGTAAAGCTGTAATTCGAAAAATCGGCGCAGGTGGTTTTGATGTTCTTCATTGTTTCGGAGAAAAGTACAAAGTCATCGAAATAGTGGGCCACACAATCAAGTCCGTGCCTCTGTAGGACTTGACTCATGACTATTTGGTAGATCTGAGTACTGGTTTTCAGCTCGAAAGGCAATCGGAAGGACTGATATAATTCATCGAACGTGGTAGACCAACAGCAGTTTAAAATCGGGGTGTATCGGAACTTACCAATATGCGGAGGATACGTCGGCATTCGATAAATACTTGGCTCGTGCGAGACGGTCGAGTATATCCTCGATCCTTGGGAGCGGATGGACATTGAAGCTGATAAGTTGTTCACCTTCCTATAGTCAATACAAAATCTTCTGGTCTTGTCACGTTTGGTGACGAGAGTGACCGGGCTTGAGAAAGGTGAGAACAACAGCTCTATAATGCCGTTTTCCAGCATTTTTTGGATCTGACTGCGGATTTTCTGATGGTCGCATATAGGAACCCGAAATAGGCGCATGGCGATGCTTTTGTTTAATTTGGTGGGTATTTTTACTGGTGGGCTATTAAGGCATGGTACGGCGAAATTGTTCTGGGCGAACACATGTTTGTACTGGTGTAGAATCGTGGGGAACTGTGTTGGGTAGTGCGGATTTTGTTTGGCAAGCGTGTGCGTATCCGCGAGGTGATTTTGAAGTGTATTGTGGTGAATGTTATGTGCGGAGGCGTGTATACGTGTAAGAGCGTGTTGTGAGGTGTTGTCACTATTGTATGTGGCAGCATTGCGACGTAGTGTGGGTGACACTGGTGGTACGTGGCTAGAGTGATTACATTCCATTTGAGTATTACATGTTGGACATTGGGCATGGTGTATAGCAGGCATGGTGTGTAAGGTGTGGCCGCGCGTTGGGCAGGCTGAAAAAGATATTTTGGTGTCTTTGGGACACCTGGGTTTGATACTTCTCGTGTATGAGGTTGATGAAAGTTGCGCGGTGGGCTAGAAACGGAAGTTGGAATGGGCATGAAGTGTGATATTACATGCGTGTTCAACGAATGCGCGTATTGGCTGCCAGGTGAGGGAGGCTTATATGTTGGAGTGGCCTTCAACATTTCGGGTAGGCATTGCCAATAGGTACATTCACCGGGGACGCGTGCTAAGTGGTAGGTAGCGCGTGGCAAAGGGGTGCAGAGCTATACTATAGTGCCTCTTTCAAAGTCTATTTTTAATTTTAAATTCTTTATAGTGTTATTCGATAGTATTCCAAACGGAAGAGGAGTGTCCAATATATGGAAACTTGTCCTAGGTTTATGGGGGTCGAGAATTGACCTAAGGACGGAATGGTAACTGCTATGTAGTTTATGGGGGTGAGTTGGGGTTCTAGGTTTAGTTCTTAATTATGCTATTTAAGTATTGGTACATATTTTGAGTTATTATGTTAAGGCTCGCACCCGTGTTAACAAGGAATGTTAGGGAGTTATTGTGGGGGCAATCCGCATTCCAATGCGGACCTACACAGGGGCGGCATGGTGAGGGCGGTGCTGTAGCAGTTCTGCCGCGTTTTTGTGTGCTTTGGAACGGTCCCGGCATGTTCGGGAGGGCGTCGTCGTGTTCCCTCTGTAGTGGCGCGTTGTTTCCGCAAACACGCGACACCACGTCCAATCACTCGCTTAGAAATGTTGGAGCTGTCACGCGGGTTAGAAGCTGGTTGGACGCTGGAAGGCCCAGCTGAAGGCCCATGGCGCAATTACTTCTGTAAAAGTCCTCGAGGCTGTTATGTCCCGCCAATTTGATGGCGAAGAACTTCGCGTATGGCGCTTCGTTGGCGTCGAGGTACAAGACTATGAGGGTTTGTCTGGCTTGCATGTAGGGAAGGGCATCGAGCCTCAACTTTCTGAACAGAGTTAGGGCGCCTTTCGCTAGGAAGCCTAGCAGACTTGCGAGCCTTCCTGAGTGTGTTAAGAGCGCCTGGTGTCACTGTCTATCATAGGCCTGAAAGAAGGTGGTGGCTTAGTATTTACCTTCGTAGGCTTCGCGGATCTCAGCCTTGTCCACTCTCTGTGGACTACTCCTTAGGTTGGCTAGGACGGCGGCCAGCTGGACGAGCGCCTCGGCGAGGCGACCGTCTCCGTTCAAATCCCCTGGTGTAGTTCTATTTTTAATCCTTCCGGTGAGGCGGTAAGTCCTTCTCTTCGATTACTTGCCCTTCCATACTTATCCTGTCGACTTTTACTTTTTGATAATTGTTACAACGAGGGTGTTTTCAACTGGAAATTTGGGATGGATTGTGGGTGATTTTGCAGTCGTGATCAAAGAAATGAGCATAGAAGATAGGTTGGTCAAGGGAACCGATGCTGACAGACAGAGAACACAAGAGGAGAGTGAGCTTACCCCCCGCGATTCACGCTGGAGCCAGGAGACACGTCTAGTACAGACGAGCCTCGGACACGCTACCACGGTCCTCCAGTCAGGTGGAGTCACGTGACCTACATTAAGGTTTGGTTTGGTCACTCATTACGTCATGGAAGATGAAGAATCGTCTTGATTGTTCCAAGCGACTAGGAAGCAAACTTTGATGGTTAGGCAGAAAATGTAAGGATGGAGCATTGATCCAAATAAAATTGTCTTTAGCGTAATCAACCCCGGGGTTCTTTGTTTTGGAATTCTCTGAAATATAATTGTCGTTGACCTAGCGCTAATGATCCGAGATGGCAATCTTTCCTCTTAACTCTAGGCCTAAATCTAATCGGTTATTAACATATATAATCGTATTCTCTCTTTGTTTTTCTCTGACTACCTGATGAACTCCGTATTTTATTTGGCTCTTAACACGGTACATGATATTATACAGTAGAGCATATTGCAGGGATTTGGCAGCATGACTGGCTTTTTAAATCATCATATATATACCGAAAAAGCAGCACCTCTACCATTAATTAATCATGTAAACAATGTATTTTGTTATAATCACCCTAGTACATTTTAAGTACAATTTATGTGATATGACCCTATGACCCTCATTAATTCAGGGGCCGCTTTGATTCGATAGCATCCTAAGAGAGGAATTATAAAATAGATCGAATTTTTAAAAATACGTTCAAGTTGGTAATATGGCAGGACCGATTTTCTGGTCAGATACAACTTAGAGTTGCGGGAGGATGGAATTCATATACCGAAGGCGGCACCTTTTCCTTTAATTGAGCATAAAAACTAATATTATCGCGGCTCATTCTTCATCACATCCTTTTAATTTTTACCAGGAATTTAAACAAAATCCATTGTTTTAATGCATAATCAGGGAGAGGTGCCGCTTTTGGTACCTGAATTTCATCCTTCCACAACTTTAAGTGTTATATATTTTTTATCCAAAATAACAATTCAATTTTAAATTTATACGTAGATAATCAATTTAGAATTATACACGAAATAATATAGTCCGCTTCTACATATAAAATCATTAATATTGTCTCACACACTTTGAGGCAGAGTTTTATAGACTCGAGATCATTCGTCATTATATGAATAAAAGCAATATAGGAACGCTCTGTAGACGGTTCATCCTTACTTTCTATTAGAATTTCCTGGATATTATACCAAGGAAAAAATTGGTCAGCTACAAAGTTATTTACTGTTTCAAATTTTGATTTATAAACTCAAGAAGCCAGTGAGTGATCAACAAGACAATATCCATTCAAATGACTTAAGATCCAACTTTAACTAATATGGTATAAGCGACAAATCTGTAGTGGTTCCAAAATATTCATTTTCGTGAATATTGATATATAAAACAAAAGATATAATTTTACTCATGAAAAAGAGGCTAAAAGAATCCCTAGCGTAAGAGTTCAACAAAAATTGGGACATTATCTTTTACATTCGCCTGTATTGTTTCGATCACGAACTTTCCCAGGTACAAGGCGCCAACAATAAGGGGTCGATATAAATATAATTTAATTATTTCATTTATATCAAAATTTTCCCACAATTTAAAAATAATCAAATAGTAATATTCTGATCATACACTACGTTGCTTTTTTAATTTTATCATATTAGTGTGATATGCTACTCCAGGAGTATAGAATAACCAAATAAATGATAACATTAGAAAATTGTGTGTGTGTGATACGGTATTTTTGATCTTAAGTAAAATAATTTAACTGGGGTCGTTGCTAATTTAGTTTTTTTTCTAATTTCTAGGTTGCAATATATATATATATTGTAATGGCGTGGAGCAGACATCATCGCAGCGCCTCCTCATACAACATTCATAAACGGGCCAGAGTTGGAGCGCTTTCACCTGAAGATAAATGAAGACCACTCGCATAGGAACATGGTTACCTCGGTTCAGATGGAGCAACACTCAGGAAGTTGAGGTAGACAATGAAAGTCCTGGGATCTCTGGTTAAAATCTGGCAGAATGGCGACCTGCCTGCTGTTTATACTGTGCTCCTCCGCCTGTGTGCTCAGAAGGTACCCAGATTATGTGCTAATGTTGACATCCTGCTCTATTGTTTTTCCATGTGTTAAGCGTCTTTTCGCAAATTAGGCCTTAAATACCCATTTCTTGGTTTCTCAGGAAGCCTCTTGGACAAAAACATATTTTTGGTCGCAGTGGTACAGCTTACTCCACGCTGACGAGCGCCAACAGCGCGAAATGCGTTTGTGGATGGCTTTTCTTGATTTATCAAGAAATTGGGTTATGCCAAAACTTTTGAGTTTGCGGGCTATTGTAATTGTAGATTCTGTATATGGTAAGTATACAGAATCTACAATTACAATAGCCCGCAAACTCAAAAGTTTTGGCATAAAAACCATCTTCAGAGGTTCATCTTCCATGGGCTCGATTCTAAGAAACCCAATCACCAAAAGCACCGACCAGAAACAAAAAAAAGATTTAGTTTACCAAATTCCCTGCCTCAACTGCAATAGTGTCTACATCGGTGAGACATCAAGAGATCTTTCAATCAGAATCAAAGAACACCAAAGAAACATCTCAAAACTAAACCCAAACTCCTTAATTGTTGACCACGTCAGAGAAACCGGACACACTCCAGACTTCAATAATACCAGAATCCTCCATACAAATGCCAAAACTAAAACCCGAAGACTCATTCTTGAAGCAATATAAACCATGAAGCACCCTAAACCATTAAACAAAAGTATACAGTTGCCATCACAGTACGTTCCCCTTCTATCCTAAAAATCTCCACTAAATCCTTTGAACTGTTTATAGTTGATTCTTTATATTTATTCAATTACGTAACTTTCTTTTAAGATATTTTTGTACCATATTACATTTGAAGTTAGGATCAGACATAACGTGGCCACGCGGTGCTATTGAAACGAGGGCGATAGGGGCGTGGTAAATTTATTTTCGTTTATTTTGATTTATTTAAAAAACGATATATAATCTCTCTTTGTTTGTACAATATAATTAGCTGAAAAAGGGCTTGCCCGAAAGCTTCCTTAACCGCTATAATAATAAAAAGAGTTGCGGCGATATATGATTCTTTCTTTCTAATTTGTCGAAATCCGCAAACCGTTTACCATGAATAGATAGTTTTGTTGAATTGTTAATATTAGTCGACTAGTTTCCGTGACGCCATCAATAAATACTTTCACACCTTCAGATATACAAAGACTTGATTTCTACATTACAACTGGTGGAGAAGCTGGACCGATATCTTTTGAGAAAAAAAAAAGAAAAATTGAATATCTTCAGCAAGAAGAAACAAACATGAACATCAAGAAAAAAGCAACAACTCAGGTAGGTTCTTTTTTTTTGTACAACATCTACCTATAAATTCTTCTATGTTCTCTAGCGAGGGTGTTGAAGGTCACCGTAGCTGGTTAAAAGGGTATGAAAGTGTGGCAAGCACACTATTACTATTACATTTGAGAGGACATTTATGTTGATAATTTATTTTTTAACTAAATTGACAAAATTCAGGATAGTTCCTTTTTCCTAAAAATCCTGTGATTGTAGTGATTACATTAAAGTGATTTTTATCCTTATATATGTGAATGATTATAGGTTTGTATATATTCCCCGCTGTATATTCTTTCATTAGAATTCTCTCTACAAAATATATTGATCTGAATATCTACAAATTTCTCAAATATTTTCACTTCTTCTAAACTATAAATTTCCAAAGGTATATCACATAATCCATGTAATTTTTCAGCTAATGTTTTTTTGTAATAGTCTTCCTTTTTTTGATATAGGTTATATCATATTTTGTTAATTCTCTAAATTCAAGTTTTTTTACATAACTATTTTGAATTTTGAATAGCTAATACAGTTATAATTTATCTAGCTAAACCAATATTTTAATTGTTTTCAATTACACAAATACTACGCTTATTAATAATATCATAGTCATTTATCAAATTTCTAAATGCACCGCCTCGAGATAAATTGGTTATAGTAAATTCAAATTCAGTATCTGTAATATCTATCTCTTTATATTCTATTTTATGATTTAAAACATCTAGATATATACCAAATGCTCCACTAGTAGGTATCCATTTTGAAATAAAATATCATTCCAATTTAGAAATATGTACATTAAGTTGAATCCTTCCTTCAATTTTCCCTAAAGCTGTTCGGAACAAATCTTGTAAGATATCAAGATATTGTAAAAAGCTATAAAACGAAGAGAAAAATTATTTTATTAAAATGCATAGGCTACTAGCTTTCGGGCTCCAAGCCCTTCCTGTGGAAGGGCTTGGAGCCCGAAAGCTAGTAGCCTATGCATTTTAATAAAATAATTTTTCTCTTCGTTTTATAGCTTTTTACAATTCATTAAGAGAAATTTCGTCAATCTAATTAAAATATCAAGATATTGCTACGTGGAAAATTAGGGAAGACAAAAACTTCAGGAGGAGACAAAATTTATTTCAGACAAGGACAAACTATGAATTGTAAACAAAAGATAAGCCACGAGGGAAATTTGCAGAGTCGCCAGATATAAACATAAAAATAACCACTCTGTTAATAAAAAATAATAAAATTAATTAATACTATGTTACATAAATAAAATTAATAAATACTATGTTACATAGCTTCTTCCCTATGGGAGCTGTGACCCACAGCTAGCAATTATTGTAGATACTGACAAGGATTCCATCGAGGTCTTGGAACTTTCTCCCTAGTACCTTTACGTCCATTTTCATGCGGCGTGAAGAGCGGCTTTGTCGTCGTATCGTCGTCTATAGGGACATCGTCATCTTGGAAGGAAGTCTTGGCTTTGACACGGCGGTGGAATCCTGGAGCCAGTCTCTAAAAATGTGGATTACACCACCCATGGCTTCAAATTCTTCTCGGCGATCTTCAGTTTGTCTTCCCTAACTTACCCAGCATCTCCACCAAAATGCCACGTGGAAAATTAAGGAAGACAAAAACTTCAGGAGGAAACAAAATTTATTTCAGGCAATGACAAACTATGAATTGTGAACAAAAGATAAAATTAATAAATACTATGTTACAATATTGTTCAGGTCTTATCTTAATACTTTCTAATTTGAAATTCTTTCTATAGGTATCCCATTTCTTTACAAAACGTCCTTGTTTTTCTCTTAATACATAATCTGGTTTGAATAAATATTTAAGATTTACTTCGGTTTTAGACTTATTTTTTATTTTCTGTTCAATAAATGTATCTTTTCTAAATTTTAAATCGAAAGTATCGAGTCTTCTTTTTATTTTCTTCCTCAAAAGAGGATATTTAACGAATTTCTTTTTCAATTTATTTATATATTTAGTGACATCTAATTCTAAAATATCTACTAAAACAGATTTATTTTCACTTGTCTTTTTCAGATATTTCCTAAGTAATTTAATTACATCATTTTTGTTGTATTTTTATTTAATTTAATATTTAATATTTTAGCCGAGCTCCTGAGTTTGTTGTATTTCACATCACTCAAATGTTGTTACTCCATTTATTAGGAAATAAATTTTATAAAGGGTTTTCCCAACGCTTATGAAAATTTGAATTTAAATGTCGTTTAAAATGAAAAAAAAAGGTGAATATAAATCTGTTTTAGTAGATATTTTAGAATTATATGACACTAAATATATAAATAAATTGAACAAGAAATTCGTTAAATAACCTCTTTTAGGAAGAAAATAAAAAGAAGACTCGATACTTTCGATTTAAAATTTAAAAAAGATACATTTATTGAACAGAAAATAAAAAATAGGTCTAAAACCGAAGTAAATCTTAATTATTTATTCAAACCAGATTATGTATTAAGAGAAAAACAAGGACGTTTTGTAAAGAAATGGGATACCTATAGAAAGAATTTCACATTAGAAAGTATTAAGATAAGACCTGAACAATATTGTAACATAGTATTTATTAATTTTATTTATGTAACATAGTATTTATCAATTTTATCATTTTTTATTAACAGAGTGGTCATTTTTATGTTTATATCTGGCGACTCTGTAAATTTCCCTCGTGGCTTATATTTTGTTTACAATTCATAGTTTGTCATTGCCTGAAATAAATTTTGTTTCCTCCTGAAGTTTTTGTCCTACCTAATTTTCCACATGGCAATATCTTAATATCTTACAAGATTTGTTCCGAACAGCTATTGGGAAAATTGAAGGAAGGATTCAACTTAATGTACATAATCCTAAATTGGAAAGATATTTTATTTCAAAATGGATACCTACTAGTGGAGCATTTGGTACATATCTAGATGTATTAAATCATAAAATAGAATATAAAGAGATATATATTACAGATACTGAATTTGAATTTACTATAACCAATGTATCTCGAGGTGGTGCATTTAGAAATTTGTTAAATGACGATGATATTATTAATAAGCGTAGTATTTGTGTAATTGAAAACAATGATAATATAGGTTTAGCTAGATCAATTATAACTGTATTAGCTATTCAAAATTCAAAATATTTATGTAAAAAAAACTTGAATTTATAGAATTAACAAAATATGATATAACCTATATCAAAAAAGGAAGACTATTACAAAAAAACATTAGCTGAAAAATTACATGGATTATGTGATATAGCTTTGGAAATTTGTAGTTTAGAAGAAGTGAAAATATTTGAGAAATTTGTAGATATTCATTTCAATATATTTTGTAGAGAGAATTCTAATGAAAGAATATACAGCGGAGAATATATACAAACCTATAATCATTCACATATATAAGGATAAAAATCACTTTAATGTAATCACTACAATCACAGGATTTTTAGGAAAAAGGAACTATCCTGAATTTTGTCAAGTTAGTTATAAAATAAATTATCAACATAAATGTCCTCTCAAATGTAATAGTTATTTTAGAGAACAAAAATGTGAAGGAGATGAAATTAATTGTGAAACATGCTTCAGAAAATTCAAAGGAGATTATTGTTATGAATATCATAAAACTGAAAAAAGAGTTAGTGTTTGTGATATTTTATGGAAATGTCTTAAATGTGAACGAAATATGAAACATATTTATAGAGAACCAGATGAACACATATGTGGAGAAAAAAAATGTAAAAAATGCTGTCAATGGTCACTAAATGATCATCAATGTTATATGAAAAGACAAAATATGAAAGGAGGTAAATGAAAAAAAGATTGTATTAAAAATTTATAAAAAAAAAGGAAGATTGGTGTATGAAATGTAAGAAATATACTGGAAATTATTTATTTTTTGATGTCGAAACAAAACAAGAGACAGGAATTCACAAAATAAATCTTGTTATCAATCATGACTTTTATGGAAACGAAAAGATATTCAAGAGTGGTAATAAATTCTGTAAATGGCTATTTGCTAATAGATACAAAGGATATACGGTATTAGCTCATTACGGAAAAGGATTTGATTATTAATTTCTAGCAGAATATTGTTTCAAAAATAAAAAAAAAGTGTTCACTATAAATAGCGGAAATAAACTCAATTACATGCAGATACCTGAGTTAAATATGATATTTATAGATTCTATCAATTTTATTCAAATTCCTTTAAGAGACTTCCCTAAATCATTTGGATTAGAAGAATTAGCAAAAGGTTATTTTCCTCATTTTTTCAATAAGGATTGTAATCAAGATTATATAGGAAAATATCCTAAAAAGAAATATTATGGACATAATTCTATGACCGAAAAAAATAGGAATGAATTCATAAAATGGTACGATTCTGTTAAGCAGAAAACATTATATATATATATATATATATGTCATAATTTGTACATAACTGGATGTAATCCCACCACAATATGTATTCAATGTATGTGTTTCGTTTTATTCTAACATAAGTGGCAGAGGCAGCGCGCAGCGATGTAAGTACGGAGAGCTACTTCATCGCTGACCAATGGGAGGCCAGCTGGTGGACTGCCAGAGGGAGCTCGCCACCTTCTAGAAGATTATTCTTACCAACGCGCGCCACTAAAGACAATGCATTTCATAGCTGCGGCTTTAAATCATATTCTTTAAATATTCAATGTAAAGAAAAATAAAATAACTTCATTTGTAAAGCTTGGGATGATTGCCTGACCAAGATAAGTAAACTTATTTCTTTAAACTAGTATAAACATTATATTCAATTAAGCCTAACGAGAACAAATTGTTTTGTAAACAATCATTCTGATTTTCCTACTTGTGTATTTGCCAAGTGGGAAACAAAAGATTGGTGCCGAAACCCGGGAATAAATCTATTAAATAATTATTTAAATATAAATAATTATAATTCATTTTTGAAATATATTATTAAAATTAATAATAGAAAAAATTAAAAATGGCTACCAAATTTAAAGCTACTTTAAATATTCTTGAATTTCATTTCAAACAAGTGGATTATTTTGAGCAAATATCGCTCAAGATGATTGAATCGAAGGATGATGCAAATTTACAGACATTTAAAGAGGATATTTTAGATATAAAATCTAACATTGAAAAAACTTATTGTAATCTTTTAACATTTTCTGAATTTGATGATGAAGTTTACTTTTCTAGAGTGATGCAATACAAGGATAATCTTAGAAATTTAGTGGCGAATATCAATAAAGTATCTTGTACAGCCAGTTCAAGCAAAATTGATGATCTAAATCAATCAACCACAAATAAAATAGAACTTCCTAAATTTAATTTGCCTTCCTTTTCTGGTGATGTTAACGAATGGCTTAGTTTCAGGCAATTGTTTTCTCTGTCTATTGATTCCAATACCGCTCTGATTCACAAAAGCTGCAATATGTACAATCAGCTGTTACTGGAGACGCTGAACGACTTATTACAGGATTTCCTGTTATTGATGAAAACTATGCCCATGCTTGGGCCACATTGGTCTCCAGATATGATAACAAAAAAGAACTTGCCTTTTCACAATCTACAAAATTATTCACTTTAAAACCTTTAAAACTAATAAATTCCAAGGCCATTTTCGAACTACTAGATATATGTAATGAAGCCATGAGAAATTTGAAATCACTGGGTTTGGAGAGAAATACACTTGTTGATATATTTCTAATACATTTCCTACAAAGAAAAATAGGTGATGATTTGAAAAGGCAATGGGAATTGACGTTGATAGATGATGGCTTTCCATCCTACGAAAATTGTATTATGTTTCTTGAAAAACAAGCAAAAAGTTTGCAATCGATAAAAGGTTATGCTAAAGAGGATAAATCTGTAGTGAAACGAACACATGTATATAATTCTATTTCAAAAGGTGATGATAAATGCCTATTATGCAAAAATTCACATCCTATATTCAAATGTGACAAGTTCCATAAAAGTTCTCTCCTTGAAAGATGGAACATAGTAAAAACCAATAACCTTTGTTTCAATTGTTTGCGATCCAACCACAGAGTAACATCATGTAAAATCACTATGCATTGTAAATCATGCAACAAAAAACATCACACTCTTTTGCATTCCTTCCAACCCGAACCTTTGAATACCACTTCAATTGAAGCCCCAATTGCCCAATCTAGCGTTTCATGTTTTCTCAGTGATACAACGAAGCCCAATGAGACAATCTTATTATCTACTGCTATCGTGAGAGTGAGAGCAGAAAATGGATCGTTTCATCCATGCAGAGCTATGATTGATACTGGTTCTCAAAGAAGTCTAATAACAGAAAATTGTCGCGAAAAGTTGAATCTTCCTGTTATAAAGAGCAAACTCACAGTTTTTGGAATTGGTAACCAACCAATACAGCAGTCTGCTAGTGAGACTTTTCTTCAATTTAAGCCTCATTTTTCTGATAGAATATTCAAAATTTCATCCATAATACTCGATCAAATCACTGTTGATTTACCTAATTTTCTGATAAATAGAGATAATTGGCCTCATCTTAAGAATACTTTATTAGCAGATCCCAATTTTGATAAAACAAGTCCCATTGATTTAGTAATTGGTGCAGACCTAGCCCCATTTTTATATACAGGAAAACTACGAATACAAAATCATCCAGGACCCACTGCCTGTAGTTCCAAGTTAGGATGGATACTTTCAGGAAATGTTTCCAGTTCTGAGACTGGAAACAACTATATCTCATTATGCTCAACATCCCAAGGAGATGATAATCTGCGACAGAGTAGTGTTTGATGTATCGTGTATTTAAGAGTAGTGTTTGATGCATCGTGCAAAACGAGCAACAATTACTCCTTAAATGATTTTCTTCATACTGGACCAAAATTGCAGCATGATATTTTCAATATTCTTGTGAAGTTTCGTACTAATCCTATAGCTTTTACGGGAGATATTGAAAAAATGTACAGACAGATAAAAGTGAACTCTTCTGATCTCGACTTTCAGAGAATCTTCTGGAGAAATAGTCCATTGGAATCTTTATTGGAGTATAGATTGCTCACAGTAACTTATGGAATGTCGTGTGCACCATATCTTGCAATCCGTACCTTGATGCAACTTGCCACCGACAAAGAACTCCTGTTCCCAGAGGCATCTAAAATCATAAAAACTGATTTTTATGTAGACGACCTACTTTCTGGCGCAACAACAATCGAAGAAGCAAAAGTTATCATTGATGATATCCGGAGAATCCTTTTATCTGGTGACTTTTGCATAATAAAATGGATGTCAAATGTCCATGAGGTTCTTTCAGAGGTACCAGAAGCGCTGAAAGCACATGATTCATATGAAATCGGAGATAATTCATCTGTTAAGATTCTTGTGATAAATTGGAATCTCCATCCACGGATAATTTCACAATTACAGTCAATTCACTAAAATACATATATTCTAAAAGACAATTGTTATCGGACATTTCTCGAATTTATGACTCTTTGGGATGGTTATCACCGGTGATCATTAGCTTCAAGATTCTGTTCCAAACTTTGTGGAAACAGGATTTGGATTGGGATGATCCCTTGTCTGAATCGTTGTGTTCTCATTGGAGGAGAGTGAACATAGATTTGGCCATGCTAAATCATATTAAAATTCCTTGATATATTTCCTGCAAGGAACTTATACATTCTTTGGAACTCCATGGATTTTGTGATGCTTCCGAATCTGCATATTCATCAGTTGTTTATATGAAATCTCGTTTTAAATCTAGTCATGTTCAAGTCACATTGATTGCTGCCAAGACAAAAGTCGCTCCCTTGAAGGCAACGTCAATACCTCGTCTGGAGCTTTGTGCTGCTCTTCTCCTTTCAAATTTATATGATTCCATTTGCAGCTCATTGCTGTTGCAGATTGACCGAGTAATTTTGTGGACAGATTCCCAGATTGTTTTATGTTGGATAAAATCTGAATCAAAACATTGGAAACCTTTTGTTGGTAACAGGATTGCAGAAATTCAGCGACTAACTCTGCAATCTTCTTGGTACTATGTGTCTACCAAGGATAATCTTGCAGATTGCGCCTCCAGAGGTATAACTTCTTCAGAGCTAGTAAACCATTCACTTTGGTGGAATGGTCCTGATTGGCTATCAAACTCAAGTTTACAAGATCCGCTACCAATCACATATGAGCTTCCAAAAGAAGTTTGTCATGAAAATAGAAAGACTGTTCCGATTGTTCATTTCACTACTTGTCCTATTCTAGACTTTATTTTTAAATTCTCAACATTCAGGAAGCTGATCAGAGTTACGGCATGGCTCCTAAGATTTATCCTCAATGCTAGACACAGCAGCGACAAAATAAAACACAAAGAATTGTCCTCTAATGAGCTCGATAATTCAATTCGAACTCTTATTCAAATCATTCAAAGTTCAGAATTTTAAACTGAAATTCAATGTTGTAATCAAAGCAAAGTACAACCTGAAACTCAAAACTTTTATCCTTAAACCCTTCAGGGGTTCAGGAATTCTACGTGTAGGAGGTCGACTGCGCAAATCCAACCTGCAATTCAATGAGAAGCATCCAATAATTCTTCCTCACAACCATTTTGTTACAGAATTGATTGTTCAACAATTTCACGTAGAGCATCTCCATTCTGGTCTCCAATTAACTCTGTGTGCCATCCGACAAAAGTACTGGATTCCATCCGGTAGAATTCTAGTAAAAAAGCTCATTAATCGTTGCATGACATGTTTCAAGACGAAACGCCAAGTGTCAAAACAAATCATGGGAGATCTGCCTATCCATAGAATCATACCCTCAAGCCCTTTTAGCAAAACAGGAATAGACTTCGCAGGACCATTTATAACTAAACCTAATGTCATAAGAACAAAAGTAACATTAAAATCATATATAGCATTATTCATTTGTTTCTCAACGAAGGCTATTCACCTTGAGATAGTTTCAGATCTGTCAACCCCTGCCTTCCTCGCTGCTTTTAGAAGATTCATCTCTCGTCGAGGAAAACCCTCTGATATTTTCACCGACAACGCTACTAACTTTGAAGGAGCTAAGAATATTTTGAATAATATACATCAACTTGTAAAGGATTCTTCAATTCAAAGTTATGTCGCTAATGAACACATCACATGGCATTTTATACCTCCATCTGCTCCAAACTTCGGCGGCATTTGGGAAGCAGGAATTAAATCATTGAAGTATCATCTCCTAAGGTGTTTAAAATCTGCAGTTTTGAATGTTGAAGAACTCAATACTCTGACAAGTCAAATTGAAGCGTGCTTTAATTATCGCCCGTTATATCCGATGAGTTCGGATCCAAATGATTTCAACCCTCTCACTTCAGGACATTTTTTGATTGGAAGACCATTAACAGCACTCCCAGAGCCCAGTTATTACCCTACTGACAACTACTTAACTAGATGGAAATTAATTCAAAAGGCCAGAGATGTTTTCTGGCAAAGATGGTCCAGGGAATATCTAAACAATCTGCAACAACGGTCCAAGTGGAAAAAACCCTCTTCCAACCTGAAGGTTGGAGATTTGGTGTTGGTAAAAGACTTTCCTATGCCTTCAATGCAGTGGAGCCTTGGCCGATCACCAAGGTGTCACCTGGAGCGGATGGCAATGTCCGAGTTGTGGAACTTCAAACAGAGAAACAACATCATCTAATAAGACCCATCTCGAAGATTGCACTTCTGCCATTCTAATTCTTCTTCTTCTTCTTCAAAAAAAAACTTTTTACACTATGTGATCCTTTTCTTTTGCCTTGTGTGTGGACTACGTCCACAGGAGGGGAGTATGTTTCGTTTTATTCTAACATAAGTGGCAGAGGCAGCGCGCAGCGATGTAAGTACGGAGAGCTACATCATCGATGACCAATGGGAGGCCAGCTGGTGGACTGCCAGAGGGAGCTCGCCACCTTCTAGAAGATTATTCTTACCAACGCGCGCCACTAAAGACAATGCATTTCATAGCTGCGGCTTTAAATCATATTCTTTAAATATTCAATGTAAAGAAAAATAAAATAAATTCATTTGTAAAGCTTGGGATGATTGCCTGACCAAGATAAGTAAACTTATTTCTTTAAACTAGTATAAACATTATATTCAATTAAGCCTAACGAGAACAAATTGTTTTGTAAACAATCATTCTGATTTTCCTACTTGCGTATTTGCCAAGTGGGAAACAAAACAGTATGTTTTAAAAGATTTTAATAAAAACAAGGCTTAGAAATCTGGGAGAAAGTTTTAGAGAGAAAGGCCATCAAAGAGGAAGCAGTCATTAACAGGTTTTATTATCCAGGAACTCATAAAACTGGGTTCAAGAACCTAGTATTTCCGGGATCAGGTCAGAACAAGCTAAGAACAAAGAATTAGCAGAGATCCAATCAGAGTCCAGGAGGATTAGCTAGGAACCAATAGAAAGCTGACACGACTCGACCACCAACCAATCAGAGCCCTGAGGAGTTTTCGTGTTGATTCGGGAACTGAGATTAGTTAGTCTATAACGTGGCACCATTGAGACCAGTGAGGAGCTCGCTGCCGTTTAGACCAGTTTGGAGCCAACTCCCATCTTCTCAACCATCAGATAAGTCCAATCCTCAATAATGTGAACAACCATAGATTAGTCAAATCCGCAACTTAGCTTCAACCCCTTTCTCCCTAGATCGCTGGCCTTTTTTCAATCCAATCCTGTGTTCTCGTTATTATTCCCCTGGTGAATACCTTACCACTTCAGCAAAGACGACTGCGCCCACCACAATTAACAATCAACTCAACCCATCTCAAAAGGTAATCGTCCAAACGTTACAGTGATAACTTCAACGTTACAGTGAGTCGACAGGATTCTATAGTGTAATAGTGTAATACTTTCACAAATATTACAGAGAGTCGACAGGATAAAATGGAAAACAAACGAGACCAAGTAGCGAAGATTAACGGCAGCGAGACAGGGGAGAGAAAGGAAACTGCACGGCACACCCTAGCGGCGATATTATTTCAGTTGACGGCGAGGGCCCTGCAGGGAGTAAAGATAAACCGACACGAGGGGACATACGCCGCCCACCAAATCCCCCGAACGACTAGCCGAGAGATGAACGGAGATGCCGCCGACATGTGGCCGAGCGACCTACGCGCCACTCCGAGGAGCCATCACCCACCATGCCGGATCCCTACACCAGTGTCCAGAAAAAAACAAGTAGGTGGACTGAACCATCCCAACAAGCTCGACACTCGAACGCACGGGCAGTGCAATCAGCCTCAAAACCACACGCGAACGCACGGGCAGTGCAAATAGCCCAAACTCGACAGCACGCCGGGCGACCCAAGCCTCCACAACCAGCCGCACAAGCCTTTCGCCCATCAGCAGGTAGGAAGGCAACCACCAACCCTTTTCGTCAAGCAATTGACGCTTAAACTGCATCTAACTCATGAACTGTCAACCCCATTTTTTTAATTGACACAGGCGCAAGTATGAATATAGTGCCATATAATCTATATAGAATGTTAAAAAATAACCTCCCTATTTTAAAATTGAAGAGAACAATCTATAGACCTACAAGCTATAAATGGTCTTGTAACAACAATAGGTAAAATATAACTCCCCCTAACAATAGGTAAACTAACTAGAAAATAGAATTTCCATGTGGTGGAAGCACCTCTGCCATTTGGAATTTTCAGCATAAATACCCTCCGTAATTTTAAATTAGCAATAGACTTTAACAACGGCACTATATTCCAGCTTGGCGCTCCATTGCCTACCCCTACCTATAATTTCCACCATGTACCCAATGAATGCACGTATTGGGAGTGCCAAGCGATGTCACAAAGGACTTACCATGCACACCAACCTTCCGCACATGGTACCCAATGCGCGCATCCATTGGTCAAAACCCAATCACCCACCTGCCAATCTAGTAACGCGCCCGCACAACACAACCTTTCTACTAAGGCCAATTGCCTTCACTATATGCCCGCAACTCACGGGGCCACAACGGCTTCAAATCACAACGACAATGCACAAAATGTGTCCCCCCAACAGGACAACTTTCACACTAAGCGCACGTCGTCACACAACAGTCACACGCACAACCAGCGCAAAAAGCGCGACACTCGCACCAAAAGACGACAACACCAAGCAAACACATGCACAACCACTAACAAAACAACCACACCATCTACACGAAACATAGAGACAATCCACGTCACCCAACCACCACACAATCGCAAAACATTGCGATATTTCTTAAGCGCTGTGAACGCTTACAAAAAGTTCATTCCGGACCACGCCCGCTTGCGGACGCCACTTGTCAACCTTCTAAAAGGGAATGTCATGTGGGTCTGGGATGACGAATGCCAGAAAGCGTTCACTAGCCTAAAAGAAAGCCTTACAACATACCCCACGTTACACCTTTACCAGGAAGGTCTGCCATGCCAGATGTACTGTAACGCCTCAACACTCGGCATCGCAGGCGTCCTCAAACAGGTCTACCCTGATGTTAAGACCTATACAGTCCAGAATTCCAGCCGCCCTCTGCGTGAACATGAACGAAGTTATTCCATATCTGTTTAGTTTTATTCTGAACATAGGTGGCAGAAGGCGGCGCGCGGCGGTGAACGCGCGGCGGTGAAGGAACTACGTCATCACTGACCAATAAGAGGCCAACTGGCTGCACCGCCAGAGGGCGTCTCTCGACCTTCGGCATTCTTAGCACCGTTGCCACTAAAGGACAAGGCCTTTAAGCTGCGGCTTTAAATCTTTTGTAAATTCTTTAAATATTTATTGTAAAGAAAATTAAAATAAATTCATTTGTAAAGCTTGGGATAATTGCCTGACCAAAGATAAGTACATTCGTTTCTTTGATTTATTATCAAACATTCTATTCAATTAAAACCAAACGATAACAAATTGTTTTGTTAAAACTTCATTCTGCCTTTCCTCCTTGCGTATTTTCCAAGTGGGAAACAAAACAATATCTGAACTACAATGCCTAGCAATTGTTTAGAGTATGGATAATTTCCGCGTCTGTTCAATGGACAGAAAATTTACAATATTTTCTGACCATCACGCATTGCAGTGGCTTAAAAAGATCAAAAACCCGTCAGGCAGATTATTTCGATGGAGATTAAGGCTATCGAGATACGAATATGAGGTCCTTAGCATAAATGGAGTACGACAATATGAAACGGACGTTGTAAGTCGTGACCCGTTTTGTGGCTTCTTAGACGCCTCCCTCATTAAGAGCCATCAGCCTTCCCCATCGAGAAAATCTAGCTTGTCAATGGATCAAAATGGACTGCATACCGTCTCCCAAAAAGGTGTAACTAAAATCATAGTTCCAAAATCACTCACAACCAAACTACTTAAATCAATCCACACACAACACGGCCATCCAAACATCTCAAAGATGACGAGACTCATCTCTGCGCAATATTATTGGCAGAACATGACACAAGATGTTGCAAAACGTAAAAACCTTTCCCACCTGCCAATTCGCCAGAAGTATCGATGAATCCAACCAACCTCTCCAAAGAGACACCGATACAGCCCACAGAAACAAACTAAATCCGTACACAAAACATACCACACACACAATACAAACAATAACAAATTTACACCATCTACGACAGAGGAATGATTATACGTTTCCACTTAAAACACCTACACCCGACATTTCTTCAACAGAACCATTGACCACCCAACTGGCGAACAGCGAACCTGACAGTCATTTAGATCATACTATTTTGTCCAAAAAACGATTTCGCAACTCACGCCTAGCCCCAAGAAATGCGATATAGCCCATCCCGTTTCAAATCTGCCCCAATTCATGGCCAAAACATGGGGGAAGATGTGCCAATATCCCATTTTTCATCTAATCTCTGTTATTTATCTTCTGTTTCTACCCTATAGACTCGTCCCATTTATTTTTATAGTTCACATACTAACATATACCCTGCCAACCAGACGATTGTACCAACTGCAGGAAAAAATCTTTCATATAGGGAATTCTGTCCATGAAGCCATCTTCAATATAGGCCAAGCAATTGTAGAATTCCAAGCTCTCCTGTGGGAAATTCTCGGAGAGAACTTAGAAAAACTCAAAGGGCCTCAAACCAATTAATAAAAATCAAAAACGGTGCCCAGAGGGAAAATAACACAAATTCAATTAGGAGGACAATTAGGGCGTCGGGGAGTGACAATTAGCAGCCGGAAATGAAATGGAGATCAATTTTGCTCCCGCGCGGCGACAAAGACGACCGCCATTTTTCCGGTCTCAAATTACGCCAGGGAGAAATATAATTTGAGGACCGCGGGCCTCTCTTGTGCGACAGATAAAATTGAGGTCAACGCGTCCTTCCCGATGTGGACCATTTTTAAAAGTCACAAATTTAGGGATCCCAGTACAGCGAGCATACATATCGACTTTTACAAGATACACAATTTAATTATATTAATAGCAATATACTAAAAATATTAACAAAACACCATCCCAATGCGTTTTACATTTCTATTCTTATATTTCTTTTCTAAAGACTTCCAAAAAACGTTATATTCACCTACACTAGGCACATATCCAAACACAACAGACCTTAGGCTTTTAACAACACATAACACTCATTTTTACATTTCTCACAAAAGACTTAATACCTTTACAGGCATACCCAATGAGTTTTTACATTTCTATTTTTATATTTCCTTTTCTAAAGACTTCCAAAAAACGTTACATTTACCTACACTAGGCACATATCCAAACACAACAGACATTAGGCTTTTAACAACACATAACACTCATTTTTACATTTCTCACAAAAGACTTAATACCTTTACAGGCAATCCCAATGAGTTTTTACATTTCTATTCTTTTATTTCTTTTAAAGACTTCCAAAAAACGTTACATTTACCCACATTAGACACAACTTTAACAACACGCAGGTCTCAAAGTTAAATATGAACAAAAACACGCACACTACCACTTAAAATATAGGAAAAAATTGATAGAAAGCTCTCGAGCTTACGTTTCTTCCGCGGGGAATAAACTACTATTTTAGAAGGGTCGAGGACTTTCCTCGAGCCCTGTATTCAAAGATTTTGACTTCGGTATTGACACCCAATATAAAAAGTGGATATCGGGCGAGCACATCTTAAATGCCCTAGGGAATTGCTTAAAAATCCCTAGAACGCATTAAGGCTCGGGACACATTAACATAATACATTCGGCCTTGAGACCTCGAAAAACAACACAAACACAAAGACAAAATACACGTAAGGTTAATTAGATTCCCATGTCTCCTGTACACATAATATAAAGCACAATTGGGAAAGATCATGTTTCTACCCATGAGTCGCACGGGAAAGACAAAAAATCTACGAGGCAAATAAAAATTAATTGCGCGGCGGGACATAGATTGTGGCATGTAATTCTGATTACAAAACGAGTTTGTGAACCTCGCTATACATTTTTCTTTTCCCATTCATTTACATTATTTTCTTATGTTTAAAATCAAAATTCTTCATCAAATTTACCATTGTACCCTATTTCAAATACTTATCATTTATTTTAATCAAATATTTACCATTTATATGACCACTTCTTTTATTTTGTTCATAATTCAACAACTAAACAAATTTTTGTCAACGAAAACTCACTGGTTTTCTTTTAAAATTAGATATTTTATATATTTTTTATTGATTTACAAGAAGTTTTTTTTTTCCTTTTTCTCACCATGCACCAAGCATTCACTTTGATTTCTTCCAACTTATATTATTTTTTATTTCTCAAAAGCCCTAATAGAACTCCCTCGATTTTATTCCCAATCTCGAGTAGAATATGGTTTAGGCACTTTTTCTTTTTTTCACCATGCGCCAGAACATTCACTTTGATTTCTTCCAACTTATTCTATTTTGATTTCGCGCATAGGAGCATTTGATAGGCGCATTGTCTTTTCTTTTTATCCCACTATGTACCATAGCATTCATTTTGATCTCTCACAATTAAGAAGTTTTTGATTTCTATTAATTACTCAACCTATATATCATCAATACCATTCTCTGTTATCTCTGATATCACCACCAATGCTTGTACATAGCCTCTCAATAACCACAGCTAATTTTCCCACAAAATTTTTTTTTTCTTTTTACAGAATTCTCTCAGGCTAACCCTTCTTGAATTATTCACATGTAGAGGGCGCATCTGTCATAATTTGTACATAACTGGATGTAATCCCACCACAATATGTTAACAATGTATGTTTTAAAATATTTTAATAAAAACAAGACGCAGAAATCTGGGAGAAAGGTTTAGAGAGAAAGGCCATCAAAGAGGAAGCAGTCATTAGCAGGTTTTAATATCCAGGAACTGATAAAACTGGGTTCAAGAACCTAATATTTCAGGGATCAGGTCAGAACAAGCTAAGAACAAAGAATTAGCAGAGATCCAATCGGAGTCCAGGAGGATTAGCTAGGAACCAATAGAAAGCTTACACGACTCGACCACCAACCAATCAGAGCCCTGAGAAGTTTTCGTGTTAAATCGGGAACTGAGATTAGTTAGTCTGGAACGTGGCACCATTGAGACCGTGGTTAGCTTTTCTTGATTAATCAAGAATGGGTATTTGGCCAATTCTGGAATAATTAAAAATCAACGAGAATAGTTGATATATATTTCGATAGATGGCGCAAGCCATCAGCAACTTTCAGTTGCATGATAAGTATATACCTTTTTCTTAATATATATATATATATATTTTTTTTTTTTTCAAAAATAATTTATAAATATTGTAGATCTAATGTAGATATATTGAGAATAGGATGTTTAGAATTCAGGAAATTATTCTTAGAAATTTCTAATATGGATCCTTTCCAAAATGTAACTCTTGCTGGTGTATGTATGGCTATTT
The DNA here is from genome assembly GCA_030710605.1 of Cordylochernes scorpioides. NCBI lineage: Eukaryota > Metazoa > Arthropoda > Arachnida > Pseudoscorpiones > Chernetidae > Cordylochernes > Cordylochernes scorpioides. The sequence continues at coordinate 71,934,495 of CP092867.1, read as the reverse complement.
ATAGAGGTAATTTTTTGAAGGAAAATACAATTGCTATAGACGATAATAATATTCAGAAAGTTCATTATAGTAAGAAATCAATCAAATGGCTAGATTATATTTCTCATAAAAAAAGCATTAATATACAACATGCTTTGAACGGAAAGGAAAATAAATAAAAAATTGGTAAAAAAATATAAAAGTAGATGGCTTTTACGAAAATACAGTTTTTAAATTTCATGTTTGTTTTTGGCACGGCTGTCCTATTTGTCATACTAAAACTAAAGTCAATCCACAGAATCAAATTTTAATGAAGGATTTATACGAAAAGACTAAGGCAATGGAAAATAAAATGAAAGAGGCAGGCTATGATTTAGTTGCTATTTGGGAACATGATTTCGATAATAATAAGGATATAAAAAAAATCATTTGGAACAGAAATTTTGTAGAACCTTTAAATCCTCGAGATGCATTTATGGTGGAAGAGTTGAACCAACTAAATTAAAATATGAATTCAAAGGAAAAGAAAAGGGGAGATATATCAATGTTTGATCTATTTATCCTACGGTAAATCACTTTGATTACTATCCTGCAGGACATCCAAAATATATATAACCCGAAGATATACGATGAGAAATGGTTCGGATTAATAAAATGTAAAGTTCTACCACCAAGAAAATTATATAATCCTGTTCTACCTTATAGGGGTGATAAACCTTTATTTTGTCTGTGTAGAGAGTGTTCCAAACCTACTAAATGTACCCATTTTAAAACAAACCAGTTAGTAGAAAAAATAAATGTAAAGATTGTTATGAGATTAGATATAAAGAATGTAAACACAGTGAAGAAGAAAGAAGTTGTATAGGTACATGGACAACAACAGAAATTAATTTAGCTTTGAAGAAAGAATATAAGATTCTAAATATTTTTGAGGTATGGAATTTTAAAACTAAATCGAATAAATTATTCAGAGATTATGTCAATATGTTTTTAAAAATAAAACTCGAAACAGATGGCAGAGTTTTAAAGATAGATGAGAAAGAATATAGGAGAGCTGTTAAAGAAAAATTGGATATATAACTAGGAAAAATTAAGAAGAATCCAGGATTAAGGTTTATTTCGAAAATTTGTTTGAATTCATTATGGGGCAAATTTGGCCAGAGAAAAAATATAAAGCATACTAAATATGTAATGGAACTTTAAGATTTCAACAAAATAATATTGGATGATACAATCAAAAATTTGAATATGCTTTGGCATAATGATGATTATATAGAAATGAATTACAATAAAAAGGATGAATATGTGTGTGTGTGTGTGTGGAGAATAATTTCAATACAAATATTTTTGTAGCAGCTTTTACAACCAGTTCAGCAAGGATAAGATCATATGAAATGTTAGATAAATTGGGAGATAAAATTATATATTACGATACAGATAGTGTGGTATATATAGATAATGGAACAAACAAAAAAAAAAACAGGTTGCTCTTTGGATGAATGGACACATGAATTGGGTGATGATAAATATATGATTTCCTGGATTTTCTGGAGCCAGTAAAGATTACGGATATATATTGAATAATGGTGAAGTAAAATGAAAAATTAAGGATTTAAGATGAGTTATAAAAATTAAAATGTATTGAATTTCGTTTAAAGAATGAAAGTAATTACAGGTGAAACTGTATATTTAGATGTAACAGTAAACAATTTAGAATTAAAAAAAAATAGAAATATCAAAACAACTGATATTTCTAAAAGATATAGGTTTGGCTTTGATAAGAGAAGAATTATAGATGATTACGACACTGTGCTTTTCGGTTTCTAAAATATTTATTAGATATATTCCTATATAAATGATTGTTATTAATTGTCAAGGTTTTATTCTTCCTAATAAGAAGATCATACGAGAATTCAGTTGGAGTCATTTGGAATTGCCAATTGCTGAAACCTTTCAGATATATGAATCAGATTATATTCTTCACAAAAAAAGATCAATGTACTCAGAAAATAGTTCGAAGATAATTTTTTAACGCTGAACCAGAGCAATTCAAAGGTTATGGTGTTTAGAAATGGAGGTCGAAAGGCCCGATCGGATGTTTGGTTCTGGGGACAATTGCCTCTCACTATAACATCTAAATACACGTATCTGGGTTACCAGCTGACAGCGTCAAACTCAACTCAACAGGCGGCAAAGCATTTTAAAAACAAGGCAATAAATGCTATTAATGCGGTCTGGGCAATATCGACTAAAACAAGAATCAATTCTATCAGATCCTCACTCAAGCTTCTAGACTCAATGGCTCTGTAAACCTCGCTCTACGCAGCTCCAATTTGGGCAAACAACCAAAACACTTGGTTGACAGGGTACAAGACGATTTCTTACGGATACTTCTAAATTTACCCAGATATACTCCTGGATTTATTCTACGTATGGAGTGCGGAAGAACGTCACTGGGAGTTACGGTGCTGAAACTTACACTCGGGTTCTGGCTTAGAATTCTAAAAATGAACAGCAGCCGACTCCCCCATATATGATTAGCTCAACTATATGAAATATCAAGAAATAGAAATATATATATTGGACTGGCGGAAAGTTTGGCCAACATACTCAACTCAACAGGATTTTCTTGGTTAATTAACTGCAACGATGCAAGGATTATCCGGCAAGAAATACCTTTAATTACTAAAATTGCAATAGAACAATCTATTCAAAGTGAGCAGGCAAAAATATAGAATTCTAAATTCTACTCTCACTATAAGTATTTACACAGTTCATTCCGAATTGAAAACTATTTACTTAGCAACTTTCCATTCCCAGTAGAACGCTATATCGCACAACAGAGAATACTATATTCGTTTTTCAAGGAAAACCATACAAACATTTTCAAAGAGGGTGATAAGATTTGTGATATCTGCAAAGAAAATATGGAAACTGAACTATCTCATTACATCTATGAATGCCAAGATATTAGTGAGGGGAGAAGGACATTCTTTTCAATGGTAGACACCAGCCAACTTAGGTCAATCCAAATGATGTTAACCAGTGCCCAAACAAGCAGACTAGTTGCCCAGGCCTTATATAATTTTTACAAGGCAGTAGGTGTAAAGAGGGAGAAAAGAGAACTTGGAAGCTATTGTTCTTACACCTCAGAATGATGACGAAACACCAAGGGGACATTGTGTTATTACTAATAATTGTATATAGTTGCGGAATTACTGGTTTCCTGTGCTGCTGTTTTCCTGTTATTGCACCTTGTACGGAGAATCTGTATAAGACTAATGTCTTAATAAAGGCTTTGTGTGTGTGTGTGATTATATTCTAATCGAACAATAAAATAATATCGTTTATAAAACAATTAGAGATATTACAGGTCTAAAATTTGAAAGATTTGCAGACGACAAACATTTATGGATAAGTAACGATGAAGTTAAATATCATATAAAATATTTACAAGATTTATATGATTGTAAAATTATATATAAAAATTCAATTTCAAAATAATTATTAGAAGGAATATATTCTGAAGAAATAGAATGTCCGAGATGTCCTAGAGTATTAAGAGAGGGGTGTTCGATGTTTAGATATGTATTTTATAAAAAAAAATATATATATATGTTTAATAAAAATAGAACTAAATAAATTGAGTTCTTCAATAACATCAACTCTTACCCCAAAACTTATAAATTTAGCGAAATAGATCCTGGGAAATATAAGTTGATTTCATTGAGAAAAATCGCAACAAAATTTGGGGAAACAGTAATTGCAACCTTAGAAATAAATGAATAAAGATTTTTTTATTTACCTAGAAGATTTGAAAAATTATCAGATAAGGATATAAAGAAAATTAATAGAAGATTATATGTGTTGGCATTTAATGGAATTGTTGGAGATAAAAATCCTTATTATTGTCGCGTGTTTACCCTACCGGTTCTTTGCGACAACGCGCTTCTTCCCCCGTGGTTCACCCACTTAGGCTCCCGTTGCTCTTCCCTGCGGCTTTTCCCCGCAGGCCACCCAAAGACGTCCGAGTTCCACCTCCGCAGTGGAAACTCCCTTCCTCTGGCAGTATCTCTCGGCCTTACCACTGGTGGGGGGACACGAGAGACTTACCAGAAGAGTAGTAGCAGCAGCAGTAGCCCGGTGACGATGGCAGTGGCGGTAGTTACGACAGGAGGCAGCACGGAGACTTGAATAACTTCTTTTATTGTCATCTATTACTAACATTAAATATAAATAAAACAACAGACAATGTGTATTTACATGACCCTACATCCTGGGGCCAACACAAAAGCGTATCCACATCCAACCTCCCCAGGAAACGGGACCACAGCAGTCGGCGGCTCCCACATCGGCCAGCAAGGGAATCCGGCGAAAGCGCCATCTATAGGCGGAGGTTGAAACCGTTTAGAGGCCTTACACGTAACATTATGATATAAAGTTGGAAAAATAAAAAAATGCTTCTAAATAAATGTGCGGTGTTTTTTTAATGCTTTTTTATTCTATTTTGGTCAAAAAAGGAAACAATTTTCCTATTTTTGTATACTTTTATTTCTGTGTGTTTTTTCTTAAATTATCTTTTTTGTTAATTTTAATTTTTTCTTTCAAAAAAACTTTGTTATATTTAAAATATCCTTGTTTTTTAATAAATATGGTCAAAAAAGGACAGAAATGGTTTGTGAAAAATCGCATTTTTGTTCGAAAAAATCGAGTGTTTTGATGCAAAATGAAAAATGTGGTGTGTACCATAGTAGTCCCCATATGCTACTACTATATGCCAGTACCCTGATTGGAGGTCTATGGAAGAATAAAATCTAGCCCCGCGTAAGCAGTCTAAAGTGTCGTCGATCCTTGGGAGAGGGGTAGACATATATATATATTTTTGTTATTTTGTTCAGGCGGCGGTAATCGACGCAGAATCTCCAGCTTCCATCCTTTCAGAGGGCTAAATGATGTCAAATTTTTCCATCTTGTTTACCTCATCATGAATAGTTTGGCGTTTTCTTGGTGCAACTCGGTAAGGCCATTGTTTGGTCGGTAGGTGGTCTCCAGTGTTAATTCGGTGTTTAACATTGACGTCCTTGAATTGTTTTCTTTTACTAAATTCGAAAATATCTGTATAATTATTTAACAAATTTCTTAATTTTTCTTTTTGAGATTCATCAAGTGAATCATCTATTAAAAAATCAGAGATATTAGGGTCTTCAGATTTTTTGCCTCTGTTTCAACTTGATTACAATCAGCTGGAGTACATAGTTGACTATCTTCGTTGACAACACTATCGGCTACTTGCATCCCCTGTGGGATTAGTTTTGGATATAGTATCCAATTTGCCACCCAAAGTTTACCTCGGTTACTGGTAAGTGAAATGACAGAGGAGGGAGCCGTTAGTTCTCTTTCTAATAGGTCTTTTCGACATTCTTCCAACACAATTACGTCATTAGGGATGCTACTTCTATAAGCTGGATAGAGGCGGGCTCGATTCTGTATTCCATTTCCGAGTAGAGAGGTGAGCTGTTCTTAGGGGCATCTTCAAAAAGACATTTTTCTAAAAAAAATTATTATCTGCAGAGTCATTTACTGCTCTAAATAACTTTAAAAGGTCCCAACCAAGAATAACATCGTGACTAATCTTCCATAACGACAAAATCGAGCTTTTCCTGTAGTCCATTTAGGTCCAGTTTCAACGTACATCATCCTTTTGGTCTTACAATTTTACCGTTGGCTACTCGTAATGTTACGTCAGTTTCGGCAAACATTATTTTTCTTAGTTTCAGTCTGAACCACTCAGATATCACAGAATATGAGGCTTCTGAGTCGACAAGGGCACGCGTCGTTTTCCTTCTATTTTAATGTTTATGTAATTTTCTTTTAATTCCAATGTAGTCGACAAGGGAGGATTTCTAAATTTTGAGGCCTTACCTCCAAAATAGGACGCATCTTCTAGTTTTCCAGACGGGAACGGCGAGGCGTCTGGCTGGATATTCTATCAGGAGACGAATGTTGTCCTTTTCGGCCAGTGTAAGGAGAGGGGTGTATTTTATCTTGGCAGGTCGTCGTTTAGCTCTTGGCTGCTCCGAGAATTATAGAATGTTCTAGGCTCTTGCCTATCTCTCTGTTTATAAATCAAACTTTGTCTTTCTTCATATTCTCTCCTTCTGACACGGTAGTAGCGTACGACGTGGCCAGGGCGTCCGCAGCGGAAACAGATCGGCTTTCCTTCAGTGGTTCGCCATTCGTTTGTTTCGCGTCTTCCTCTTTGTTTTCGGTGATGAGGTTCAGGCTGTGGTCGTATCGTTTGGGCGGCCTCGTACCTAGTATTAAAAAACTGTTGGGGTCTTTACTTCTGTGGGGAACTTCTCCTAGACTTCGAGATTGGCGCCAGGGTTCTTCCAATCTCCTCCTTTACCATATCTTCGATGGTGTCGATTTTTGGTTCCTCTCGAGGAGAGCCTAATGCCCGCTGTACCTCCTCATGTACAATTTGCCTAATCATAAATGACAGATCTGCCCTGTCATCATGATCACTGAGAGACGCCACATTTGGTAGTCGCTCGTATTTGGTTGGGGTCACTTGCTTACAGTTTAGAGCTTCAATTCGGCGACACTCGGTGACGAATTGCTCAGTGTTATGTACATCCCTTGGGAGAAGCACCTGGTAGAACTACTCGGCAATCCCTCTCATCAGATGGGATATTTTTTTCTTCTTCATTCATATGAGGATCTACCTCTTTGCAGAGGCACAGTACGTCTTGAATGTAAAATTCGGTGCTCTCGCCTTTTAATTGTGCGCGAGGTTTGAGTATTTTCTCGGCTCGCAGCCTTGAGCTTTCTTTTTTTACCAAATACATTTTCTAATTGTGACATGAACTCCGTTTAGGTCAGATTGCTCTTTTCATTGTTTTCAAACCATTTGAGAGCAGTGCCTGTCAGATAGAAATAGACGTTGGCGAGACAAAGGGTTTCATCCCATTGGTTGTGCTTGCCACACTTTCATACCCTTTTAACCAGCTACGGTGACCTTCAACACCCTCGCTAGAGAACATAGAATAATTTATAGGTAGATGTTGTACAAAAAAATAACCTACCTGAGTTGTTGCTTTTTTCTTGATGTTCATGTTTGTTTCTTCTTGCTGAAGGGATTCATTTTTCCTTTTTTTTTTTCTCAAAAGATATCGGTCCAGCTTCTCCACCAGTTGTAACGTAGAAATCAAGTCTTTGTATATCTGAAGGTGTAAAAGTATTTATTGATGGCGTCACGGCAACTAGTCGACTAATATTAACAATTCAACAAAACTATCTATAGCTAGATAATCTTAAGCGAGCAAGCAAAGAAATAGTTTGATCATTATTTTACATAAACAGAGTAATATATAATTATAAATATTCCGTTGAATATTTTCATTGAATAATTAAATTAAATTTAATCTGTTTCCAAATATTTTCGTTGAATAATTAAATGATGAATTATTCCTTCGCCACAATATATATATATATATATATATATATATATATATATATATATCTATATCTATATAGATAATACCGTAACAGAGTTTTCCATTGTAAAGTCGTGAGCTATCTCCTCCGAAGATTCTGAACTACACATAACGATCTATATACCAAAATTTTCGTTATTTTTTCTTCGTATGATAGGCCTGTTTTTATTTTCCTAATGTTAACAGTAATTTTTATTTTTTAATTTAATCTATTTTACAATCGTAGATTTTTTGCATTTATCATCATCAATTCTTTTGTTTACAATTGCGTACTTTTATAGAGAGAAATAAAGAAATACATAATTGATTAGATACAAAAGTGTGAACCAGAAAGTCGATTTTTAAAAATGTTATTATTTAATATAAACTTATTTTAATTTAATTTTGAAATGAAAAGGTAGTGTAAAAGTGTATATGAGGTTAGATTCAAATAGGTTAAATTATGTTAGTTTAATCGCTAAATAAGGTTAGTTTTAGATAAGTTGAATTAGGTTAGTTTCAGATAATTAAAAAAAATAATGTTCGTTTTTAGAAAAATAATTCGAAATAGTAAGTATATATATTAATATAAAAGATCGAAATGTAAAAATCACTATGTCCAAAATCTTCGCTTTACTCGTGTAAAACGGCTCGAAGGTAAGGCGGTGTCAACGTACAGCGCCGCCTACCAAAGTTAACCTTTTCTGGGAACTCACCAGCTTTTTATATACATGCTTTTTTATATACATGTTATTTACACATTTAGCAATATATACACAGAAATATTTTTGGAATATTTAACTTTTTTGGTGAATTTTTGTCAGGGAAGCTATGGACTGCCGTAATCATTGGTGAATTTTTGTCAGGGAAGCTATGGACTGCCTTAATCATGCATTATGTTGATGTTCTTCTCATAAAAAAAATATTTGGATTTGGAATTGGGCTTTGCTTTTTTGTATACATGTTTTTTACATATTTAGCAATTTACACACAGAAAAATTTTGGAATATTTAACTTTCTTGGTGAATTTTTGTCAGGGAAGCTATGGACTGCCGTAATCATGCGGCTGCAAAAGTGCTGTACTTATGCAGTATTTTGATGCTTTTCCTGTGGAAAGGATAAAGAAATTTAAAATTAAGCTTTGCTTTTTTATATACATGTTATTTACACATTTAGCAATATATACACAGAAATATTTTTGGAATATTTAACTTTTTTTGGTGAATTTTTGTCAGGGAAGCTATGGACTGCCGTAATCATGCATTATGTTGATGTTCTTCTCATAAAAAAAATATTTGGGTTTGGAATTGGGCTTTGCTTTTTTGTATACATGTTTTTTACATATTTAGCAATTTACACACAGAAAAATTTTTGAATATTTAACTTTCTTGGTGAATTTTTGTCAGGGAAGCTATGGACTGCCGTAATCATGCCGCTGCAAAAGTGCCGTACTTATGCAGTATTTTGATGCTTTTCCTGTGGAAAGGATAATGAAATTTAAAATTAAGCTTTGCTTTATATACATGTTATTTACACATTTAGCAATATATACACAGAAATATTTTTGGAATATTTAACTTTTTTGGTGAATTTTTGTCAGGGAAGCTATTGGACTGCCGTAATCATGCATTATGTTGATGTTCTTCTCATAAAAAAAATATTTGGGTTTGGAATTGGGCTTTGCTTTTTTGTATACATGTTTTTTACATATTTAGCAATTTACACACAGAAAAATTTTGGAATATTTAACTTTCTTGGTGAATTTTTGTCAGGGAAGCTATGGACTGCCGTAATCATGCAATATGTTGATGTTCTTCTCATAAAAAAAATATTTGGGTTTAGAATTGGGCTTTGCTTTTTTATATACATACTAACAACAGAACTACACTACTTTAAGGACATGAGAGCACATGCACTGTATCACCATACGTGTACCATTTTCAAAGACCCTGCTTAGGATTAAAACTTCTCAGATGCATAACAATAGTACCAACCTAGAGGTTAACTGGTGTGGATGCATTCCTCTGGGAGTGAGACTATTGATAAATTCAGTAGGGAGTTATTTTGCTTCTCCGCATTCTAACACTCCAACTGTTAACACTGTGGAAACACTGACTCATGTTTGGTAAGCAATTTCAGGGAAGAAACTATAGACATTGGATTAAATAAATTATTAATTAAATTGCATTAAATAAAAATTATTAGATTTAAATAAATATTATTAGAGTGAAAAAAAAAAAAAGACAGAAATTAACAAATTAGAAAATAAAATTTCGAAAAATGCAACTATATTGCAGATAAGATAAGAGGACCTTATTAAAAAATACATAAACAAACTGTAATTCGACACTCGATAATTCGACACTTTCGATAATTCGACCATTTTAAAAATCAAATTTACAAGGTTGATTGTTGTTTAAATACAACTTTGCTTTTTCATGCATAAACACAGGCTCTTGTAGCAAGAACCCAAATATTATTTATAGTCATAGCAAAAGCCAACTAAGTGAAAACTGATGCCTCTTCAGAATGAATGGAAGACTGAAATCTGAAGGAGCAGAAGATATGGGTCATTTATACTTTCACCAATGCCTTTAGGATCTTTGCGATGGAACGCGTATGGTGTTTCAGCGCATGTGCTCTCATGTCCTTGAAGCACATATACTGACAGTGCCCAAAGTTGAACACACTGTATAGTGTCTGAAATATCTTTGGCCCCTTCGGATACCAACCTTCGCTTCATTCTAGAGAGGCGTTAGTTTTCATGTCATATTTGTAATATAGTTTTGTTGTTTGCAATTTTCTTTTTTTTTTTCCTTTCAAATATGTATCCACTCTGAAATATGGTTTGTAAATTTTTATTCCAATTTATTTTCTTATATATATATGTATTTTTTTTTTCATTTCCAAAATATTTATTTATACTTTCACCAATGCCTTTAGGATCTTTGCTTGGCACACGTATGGTGTTTCAGCGCATGTGCTCTCATGTCCTTGAAGCAAATATACTGACAGTGTCCAAAGTTGAACACACTGTATAGTGTCTGAAATATCTTTGGCCCCTTCGGATACCAACCTTCGCTTCATTCTAGAGAGGCGTTAGTTTTCACTAAGGTTGGCTTTTGCTATGACTATAAATAAGGCTCAAGGCCAAACCTTGGCTACAAGAGCCTGTGTTTACGCACGGACAACTTTATATGTGGCTTTTTCAAGTGTGCGAACATTGGATAGCATACATGTAAAGATGACCCATATCTTCTGCTCCTTCAGATTTCAGTCTTCCATTCATTCTGAAGAGGCATCAGTTTTTACTAAAGTTGGCTTTTGCTATGACTATAAATAATATTTGGGTTCTTGCTACAAGAGCCTGTGTTTATGCATGCAAAATCAAAGTTGTATTTAAACAACAATCAACCTTGTAAATTTGATTTTTAAAATGGTCGAATTATCTAAAGTGTCGAATTATCGAAAGTGTCGAATTATCGATAGTGTCGAATTACAGTTTGTTTATTTATTTTTTAATAAGGTCCTCTTATCTTATCTGCAATATAGTTGTATTTTTCGAAATTTTATTTTCTAATTTGTTAATTTTTTCTTTTTTTTTTCACTCTAATAATATTTATTTAAATCTAATAATTTTTATTTAAAGCAATTTGATTAATAATTTATTTAATCCAATGTCTATAGTTTCTTCCCTGAAATTGCTTACCAAACATGAGTCAGTGTTTCCACAGTGTTAACAGTTGGAGTGTTTGAATGCGGAGAAGCAAAATAACTCCCTACTGAATTTCTCAATAGTCTTACTCCGAGAGGAATGCATCCACACCAGTTAACCTCTAGGTTGGTACTATTGTTATGCTTCTGAGAAGTTTTAATCCTAAGCAGGGTCTTTGAAAATGGTACACGTATGGTGATACAGTGCATGTGCTCTCATGTCCTTAAAGAAGTGTAGTTCTGTTGTTTGCAATTTCATTTTCGGATTTGTTAAAATTTTTCTTCTATAGTTTCTCACCTGCGGGTCCTTCGGGTAAACCCGGGGCGTTGCCCGGGTCACTCGGCTAGTATATATATATAGAATATTTTGAACTGTATGACACTTTTATTTTTATTATTAAACACCCAGAACCCATTTTTAAAGAAGGAGATCAGGTATTAGTGAAAACCTTTATTTATCCAAACACTGGTAAATTAACACAAAGATATATAGGCCCATTTAAAATTTTAAAACAACTTTCTCTAGTCACATATGAAATAAATAAACCCAATTTACCTCAAAGAAAACAAACAGAAATTATACACTCAAATAAACTTAAATTATTTTACCCAGAATCAGATTTTTTACTTCAAAATAGCACTAATTTAGAAAATGACTTAATAGTAAACCAAAATTCTAGCACAAAGTTAATAGATATTGATGATAAACCATGTTTTTTACTGAAAGGCCATATTTTGGATATGGACAATGGAGAACAAATATCAACCCCAATTCTTTTGCCTACACACATAACTTAATGTCACTTCAAATATCTCTTTATAATCATTTAATTACTCATCCATTTTATTGAAAAATACTTCTATATATTATTTACATGCATTTAAATGTTTATATTTTAGGAAAAAACTCATTTTAAATTATATTTGTGTAAAAATAAACATTTCTACTGCCATTTAATATTTTGAAATACGGCAGGCATAATGACATAATTATTCATATTTTAAATACTTTTTTTGGCTTCATATAAATTTTTATATAAATCTATCTAATTATTTCTTATATATAGTTTTATTTTAATTTCATATTTATATAAATTATTTATAAACAAACTTTCTTTTGTTTATTTTGAAAAAATATGGACATTGATTTTTATTGTTTAATTTGTAATTATTTTATAGACATTTTGATTTCGTTTAATTAATTATTTTTGTAATAGCCATTTTTATTTTCAAATTTTAACTTTTTAAAAATCTTTTTCACAGGGGGGAAATATTATATAATCTAAAAATGCAAATATTTTATTTTATTTTAAAAACATATTTTATTTTCATTCATTGACTATTATATATATTTGACCATAGATGCAAAACACACCACTTTTAATTAATGTTGTTGTAAATATGTATATTTAACCCTATCTATCTTTTATTCACGATTATAGAATTCATTATATAAATTCTATATTCCTGTGATATAAATAATTTTATGTATATTTTTACTTCAAGAGATTCAAAATAAAAATCTTCTTGAAAGGTAAATAATTATCTTTACTTTTCCACGACTGCACCTCTTTTCAACAATCAAACACACAAAAATTTTCTAATCTATAACATATATATATATATATATAGAATATTTTGAACTGTATGACACTTTTAGTATTAAAATATATGGTATATTTACCATATCTTCCAATTCGTTAAAGCCGATACCTTAGAATATCCTTCCCTTCTATTAAAATGTACACTATATATATTTACTACCACCCCATATTTTGTATATAATTTATTTATATTTAAACCCCTACTTGTATGTAAAACTAAAAATGTTGACTTCAAAATAAAGATCTAAAAAGTGTTCGGTTAGCTGGTGGCAGGACTCAGTATATTCAGTACATTCACCTGTTTTTTCAGATATTTCCTAAGTAATTTAATTACATCATTTTTGTTGTATTTTTATTTAATTTAATATTTGATATTTTAGCCGAGCTCCTGATAATGTTGTATTTCACATCACTCAAATGTTGTTACTCCATTTATTAGGAAATAAATTTTATAAAAGGTTTTCCCAACGCTTATGAAAATTTGAATTTAAATGTCGTTTAAAATGAGAAAAAAAAAAGGTGTATATGTTTTTCCACATGTACAGACCTTTTTAGTTTTATTTCTAATTTTTTCACAATCTATACAAATAGATCGAAATTTATTTTTTTTTTAATAAAAACAATCAAATGATTTCATTTATTTGCAACACGTGAGCATTTCTTTTCAAGCTGTTCCATTTATATAGAAACTTTTTTTGAATACTTTGTTATGTGACCAACGTCAGAGATCACGTTGTATCGGATGCGCAGAAGCAAACCGCGCCGATACATCGTGTAGTGCTAAATGTATATGTTTGTCTGCGCAGAATCAAGCCTCGCCGATACCATGAGTAGCGCCAAATGTGGATTTTGTGACGTCAGGGTTGGATATCAGACGAGTCTGGTGCATGGAAGGCAACCCAAAAATCATAATTAAAATATCAATATATAATATGTAGATTTTGAAGATATTAAAAATGTAAGTGAATTTGAAAGTAGCCCCAATTCGGAGCCACCTGAAAAACAACCAAAAACAATATTTATTAATGAATTTGGATTATATTCTCTTATATTATCTTCTAAAATGCCGAAAGAATTTAAGAAATGGATAACAAAATAAGTACTTCCTAGCATTAGAAAGACTGGAGAATATAAACTTCAAACAAGTTAAATGAAGCTAATAAAGAAATAAAAGATTAAAATTTAAAGAATTACAAATTGAAAATTTTATAAAAAATGTAAAAACTAAAAATAAAAAATAATTTATATTGCTACTACAATACAATATTATAAAAATAATAATTTTAAAATCGGTTATACAAAAGATTTAAAATCTAGATTATCTACTTATAATACTGGTAGAAATAAAAATAAAAAATATTATTCTATTAGAAGAAATTAATAAGATTTGGAAAATAAAAAATCAACCAGCTCAGATATGAGCCAGTTGAAAATTATAATAAATATATCAAATGAGTATATAACCCATCGTTTAAATTATTTTGGAATTTTAGATGATGATATTAAAGAATATAAACCAGATTCGTTGATAAATAATGTTTTTGGTTGAATTTTAGGTGTACCCAAATCAGGTAAACTCGAATTTGCGTCAGCGCTACCTGAAAATCATCATTTTCTAATGGACATTATGATCCCTAAAAGAAGTACTTCCATGCACCAGAAACGTCCTTACCCAAACCAAAGTGTTGGAGAAAAGGAAGTTTGCAGCCTATCAGACTTCCTGCTGGAACACTTCCTTTTTCTACTACCTCGTTTGTTGATGCTTTGGACTTTAAAATTTCTGTCGTATATAAATTAATTCTTCTTTCTTTGACGACATTATTCTTGCAAAAATGTAAATTATAGTAGTGATTCAGAAGAATCTGATCATTTTTGTAATGACCACGATATATATTTTTGTTCGTGTATTGGTTGGGAAACCATTAAATCCCCAACTAAAATAGATTAGAATCAATAATGAGATAAATAAATAAATCCTAGGATTTATACACAAACCATGAACAGGTTAGATATATGTTTAACCATCTTTGTGTTTTTATTAATGATAAAATAAAAATTATAGATTACTCTTTCTATTCAAAAAAGATTCGTGAATATTATAATATATTATAGAGAACTGCGGCGTATGATTATAAAGCAATACTTAAAGCCTCCCCGCATAAGTTTATTTTTTTGTGAAAAATCAATATACATTTCAAAGAGAAATATGTACTATTTCTAACTTTTTGGATGACGTATGAAAAGGTTGAATATATGAAGAGTAATGGTCTATATATGATTGGATGACGTATGAAAGGGTGAAAAAAGGAAGAGTAATGGCGAACGGAAAAATAAAGGTGTCCAGGGGCGGGAATCGAACCCACAACCTTCTGCTTACCGGGCAGGTGCCATGTCCACTAGGCTACCCTGGACGTATTTTTCCGCTCGTAACTAATACTTAAAGTAACTTATAATACATTATAGAGAACTGCGGCGTATGATTATAAAACAATACTTAAAGCCTCCCCGCATAAGTTTTTTTTTGTGAAAAATCAATATTAATTTCAAAGAAAAATAGGTACTATTTCTAACTTTTTGGATGACGTATGAAAAGGTTGAATATATGAAGAGTAATAGTCTATATATGATTGGATGACGTATGAAAGGGTGAAAATATGAAGAGTAATGGCGAACGGAAAAATAAAAGTGTCCAGGGGCGGGCAGAAGGTTGTGGGTTCGATTCCCGCCCCTGGACACTTTTATTTTTCCGTCATCTACCTCTACTACTTGATACAGGAGCATCTATCGATATAATTAGTCGGAATACTTTTAAAATAATAGAAACCAGTTTGCAAAATAGAATATCTACCCACTTAACTATTAACGCCATAGCTAACAATATTTTCACCATAGTTTATATATTTTTAAACTTAAAAATAGGTAACATAACGCAGAACCTAAAATTCCATATCATAGATACACCCTTGCCTTTTGGCATATTATCCCTTAACTCCATAAAGAATATCTACTAATTATAAACTCTCCTCAGTTACTTCTGTATCAATATAATGTACCTCTACCAACTACATTGTACAAATTCACCTCCTGCAAGCAACGCGTGTCCCATGGACAGGTTAATACAACTGTCCCATTTACTAAATTTTCCCCTCCTGAAACGGGTTGCATACACGTGTTGAACTCCAACGCTCTCATTGTAATGTTGCTAATACCATTTTCAACGCCCCTATGTCATTTTCTTGCATAGCTTTGGACAGAAGTAACCTAGGTCACAATCCCTATAATTTATGCAAGGTGCTGCATCAATTTGCACCATATTTTGCCGACAACAGAAACGACGTCTCTAGGCTTAAAATACATCCCTTAAAAATCAATACTACCACAGACAAGGTAATTGCTTTCTTCCTTATCTGGTAGAGCCCTAAATGACCAACTTTAAATACAAACATAAATCGAAAAAATGCTTGAGTATGGGATAATTACAACCTCTGTATCTCCTATGTCAGTCCCATCACGCTTGTCACCAAACGTGACAAATCAAAACGCTTTTGTGTTTACAATTTTAGAGATAATATCTCCGAATGTAGTCCGAATTAATAGGCCCAATCGACCCGTAAATAAATAAAATGATACCGTCCATGTGAACAAACTTGAATACTATACAGAAAACATCCTATTCCTTCCGCACCGGCTACTAATTCAAACACCTCGCGTAACACCTGATGTACACTTATTAGAATTTAACCATTTATGTCCCACGATATTTGACGCTCAGAAATCCCGTCTTATACACCCGACTTGCTCAGCCCCTTTTCTTCATCTTACTACAGAGATCTCCCAATAATAGTAAGTAAGGATCACATTGAACAGAATGACAAAACCAATGTCACTAATTCATAGCCATCAGAAAACCAGGCAATAACCGCTTTTCCACAAAAAACACAACTAACTCTAAGCCAGTCCAAATGAAAGGTAGAGTCAACCACCAAGCAAGCTGTCCCCGGAAGGGGCCACTGAACTAAATAAACATCCCTTGCTACTGCCGGGATCGCACCAAAAATAAGTTCGCCCCCCTCTTTCGTTGGAAACGAGTTAACAAACAGATACAGGCCGACATTTTCTTGTCACGACCCATCGCCACTGCCGGGTGTCACTCTAATGAATTTTCACCCACTATTAAATCAAATATTAGTGCGTGCTTTTTACTATATACCGTTCTAAGCCTTAACCAATTAATCTACTCCGATATCCCATTTAGCTAAAAATAACTTGTTCATTCTACTTTCACTAACAAATCAGTCCACTAACAGAATACCTAATTAGTTCAATAACTATTCCCGCCTACTGATCCCCATGGAATAAAATATGTATTATTTCATTAAAAACCCAAAACCAAGTCACCAGGTCTAGATTCTCTCTCCCTCCTCCAATTAACTTGTTCACTTAACATCGACACTTAGAACCAAGGACAACATTTTACCTACAACAATCACACACACCCACATATGTAAAAAACAAAACAACCCTTGACCGGTTAGAATAGATCGCCGTGTTTGCTGCACAGACAATATAAATGCTGCTTTAGGAAGAATCACGTTTTCACCTAAACGTTGCGCAGGGAACAAAAAATCGACAAGATTAGGACTCAGTAAGTTTCACAGTTGGAAACAATGTGACCTACGAGCCGCTTCAAACATAAAACAAATTCGATAAATTAGAACAATTTATGCCAACAAGACCAAAGCTATCGCAAACGAGGAAAATTTACAACACCCCACCCATTCTAAAACAGGAACATCCATTTTGACCTACTTTTTAAATTCCAGCTAAGAGCAACCTTCCATTCATATGTCACTTTTATATAAATCTGCTTTTTTCTTCTTTCTCGATCAACATTTTTCTTATTTTTTCATGTTTTTATATCCTTTATATAATAATTATCTAGCTTTTATAATTGTTTTTTTTACGTCAACCAATCAGTTTAGACTATTGTCATATTATATTAGTAACTTTTTCCTCTTAACCAAATTGTTTTTATTTTTGC
The DNA here is from genome assembly GCA_030710605.1 of Cordylochernes scorpioides. NCBI lineage: Eukaryota > Metazoa > Arthropoda > Arachnida > Pseudoscorpiones > Chernetidae > Cordylochernes > Cordylochernes scorpioides. Next base: position 71,916,679 of record CP092867.1, on the reverse strand, counting down.
TTTATGACTCTATTTTATAATCAACTTTATATTTAATCTTTCATCTCTAATAATCTCAAGTTTATGTTTCATGTTTATATCACTAATTTGCATTTGTCATTTTACATTTTCTCTCACTTTATAAATTAGATGTTATTTACATTGTTTCATCTTCCGCTACCATCTTCAATGCTATCGAGTATATTATTGCTCATTTTTTTCATTTAAGATGTTCACTTTCTATTACCCCTTATATGATGCTATAGTGTGTTATCTTTGTATTATGTCATCACTAGTTTTACTTGTTTTTTTTTTTTAATATTCATTTGCATTTAACTTCACAATTCTATTTTCGATTTTTTCAAATCCTTTAACGCTATATGCAAAGCCTTAATTTCGCAATTTCATATCTCAATGATATATCTACTTATATAATTGCCTTATTCTGTCTGTGTGAAGTTCACTGTCTGAAGTTCACGGATAGATTTTGGTCATCAACGCGCGCATCATCATTATGATCATTATCATTATCTAATGATAATAATAATTATTATTATTTTATTATATACTTATATAATTGTCTTATTCTGTCTGTGTGAAGTTCACTGTCTGAAGTTCACGGATAGATTTTGGTCAGAATGGATAAAATAAAAAAGTGTCGAGGGATGGGAATCGAACCCATGACCTTCCGCTTACCGGGCAGATGCCATGACCACTAGGCTACCCTGGACATATTTTTCCGTTCATGAAGTTAATATATGATGCCAATATATATAATAATTGTATAAACGAATGCAAGACAAAATCACCGCGAATGTTTCTTTTTTTTAAAGGAAAATTATTTTTAAGGCAATTATCGTTTTACACAATTACTTAATCTTTTTATTTAAATTACAATACTTAAATGAAAATATGTTTCTTTAAATAAAATAAAATAAACCTTTTATTCGGTAACCTTTATGAGAACCTTTAAATATATATAAATACCTTTAATCGATAATCTTTATAAGAATAAAATATGTATTGTAAAATATGTAGTGTATTTTAAAAACACACAGTTTGGAACGGGACGTTTCACAAGAGTGACATCCATGGCGCCAATTTATAATTGTAACGAATAGTATTTGAATTAAATTGTTTTTAAAATATATACGGACTCGGGTAAAACCTGGGTGTTGCCCGGGCCATTCGTCTAGTTCTTTTATAATCAAACTGAATATCATGATCTAAAAACAGGGCAATCTTCAATAACATCTTAATAAACCACTTTAAGGGTTACTTCTTAATCCTTCGCAGGCTAGACTTGACCTACTTTGATTTCGTAATTATCAATATTGACACACCGTCTTCCAGATTTACCTATCCCAACTGCTGGCTTGGATACGTGCAAATTGTACTTTTTAATATATATTCCAGGGCACTCTTATGCCACACGCTGGCACATGTTTTTTTTTTTATTTTACTCTTTTTCTCGCTTAGCCCCTGACGACTCCAATTAAAACTTTGAATTCTGGTCACTGATCTTCGCCCTCATTAATCCTGCATGCGTACGTCTTAATGACTAATTCATAAAACCCATAACAATCACTCTTATCTTACTATTCGATTGTGGTACTGTAACGTTATTCGGTCCTTGAATTTACATGTAAAACATGGCCTAGGTTTTCCGCGCCGTGCCCATTAAATGGCTTGGGACTTGAGTCAAAGTGACATTGCCTCAACCTAATAATAATTAACCCCTCAACCCTTTCTAACGCCCCTCACGAAGAGATCATAATTGACCCATCCAATCTCATTTATATTTTTACCTATAATCATTATATGTTCTCTATTAAATCTTTTATTCCTATTTTTATTTTTACTTGTATGATTAGTATTAGTTGTTTATACTTTATTATCTCTTATGGATATACAGAAATCAACCCCATGTTGTATACCAACTCATTAGATTAATTTTTAAAATTAACTTTCTTAATAACAGTCTTCCTATCCTGCTCTCTTAAATCCCTCCATATGAACCCTCCCACATCCCCGGCCATCTGAGATGATTTAAGACCATGGAATTGTTGTAAATAATCCATATATCTAATACCCCGTGAAATACCAGGTGACTGTATATAACTTGTTATTTACTGCAAATAGAAAGCCTCAAATAACATCCATCTGTACCGCGTAAGACTCTAATGAATTATAGCAACTGTACAGATAGAAGGAATGGAAAATAACAGCAGAAAGGTAAGGCTAAAATTAATCAGGCCTAAGTGAGAATAAGAAAGTAGGCCTATCGAGCCCAGTCCATTTTTACGAGGTCGTGGCCCAACTGTATAAAGTATCTTTCCCCCCTGTTTACATCAGAAAAGGGCAGTGAGCTGTTTGGACCCAGCAGCTATAAAAATGAGGCCCCAAGCCTCAGTTAAGTAGTCATCAGTCCGTCTTCGTTTCAGTCCCAGTCCGCGCAGGCCGCTTCTATAGAGGTAAATCCTTTCCTGTCATAATCCTCCTCGTCCCAATCCTTATTGACGTTCAGACGCTTCTTAGTGGTATCTTTGTTTGTTTATTTCACCTTTGGCCCAGCTGTGTCGCCTTCCACCACGACTGCACGGTAGAGGTGGCATCGAGGTTCGTCTAGCATCAGGTAACACTGGTCCCAGAGGTCCCAAGATATCACATACATATAATCCATTATTTGTTTTCTTTATTGCATTATTTTGTGGTTCTAAAGGAATTCCTTTTCTATCTACATATCCTTTTGTTGCAGCATTATTATCAAATTTTGGATCTTTCACGCTTGTGTGTGTGTGATTCTTTTATTTTTCACATCTAACCAGTCGTTACCTGTACTTATGTCTACTATTTTTTTCTCATTTTCTTTAGTAATTTCTTCAATTGGTTTTATTAAATCATCTACATATTTTTTAGTTGCAGCATTTCTCTCATTTCGAGGATCTTTTAATTTACCAATTATTTTATTTTTAGCATCAAAAACAATATTTCCAGAAAAAGCATTGTCCTCATTCAATTTTAATTGATTCGATACTCTAATTAACGTATTTTCATCTATGGAGGTTAATTGGTCTACATATTCTTTATTTACTGCTTCATTTGAATCTATTGGATTCTCTAAGCCTACGCTTCATTTTTTATTTGTATTATATTCATTATTTTCAAATTCTAAACCTTTAGGAATATATATTCCATCATTTTTTCTAATTATAGAGTTTTTATCATCGCTTGATATTTTTGTGTTTCCTTTAAAATATTTTCATGGTAGTAGTGAATATGAGTGGGTTCCCAATTCACTTTAATTGCCCTACGTAATAGTTGACCATTCCTTATGGCTAGATCCGGAGTCAAATATCGTCCACAAAATAAACTTTAAATACCACTTTTTAATTGCAGCGCGTCGTGTCGTGGTGAGAAGTGGAAGCCAGCCGGCGTGGAATATTCATAGGGCCATCAATTTTAAAGGACCTTAGGAAAGTGTGCCAGGCGACAACATGTCACGTTTCGGAGAAGCAGTTAAACCAGAGTGGAAGTGGGACACAGCACAACTTTCCACTACGTCATAGTTGACCATTCCTTATGGCTAGGTTCGAAGGCCGTAATAATTCACTTTAATTGCCCTACGTCATATTTGACCTTTGACCTGGCCAATTCGATGGACGTAATAAACTTAAAACAAAAAAAAAGTGTGTGCTCATTAAAAAAAATCTGTCATATATTTTACCAACTAATTTAATATTTATGGAAATATGTGTCACAAATATGTTAAAAAAAAAAGTACGAGTATAAAATCCGCCCACATGCTGACGACAAGAAAACTCCTTCCCCTTCCATTAAAAAAGCAGTTTCACCTTTTGGTTTTTGGAGCAAGTGACGGTGTTAAATTTCTATCAGCTGGACCAAGCAGTTTCGGATTTAAATATTTCCAACATGAGGTAAGTTTTGTTTCGTGTTTTATTGAATGTGTTTTTCTCATAATCAGAAAAACTTTACTAGGTAATTAAAAAAATATATATTTCAATGAGATTTGAACCTAGCAAAACAAAAAAAAAAAAACATTATCGCAATGGAGTTGACCAATACGCTAATGTTTTTTTCATTTGGAATGGAATTAACCTGATATATATATTTATTATTATTATTTTTTAGGTGTCTACGCTTGGAGGCAAGTGCGCTCAATGGCTATCTAGAAAGGTGGTCTTTCCGCTCGACCGAAGGTATGGAAGATGAACTTCCAGACCTCTCTTGTGAATTGGAACAAGTTCTTGGACCATCGGGAGATGTCTGTATGGAAGAACTTTCAGCGGACGATTTGATGCATGTTCTCGGATCATCACAGGATGTGTGTATGCCAGACGAACTTTCTCACCTCTCACCACTAGATATAGAGCAAGTGCTCGGAATTCCCGAGCAGGGTGGGCTCGACAACGCTCCCACAGTCGACGACCTTACATTAAGCAGGATTCTAGAGGCGGAATTTCATTTTTCGAGGTAAGAAGAAGGAATATTTATTATAAATTATATACTTAATATATTTATGTTTTCAGCCTAGAGGAAAAACTCGACAGCTTCGAAGCAGATATCATCGACATTCTGCAACAGGCCTTGCAGCGACATAAGACCATCCGATTTTTTTCTACAAACTGAAGTGGAACTTATAAAGACAAATGATGCTTCAGGTAGGCGAGCCCATTTTGTTTCCAAGTGTCAGCGTGTGTTTACCCCATCAATGTTGAATAGGTTAGTTAAAGAATCCCTAAGCCAAATTTACAATAGACTATTAACATACAATAAAGAGGGGTCATCTTTTATATTTTCAAACTTATTAGAAATTAATTTAAATATAGGTAGATATACGCCGATGTATGCTGGGTGTCAAGGTGTTAAACCACCGGCTTTTATCGCGAATAGAAGGGCACTACTTAACATAAATGCACCCGATGACATGTGTTTTTATTACTCTATCCTTGCTGCCTTATACCCAGTATCTAGCAATCCTCACCGTTCTAAGCACTACGAACCTTTTCTTTCTAATCTCAAAGGCGTTATACCAGCTCCAATGCCACGCGAACGCATTAAACATTTTGAGGAGCTAAATTCTCTCGCGATCAATGTTTATAGTGTAGAGGAAAAATAAATCTTCCCCCTCCAGCTTTCCGAAAATGTAGATAGCAAAGAAATAAATTTATTTATATATAAAAGCCATTATTTTCTGATTAGGCACTTCAATCGTCTTTTTGACTCAAAATCGCTCTACGTTTGTCACTATTGTCTGTATTCTTTCAAATCAAAAGAATTGGTAATGGAGCATGAAAAAACATGTAGGGTTCACGGAGCTCAACGTGTCAAATATCCAAAAGAAGGTTCTAAGCTTTCATTTTCCAAATTTTCTAATAATTTTAAGCAGATCTTCGCTATATACGCAGATTTCGAAGCCATTTTACAGCCCAACCCCGACCCTTCCAAATACTCTGTCCACGTACCGTGTTCGTATTGCTATATCGTGGTAGATCCGGAGTCAAATATCGTCCACAAAGAAATTTATCGCGGCGAGAATCCGGCGGAAATGTTCTTGTTGAGTTTATTCTCAACAGTTTCAAAGCTAAAAGAACGCCTCAGAAATTATCCTTCCGTCGATATGAACGAGCAACAAAAAATTGACTTTCTAAACGAGCAAACTTGTCACATTAGTAAAAAACAATTGGACATTAAGACAAAAGTAATCGATCATTGTCATTGGAGTGGTCGGTATAGAGGGGCCGCCCACAAGATCTGTAATTTAAATTACCACAATAATTCAAAATTTCGATGCTTATTACACGGAGCAAAGAACTACGACAACCATTTTTTAATCAAAGCTCTCCGTCATGTGCCTCATAAACATCTTACAATTATTCCTATGAATATAGAAAAATATTCGGTCATTCTGGTAGATGATGTCATATTTTTGGATTCATTCCAATTTCTATCCGCATCGTTAAATACTCTTAGTTCAAATTTACCGCAAGATGGGTTCAAGGTTCTTTCCCAATGTTTTCCGTACCAGACCGATCTGCTTCGTCGTAAAGGTGTCTATCCTTACGAGTACATGACGGATAGTTCAAAATTTTCAGAAACAAGCCTCCCTCCTATTGAATATTTTTCCAGCAAACTTTTAAATGAATCCTGCTCCAACGAATCGTACGCTTTCGCGCAACAAGTATGGGAGGAACTTAACTGTACAACGCTCGGAGACTACCACGATATATATTTAATTGGCGACGTGGCTCTTCTAGCCGATATTTTTCAATATTTCAGAGACCTCTGTCTAAGACACTATCAGCTGGACCCAATTTTAAATTTTTCTTCACCGTCTCTCTCTCTTGACGCAGCACTAAAAATGACAAATGTTTCGTTAGATCTAATCAGCGATCCTGACATGAATCTGACGTGCGAGCAAATTCGCGGAGGGGTCTCCATGATATCAAAGCGATATGCCAAAGCAAACAATCCTTTTATGGGAGATGAATTTGACTCAAGTAAAGATACATCATACCTTTTTTACACAGATTGCAATAATTTATACGGTTGGAGTATGTGTCAACCTCTTCCAACTGGTAGGTTTCGGTGGCTGACTTCAGAAGAATGCAACCAAATCGATATTTTAGCTATCCAGGACGACAGTCCGATCGGCTATATATTTGTCGTTGATCTTTGCTTTCCCGAACACCTCCACGATTCGCACAATGATTTTCCCCTCGCTCCAGAACGTTTACAAATAGTAGAATCCATGTTGAGCGATTTTCAAAAGTCTCTTCCACACAGCATCGCTTCCTCGATCAAACTCTGTCCCAATTTTTTCCCCAAATCTTCCTACACGGTTCACTACAGAACTTTGAAATTCTACCTTAGTCAGGGACTTATACTAACAAAAATTCATAAAATTATTTCGTTTAATCAGAGTCCCTGGCTGAAACCCTATATAGATTTTAACACAGATCAACGTAAACAAGCCAAGTCCGAATTTGAGAAGAGTTTCTGGAAGTTGCTTAACAATAGTGTCTACGGCAAAACCATAGAAAATCTAAGGAAAAGGGTTCGAGTAGAAGTTGTAACAGAGCCGGAAAGAGCCGCAAAACTCATGGCAAAACCCACTCTCGATAGTTTTCATATTATAGAAGAAGATTTGGTTATTCTTAGAATAAAAAAAATAAATCTGACTCTCAACAAGCCAGTCTATCTCGGTTTTACTATATTAGAACTTTCTAAACTAAAAATTATTCAATTCCATTATTCCACTATGCTTCCTTTATTCAAAGCTCCGTCCTTCAAAATAAGTCTATGCTTCACCGATACTCACAGCTTTCTCTATCATATAACTACTCCACCTTCTGCCGACCTTTTTTCTATTCTCGATAAAATCCGAGATCAGTTAGACACTTCAGATTATCCTTTAAGCCACCCACTATATTCGCAAGTAAATAAAAAAGTAATAGGCAAGTGGAAAGACGAATTGTGCGGACAAATTATGACAGAATTTGTTGGACTCGAAGCAAAGATGTATAGTTATAGGGTTTTAGGAGGAGACGAGAAAAACATAGGGAAGGGGGTTAAAAAACATATATTAAAAAAATGAATTGACATTTCAAAACTATAAGTACACCCTTGAAACACACAAACGGCATTTTTTAAAACAAAATCTAATACAATCCCGTAAACACACGCTGTATACAATAGAACAAACAAAGTTGGGCTTAAACGCCTTCGACGACAAGCGTCATTTATTAGACGATATCAATAGTTTAGCTCACGGACATAATAAAATTTGTTTGTAAATCACTAGAAAAAAAAATAAATGAAATTATTACAAACATTATCTAAAATTTGATTATTTATATTGTAAATAATTGTACTTTTCAATGTTTGTATTATTTATTGTAAATAAATGTACTTTTCAATGTTTGCATTCTTTATTGTAAATAAATGTACTTTTCAATGTTTGTATTCTTTATTGTAAATAAATGCACTTTTAAATGTTTGTATTCTTAAAAAAAAAAAACATCAAAAATAATGCATAAAAAAAAAAACTTCACATAAATTTAACATCCTATTCTGGAAAAAAAAAGTTGAATTATAAATAAATAAATGCATTTAAAAAATTAATCATTGGGGATCGGTCAGCGAACTAGGTTCAATTGTTGTGTCCTTAATGTGTCTTAAAGGGAAAAAAAATGTTATATAAAATAAATGATGCCTTCTCTGGCTTCTCTTCAACATATATTTACAAACCAAGAACTCATAATTTATTATTCGATGATCATATGAATGAAATTAAAAAAGAATTGATGACCATAATTGGTCGTCAAAGATGTCGTTTTTTTTATTTCAGCAACTTTGGAATTTTATAAAGAAAAAACGGATCTTAGAAGAGTTCATTTCTCATCACGCTGTCAAAGAAACTGGGGCAGCCTTTCTGTTGTCTTAGACAACATTTTAAAACAGATACAAGCCAATATAGAGACATTCCAAAGCAGAGGCTCAGGTTTTGCTTTTTCCAAACTCATAGACATTCAGCTACATATAGGAAAATGTGGTACGGGTATATGCAACTCAGAGAAAACGAAATAATTGAGATTTCGAAAAATCTTTTCACATGCGAATGTCAGCTTCCCGAAGTCGAAAATGCAATCTATTTCAAGATTGAAGGGGACGCATTAATTCAACTTCCGAGACAAAAAAAAATTTACGACTATGAACCGACGCTATGGTTTTTTAACAACTGTTCAATATCCCGGTTCAATAAAGATGACTATTGGAGACTTTTCACATTATCTCAAATGTTGTAAGGAATCGCTTTATAAACAAGGAGTCGACATTGTTGGAAGATCTTATGTTAAGACTTATTATTTTGTCATAGATGGTATAATTATAAATTCCGCTTAAGAAAACTCTCAGTCATGTCGTCTCAAGATGATATTCAATTTCGTTTACGACATCCGTTTAACGCGTTGGTTGTGGGTGCCTCTCAATCGGGAAAAACAAGTTTAACACCGCGACCTCGGTGAAAGAATTGAAATATATAATCCCAATTATACATATTGTCATTTAAGTGAGAGGGACAAAAGAACAGTTAGATATTGCACGAAGAAAATTCACGGACTATTCATGTGTCAAAAACCAAGGAGAGAAGGCAATTGGATTTGCGACGTGGAAAAATATATTTTGGAATTATATTCAAATTTTGGAGGCACTTTCGCATATAAAGGCGGATGTATTGAGAAAAATATATTCGATAAATTAAATATTCCATCGATCGATCTTGAAAAAAAGTATAACGTACCCAAATCGAAAACAATAGGCGTGAATTGCAAATTGCACGCCGTATATATCGAACATTGTAGCTTCTGCGATGTGTGTTCGTATAAAAGCTTTCTTGAATCCCACTATTTGTGCAATAAAATGAATGAAATGCTTGTGTAGAGCTAAAAAAAAAGCTTCGTGCTATTTTTTTTTGGCGATGGGGTTGGCATTTCTTTCATGATAAAAAAAATCAAATTTAAAGCAAAAAAAATAAAAAATAAATAAATAAAACCCCAATGAGTAGTTTGGCTTTTTTACCTCCTGGGTCTACAGGGAAATAAAAAGCTCAGAGTGCGATATGATGCTGGACAAAACGCTTCTCGCTCTTCCTCTGCTTCGAAATTATAAACTTTTTTTCAAATCTCATCGACGTGTAGAGCTCCGGAAATGCAAATCGAACGGCAAACCCACCCGAGTCGGATTAGTCTTCAACGCTAATGAAATAAAGGATCCATTTTATTATTTAGAATCACCTAAATTGAGAATTTTAAGAAGTGATTTTGAAATTATCATGATGAAGAAGGCTCGTGGAATTTATAAGACTATATTTTTACCTATTGAAGTTGCTGATATATTCTTCAAGTATTTGGATTTAATTATGTTTGTCATTTTTCCTCAAATAACTGCGGAAGAACTTATAAATGCTGCAAATAGCATATTTCCTGACAAGTATATTGATATATGTTAAAAAACGAAAGAAAAAAATAAAAGATAAAAAGATCAGGTGTTGAAATCAATATTAAAAATGGCATATCCTGACCAGGAGCACATGTGCTTTTCAGAAGGCAGAGCGCCATCTGGTGGAACAGAAATCAACTATTCATTGATTTAGCCTGTTCCCTGATATTTGGCCAACCCAATTTCTTGATAAATCAAGAAAAGCCATCCACGAAAGCGTTTCGCGCTTTTGGCGCTCGTCAGCGTGGAGTAGGCTGAACCATTGCGACCAAAAAATAATTTTTGATCCCAATGGCTTCCTGAAAAATCAAGAAATGGGTATTTAAGGCCAAACTTGCGTAAATACGCTTAGCACATTAAAAAACGAAAGAAAAAAATAAAAGATAAAAAGATCAGGTGTTGAAATCAATATTAAAAATGGCATATCCTGACCAGGAGCACATGTGCTTTTCAGAAGGCAGAGCGCCATCTGGTGGAACAGAAATCAACTATTCATTGATTTAGCCTGTTCCCTGATATTTGGCCAACCCAATTTCTTGATAAATCAAGAAAAGCCATCCACGAACGCGTTTCGCGCTTTTGGCGCTCGTCAGCGTGGAGTAGGCTGAACCATTGCGACCAAAAAATAATTTTTGATCCCAATGGCTTCCTGAAAAATCAAGAAATGGGTATTTAAGGCCAAACTTGCGTAAATACGCTTAGCACATTAAAAAACGAAAGAAAAAAATAAAAGATAAAAAGATCAGGTGTTGAAATCAATATTAAAAATGGCATATCCTGACCAGGAGCACATGTGCTTTTCAGAAGGCAGAGCGCCATCTGGTGGAACAGAAATCAACTATTCATTGATTTAGCCTGTTCCCTGATATTTGGCCAACCCAATTTCTTGATAAATCAAGAAAAGCCATCCACGAACGCGTTTCGCGCTTTTGGCGCTCGTCAGCGTGGAGTAGGCTGAACCATTGCGACCAAAAAATAATTTTTGATCCCAATGGCTTCCTGAAAAATCAAGAAATGGGTATTTAAGGCCAAACTTGCGTAAATACGCTTAGCACATTAAAAAACGAAAGAAAAAAATAAAAGATAAAAAGATCAGGTGTTGAAATCAATATTAAAAATGGCATATCCTGACCAGGAGCACATGTGCTCCTGGTCAGGATATGCCATTTTTAATATTGATTTCAACACCTGATCTTTTTATCTTTTATTTTTTTCTTTCGTTTTTTAATGTGCTAAGCGTATTTACGCAAGTTTGGCCTTAAATACCCATTTCTTGATTTTTCAGGAAGCCATTGGGATCAAAAATTATTTTTTGGTCGCAATGGTTCAGCCTACTCCACGCTGACGAGCGCCAAAAGCGCGAAACGCGTTCGTGGATGGCTTTTCTTGATTTATCAAGAAATTGGGTTGGCCAAATATCAGGGAACAGGCTAAATCAATGAATAGTTGATTTCTGTTCCACCAGATGGCGCTCTGCCTTCTGAAAAGCACATGTGCTCCTGGTCAGGATATGCCATTTTTAATATTGATTTCAACACCTGATCTTTTTATCTTTTATTTTTTTCTTTCGTTTTTTAATGTGCTAAGCGTATTTACGCAAGTTTGGCCTTAAATACCCATTTCTTGATTTTTCAGGAAGCCATTGGGATCAAAAATTATTTTTTGGTCGCAATGGTTCAGCCTACTCCACGCTGACGAGCGCCAAAAGCGCGAAACGCGTTCGTGGATGGCTTTTCTTGATTTATCAAGAAATTGGGTTGGCCAAATATCAGGGAACAGGCTAAATCAATGAATAGTTGATTTCTGTTCCACCAGATGGCGCTCTGCCTTCTGAAAAGCACATGTGCTCCTGGTCAGGATATGCCATTTTTAATATTGATTTCAACACCTGATCTTTTTATCTTTTATTTTTTTCTTTCGTTTTTTAATGTGCTAAGCGTATTTACGCAAGTTTGGCCTTAAATACCCATTTCTTGATTTTTCAGGAAGCCATTGGGATCAAAAATTATTTTTTGGTCGCAATGGTTCAGCCTACTCCACGCTGACGAGCGCCAAAAGCGCGAAACGCGTTCGTGGATGGCTTTTCTTGATTTATCAAGAAATTGGGTTGGCCAAATATCAGGGAACAGGCTAAATCAATGAATAGTTGATTTCTGTTCCACCAGATGGCGCTCTGCCTTCTGAAAAGCACATGTGCTCCTGGTCAGGATATGCCATTTTTAATATTGATTTCAACACCTGATCTTTTTATCTTTTATTTTTTTCTTTCGTTTTTTAATGTGCTAAGCGTATTTACGCAAGTTTGGCCTTAAATACCCATTTCTTGATTTTTCAGGAAGCCATTGGGATCAAAAATTATTTTTTGGTCGCAATGGTTCAGCCTACTCCACGCTGACGAGCGCCAAAAGCGCGAAACGCGTTCGTGGATGGCTTTTCTTGATTTATCAAGAAATTGGGTTGGCCAAATATCAGGGAACAGGCTAAATCAATGAATAGTTGATTTCTGTTCCACCAGATGGCGCTCTGCCTTCTGAAAAGCACATGTGCTCCTGGTCAGGATATGCCATTTTTAATATTGATATATGTGTCAAATTATCTAGATTATTCAATTTAAAATTATATCCTAATTCTAATATTAAAAAAAAACGACTTTTATATGAATCCCCATTTATTTGAAATAATAAAAAATCTTTAAATAATCTTCTTGTGTTTTTTTTTTTTCTACACTAAAATACATGCATTGACGGTGTTTTTCATACAATTTTCAAATAACCCTAAACAAAATGCGGTATACATTTTTTTTTACCAAATAAATAAACAAAATATTATTCAATTTAAAATTATATCCTAATTCTAATATAAAAAAAAAATACTTTTATATAAATCCCCATTCATTTGAAATAATAAAAAATCTTTACCTAATCTTTTTTTTTTCTTTCATAATACATTTGAAATAAATAGTTTTTGAAAAAACCTATTAAAATATTAAACTTTGTTTTCTTCTTCTTCCTCTTTAGTGCCAAAGTTAGATGGAAAAGCTTGGCCATTTAAAAATGTACACTTTTTTTTTTAAATATATATTTTTGACACACATTTCCATAAATATTATATCATTATATCAGTTGGTAAAATATATGACAGATTTTTAAAAAATGAGCACACAAACACTTTTTTTTTTTCAACATGAACTTTATTACATTTTAGACTCAAAGAGAAAAAAGTGTGCACACAAACGGAGCATATTTACAAACGTTGGATTTCTAAGTTTGTCGTACTCCCGATGCGTTCCTTGAAAATTAAGCAGCATTCTTCTTTAATGATTTCGTCTAATTGAAATTGCTTTAGATTTGAATATCTTTTTGGAAGAAATAGTGTCCGCTGAGAATCTTTTACTTCTATAACCGCCTTGACTGATGGACCGAAGCGGGTTTCAACTAGTTTGAGTTCTATCAGTTTAAAACTACCTAATTCCAGCTCATCAAATTTTATGAGAGGTGGATAAGAAGTAATACTATTGAATGCCTCCATGATCTGACTGTAATTTGAGAAAATATCGGCCTATATATATATGACCCTGACATTACGTCATATACTTGTAACATGATTCCACGACACGACGCGCTGCAATTAAAAAGTGGTATTTAAAGTTTATTACGTCCATCGAATTGGGCCAGGTCAAATGTCAAATATGACGTAGGGCAATTAAAGTGAATTATTACGGCCTTCGAACCTAGCCATAAGGAATAATCAACTATGACGTAGGGGAAAGTTGTGCTGTGTCGCACTTCCACTCTGGTTTAACTGCTTCTCCGAAACGTGACATGTTGTCGCCTGGCACACTTTCCTAAGGTCCTTTAAAATTGATGGCCCTATGAATATTCCACGCCGGCCGGCTTCCACTTCTCACCACGACACGACGCGCTGCAATTAAAAAGTGGTATTTAAAGTTTATTTTGTGGACGATATTTGACTCCGGATTTAGCCATAAGGAATGGTCAACTATGACGTAGGGCAATTAAAGTGAATTGGGAACCCACTTATATTCACTACTCATGGTAATTGCATTTTTATCTTATTTAGGTTCTTTGACATTGGTTAATATTTTATCTTCAATATCATAATTACCCTCAAGTGTTATCTTATATTCAATTCCAGTAGGTCCTCTTCTTCCTATTGCACTTCTCTTTGTTCTAAATCCTCTGGTCATTTATTTCATTATCAAAATTTGTTCTGAACATTAAATCTTTATCAATCGTCCTATGATCGATAAGGAAGAAATTATAGGGTTTACTAAAAGCCTCTTTATATCTCTTGACGAATTATTCTTTCTCTATCATCGTTCCATGATTTCTATATATTCTATCTATCTCACCTAAATCAGGAATATTGTATAAGGCAAAATATTCAAAGTTTTGTCTCATAATTCTTCCAACTGGATAATAACTCTGCATTTTTCTTTCTGCCTCTTATGAATAGATCAATTATTTTACTATGATCTTTCTCTGTTATAAAATCATCGAATGTAATTAAATTTTGCTCTTCAGGATTCAAATCATCAACATTTATGATATCATCAGTACTATATGTAGATATAATTTCATCTGTCTCTTCCTCAAATTGCCTGGACAAATAATTTATCAAAATATGAGTGTTTAATAATTAAATTAATTAACATATTGGTTTTCCCACATCCAGAATGACCTCAATTATGAGTCTAAAAGGCCATTGAGGAGCATATTTATTTTGATTATAGCAAACGACGGTTTCAGGAATTTATATATTTTTAATTTCCATTTATTAAGATTTTATTTATGAACATAAGGAATTTATTCATGAGCATGAGGAATTTATTTAGGAACATAAGGAATTTATTCATGAGCATGAGGAATTTATTTATGACCATATAAATGAAAAAAAATAGATTAAAAGAAGAGAAGAGAAAAAGCAGCGTTGCTCAAAGCAATATTTGAAAAAGAAAAACAAATAATACAGAAATTAAAAACAAAAACATCAGATGAATAACATACAAAGAAAATCTGAATAATTTTATAGAGCCTATTACAACTAAAATGGAACAAATATTACCCCCACCACCTCTCCTTTCTTTACCGCCTTTTGTAAAAGAAGAAGGAAGTCAAATTAAGAAAATAGAAAAGAAAGGTTATTTAATTGTTAGATATAAAAAATAAATAGATAAATATATATTTTGAAAGATTATAGTCTTCTAAATGTTGAAGAATTAGAAGAACAGAAAAAAATTGATAATTTAAAAGAAATAGATAAATCACTAGGGGCAACGATTCAATCATTAAGCTGAAAAAAAAAGAGATCCAATGGCAAAAAAAATAAAACAATAGTCCTATAAATATTCAAACACTTTACAATTATATCATAAATTAGTAGAATTGTCGATAGAACATAACGCTATAATAGATATAAAACAAATAAACCATTTAGAGGGCATGGACGTAAAAAAATATAATAATAAACCAAAAGAATTGATCGATAAGCTCGAAATCTTAGACGGCAAGATAGAAGCTGGAAATGATTCAAAATAACTAAAAAATGAAGCATTAGAAATTTTAGATATTTTGAAAAAGAAGAAAGAAATATCTGCAAAGATACAAAAAGTGGCATACGATAAATATTAAAAACTAAATAAATGCTAATAACAGTGAGTTCAGATCAACCACACGATTTTACAGTTTATTATAATCCTCCTATTAAAACAGGATCAAAAATAGCTTTAATTGGTTTTAGAGGATGGTAATTTTTGGTATAATATAACTAAAGAAAATAATAAAATCAAATATAGAGATCCTACAAATTCTGAATGGAAAGAATTTGTGATTCCTGAAGGTCTATATAATTTTAACAATTTAAATGAAATTAAAAAAATTACCCATAAAATTGGGTAATCATGAACCAAAATCTAGCGTAATTTTAATAGTTGAAACATAAATTGATTTGAATGAGGAAAATTTCTATAAAATATTAGGATTTCCTAAATTTGAACAACGTCGAGAAAATATTTACAAACAAGGGGAGCATATCGCTCCATTATCTCCAGATATAACAAACGGTATTGATACTCTTTTAATTAATAATAGTTTGGTAAAAGGTAGTTATTTGAATAGCAATCAATCTCATGTAATCTTTTCGTTTTCCCCCCGATGTAGATCCTGGTGAACAAATTAATATAACACCTTGGCACATTTCATATTTAGATATTAATGAGAATGATTTTATAAGCGAAATGAGAATAAGAATAACGGATCAATCAGGTAAAGCAGTCAATTTTAATGGTGAAAGGGCTACACTTGTTTTCGAAATTATATAAATGATAGTAAGAAAAAAGTATTATCGACTCTATGTTTCAGGAATTGGAACTATATTTAAAAATATAATTGGAAAACCAATCGTTGAAAAAATATTGAAAAAACTATAAAAAAATGATATAGTACATGAGCCAAAAAGAAACATGAGAGAAGAGTTTTTTATGGTTCAGGTAAAAATATGATGGTAAACTTAAATTATTTTATAGGAAAGGTTTTAAACTTATATAAATAACGAAAGAAATTGTTGCCCCTTATTGGTATTTCAAAGAACCTGTCTATGAAGATAATTCTACAACTGATCAAGAATATATACAAATATTACCTGAAAATCCTATACAAAATAATACTGATGAATTTATAACCTTTATCAATAAAGATAGAAGCAATTATTATAGACCTTCTAAAGATTTTGTTAAGATTACTGCTAAAATATTAAAATCAGATGGAAGTGATATCGCTGAAAACGCCGGGATTTCAGTTAATAATAATATTATCATTATTTTTAAAATGGCAAAAAGTCTTTATAATGATAAAGAGGAAGAATATATTCGAGAAGCGGGATTAACATCTCTAGTTAGATTTTTAATTGATAAAAATTCTGATTATATAAGGATTAATGCATCACCGTCTATGCTATATCTTGATACAGCTGATTCGTTGGATAAAGAAGAATTTACATATGAAGGATCGGGAACAGATCCTAATATTAGTCGCAAAATAAAAAAAATAAAGGCTCCACAGATAGGTGGAAACAAACTAAAGCAGGAAAAGAATTGAATGCCTATATAAAATTGTGTGATCCATTCTGTAATTTCCGCGATAATGATAAAGCTAGAATTAACTAGAAATGATGATAGTAATATACTAATTGTAAACGATACAAATTATTAATTTATAATTGAAAAAATTGAGTGGTGGATTAGAAAAGTAACACCGAGTCTTAATATTAGAGCTGATTTATCACTTAAATTGAAAGATGAAGTTAATATGAAATATGAAACAATGGATGTAAATATATCTTACAATAAAACATTAAGAGAGAGGAGGATGTTAAAATTGCATATACAGCTATCAGATCTTCGATGGTATTCGTGATATTTCAGAAAGCAGAATGTCAAAGAAAAATTAAAAAGAATAATATGATTTTTGATAATATGAATGTTGCATCTATTTATTAAGAAATAAATGGTCAAAAATATCCTAGATATCCTCTCAAATGTGACTTCAGACCAACCGTTATGAATTATGTTGAAGCTTATATGAATTATGAAGACGCTTGTGAAAGATTTGGAAATGAAACGACTATTTTAGATAAAATAGCATTTGAACGCATCTATCCAATATTTTGTTTTGATCTCAATTATTATTTAAAGTTTTTTGATTTTTCAGAAAGAAATTTTATGTTACATTACGAATTAAGATATGATAATCCTACAGCATTCAATATTATATTAATTATATGTTATGAAAAGGATGTTACGTATAATTTAGCTGATAATCTAGGAAATTAATATTATATAAATGGGAAAATTAACAGACTCGCAAATTCAAAAGGTTCAGAGTGTTTTTAGAGAAAGATGTGGATGTGGATTGAAATTGGGAGGACATCTTGTTAAATTTATGTATCCTGAGTGATGTATATAGTTGTTCATTTGTTTTAAATAAATATTAAATTGATGTATATAGTTATTCATTTGTTTTAAATAAATATCAAATTGATGTATATATATATTTGTTTAGTTATTTTGCATATTTTTCATCTGTGAATTAATCTTATAATTTGGTCTATGAAAATAAAAATATTGGACCAGTGACCAAAACAAACTGTAAATAGATCGCTTAATGTTATATGGGGAGGATAGAGAAGTGTTAGGCAGGATATATATATATTTAAATGTTATGCTTGTGTAATTATAATCTTAATTGAATAAAAATATTTAAATTATAAATGTATTCTAAATCTTAAATACCAAGCATTAAAACAACTGGCGACGAGTAAAAGTGAATTTTAGAAAGAAAAAAGAAATTAAATAGTGAAAAGAAATTATACTTTAAAAATGTCTTCAGGTATGTTTGAAAGATTTGACGAAAATCTAGAGAATGTTGAGAATTATATTTATCGCTTGAAGCAATTCATGCTAATTTCTAAAACTAAGGAAGACTTTAAAACGCCATTTCTGATATCATGCATCGGGCCTAAATATTTTAGAATCTTGCGAAATTTGGTTTTTCCGGAGGAAGTTGATCAAGTTCCCTTTGATAATTTATGCAAGATCTTATTGAAACATTTCAATCCTAAGACCAATATAATATATGAAAGATTTGTATTCCGGAAAATGGATCAAAAATCAGGCGAGGCAATTTCGAAATATATAATACGCCTTAAAGAACAGGCTCAAAGGTGTAACTTTGGAGATTTTCTGCAAGAATCCCTAAGAGACAGATTTGTAGCGGGCATCATTGATACACCAACCCAAAAGAAGCTACTACAGGAAGAAGGATTAACTTTTGAGGGAGCATTAGACATCGCTCTGTCTGCGGAGTCTGCAGATAATGACCTACACAACCTCAAGAGATCCGAAGATGCCCATCGGTCCCCACAGCATCTTCATGCCATCAATAATCCCTGCAAACACTGTGGTAAGAACAACCATCTACACTATAATTGTTTTTTTAAATCAGCTAATTGTAGAGTTTGTGGTAGGGTAGGGCATATTTCTACAATATGTTATAAAAAAGACAGTTCTGCCCGTAAATTGCCCAGAAATCCCAAAAATACTTTTAATAAATTTAAAAGGCATGCTAATGATAATAATCCTTCGGGATCTCAAAATAATTTATCATTGAATAATATAAATTTACATCCTCCTTTGACTGAAACAGTATATGTAAATAATATAAAATTGTTGGCTGAAATTGATACTGGAGCAGCCATTACTACATTAACTAAATATGAGTACTTTAAATATTTCAAAAATGTTAAATTAAATAAATGTAATACAATCTTGACCGGCTATAATGGCTCTAAAATACCTATTTTGGGCAAGGCTAAATTTGATATAAAATTAAGAAATATTTCTAGAACCATTGAAATACTAATAACTAATTTAAATTGTTCTAAATTTCTCTTAGGAAGAGATTTCCTTAATCTTTTCAATATCTCATTCAATTATTTGCATAAATTGGACTCTTTTAGTATAGATTCACTTTTAAATGATTATGAGTCCATTTTTGAATACAAATCTGGCCCTATTAAAGGTATCAAATGCCATCTTGATGTGAGGCCTGACTTTATCCCAAAATTTTACAAATTTAGACAAGTTCCTTTTGCATTGAAACAACTTGTGGAAAATGAAATTGATAAATTGTTTGATTTGAATATTTTGTCTCCAATAGATAAAAGTGATTGTGCTTCACCACTCGTTTGTGTTGCAAAACCAAATGGCCAAATTAGACTTTGCGCTGATTTTAAAAAGAGTTTAAATCCTTACTTAGAGGATGTCAAATATCCTATTCCTAACATAGATTCAGTCTTGAGTAATTTTCAAGGAAAGAAATTATTCATTAAATTAGATTTGTCAAAGGCTTACCATCAAATTGAGATGGATGATATTTCAAAAAAGTATTTGGTTGTCTCCACTCACAAAGGTTTATATAAATATAATCGTTTGGCCTTTGGTATGAAGACTGCTTCTGAAATATTTCAGAAGACAATGGAATCCTTCTTCTCGGGAATCAATGATGTTTACATTTATTTTGATGATATTCTTATTGCATCAGAGGATTTGGAAAGCCATTTAGATATTCTTAAGAGAACACTTAATATTATTAAAGAAAATAATTTTACAATAAACAAAAATAAGTGCTTGTTGGTTAAAAATGAGATTGAATATCTTGGACATAAAATTAATGAATTAGGTATATACCCCTTGAAAGACAAGCTAGCTTGCATGAAGAATTGTCCCCAGTTCCTAAGAATATAACTGAATTAAAAAGCTTCCTTGGATTTTTGTCATTTTATAGTAATTTTTTGCCAAATCTTTCAGATTTAGCACATCCTTTAAACAACCTATTAAAAAAGAATGTTAAATGGTCTTGGAATGCTGGGACAGATAGATCCTTCAATTCCTGTAAAAATGCATTAGATGAGACCACATGTTTATCGCATTATTCCCTAAATTTGCCTTTGATTCTCTCGTGTGATGCAAGTCAGGTGGGAATAGGAGCAACCCTTTCACATTTGAAGGATGGGGAGGAAAGGCCTGTGTGTTTCATTTCTAGAACTTTAAATGTTCATGAAAGAAAATATTCTCAAGTTGAAAGAGAAGGACTTGCAATTGTCTTTGCAGTAAATAAATTGAAAAATTACCTTTTTGGTAGGAAATTTACCATTTATACTGATCACAAGCCCTTAATAACTATTTTTGGAGATAAAACAAATTTGCCTCCACTCATTGCAAATAGACTTCATAGATGGGCTTTAACTCTTTCAAATTATAGTTTTGAGATTGAGTATAAAAAAGGAAAGGATAATATTATTCCAGATTTCCTTTCTAGATTTCCAGAGTTTCATGAGAATAATTTGGAATATAGTGATGGGAGTGGTGAAATTTTACTCTTAAATACTTCCATCATTGACCATGTTCTTGTGGCTCATGAAATACAATTAGACAGGACTTTATTCAAATTGTATAAAATTATTGAGACAGGGGAGTTACCCTCAAGTCCCAATGATGATCTCATTCCTTATTTAAAAAGGATTGATGACTTTACCATTCTCCAAGAATGTATTTTTCTGGAGAATAGGATGGTTATCCCAAAACGTCTACATGAAAGGGTACTTCAAATTTTACATGAGAGCCATGCAGGAACTAATAAAATGAAAATGATGGCACGTTCATCTATTTGGTGGCCCGGCATGGACTCTTCAATAGAAATAATTACAAAAAATTGCAGAACTTGTCTTTCTAATGAAAGTTTGCCTCCTCAAAGGACTGAGAGTTGGCCTAAATATGCAGGACCATGGAGGAGGGTTCACATGGACTATTTCAATTTCAAAAACAAACTGTTTTTACTAGCAGTAGATTCATTTTCTTCATGGGTTGAAGTTTCTGAAGTACCATCTACCAGTGCATATTTTTGTATAAATTTTATGAGAAATTGTATTGCTCGCTACGGATTTCCACAAGTAGTGGTTTCTGATAATGGTCCTCCTTTCTTTAGTAGTGACTTTGGTGATTTTTTGTCTAAGAATGGCATATCCCATGTGACATCTCCCCCATATCACCCACAATCGAATGGACAGGCAGAAGTCTCTGTAAGAGAGGTAAAGAAATTGCTAAAAAAGCAATTATATGAAAATGAGCAGGTGGAACTAAATTTGGCTCTGTCCAGGGCTTTGTTCTTTATAAGGACCGATGTAAATATTAGGAAAGGGACATCACCTGCGGAACTGTTTCTTGGAAGAAAGATCAGATCAAGACTTTCGGTGTTATCAAAAGAAGAAGTAAAAGCCTCCAAATTCAATAGTCAATATGTTAACAGTAAATTTAAAGTGGATGAGACTGTGAAGTTTAGGTGGATTACTAATGGGCATCCCTCTTGGTATACAGGAAAGATAATTAAAATACTAGGAAGGAATGTTTATTTAATAAAACAAGGTGACAGTATAAAAAAGGTTCATCAAAACTACATTAGAAAAATGTTGCCTGGTAAATCACATCCCACTAATATGAATGATGCTGAACGAGTGCCAACTCCAATCTCGGAGGAGAAAAGTGTTACAACCCCCAGGTATCCTCAGAGGGATCGCAGATGTCCGCAGAGATATGGAGAGTAAATAAATAAATAAGGGGGGCCAAGCCTAAGAAGGGGGAATTGATGTATATAGTTGTTCATTTGTTTTAAATAAATATTAAATTGATGTATATAGTTATTCATTTGTTTTAAATAAATATCAAATTGATGTATATTTATTTGTTTAGTTATTTTGCATATTTTTCTTCTGTGAATTAATCTTATAATTTGGTCTATGAAAATAAAAATATTGGACCAGTGACCAAAACAAACTGTAAATAGATCGCTTGATGTTATATGGGGAGGATAGAGAATTGTTAGGCAGGATATATATATATTTAAATGTTATGCTTGTGTAATTATAATCTTAATTGAATAAAAATATTTAAATTATAAATGTATTCTAAATCTTAAATACCAAGCATTAAAACACTGAGCTAGATTCTAATAGAAATGCAAGAGTAGGGGGCTTCTTACCTTTTTAGCTCTATTTTTGCAGCAATTGTTGCTGCACTTAAAGCAGCAACATTAGGAGCTGTAGGTACAGCAGGTGCATATGGAGCTGAAAAATTACTAGGCAAAGGTAAAAAAAGGCTCTTTTTTATACCTTCCAGGTCGAAAATATTATTGAGTAATATAGATTTCGAAAAATATATGAAAACTGAAAAAGGATTTAAGGGGGTATATTCTAAAAATGAAATGTCGGGGAATATAAAATATTTTGAAAATGGAATAGTGAATTTAGATGATGATACTGGAAATCATTGGGTTTGTTATTATGATTCACCTAATGTTTTTTATGTTGAGTATTTTGATTCGTTTGGTATTTCACCTCCTGAATCAATAATTGAATATCTAAAAACTTCTAAAAATAAAATTTTATATAATACTAGAAAGATACAAGATTTAGAATCAACAAAATGCGGTTATTAGTGTATGAATTATATAAAAGAAAGGAATAATAATATTAGTCCTTATGATTTGATTGAATATAAAAAGGAAAATAAAAGGAGTTATATTAATAAAACTATAAGCAAATTACCATTTGAAATACATTTACCTGGTCACAATTTTACAGGTCCTGGAACACAATTACTTACTGGAAAAACTGCATTGAATCCTGATTTAAGTTATAAATCATGGAGTAAGAGCCTATTAATAGAGTGGATGAAACAGCCTACAAACACGATATATGTTATTTGAAAAATAAAGATACTAAAACAAGAAACGAGATCTGTGATAAACAAATGCTTAAAGACTTTGATAATATTCAAAATCCTTCTTTTAAGGAACGAATAGAAAGAGGTATTGTTAAACTTATTATATGGAGTAAAAAACATTCGGTTTAGGACCTCTAATATATTGTATTAAATGTAGAAAGAAAACAAAAAATATAAATATTAAGACAGAAAAAGATAAGAGACGAAAAAATAGAATATCTGGTAAATGTTCGGTTTGTAATACTAATAAATACAAATATGGAGGCCTATCTTGAAAAACGAATTTATGTCTATAGAAAGAATTATAATTATTTCAGGAATATCAATATTCATATTTTAATTACTAAATTTGTTTTATCTTCGAGTGGTTTAGATGCTTTTGCCATTTTTACGTTAGCTGCTTTAAGTTTAAGTGCTTCAGTTGTAGATATTTTTGAAAGACAATTGATGTTAAACGAGAGAAAGAAGAATGTAAAATGGCAATACATTTTATAAAGGTTTTCGAATACTTTCAAAATTAATAACGATGAACAAGAAATATTTAGAAGAGAAGAATAATTTGTTAAAACTCTACATTTTTTACCAAGAGAAAAATATATGAAGGCTGCAAAACTTAATGGCTATCAATGGATTTAATACTATATAAATGAACTACTGTCTCAAGTGCGGAAGGAATACTGAATGTCAAAGTGAAGAAGAATATAAAACAGAGAAAGGAAGATTGATGATAAAATCAGTATGTAAAGAGTCTGGATGAAAAAGATTTAGATTTGCAAAAAAACGAATAAAGAAGAGCCTTCAAAAAAGAAGAAGAACCTTCAAAAAAAAAAACTAAAAAAAAAGCCTCGAAGAAATCTACTACAACCCCGAAAGAGGCTATACAGAGGAATCAACGTTCTCGTGAGAAAAACAGGTTATTCTAATAAAAAAAGTGAGTGAATCTCTTCACAAACAAGACGTATATACTCTTCATAAACCTATTAAAAAGAAATTTGATACCAGAAGAGTATATGCACTATATAAAGATTATCAATGGGTGTTTGATTTAGCTTTTATGCAAAAGGTGAAGGTGTTAAATATATATTAACAATTATTGACGCATTTACCAAATATGCTTGGGCAATACCAATAAGAAACAAGACTGGAGACGAAATTACAAATGCCTTCCGTTAGATATTAAAAGAAAGGAAACCGGAATGGATGCAAACAGATAAGGGCACGGAATTTATCAACAGTGTGACGCAGAACCTCCTAAAGAAACATAATATCGAATGGTTTGTTACACAAAATGTTACAAAAGTTAGTATTGTTGAAAGGTTTATTAGGACTCTTTAAAATAGTTAATGAATAAATATTCAACACACAATAATAATAATAGAAAATGGGGTGATATTTTACCTTCACTCGTTTAAAATTATAATAATTCCTTTCATACTTCTATAAAAATGACTCCTGTTGAAGAAAGTAAACCAGAAAATGAAAACAAGGTCTATTTTAATCTTTATATTAATAGAATTAAAATTTCAAATAAAAAATACAATGTAGGAGATAAGGTTAGAATATCAACATATAAAGGTCATTTTGGTAAAGTATATCTTCCTAATTTTACAAAAGAAGTGTTTGAAATAAGTAAAGTTTTGTCTACTGAACCTGTGACATATAAAATTAAAGATCAGAATAATGAAGATATAGAAGGTGGCTTTTATAATGAAGAATTAGTAAAATAAAATAAAGAAGATGATTTTTATAAAGTTGAGAAAATAATTAGAAGTAGAACAAGAAATGGAAAAAATGAATATTTTGTTAAATTGTTAGGATATCCTGATAGCTTTAATAGCTGGACTTGAGAAATTAAATATTTATAAAAACAATTTCTATATAAATGGAAAATGATTTAGAATATATAAAATGTTTGTTTTCAGGCCGAGAAGATCCATTATTTGCTTATGCTTATTCTCTTATTATATCTGTAATTAATTTTTCGAAATATATAATGAATCTAAAGATATGCCTTTATTAAGAATAATTAAGGACAATTTTTTTTTTAAAAAGTGTAAAAGACTTATTAAAGAATCATATAATAAGGAAATTATTAATCATTGTAATGAATCATGTGAGGCTATAGATTTTAACACTATATAAATGGAACTATCTATAATCAACAACGAACAAAATTATCTTAAAATTAGGTTTATTTGTTCCGGTGAGGAAACAAAAGTCATTTTTGAAGATTCCTGTAATCAATTCATTATGAATGTAGATCAGTTTACAGAATATATATGAAAAATACTAATATACAAGAGAAATTTTATACAGCTTTTAACTGTTTAAAAAAATTAGATATAAATGGATCACCTCATTGAACTCTGTCGAACTAACAAAAGTTTTTTAGATTGTGGATTATATTTCTGAAAATTGTGATTTTGATATTTTAACAGCTAATCGTGATAATGTTAATTGGGATATAATTTGTAGTAAAAGAGAGAAAATTAATAGAATAATTTATGAAAGAAAATATATATTATCTTAGATGGTTTTTAATATCACGACATCAAACACTTTCTGAAACTTTTATTCGTGATTATCATAATAAGTTTAAACCATATTATGATAATTTTATTCACTATTTTCCAATAGATAATCTTGTAGAATATCAAACATTATATGAAGATCTTATTAGAGAATATTTTACTGATCATGTGTATATAGATTCTCTCTGTCAATATAAAAAAATACTTGAAAATTTATTGAGACAATAAATGAAATATTTGGATTTTTCCACAGTGACGAGATATCAAGATTTAAGTATTGAATTTATTAGAGATTTTAATGACAAGATTGATTGGATGTTTATTTCAGAACACGGGTTTCAAAAATATCCCGAAGAATTTGTCGTTGAATTTAATGAAAAGATTTATTGGAATGAACCCAATATACGTTATAGATTTAAATCGAAATTTATAGAGAAAAATTCACGCTGTCCGACTTGTAGAAACCACTATCAGAAATATCAATAAAAATAGTTTATATATATTTTATCAAAGAAATGAAAGAACGATGCTTTGAAAAAATACGACGAGTGGATAATTATTTAATGTTTTTTGTTCTATTTTTATCAAAAAAGGAAAAAAATATATTTTTTGTATACTTCTATTTTTGTGTGTTTTTTCTTAAATTATCTTTTGTTATTTTTAACTTTTTATTTCAGAAAACCTTTGCTATTTTTCAATATCCTTGCTTTTTAAATAAATATGGTCAA
Source organism: Cordylochernes scorpioides (assembly GCA_030710605.1). NCBI lineage: Eukaryota > Metazoa > Arthropoda > Arachnida > Pseudoscorpiones > Chernetidae > Cordylochernes > Cordylochernes scorpioides. Next base: position 71,890,067 of record CP092867.1, on the reverse strand, counting down.
TAAAGGACAGAAATGGTGTGTGAAAAATCGCAATTTTGTTCGAAAAAATCGAGCGTTTTGATGCAAAATGAAAAATGTGGTGTGTACCATAGTTGTCCCCATATACAAATTCGACGTAGAATATTCGGACCGCGAGAAGACAGGATTTATAACTCCAGATGGACTCTAGAGTTCAAAGTAATGCCATTCAGGTTATGCAATGCTCCGGCTACATTCGAGAGGACGATGGGCAATCTACTGAAAGGTCTTAAATACACGACTTGCCTATGTTATTTAGATGAGATAATAGTTTTTTCAGATAATTTTGAATAACATCTACGACGCCTTAATAATGTATTAAATTGTCTGAAGCAAGCTGGTCTGTGCCTTAATGCAAAAAAAATGAAAATTTGGGGCAAAAACTATCACTGTTCTTGGACATGAAGTAAGTGGAGATGGAATATGACCTGACCCTGAAAATATCCGAGCAGTCCGTGACTTCCCTGCACTCATGTCATTAAAAGAAGTAAGAAGTTTCTTAGGACTATCTTCCTACTACTGCCGGTTCATACCTGATTATTCTCATTTAGCCCAACCTTTGAATGAACTTTTGAAAAAAGACTAAATTTTTTGTTGGAGCCTAGAAGAACAACGTGCATTTGATGCTCTGAAGTCATCATTAATTTCCGAACCTGCCTTGGGACATTTTGATTATTCATCCCCAACAGAGATACACACGGTCGCAAGCAGCTATGGAATAGGGACAGTTTTGATACATATTCAGAATGGTAAGGAAAGAGCTATTGCCTATGCATCGAGAACGCTCAATAAAGCAGAAAAAAAATTATTTCACTACTGAAAGAGATTGCCTTGCCATAATTTGGGCTATAAACAAATTACGTCCTTATGTTTTCGGACGCCCATTTACTATTGTAACAGACCATCATTCTTTGTGTTGGTTGACCAACCTCAAAGACCTGTGTGGAAGATTAGCCAGAAGGGCCCTTCGTTTGCAAGAATTTGAGGTTATAGTTATGTACAAGAGTAGTGGAAGAAAACATCAGGACGCTGACTGTTTATCGAGAAGTCCTTTAAGCTGTAGTGAAGACATTGAGGAAGATATTCCTAGTTTATTGGCCTTACAGAATTTTGGACAGGAACAAATGAAAGACCTGGATCTCCTGAAGATCGCTGACAAGATACAACAAGATACTTCTAATAAGTCCTTTCTGAAAATTGATAATACTCTCTACAAAAATAATTATGATACAATGGGAAGAATATGGCTTCTGGTGGTATCTCGCCAACTCAGGCCTGAAATACTGAGAAATTTCCATGATTCGCCCACTGCTGGACATCTTGGGTTCACCAAAACCTATGATCGAATTAGAAAAAATTATATTGGCCTGGAATCTATAAAAATGTTAGAAGGTATGTAGCTCACTGTTAAGACTGTCAGCAACGCAAACGACAGCCACAGCTCTCTACAGGACACTCACAGCCAATACCGGTTCCCAGAGCTGCCTTTGAAAAGATTGGAATGGACCTCTTAGGCAGGTTCCCAACATCGACATGTGGAAACCGCAGGATTATTTTCTGCATAGACTATCTGACAAAGTATGCAATCACTTAAACGCTACCAACTAGTAAAACAATGAAAGTTTCCGAATCTTTTTCGAGAATATAATTCTGAAACACAGTGCCCCGAGGGAACTAATCACCGACAGAGGAAGGAATTTCACCTCATTATTGATTCGTGATCTGAACAATCACTGCAAAATAATTCACAGGACGACGACCGCCTATCACCCTCAGACGAATGGACTCACAGAAAGGCTGAACAAGACTATGGCAGACATACTTTCTATGTATGTTGATGTTAATCAGAAAGACTGAGATATGATCCATCCATTTGTGACATTCGCATACAACACAGCAAGGCAAGAGTCAACCGGATGCACTCCATTCTTCCTAGCGCATAAGCGTGAAGCAGAAACGCCATTGGACCTGTTATTTCCCAAGTTAGTCCCAGAATATGACGACTTCATCCAAACACTAGGGTCGAGAGCGGAAGAAGCACTAAAACTGGCACCTCTCCACTCTTTGAGGTCTCGGGAAAGTAATAAACTCGGTTATGACTCTCACCACAGAAACATAACTCACTGAACTACTTGAAGTTGAGACATTCGGAAACCAGCAAGGCCATCGTAAAACAAAAGACTTAGTTCACGTTTGTAGAATGAAGCCTTATTTAAAACCAGAGGACCAGGAGGAGCACTTAGAAGAGGACCCAGAAAACGAATCGCCAAACGTCCAGGAAGATGACATCCCCACTGAACAAACACAACAACCACAGACCCGCGAAGAGATTTCAGGCCCAAATCACCCGTTATTGAGACTGAGAATGTAAGTCTTCCTCTGAGCATCTTTATAGGAGGAGGCTATGTGGCGAATAAATAATTTATTATTCAAATTAATTATAAAAAATATATATTTGAAAACACATTTAATTTAATTATCCAGTGTAAATATTCACAACAGATTTTATAAATATATATTACTCTGTTTATGTAAAATAATGATCAAAATAATTCTTTGCGTGCCTGCTCAAGATTCTCTAGCTGTAGATAGTTTTGTTGAATTGTTAATATTTGTCGACTAGTCGCCGTGATGTCATCAATAAATACTTTCACACCTTCAGATATACAAAGACTTGATTTCTACGTTACAATATTAATTTAAAATCTTAATTATTATTTGTTCTAAGTCCAATTAAAAGGGGTGAAGAAAAAAAAGAAACAAGGAAAGCAAAAAAAAAAAAGAAAAATAGAAAAAAAAAAAGGAAAAATAAATAAATAAAATAGGAATGGAGAGAAAGATGAGGTTGAATAATGAAAGAAAATTTCTTTGAAAGTATTTATAATAGCTTATCAGTACACTTAATTAATGTGATAGCATTCGTTATGAATGTTATGATTTCAAGAGTATTTACCTATAATTAAATTATTTATTATCTAGATTAGCGGAATGTAGTTAGTGTTAGTAAATCAAAAGAGATAGATGATGTGACTCTTGTTAGTTGCCTCATTGTCTACAAGTGAAAGTAGCATTTAAATTGAGCGTTCCATTTGAAGTCAGTATTTCTGTTAACATTATTATAGATAATTCAGTTACATGTATTGAATTGCGGTTCATGTTATCAACTTAAAATTCAAAATATGCATGTTACAATTAACATCACAAGCAAATTTTACTCACCCAGGGGGAACGGTTAATGTCTATAAATAAATTTTCGATTTAAAAGTTAGCGGAGATAAACAAGTTTGAATAATCGGTCAAAAGTTAATTAAATTCTCATAGTGGAATTTTTAAAGTCATTGAAGTTGAAATTGTATGAGAATTTATTTTTGTGAAGATATTTTCTGATTGCTAAAATGTTAATTTTTTTAATTGTATTTTGGCTGAATTCATTTTTTTAAATTCGTCATTTAGGTTTTTAATTTTACTTATAAAGTTGTTTAGTTTGTTGTTAATTCTGTAGTATCTTAAAAATTGTTCAAAATAGATACCTTTGGTGCAATTTTTTAATATATTTGAATCTTGTCTATTATATTTAATAATGTTGAAATCGAAATTTGATCTTTTGTCATATACCTCTATACTTTTTTCTTTTAGATTTATGTATAAATCGAGGAAGTTGACTTTTTGATTAAATTTGATTTTCTCATTATTTTTTAGATTTAGATACGGAGGATAGATTTTTTCCATTAATTTTGAGAAATTATTATTATTGAATATAAGGATGTCATCTACATATCGGAACAACCACCAGTTAACTTTGTTAAGAGAAAAGAATTCCCTCTCATACCAAAATAACAGGAGGTTGGCCAATAATGGACTCGATGAAGTACCCATAGGTACTTCTTGTTTTTGATTATAAATTTGATTTTTAATTTGAATATAATTGAATTTAAGAAATGTTTCTAAAATTAATTTTGCTTTATTGTAGTTAATTACAATAGTTTTGTTACTATTATGAATTAAGGGAATATTGAAAGTCTTGTCTATTAAAAATTCTGAAAATTATTTATAATTTTGAGTTTAAGATCCTCTAACTCCAGTTTAGAGAAGAGGTCTTCAAAATCAAAAGTATAAACTGATTTGAGTTTGGGAAGGTTTTTGTTAATAAAATTTAGTATGTTCTTATTGGAGTCAATAAAGTTGTATTTTTCTTTATTGCGGATCTGTTTTGTTAAAAATTTTAAAGTTGAAGCTAATTGAAGGTCTAAATTGTTTATAAATTAGAATTTATTCCAGATGTTATGGTCCTAAATTTGAGAGGATTTTTGTGTATTTTGGGTATAATGTAAATATGAGATATAATAGGTATAATTTTGCTAAAGATATCTACAAATTTAAGAAAATTGATAACAGTACTTCTGTTAACATCGTCATAAAATTTACAAACAAAATCTTTGAAAATATCAAATTTAATGATATATTCAACAACACTGATATCAAATACTTATTCCCAGTACAAAGTTTAAATTTTAAAACCACATTCAAATACAACAAAAACCTAGGAAGTATGGTATGCAACTACAATACCTTCATAAAAAATTCAAACAACTTTAATAGTATTAACTGTAAGTGCAATAATATAAGTGACCAACATAAATATAAAGGTCACATCCTTACCAGTGACTTCACATTCTTAAATGAAGAAACACAAGTCCTGCTCAACAACGAATATAAATTTATACCACCAATTGAACAAAATTACAACAACACAGTTAATTCAATCATCCAAGATCTTTATCTTTTTATTAATAAAACAAGCTTAAAGTTCAAGATCCCCGAATTTACTTTCCTTAATTGGAAATTTGAAATTATGAAACATGCCAAGGATTATTACCGTAATACACTGAAAATTGCAATAATGCCCCCCTCAAATATTGAAAAATTAAAAGAAAACATTAAAATTATTCAAGAAGAGTACATTATTACTCCAATTGATAAATGTTGCAACAACTTCTCAATCACTTGCAAAAATATGTACCGCGACATAATTATGCAAGAAATGGACAACACCGATAAATACAGCATAACAAATATAACCCGATTCAAATTAAAAAGGAATTGGAGGTTAAAGAAAAAACTTAAATATCTATAGCAAAAAAAAACACTACCCCTATTATACCTCATATTTACATTATACCCAAAATACACAAAAATCCTCTCAAATTTAGGACCATAACATCTGGAATAAATTCTAATTTAAACAATTTAGACCTTCAATTAGCTTCAACTTTAAAATTTTTGAAAAAACAGATCCGCAATAAAGAAAAATACAACTTTATTGACTCCAATAAGAACATACTAAATTTTATTAACAAAAACCTTCCCAAACTCAAATCAGTTTATACTTTTGATTTTGAAGACCTCTTCTCTAAACTGGAGTTAGAGGATCTTAAACTAAAAATTATAAATCTATTTTCAGAATTTTTAATAGACAAGACTTTCAATATTCCCTTAATTCATAATGGTAACAAAACTATTGTAATTAACTACAATAAAGCAAAATAAATTCAGAAACATTTCTTAAATTCAATTATATTCAAATTAAAAATCAAATTTATAATCAAAAACAAGGAGTACCTATGGGTACTTCATCGAGTCCATTATTGGTCAACCTCCTGTTATTTTGGTATGAGAGGGAATTCTTTTCTCTTAACAAAGTTAACTGGTGGTTGTTCCGATATGTAGATGACATCCTTATATTCAATAATAATAATTTTTCAAAATTAATAGAAAAAATCTATCCTCCGTATCTAAATCTAAAAAATAATGAGAAAATCAAATTTAATCAAAAAGTCAACTTCCTCGATTTATACATAAATCTAAAAGAAAAAAGTATATAGGTATATGACAAAAGATCAAATTTCGATTTCAACATTATTAAATATAATAGACAAGATTCAAATATATAAAAAAATTGCACCAAAGGTATCTATTTTGCACAATTTTTAAGACACTACAGAATTAACAACAAACTAAACAACTTTATAAGTAAAATAAAAAACCTAAATGAAGAATTTCAAAAAAATGGATTCAGCCAAAATACAATTTAAAAAATTAACATTTTAGAAATAAGAAAATATATTCACAAAAATAAATTCTCATACAATTTCAACTTCAATGACTTTAAAAATTTCACTATGAGAATTTAATTAACTTTTGACCGATTATTCAAACTTGTTTATCTCCGCTAACTTTTAAATCGAAAATTTATTTATAGACATTAACCGTTCCCCCCTGGGTGAGTAAAATTTGCTTGTGATGTTAATTGTAACATGCATATATTGAATTTTAAGTTGATAACATGAACCGCAATTCAATACATGTAACTGAATTATCTATAATAATGTTAACAGCAATACTGACTTCAAATGGAACGCTCAATTTAAATGCTACTTTCACTTGTAGACAATGAGGCAACTAACAAGAGTCACATCATCTATCTCTCTTGATTTACTAACACTAACTACATTCCGCTAATCTAGATAATAAATAATTTAATTATAGGTAAATACTCTTGAAATCATAACTGTTGTGTTGTGCCCGTTGTTTTGTCAATAATCCACTCTGAGTCGTCGGAGCTCCCTTGGTACCGGTTTTATTGATAACCAGTGCCGGAACATAAAGGGAATACCACACACAGCTAGACGCGGAGTTAGTCCTCCTCGCAGCCGACACCAAAACAAACTGGCGGGATCCAGTTTCGGCCGGTTCCCGCCGTCACCTCGGCGCCGCTCGACACCTCAACATCTCCCCCAAAAAGTTTAGAGGAGGTTATCGCTGGACACGCTTGTATCTTCTCCCATACCGCGACACCTTCCCAGGTGAGGGAGACAGCTGCTTTATCTCTGGAGCGATTGCTGGCAGCTGTTGTAGCTCCTCTGCAGGCAGTTCATTTCCCGGAGTTTTCTCCGTTTCGGTGGGGAGTTCACTGTCAGGAGATGTCTCACTGGGGTCGACCTGTTGTTGGGAAGAAGTCAGAAGAAGAGAGTTCCGCCTGTAGGTCCCTACAGGAGTTTCCACGATGTATGAGCTGGGCGCTGAAGCCTTCTCGAGGACACTTCCCCACGCTCGAAGATCCTTCACCCAAACTTTTTCTCCTGCAATTAGTTCCGCCTTTTTCGTGGCCGCATGGCGTCTGTCAAAAGCCGTTTTCTGCGCCATCTTCCGCTGCTCCTCTTCCCCCCTGAGTTTGGATTGATCCACTGTTTTAGGGGTTAATGATGATGAAGTGCAGGGAACCATAGTGCGAATTTTCCGTCCAAATAGAAGTTCCGCAGGGGAGAGACCGTTTGCCAGAGGTGTTGCCCGATACTCCATGAGTGCTAGGACCGGATCTTTATTCTTTTTCATCAGGTTTTTCACAATTTTTACAGCAGCCTCTGCTTGACCATTTGATTGTGGATGCTTTGGGCTGGAAGTGATGTGTCGAAACCCAACTTCAGAGGCAAACTTCGTGAAAGCTGAAGTTGTTGATGGCCGAAATTGTGGTCCGTTATCACTGATTACAATGTCAGGGATGCCATGACGAGCAAAGATGGCTTTGCAGTGATCTACCACAGCTTCCGAGGAAAGTTTAGTAAGTCGTACGACCTCGATAAATCGAGAAAAGTAGTCTACGACGACTAAATACTCACTTCCTTCGTAATGGGAGAGATCCATCCCGACCTTTTGTCACGGTCTTTCCGGAAAGTCGTTGGGGATGAGTGGTTCGTGCTTTAGAGGTTGCTTCTCTATGCATTTCTCACAGGTTTTTACCATATCCTGGATTTCTTGACCTATTCCTGGCCACCAAACATGATCCTTTGCTCTTGCTCGACATTTTGTTATTCCTTGATGACCTGCGTGGATGCGGTTCAAAACATCTTTTCGCATGTTAGAGGGGATGATCACTCGCAGTCCTCTCATTAGTAAGCCGTTCTCTTCCCCTATCTCGTCGCGAACATCGTAGAACGAGCGTTCTAAGGGAGAGAGCTGACATTTAGGGCCACCCGTTTTTGGAATAAAATGCCACATTTTGAAGGGTAGGCTCCAGCTTCTGGTTGAGGGCTATTTTGGCAAGTCGGTCGTCTGTCGTGGATTGATGCAGGACGATGCTACGCACAAAATCTTCAACTTCTTCCTGGAGCTCTTCATCTTCGGTAAGATGACCTGGAAGTGGTTGTCTTGAAAGGGCATTAGCGGTGATTAGGTCCTTCCCCGGTGTATGAAAGATACGAAACGAGAACTGAAGCATCTTCATACGGTACCGTTGAAGCCTTGGCGTTAGATCGTTCAGATCTTTAGTGGTGAAGATGGGGACTAAAGGTTTGTGATCTGTTTCGATGAGGAAGGTTTTTCCAACCACAAAGTCCTTGAAGCGCTCACACGCCCATGTGATTGCAAGGGCTTCCTTCTCTATTTGAGCGTATCCCTGTCCCGTCTTCGTCAGCGTTCGTGATGCAAAGGCCACTGGGCGCCACTCGTTGGCTTCATGCTCTTGCTTGAGGACAGCTCCCAGGCCATACGATGATGCATCAGCTGAGACCATGGTCTTCTTAGAGATGTCAAAGCTTGCCAGAACTCTGTCACTGGCCAGAACGTCTTTGACTTTCTCGAACGCTTTTTTCTGTGGTGAGCCCCAGATGAAACTAACATATTTCTTTCTTAGGTCGTTTAGTGGCTTTGTGATTTCCGCTAAGTTTGGAACAAAGCGGCCTAAGAAATTGACCATGCCCATAAAGCGTTGCACCCCGTGCACGTCAGTTGGCGGTTTCATCTCGGCGATGGCTTTGACTTTCTTTTCGTCCGCCTTGATACCGTGTTCGTCGATGTAATGTCCCAGGAATGTGACGTTGCTTACACCGAACTGGCACTTTTCTTTGTTGAGCGTAATTCCTGAGTTCTTTAGGCGTCTCAAAACTTCGCGTAGTGTCTCGTCATGCTCTTCCTTTCTCTTTGCGAAAATGAGGATGTCATCCATGTGACAGATTACCCCATTGACTCCGCGTAGGATAGCAGACATGCGTTTCTGGAAGTGTTCAAGGACAGGAAGCGGGTGAAGCTCACGTTCCACACTCAGGTTAAGCCGGGATAAGTCTACACAGATCCTGATTTTCCCGTTTGGCTTTCCAGCTAGGACGATCGGTGCGCACCACTCCGTTGGCTCATCAACTGGTTCGATGACTTCTTGAGCCACCATGGCATCCAGTTGTTCTTTTAACTTCGGCATGAGCGGAAGAGGTAGTGTCTCGTCATGCTCTTCCTTCCTCTTTGCGAAAATGAGGATGTCATCCATGTGACAGATTACCCCATTGACTCCGCGTAAGATAGCAGACATGCGTTTCTGGAAGTGTTCTGGAGCGCTAGAGATCCCAAAGGGAAGCCTTTTGAATTTATATCTGCCAAAGGGCGTAATGAAAGTCGTCAGCGTTAGGCTTTCTTCGGAGAGTTTAATCTGCCAAAATCCACTGTTAGCATCCAGCCTGGAAAAGATTTTGGCCCCGTTGAGTTGAGCTAGTTCATGTTCAAGGACAGGAAGCGGGTGAAGCTCACGTTCCACACTCAGGTTAAGCCGGGATAAGTCTACACAGATCCTGATTTTCCCCGTTTGGTTCGACTGGTTCGATGACTTCTTGAGCCACCATGGCATCCAGTTGTTCTTTTAACTTCGGCATGAGCGGAAGAGGTACTCGTCTTGGGACTGGTATGGAGAAGGGCTTGGCACCTTCCTTCAACTTGATGTGATAGGGCTGTTCAAGAAGCCCCAGTCCTTCAAATAGCTTAGGGAACTCTCGTTCAGGATTGACATCCGTAGTTCCGTTGATGACAAGATCAATTCGTTTGACGAGTTGGAGGTCTTCACAGGCCCCGACACCCAGCAGAGGTTGCTCCAAATGGTGGACCACGTACACGGTTTCCTTCATTTCACGTGTGTTAGCTCGGAGCTTCGCCACGAAGGTCCCAGCATTCTCCAATCTTTGGTTCGCGGCCGCCATCCGTTGACCGTCGGTAGGCGTCAGTTGGACGTTGCTGAAATACCGCTTGTATAGGGAAAATGGTATCAGTGTCACATCCGAGCCCGGATCCAACTTGAAGTGGATTGCAGTGCCGTTGACTCTTACTGTTGACTTCCACCTGCTCTTTCTGCTTCCCAGCGTAGGCTCGCGGACAGCATAAACATATGAGACCTTCTCCCGCGCTGGGGTTTCCTCCGAGGATATGGCGTTCACCTCATTGTTTTTTCTTCGACAGAGATTAGTGTAATGGCCCTTTTTCCCGCACTTTCCACAGACTTTGTCCTTAGCGGGGCACTTATCTCTGTAACGATAATGATGTTTGGTAGTCCCACAGTCAAAGCAAGTTGGAAATTTTTTTCCTTCGTCTGTTTCCTTGGCACTGTCTGTTTGTCTAAACGTTGATCTGCCATTGTCCTTGCCATGACCGGATGCTTTAGGCTTCTGCTTGGCCACTTTCCGCGTTGTGTCGACCTGCGATGTAGAAGGGTTAAGATCCTGTTGTTCACGCATCACAGCTTCCCACTGACGGGCGATCTCGACTGCTTTGGCCAAGGTCAGGTTTTCGTTTAGCATCAGTTTCTCCGACAACTTCCTGTATTTTACTCCAAGCACTATACGATCACGAATAAGCTCCTCGCGCAGATTAGCGTATTCGCAGTGCTCAGATATTCTGTGCAAGACTGTTACGAATTCCTCGATGGTTTCTTCCGGCCGTTGACTCCTTAATCCGAACAAAGCCCGTTCATACACCACGTTGCGTTTGCCAATAAAGTGGTTGTCGAACGCTTCAATGACTTTTTCGAAGTTCTTTGCGTCATCTTCTGAGAGATTGAACGCAGAGTGGATTTCCTCAGCCCTCTCCCCCATAAGATATATCAATGCTGTGATCTGATATTCTTGTTCCTTGGCGTTCAAGTTGGAGAGAAGTCTGCATCGAGAAAATCGCTGTTTCCAGCTTGGCCAATCCTTGGCGTCGAAACTGAAGTTAGGAGGCGGAAGAAAGGAATTTGATTCCATGTCAGATTTGATTGCACAAGAGTGGAATTAATTAAAAAGGCACTTACTTGGGCTCTTCACGATCCCGCCGCTGCCACCATGTTGTGTTGTGCCCGTTGTTTTGTCAATAATCCACTCTGAGTCGTCGGAGCTCCCTTGGTACCGGTTTTATTGATAACCAGTGCCGGAACATAAAGGGAATACCACACACAGCTAGACGCGGAGTTAGTCCTCCTCGCAACCGACACCAAAACAAACTGGCGGGATCCAGTTTTGGCCGGTTCCCGCCGTCACCTCGGCGCCGCTCGACACCTCAACAATAACATTCATAACAAATGCTATCACATTAATTAAGTGTACTGATAAGCTATTATAAATACTTTCAAAGAAATTTTCTTTCATTATTCAACCTCATCTTTCTCTCCTTTCCTATTTTATTTATTTATTTTTTCCTTTTTTTTTCTATTTTTCTATTTTTTTTTTGCTTTCCTTGTTTCTTTTTTTTTTCTTCACCCCTTTTAATTGGACTTAGAACAAATAATAATTAAGATTTTAAATTAATAAAAAAAAAATTCCATCTACACTAACAGAAACTATTAAATTCAATATTCTGAAACACCAATACCATACTGATTAAACACAATTAGGATTATAGATTATAAACACAAGGTAACGGGACCGGGTCCGAGTGAATGAGTGGTATGTAGCATTTCGGTAGCGACATTGTGGCCCTCTTCAGACTTGTCTGAAGATTGTAGCGACGCTGATGCCGAAACGTCGCACATTGCTTATTTGGTTGGATTTGTTCTTTTTACCTTTGCTTACCAATACCATACCTTTATTTCTGTGTTTTCTCTAATTCTTACTTTGTTTGATCCTTTAAATTCATACGATAACTTTAGAATATTTTCTTTCTCTCCTTATAGCATACATAACAATTATCTATGCGTGTTCAATCTTTATAAAGGGGGGTATAGAGAATGAACATTCAATCTAATTGATATGAAGCATTAAAACTTAAATTCCTAAACTTCCTTATTTAGCAGAAATTACACAGGTAATGGTCCTCATATATTATATTTAAAAAAAAAAGTATAGATACGACTATATATAGAATATACGGTTCCGTTAGGACCAGTTCAAATAAATTGATGATGTGAGTTATTATGGGAAAGCATTTTCACCATCTTCAGACAAGGGACTTATGTCTTTGTCTGATGAAGCTGATTTTTCCATTTATGGTATGACGCACATTCTTAACTTGTTTGAATTTAATCATACTTTCTTGTAGTTCCAACTAATCCTTATCCTCTACTACTACTATTATCTTATTATTTTCCAGCAGTCCTATTATTTAGTGTAAATGAACACAATTTGGACTATAATCTGAACCTACTAACATCAGGCAAAGTTTATTTTTCTATGTTCTTTAATGTTAGATTTCCTGTTCCCTTGTCGACGCACATTGTTAAAGGATTGGGATATGATCAATTTTTCCTATATTTATAATAATCATTTAACTGTATTACTAATTTCTTATCAGTCTCTTACAGTCCTTATACCCAAAAAGAATAAACACAATTTGATTTGAAGGTCAACACTAAGGGATAAGTATGTATCAATCTGATTAAGTCCAGGGAAGCGAATCAATTTAACTTCTGAACTGAAAAAACATGTTTTGAGTTAGGTTTGAAAGTGCAGAAGATGACAATGTCTTACTTCATTAATTGATTTTTGTAGTATATCTAAGGTTCAGCTATTACCCTATCTCCGTTCCAACCTAAAATTGCTTTCTATTTGGTCGAAGAGGTATGGTTTGGCAGTAATGGAGTAAGGGCCGAAACTGCTTCCCAGGTCTTCATCTGAAGAGGCCCACCTGAGTACCAGCCTCTTTCCATCTGGTCTAACCTTTATGGTTTTCAATTGGTCTAACCCTCAAGGTTTTCATCCTTCCTAATTTAATATATTATCTTATATTTTTTCCTCCACTTTTACACTAGATTGTCTTTAAAATAAGCTTATATATAAAAAAAAAATTCCCAAAAAAAAAAATTTACAAAAATCTAACTTCTCTCATCAAGAGAGAAAATAGAGCAAAAAAATACTTTTCTCTCTCTCTAATTAGCTTTATTTTATATTTGGAAAATTATTATCATGGTTCTGTCTTTGCTCTTCTCTTTAAAACTTTCTCTTCGCTTATTCCTTTTTTCACCCAGCCTATGACGCGTAACTGCCGATGCTTTGCTGGTGTTACCTTTTTTTTCTCTTTTTTTAAAAATATAATCTAACTAATTATTTATTACAAAAAAATAAAAACAAACCTCACACATTTAAATTAAATTAAAAAAAAATTATTAATCTTAAAATTTTTATAACTATACTATATATATATATACTAGCTGATGTGTACCCGGCTTCGCCCGGGTTTTATCCGAATGGAAGTTTGCTTAACGAATATTATTGATAATAATATTCTGGAACACACAAAATATTATGATAATAATGATAATAATATTCGATATGTTATATATTAATATAATATATAAAATATATTTTTCGAGCAAACATATCCACTATCTCTACTGAATAGATTTTTAAAAATATATATATAAATAAAGATATCTAGAGATAAACTACACGATCTTAGCCAAAAGGCCGAGAAACGATAGTTTATATATACAGATGACCTGGCTTCGTGTGTCTTCTGCTCGAGTGAATGTTTCGCAGGTAGAAATTTATTCCTGCTTACTGAAAATTTTTATCTGGCTTCGCCCGTGGTCTGTTTTAGTGAATATTCCCCTAAAGAATTTTGTTTATGTCAATCAAGCATGATACAGCAATATTGTCATCATCATTTCTGACTAAAAAAATATTATTGCTCAGTACCTGGTTAATTATAATTTTTCTGGGTAAAGCGCGACAAAAACCTCTTTCTGATTTAACTCTCTGTCCTGTTCAAATTTCAGCTAGATTAATTACATATTGAGGGCGTGCACAGCCGACAAACATATATATATATTATGAAGGACTGCGGCGTATGATTATAAAATAATACTTAAAGCCTCTCCGCATAAGTTTCTTTTTGTGGAAAATCAATATTAATTTTAAAGAGAAATATGTACTATTTCTAACTTTTTAGATGACGTATTAAAAGGTTGAATATATGAAGAGTAATGCTCTATATATGATTAGATGACGTATGAAAGGGTGAAAATGTGAAGAGTAATTGCGAACAGAAAAATAAAAGTGTCCAGGGGCGGGAATCAAACCCACAACCTTCTGCTTACCGGGCAGGTGCCATGTCCACTAGGCTACCCTGGACGTATTTTTCCGTTCGTAACTAATACTTAGAGTAACTTTTTTATTTTTTTATTTTTATTTATTTTTTTAATACATTATAAAGGACTGCGGCGTATGATTATAAAGTAATACTTAAAGCCTCCCCGCATAAGTTTCTTTTTGTGGAAAATCAATATTAATTTTAAAGAGAAATATGTACTATTTCTCTTTAAAATTAATATTGATTTTCCACAAAAAGAAACTTATGCGGGGAGGCTTTAAGTATTACTTTATATATATATATATAAATATCTCTATCTATGAAAGTAGCTGTAAATAAAAAAAAACAACTAAATACTATTCCAAATAACAAGAGAGGAAAAAGCACAAACAAACTTGGTTATATAGACTTTGAACAGGTTTTAATTAATAATCAGGAATTCCAACCAAATTTTACACAAAAATTTATTAGCTTCCTCTTCAAACTTAACAACAAAAAAATGGAAAAATTCATACAATATATTAGAACTAACAATCTATCTAATAGAATTACAGATATTGCTAAAGATATCTACAAATTTAAGAAAATTGATAACAGTACTTCTGTTAACATCGTCATAAAATTTACAAACAAAATCTTTGAACATATCAAATTTAATGATATATTCAACAACACTGATATCAAATACTTATTCCCAGTACAAAGTTTAAATTTTAAAACCACATTCAAATACAACAAAAGCCTAGGAAGTATGGTATGCAACTATAATACCTTCATAAAAAATTTAAACAACTTTAATAGTATTAACTGTAAGTGCAATAATATAAGTGACCAACATAAATACAAAGGTCACATACTTACCAGTGACTTCACATTCTTAAATGAAGAAACACAAGTCCTGCTCAACAACGGATATAAATTTATACCACCAATTAAACAAAATTACAACAACACAGTTAATTCTATCAACCAAGATCTTGATCTTTTTATTAATAAAACAAGCTTAAAGTTCAAGATCCCCGAATTTACTTTCCTTAATTGGAAATTTGAAATTATGAAACATGTCAAGGATTATTACCATAATACACTGAAAATTGCAAAAATGCCCCCCTCAAATATTGGAAAATTAAAAGAAAACATTAAAATTATTCAAAAAGAGTACATTATTACTCCAATTGATAAATGTTCCAACAATTTCTCAATCACTTGCAAAAATTTGTACCGTGACCTAATTATGCAAGAAATGGACAACACCGATAAATACAGCATAACAAATATAACCCCGATTCAAATCAAAAATGAATTGGAGGTTAAAGAAAAAACTTTAAATATCTATAGCAAAAAAAACACTACCCCTAATATACCTCATATTTACATTATACCCAAAATACACAAAAATCCTCTCAAATTCAGAACCATAACATCTGGAATAAATTCTAATTTAAACAATTTAGACCTTCAATTAGCTTCAACTTTAAAATTTTTGAAAAAACAGATCCGCAATAAAGAAAAATACAACTTTATTGACTCCAATAAGAACATACTAAATTTTATTAACAAAAACCTTCCCAAACTCAAATCAGTTTATACTTTTGATTTTGAAGACCTCTTCTCTAAACTGGAGTTAGAGGATCTTAAACTCAAAATTATAAATCTATTTTCAGAATTTTTAATAGACAAGACTTTCAATATTCCCTTAATTCACAATGGTAACAAAACTATTGTAATTAACTACAATAAAGCAAAATTAATTTTAGAAACATTTCTTGAATTCAATTATATTCAAATTAAAAATCAAATTTATAATCAAAAACAAGGAGTACCTATGGGTACGTCATCGAGTCCATTATTGGCCAACATCCTGTTATTTTGGTATGAGAGGGAATTCTTCTCTCTTAACAAAGTTAACTGGTGGTTGTTCCGATATGTAGATGACATCCTTATATTCAATAATAATAATTTTTCAAAATTAATAGAAAAAATCTATCCTCCGTATCTAAATCTAAAAAATAATGAAAAAATCAAATTTAATCAAAAAGTCAACTTCCTCGATTTATACATAAATCTAAAAGAAAAAAGTATAGAGGTATATGACAAAAGATCAAATTTCGATTTCAACACTATTAAATATAATAGACAAGATTCAAATATATCAAAAAATTGCACCAAAGGTATCTATTTTGGACAATTTTTAAGATACTTCAGAATTAACAACAAACTAAACAACTTTATAAGTAAAATTAAAAACCTAAATGAAGAATTTCAAAAAAATGGATTCAGCCAAAATACAATTAAAAAAATTAACATTTTAGCAATCAGAAAATATCTTCACAAAAATAAATTCTCATACAATTTCAACTTCAACGACTTTAGAAATTTCACTATGAGAATTTAATTAACTTTTGACCGATTATTCAAACTTGTTTATCTCCGCTAACTTTTAAATCAAAAATTTATTTATAGACATTAACCGTTCCCCCCTGGGTGAGTAGAATTTGCTTGTGATGTTAATTGTAACATACATATATTGAATTTTAAGTTGATAACTTGAACTGTAATTCAATACAGGTAACCGAATTATCTATAATAATGTTAACAGCAATACTGACTTCAACTGGAATGCTCAATCTAAATGCTACTTTCACTTGTAGACAATGAGGCAACTAACAAGAGTCACATCATCTATCTTTCTTGATTTACTTACACTAACTACATTCCGCTAATCTAGATAATAAATAATTTAATTATAGGTAAATACTCTTGAAATCATAACATTCATAACGAATGCTATCACATTAATTAAGTGTACTGATAAGCTATTATAAATACTTTCAAAGAAATTTTCTTTCATTATTCCACCTCATCTTTCTCTCCTTTCCTATTTTATTTATTTATTTTTACCTTTTTTTTCTTTCTATTTTTTTTTTGTTTTCCTTGTTTCTTTTTTCTTCACCCCTTTTAATTGGACTTAGAACAAATAATAATTAAGATTTTAAATTAATAAAAAAAAAATCCATCTACACACTAATAGAAACTATTAAATTCAATATTCTGAAACACCAATACCATACCGATAAAACACAATTAGGATTATAGATTATAAACACAAGGTAACGGGACTGGGTCCGAGTGAATGAGTGATGTGTAGCATATCGGTAGCGACATTGTGGCCCTCTTCAGACTTGTCTGAAGATTGTAGCGACGCTGATGCCGATACGTCGCACATTGCTTATTTTTTTGGATTTGTTCTTTTTACCTTTGCTTACCAATACCATACCTTTATTTCTGTGTTTTCTCTAATTCTTACTTTGTTTGATCCTTTAAATTTATATGATAACTTTAGAATATTTTATTTCTCTCCCTAGAGCATACATAAAAATTATCTATGCGTGTTCAATCTTTATAAAGGGGGGTATAGAGAATGAACATTCAATCTAATTGATATGAAGCATTAAAACTTAAATTCCTAAACTTCCTTATTTAGCAGAAATTACAGGTAATGGTCCTCATATATTATATTTAAAAAAAAAGTATAGATAGGACTATATATAGAATATACGGTTCCGTTAGGACCAGTTCAAATAAATTGATGATGTGAGTTATTATGGTAAAGCATTTTCACCATCTTCAGACAAGGGACTTATGTCTTTGTCTGATGAAGCTGATTTTTCTATTTATGGTATGACGTACATTCTTAACTTATTTGAATTTAATCATACTTTCTTGTAGTTCCAATTAATCCTTATCCTCTCGTACTACTAATATCTTATTATTTTCCTGCAGTCCTATTATTCAGAGTGTATGAACACAATTTGGACTATAATCTGAACCTACTAACATCAGGCAAAGTTTATTTTTCTATGTTCTTTAATGTCAGATTTCCTGTTCCCCTGTCGACGCAAATTGTTAAAGGCTTGGGATATGATCAATTTTTCCTATATTTATAATAATCATTTAACTGTATTACTATTTTTTATCAGTCTCTTACAGTCCTTATACCCAAAAAGAATAAACACAATTTGAT
This sequence comes from Cordylochernes scorpioides, assembly GCA_030710605.1. Lineage (NCBI taxonomy): Eukaryota > Metazoa > Arthropoda > Arachnida > Pseudoscorpiones > Chernetidae > Cordylochernes > Cordylochernes scorpioides. Next base: position 71,871,712 of record CP092867.1, on the reverse strand, counting down.
TTGAAGGTCAACACTAAGGGATAAGTATGTATCAATCTGATTAAGTCCATGACAATTACATTATAACTACAATACATGGAGACATAGATATATATATTGGAATATATTACAACAGTTTATGCCCCGGTTGATGAAAATTAGCTCATGGTTATTATAGATGAAATCATAAGATAATTAAAATTGGGGAAAATAATTTGTATACAAATTGGTTTAATACATTATGGGGTTGTAGAATTATAACATTGGGTATGTTTTCCTTAATGATAATGATTAACAATAAAAAGAGAAATGTTAACAAATAATAATGTTAAGCCCAATGTATAAAAATATTTGAAAAAAAAGATTTTTAAAAAATGTAAAGATATAAATATAAATTTGGGTGATTATATACAGCATTGAATGTTGAAATTATAATTGAAAGTGCATTGAATTATAGGGTGAGCTAATTTAAAAAGTCTAGATAGGTGGACAATGAATAGATTCTGGTACTGCGATGCAATGCGACGTTATGAGATCGTAGGCATTGGTCCATCTACAGTATGCTGAAGGTATTCGATATGGGCTGTCCTATCAGACGGATTTGGGAATGGTTGGTGGAAGCTTTGGTCGAGAAAAAGAGTGATAGAAAGTGTGGCAGAAAGAGAATCGTTCTGTCGCATAAAAAAAACGATTTGGCCGCGGTAAGGCAGTGAAAGTGAGGTGATTGAAAAGAAGAAAAAAAAAGAATTGCCCGAATGTGAGAAAAAAAAAAGAAAAGGGGGCGATAATGCTCGAACCGGGCCGTGAATGAAAAAAAAAAACTCATCTAACTAGCTGCTCAAGTTCGACTGTTGGGAAGGTTACAGCGAAGAAGCGTTTGTAGTTAAGATGGAATAAATGTGAGAAATCAAAGTTATAGCGGATAGTAACGATCTCTCTGATAAGGTATGGGCTGTGATGCCATGATAATTTGGTGGGTAATGGTGTCGATGCATTTTCTAAAATTATAACTTAAAAATCCAAAAAATAGGATTTAAATATTGAAGTTGAGAAAAAAAAATTGAAAATTGCGTGTGATGAATGTTGGTACAATAGTATAAAAAGTGAAAATGATTATAAACATTGAAGATTAAAAATATAAGTCATCATCTCGATTGTTCATATAAAAATAAAAAGACAAAAGTTAAAAAAAAAAAACTCGAAATATAATTGAAATAAATAATTAATAAATATGCGAAATATTAAAAAGAGGTATAGTATTTGAAATGATTAAGGATAGAAAAGTAATATGATATGAAAAGAGAGTAACAATACTAATTAATTTTAAAGAAGGAAATATATAGAACAGTTGGTGTTCAAGCCAAGACAATCTTTAAGTATACAGGGATTGACATTTATGTAGTTGATAGAACCTATGGTGATGTGTTAGTTGTGATGTGCTATATGTTTATGGCATTGGGAATTTAGTTATCTCGGTGTTCGTAGGTCGATGTATTTCGACATAAGTTTGACTAGGTAAATGTTTGTTCACGAAGTGTTAGGCCAGATATGCTCTATTAGATAAGACTTGCGACGTGGACACGCTTTCGAGAGAGAAAAAGGAGAAAAAAAAGATAAAAGTGTCACAGAAAAAATGAAGGCATAATGTAGCCTGGTAAAAGTGAAAAAAAAATAGTGTTGTCGAGTCGCTGTGACACGTGCGAAAAAAAAAATTGTAAATGGAAAGGCGTCACGTGAAATCGTTGTTTGGGTAAATAATCCAGCCTAATTCATCATGAACAACAAGTTTTCTGAAGTCATAGGTGATGGTTGTACGAGATTTTGTGAATGTTGGTATTTAATTGTGAACGAGAGAGAAAAATTTCGCTAAGTGGGAAGCGAGTGTAAATTTTCGTTTGAAATACATTGGTAGAGAGGACGTAGAAGTTGGCTGGCGGTGACCTAGCTTTTGAGGGAATTGAACGGTCCCGCGTTATATTTAACCTTTGTTGTTGAAGGAAAGATGGTTGATTAGTGATGATTTTGAAATTTTGTTAATTTATATTGGAAAAAGGATTTTGAAAAAGGAATGTTGATATGGTAGCGAAAATCATCAATGGAATAAGGACATGGAAATATAGCAAAACCATTTTTTTTTAGACGCTTACACGTAATGGTGTAGATGGAATAAAAAAACAATTTTGCGAAATTTAATCATAAAATGGGTGTAGGTAAAGGTGAAAAAGATGGAGGAAAATGTGAGGGTGATATATATTGCAATTTATGTTTGAAATTCAAGAGTTTTCTTTTTAAAATAGCGTTGTTATCATTAGTTGGTTTGTGGAATTGAATGTTTTTATAGAAGAAACAATGGTGAAAATGGCATCACACTTGGTGAGGTGAGTTGGTATTTGTGAATCTAGTTGTGATCAAGACATGGGGAAACTTTCTAAGTGTTGGCTATATATTGTTTTTAGTTGGTAGCAGGCGTACATTTTTAAAATAACAAAAACTTGAATTTTCCTTTAAATTATAATTTTGAGTTATAGAAGGTTTTATTTTAAAAATGGCATTATTTAAAATGAATATGTAAAAAGGGGTTTAAAGTCTAAAGGTTGGTTGAGAATACAATAGTTGAAAACATTAAGGATAAAATTATTATGAAAAATGGGTAAAATGAAGTGTTTTTTTTTTTGTCGTGAAATTAAATTATAGTTTTATAATATGAATATTTAAAAGTAAATGAAAACTGAAACGGTTAAATTACTATGGGTTAACTGGCATATAATGAAGCATTATAGGCGATTGATAGACTTAGAATTTAGTATGATGGGTATAAAATTGAATTGAGGAAACTTTGATTGATATATAAGCAAAGAAAAAAATGATGGTTATAAATTAAATGCGATATGGTTATCTAATTGCAGGGGCTAAACGTAAAATAAAATAAACGAAATAAAAATATACTTAACAAACAATTGGATATTTAAGTTCAAAATGAGTTGTACTTACAGTACAAAAGTGTCAATTGTAGTGTAGTTTGAAAGTTTGCACTGGTTGATGTGGCCATGGTAACGTCCTTGATGATGGTTGGAGAAAGCGTGAGAGTGGAGAAGTTCTCATCGTCAGGTGGATTGTGGATGTTTGCGGCGAGCACATTGGATTTGTAATGACGAGTAGAATGCAAGTTTTGTGGCAATTGAAGATTGGCTATCTACCTAAGGCTTGGAAGCGGCGATGTCTTAGATGGTTTCCGCGAGTTGTGCCACGATGTCCGTGGCTGTGGGTGACATGGTGGTGATCTTCGGCGTTGCTCTGTTCTCCAGGCCCTATCCTCTTTGCGTTGTCCTCGGTAAATCCTGTCGGCTTTCTGTAGTAATGTATAGTTATTGTATCTGTTGGATGAATGTAGTGTGGCATGTTGGTTGCAGTCATGGTGGCCTCAATGATTAGAGTGGTTTCAGGCGTGATTGGAATCACACAAAAGGACGAGGCATATTGGATGGCACCATAGAGATGGCGAAAGAGTGAGTGAAGCCGGCACCGGTAGGGGAGAGATCTGTCTAGAGGGGTCTGTCCATCATTGTGTCTCAAAGCCGACTAATCTGTTTGCATAAGAAGGGGGTATACCCGACTTATTTTTCGGACCCTCTTCCTGCTTTCCGGCGTCGACTGTCACTCACTCGAAATTTTATTTGTCACTTTGGCAATTACATTAAAACTACAATACATGGAGACATAGATATATATTGGAATATATTACAACATATATGTTCCCGGCTTCGCCCGGTTTTATCCTAGTAAAAGTTTGCTTAACGAATATTTGTTAAAACGATTCTAGCAAACATCCAATCCCTATACTGAATCTACACTTGTCTATACTCTCGATAATTTGATATTTTTTCCAGGTCCCTTCAAAATACTCGATAAGTTGAATAAAACCAATATTAATTGGTCCACTCGGTAATTTGAAGTTGAAGGAATAGTATCTTGCCACAAACGAACATTTGTAAATAACTGTATTCATCGAATGTACCTGGTTTCGCCAGGTTTTTACCCGAGTAAAAGTTTGCCTAACAAACATTTGTTAAAACGATTCTAGAAAACATCCAATCCACCTATATATAGATTTATAAACGTATATAAATATTGTTATATGCGTTTGAATATATTTTGAAACATAATTTCTTTAAAAACATTTATTAAATTTTAAATAAGATATTGTCACGTTTGTGGATTTTATAATTAATTATCTCTTTTTTTTCTCAATGAATTATGAATATTAATTTGAAATTCATTTTTGTTATCATCATCACATACAATGTAATATTTTATATAAACAAATAATAAAAACAACAACAATTAAATTTGCATCTTCATTATTATGAAACAACAGCAAATTAAATTAACAATATAAAAATATATTTTAACATTACAACATTTTAACATTCAACACAAAAACGTTACAATATTTTCTTTAAATATATATTAATATTGAAATGCCAAGTTTTTACAACGTCTTTGGAATATTATATTACTATATTTCTAATTAAATTTATTATACTTGGAACACATTTAAGCATTTTTACAATTTATAAATGTAATTTCACCAGATTTTTCGAGAGGCGCTGCTTGCGAGTGAAAGTAGATAATTTGTAAATAAAATTGCAAATAATATTTATTTCAAATCGAATTCAAACTAGAAATCTTCCCAGTAGTATATAGTAAATAACTTCCTAAAATTTCACGGCGATTGGATAATCTTACCTTTTAAAAACATGCATCGTGTGAACAAACTAACATTCATCTTGTAAACAAACCACGTGTTAATTATTAACCAATCAAATTAATTTATTGTCGCGACCAGTGCTGCGCCAAAGCGGTAAAAGGCTGGAACTAACGCTTTTTGTTTTTTTTTATTTTTCAAAATAAGCACATTAACCTTTTTAGTATTTTGAATAGCCTATATGTTGAACGAAATCTTCAGCTACCTACATGCGAAATTTCATATTGATTGATTTTGTAGATCTTGCGCTACGCGATAACAAACATCGATTTTGGATTTCATTTTTATAGATAAAAGGAAATATATATATATTTATAAATAAATAGTTGTTTAGTTTTATAGTTTAGTTTTGTATTAAAATTATCTTTATTACTTTGATTATTTAAATTCAAATTATAAAATTTGTAAATTGTTATTATTTAATAGAGAGAGAGAGAAAAAAAATTATTTACTTCTTACACATCATCCATATATATTTATAATTAATAACGATAAAATTTAACAACGTAACGCCTTTTACAATTGGCTTTTACACGTCATTTAGACATACTCTAATTTGAATATAGAATAATAGAAGTGAGAATATGTTTAATAGTATAAATTTTGGTAGTTAGAGAAAAGAGAGAAAGACAGAACCATGCATTTTTATTCAAACTAATAAAAAGAAACAAAAATTGTAAAGAAGGAGATAAGATTGTTAGTATATATATATATATATATATTTATAATTTTATATTTTAAGAAATAAGAGACTCTTCTTAGAAATGTATATTATAATCATAAAATAAAATAAGACTAGTTTCTTAAACTAAACTTAAACTTTTATGTTAAACTTAAACTTATACTTTGTCATTAAATTTAATGATAATATTAATGTTATTAGTAGATTGTTTAATTTTTCTGGATTTATAGATGTCGTGTGTGATATCTATTAATCTGTTAGTCAGATTATGAATTTTAATATATTCTATAAGTTTGATAAATTTATTATTATTCAGTTTAAATAATGTTTTAATAAATTTATCGACGAAGTTGTTAGTATACATTTGTTTTGGGTCCAGTAATTCTTCAAATTCAATGTAACCTAATTTATTGGTAGTTTTACCTCTAGTTTTATTAGGTTTAATTTTAAATTCATTTTTTTTGTATTTGCAGCTGATTTCATAAGTTGAAATTTCTTCTGTTTATGGTTTGTATGTGTAGTTTAATTCGTCATTAAGTCCATAAGGGAATAATGTGTTGTTTTTATAAATGTAGTTGTTTTATAATAATAGTCGTTGTTTTTTGTTTTGACATATGTCTAGTATTTCTATCTTAAAGTTGTTAAAAGTATGTAATTGATTGTGTTCTTTCATTTATATATTACCAATTGATTTTTTTAGCGTGGTTTCTATGTAGGTTTATTCGTATATTTAATGGATTACACGTTTGTCCTATATATGATAGTTGACAAATTTGGCATGTTAATTTATAAATAGTATTTACTAATTTACAACTAGTCGTTTGAAATGTGTCATGGTTCTTAAGAGAGGGACAAGTTTGACAATTCTTTCTTAGGCAATTTTAGCGAGTTTTAATTAACATAAAAGAGGTGCTAACCCTAATAGGTTTGTAGTTTTTTTTAGTTTTTTAGTTTGTTATTCTTATGAATTTTTTTTTAAATATATTTTCTTAATTGTTTTTGTGGTGATTAAATTTGTAATAAAATGAATAATTATTCTATAAAAATATAGATATTACTGTTTGTTATCTGTTATATTTTTAAGAATAACTAATAAAAAACATATTTAAACTAATTAAACACTGAAAAAAACAAAAGTTCTGAAGTTATTTTTTCTAAAATTACTTTTATAATTTATTTTTTCATAATCAAATAATATAAGATAATTAAAATTTGTATGAATTTTTATTTATATTAGAATTTCTAATATAATTTAATTTGTATATTATATTATATATAATAATGTATCATAGAGCAAGCTCATATGAATTAATATAGTGTAAAGACTATATAATAAAAATATAATAGTGATTCTATATTTAAAATTTAAAGAGTAAACTGATAATAATGATAATTTATATCAAGTAGATTTGATTAGATTAGCAAGCTAAATCTAAATTAATTATAAAAATAAATAGTTGTTTAGTTTTATAGTTTAGTTTTGTATTAAAATTATCTTTATTACTTTGATTATTTAAATTCAAATTATAAAATTTGTAAATTGTTATTATTTAATAGAGAGAGAGAAAAAAAAATATTTACTTCTTACACATCATCCATATATATTTATAATTAATAACAATAAAATTTAACAACGTAACGTCTTTTGCAATCGGCTTTTACACGTTATTTAGACATACTCTAATTGGTATATAGAATAATAGAAGTGAGAATATATTTTATAGTAAAAATTTTAGTAGTTAGAGAGAGAGAGAGAAAAGAGAGAAAGACAGAACCATGCACTTTTATTCAAACTAATAATAAGAAAAAAAAATTGTAAAGAAAGTAGATAAGATTGTTAGTATATATATATATATATTTTTTATAATTTTATATTTTATCCTTTTTTTTTAATGATTTTTTAATTTTTTTTTATTTAATAATATGAATATATCTAGTTGTATTTAGTAATATATCTATAATATGAATTAACTTTTGTTATAAGTTTGGTTATTATGTTTTGAAACCCTAATGGTAGACCAGACATATACAAAAAAAAATTAAAATGAAATAATTAGTGGAAAAAGAGATCTGCTGGACCGGAGATTTTCAAATAGAAACCCAGCGACATTTCACTCCTGCTCTATTATGCTATAGATCTCTAATCGACCGGATTTTATGTGTTAATATTAAGTTGTTTTAGTTAAACATTTATATACACAGAATTGACAACTACCAGTGTTAAGAAATTATAACTGTAACCTACTTCTTATGTGACGCCTTCCTCTGTAAACAGCTATTTCTGGTTAAAATCTGTTGCGGGGGAGGGAAAAACATGTTCGTCCCTTCAAAATTTGACTGCCTTCTCAGAAATTTCAGGTTAATATAAGACAACTGAAGAAGAAAGAAAATAGTTAAGGGAAGAAAGCCAATCTTTATAATCTTTACAGTTAGTTATATTAATATAACTGATTCAATTATTATTTATCTTTTAATTTTCCTTTAAAGAGGTAAATTATGAGATGATTAATGAAGCTCTTAATTTTGAAAATTCATTATTATTTAATTTCCATTTTTCTCCCCAGAAATTGGAGATTAAATAAAATGAATTTTATACAATATTACTTTAAAAATCTTGTGAAAAACTTTCAAATTATTTATATAATTTAAGTTTAATTAACTTTTAAAGATTATAAATTTGTATTAGTTATTATTGAGAGAAATTATAAAAAGTTGATTTAATAAATGGATACTTCCATTTATTTTTTTAAAAGTATTTTATAATTGATATGCTGTTGAAATATTTTACTTGTTTAATACTAAATTAGTTTTTAATAAATTCCATGTTTAAATTTTTAACATCTTCTATGAATTTTTTTAATATATTATTTATTCTATAAAATCTTAGAAACTGACCAAAATATATACCTTTGCAGCAATTTAATGATATATTAGAATTTATATTGCAGTATTTAATAATATTGATATTATAATTAATTTTTTATTATAAAATTTAATAGCATTATCTGTAAGGATTATATTTAGGTCTGAAAAGTTAACTTTTTTGTTTCTATTAATTTTTTCATTGTTCTTAAGTTTCAAGTTTTTAGGATATATTTCAGGTATTATGTTTTAAATTGTGGGTTATTAAATATAATGATGTCATCTACAAAACGGAACATCTGCCAATAAACATTATTTTGTAGAAAGTATTATCTTTCGTACCAGAATAGTATTAAGTTGGCTAATAAAGGACTTGATGAAGTTCCCATGGGAACGCCTTCTGATTGAATATATATTTTATTTTTAAATTCTATATAATTAAAATTTAAAAATATTTCCAGTAGAGTTTTTGCTGTTTTGAGATCTAATTTAATTGTTTTATATCTGTTATGAATAATTTTAATGCAGAAAGTTTTGTCATTAATGAATTTGTTAAATAAATTGGTTATTTTATTATTTAGATCCCTTAAATTTATTTTAGAATATAGGTCCTCAAAGTCAAATGTGTGTACTGTATCAATGTTTGTCCAATTGTTAATTAAGTAGTTAATGCTTTTTTTATTTGAGTCGATAAATTTTTATAATTATATTTATTAGTTAATTTATTTATAATAAATTATAGTGTTGAAGCTAATTGTATATCAATGTTTTTTATAACTGAATTTATACCAGATGTGATTGTTTTGAAAGAAATTGTTTTTTGTGTAGTTTAGGAATTATATAGAACTTTGGTATGTTTGGAATTTTGTTGTAATTATAAATCTTTAGAGAATTTTCCACGTTTTTGATGTCTTTTTTGATTTTTGTGGCTGTAGTTCTAGCAAAAGTGTATTTATTATTATTATCAATTTCCTTTTTTAGCATATCGTGGTATAGATTTTTACAAATTATAGATAAATTATTGGAACATTTATCTATAGGAGTGATAATAAAGTCCTTCTGCAATTTAATTATATTTTATTTAAAAGAAGGAATATCTGAATTAGGTTTTGTGTATTTAAGTGTATTATTATAATCATTTATAATTTCCTTTTTAATATTATGTTTCCATTCCAGAAAAGTAAATTCTGGAATACTGTATTTCATACTAGTTTTATTTATGAAAATGTCTATATCTTTTAATATAGAGTTAATTGTATTATTATAATTGTTTTTAATTTGAGGTATAAATTTATACCCTTTATTTAAAATATCCTGATATTCTGGATTTAAAAAAGAAAAATTGCTAGTTAATATATGACCTGAGAGCTTATATCTATCTATATAGTTGTTGCAATTACATTTAATTTTTAAAATTTGCCAAATTATTAATAAATTGGTTATAATTGCAAACTAAACTACCTATATTTTTGTTTATATAAAAAATAGACACTTCGGCCAGTTGGAGTTTTTTATTTTCTCAACGTTTCAACAAAAATCTTTTGTCTTCGTCAGGAGAAGTAAATAAAAATAAACATTTGGCAAGGCGTTAAAAATTGTTCTGAGGTTTGCAAGGGCGTTCTCACGTGATTCTTCGAATTTAGTACAACATCTAAAGCGCGAGTCAAAAACAAATATTAAACTCGTCAAAGACTATGATCTTGGAAATAAAAATATATAATAATAAAATTATAACAAATTAAGTAAAATAAATAAATAAAGTAATATAATAATAAACACAAAGATTATTATATTGATTTATAACTATTATGTTCAATTTTTTATCTAGCTTATTAACTACTTTTTATATTTAAAAATGAAGCATATTGTTGCGGAATATCTTCAAAAGTATTTATAGTTCTTTTCCCAAATTCTCGTGATACCCATCCCTCTAAAAATAATCTTTCCTTTTTAAATTTTATATACCTATGAAATATCTCAATATCATTCCAATCTGGCCTATGTCCTGAAAATAATGCATGTTCCCCAATTTTGCTTAACGCCCTTCTCCCCAATAAACCCTGTTGGTGTTCCTTAATTCTGGTCTCTAAATTTCGGCCGGTTTCTCCTACATAAATTTTGTCACATTCTGTGCATTTAATCCCATAAATTACGTTATTTGGTTTTGATGTGCCTATCACGAGAATTTGGGAAAAGAACTATAAATACTTTTGAAGATATTCCGCAACAATATGCTTCATTTTTAAATATAAAACGTAGTTAATAAGCTAGATAAAAAATTGAACATAATAGTTATAAATCAATATAATAATCTTTGTGTTTATTATTATATTACTTTATTTATTTATTTTTACTTAATTTGTTATAATTTTATTATTATATATTTTTATTTCCAAGATCATAGTCTTTGACGAGTTTAATATTTGTTTTTGACTCGCGCTTTAGATGTACTAAATTCGAAGAATCACGTGAGAACGCCCTTGCAAACCTCAGAACAATTTTTAACGCCTTGCCAAATGTTTATTTTTATTTACTTCTCCTGACGAAGACAAAAGATTTTTGTTGAAACGTTGAGAAAATAAAAAACTCCAACTGGCCGAAGTGTCTATTTTTTATATAAATATGAATGCCGGCCAGGCAACCGCTATCTTTTCGATATATTTTTGTTGTATCTCCAGATTGTTTTAAAATTTATTTTTTTTATAGGGAAAATATTATTGATGTTTTGGTTATTAAAATTATCATTAAATTTAATATGATTAAATAAATTGTTATTAAATTTAATGATAATATTAATGTTATTAGTAGATTGTTTAATTTTTCTGTATTTATAGATGTCGTGTGTGATATCTATTAATCTGTTAGTCAGATTATGAATTTTAATATATTCTATAAGTTTGATAAATTTATTATTATTTAGTTTAAATAATGTTTTAATAAATTTATCGACGAAGTTGTTAGTATACATTTGTTTCGGGTCCAGTTCAATGTAACCTAATTTATTGGTAGTTTTACCTCTAGTTTTTTTAGGTTTAGTTTTAAATTCATTTTTTTGTATTTGCAGCTGATTTCATAAGTTGAAATTTCTTCTGTTTGTGGTTTGTATGTGTAGTTTAATTCGTCATTAAGTCCATAAGGGAATAATGTGTTGTTTTTATAAATGTAGTTGTTTTCTAATAATAGTCGTTGTTTTTTGTTTTTACATATGTCTAGTATTTCTATCTTAAAGTTGTTAAAAGTATGTAATTGATTGTGTTCTTTCATATATATATTACCAATTGATTTTTAGCGTGGTTTCTATGTAGGTTTATTCGTATATTTAATGGATTACACGTTTGTCCTATATATGATAGTTAACAAATTTGGCATGTTAATTTATAAATAGTATTTACTAATTTACAACTAGTCGTTTGAAATGTGTCATGGTTCTTAAGAGAGTGACAAGTTTGACAATTCTTTCTTAGGCAATTTTTAGCGAGTTTTAATTAACATAAAAGAGGTGCTAACCCTAATATGTTTGTAGTTTTTTTTAGTTTTTTATTTTGTTATTCTTATGATTTTTTTTTATAGATTAATTATTCATTTTATTACAAATTTAATCACCACAAAAACAATGAAGAAAAATATATTTAAAAAAAAATCAAAAGAATAACAAACTAAAAAACTAAAAAAACTACAAACATATTAGGGTTAGCACCTCTTTTATGTTAATTAAAACTCGCTAAAAATTTCCTAAGAAAGAATTGTCAAACTTGTCCCTCTCTTAAGAACCATGACACATTTCAAACGACTAGTTGTAAATTAGTAAATACTATTTATAAATTAACATGCCAAATTTGTCAACTATCATATATAGGACAAACGTGTAATCCATTAAATATATGAATAAACCTACATAGAAACCACGCTAAAAAATCATTTGGTAATATATATATGAAAGAACACAATCAATTACATACTTTTAAAAACTTTAAGATAGAAATATTAGACATATGTCAAAACAAAAAACAACGACTATTATTATAAACCAACTACATTTATAAAAACAACACCCCTTATGGACCTTATGGACTAAATGACGAATCAAACTACACATACAAACCACAAAAATAGGAAATTTCAACTTATGAAATCAGCTGCAAATACAAAAAAAATGAATTTTAAACTGAACCTAATAAAACTAGAGGTGAAACTACCAATAAATTAGGTTACATTGAATTTGAAGAATTACTGGACCCAAAACAAATGTATACTAACAACTTCGTCGATAAATTTATTAAAACATTATTTAAACTAAATAATAATAAATTTATCAAACATATAGAATATATTAAAATTCATAATCTGACTAACAGATTAATATATATCACACACGACATCTATAAATACAGAAAAAATTAAACAATCTACTAATAACATTAATATTATCATTAAATTTAATAACAATTTATTTAATCATATTAAATTTATTGATATTTTTAATAACCAAAACATCAATAATCTTTTCCCTATAAAAAAATTAAATTTTAAAACAATCTGGAGATACAACAAAAATATAGGTAGTTTAGTTTACAATTATAACCAATTTATTAATAACTAGCGGACGTACCCGGCTTCGCCCGGGTTTTACCCGAGTAAAAGTTTGTCTAACGAATCTCTCGATAAAGTGAACATTTTTTCCCGGTCCCTTGAAAAATACTCGATAAATTAAATAAAATCAATATTAATTGGTTCCCTCGGTAATTGGAAGTTAAAGGAATAGTATCTTGCCTTGGAATTGTATCATTATTCTTGTATGGATGTACCCGGTTTCGCCCGGGTTTTACCCGAGTAAAGGTTTGTTTAACGAATCTCTCGATAAAGTGAACATTTTTTCCCGGTCCCTTGAAAAATACTCGATAAGTTGAATAAAATCAATATTAATTGGTTCCCTCGGTAATTGGAAGTTAAAGGAATAGTATCTTGCCTTTGAATTGTATCATTATTCTTGTCTCAAATAAATTGCCGTGTCATCCTGAATTTTGTCTTTCCTAATTTTCTACATTACAAAATCATCGTATCATCATGATAATATTTAGAGCAGATTGTTGAATTATAACAGATAAATTAAAATATTTATCTTGATTATTTCTAGGCGAAAAGTTATTTCAAAAATTTTATTTGCTAGAAACCTTCCCAGTACTATACTAAATAACTTCCCAAAGTTTCATGGCGATCCAATGAGTGGTTTGGTCAGGCATAAAGGACAAACAAACAAACAAACAGACACACATACATTCATTTTTATATATATAGATTTGGCAAATTAAAAAAAAAATAAATGTAATTGCAACAACTATATTGATAGATATAAGCTATCAGGTCATATATTAACTAGCAATTTTTCTTTTTTAAATCAAGATTATCAGGATATTTTAAATAAAGGGTATAAATATATACCTCAAATTAAACACAATTATAATAATACAATTAAATCTATATTAAAAGATATAGACATTTTCATAAAAAAACTAGTATAAAATACAGTTATACAGAATTTACTTTTCTGGAATGGAAACATAATATTAGAAAGGAAATTATAAATTATTATAATAATACACTTAAATACACAAAACCTAATTCAGATATTCCTTTTTTTAAAGAAAATATATTTAAATTACAGAAGGACTTTATTATCACTCCTATAGATAAATGTTCCAATAATTTATCTATAATTTGTAAAAATCTAAACCACGATATGCTAAAAAAGGAAATTGATAATAATAATAAATACACTTTTGCTAGAACTACAGCCACAAAAATAAAAAAATACATCAAAAACGTGGAAAATTCTCTAAAGATTTATAATTACAACAAAAATCCAAACATACCAAAGTTCTATATAATTCCTAAACTACACAAAAAAACCAATTTCTTTCAGAACAATCACATCTGGTATAAATTCAGTTATAAAAAAAAACATTGATATACAATTAGCTTCAACACTACAATTTATTATAAATAAATTAACTAATAAATATAATTATAAATTTATCGACTCAAATAAAAAAAATCATTAACTATTTAATGAACAATTGGACAAACATTGATACAGTACACACATTTGACTTTGAGGACCTATATTCTAAAATAAATTTAAGAGATATAAATAATAAAATAACCAATTTATTTAACGAATTCATTAATGACAAAACTTTCTACATTAAAATTATTCATAACAGATATAAAACAATTAAATTAGATCTTAAAACAGCAACAAACTCTACTGGAAATATTTTTAAATTTTAATTATATAGAATTTAAAAATAAAATATATATTCAATCAAAAGGCGTTCCCATGGGAACTTCATCAAGTCCTTTATTATGCAACTTAATACTATTCTGGTACGAAAGATAATACTTTCTAAAAAAAATGTTAATTGGCAAATGTTCCGTTTTGTAGATGACATCATTATATTTAATAACCCACAATTTAAAAACATAATACCTGAAATATATCCTAAATACTTGAAACATAAGAACAATGAAAAAAATTTAAAGAAACAAAAAAGTTAACTTTTTAGACCTAATTATAAACCTTACAGATAATGCTATTAAAATTTATAATAAAAAAGTAATTATAATATCAATATTATAAAATACTGCAATATAAATTCTAATATATCATTAAATTGCTGCAAAGGTATATATTTTGGTCAGTTTCTAAGATTTTATAGAATAAATAATATATTAAAAAATTTGATAGAAGATGTTAAAAATTTAAACATGGAATTTATTAAAAACAAATTTAGTATTAAACGAGTAAAATATTTCAACAGTATATCAATTATAAAATACTTTTGAAAAAATAAATGGAAGTATCCATTTATTGAATCAACTTTTTATAATTTCTCTCAATAATAACTAATACAAATTCATAATCTTTAAAAGTTAATTAAACCTAAATTATATAAATAATTTGAAAGTTTTTCACAAGATTTTTAAATTAATATTGTTTAAAATTCATTTTATTTAATCTCCAATTTCTGGGGAGGAAAATGGAAATGAAATAATAATGAATTTTCAAAATTAATAGCTTTATTAATCATCTCATAATTTACCTTTTTAAAGGAAAATTAAAAGATAAATAATAATTGAATCAGTTATATTAATATAACTAACTGTAAAGATTATAAAGATTGGCTTTCTTCCCTTAACTATTTCCTTTCTTCTTCAGTTGTCTTATTAACCTGAAATTTCTGAGAAGGCAGTCTAATTTTGAAGGGACGAACATGTGTTTCCCTTCCCGCAACAGATGTTAACCAGAAATAGCTGTTTACAAAGGAAGGAGTCCAGAAGAGGTAGGTTACAGTTAGAATTTCTTAACACTTGTAGTTGTCAATTCTGTGTATATAAATGTTTCACTAAAAAAACTTAATATTAACACATATAATCCGGTCGAAAAGAGATCTATGGCATAATAGAGCAGGAGTGAAATGTCGCTGGATTTCTATTTGAAAATCTCCGTTCCAGCAGATCTCTTTTTCCACTAATTATTTCATTTTAATTTTTTTTTGTATATGTCTGGTCTACCATTAGGGTTTCAAAACATAATAACCAAACTTATAATAAAAGTTAATTCATATTATAGATATATTACTAAATACAACTAGATATATTTATATTATAAAAATAAAATAAAATAAAAAATCATTAAAAAAAAAAGGATAAAATATAAAATTATAAAAAAATATATATATTTCGTAATATATCCTGTCGACTTTCAATATATATCGTAATATATCCTGTCGACTTTCAATATAGCTGTCGTAATATATCCTGTCGACTTTCAATATATATCGTAATATATCCTGTCGACTTTCAATATATAGCTGTGGTATTATGCTATGCTGGGAAACCTTACTCTTGGGGTTGAAGATTGTTGAATTGGTGGCGCAATCGTGATGTCTGAATGGTAAAGGTTTTCACACAAGGGAAATAAGCCAGGATACTTGATGGGTTGAAAATAAAAGGCAACTGGTTTGGAGGAAAGAAAGCTTGAGAAAGCGGAGCGATTTTGACTATTAACTATCGGATCACATGGTGATGATCGACTTGACTATGGGATGAGTTGAGAGAGAGATCTCTAGAGCAGAGGTTACCTTGGTGAGAGCAAGTCGAAGACTCGATCCGAACTCGGTGGGAGCGAAGCGACTACTAACTATCCTAGGTTCTCGATTTAACACCAAGAGTTTTCTTCTTTCCCATTGGCGGGAAGCTGTCACGTGGGCTTTTTTCTATTGGTTGACCTACTTAGGTGTTGTTCCCTAATTGGTAGGAAGATGTCACATGGCCGTTTTCTATTGGTTGACCTACTTAGGTATTGTTTCCTAATTGGGCCTTGCGGATTTCTTTGGCGGAAGATATGACCGGCCTTGCCCAGGAAATACTGGTCGTTAAACTTAGCTTTTATGATTTCCGGGGTCGTAAGGTTGACTGTGACTTTATTAATAGTTGTGTTCTCTTCTAAGCCTACTTCCTAGGTTTTTCTCTTAGGCGTTCTATCCTCCAGTTACCTTTGTTCTTTTATTAAATCTTTTTAAAACATACATTGTACATACATAGTAGGTCGGAGGTGCATACAGTTATATACAAATTATGACAGATGCGCCCCCTACATGTGAAGAATTCAAGAAGGGGTTAGCCTGAGAGAATTCTGTAAAGGGAAAAATAATTTTGTGGGAAAATTATTTGTGGGTATTGAGAGGCTATATACAAGCATTGGTGGTGATATAAGAGGTAAAATAGAATGGTGTTGATGATATAGGTTGAGTATAATTAATAGAAATCAAAAATTTTTTAATTGTAAGAAATCAAAATGAATGCTATGGTACATAGTGGGTTAAAAAGAAAAGAAAATACGCCTAAACGATATTCTACTCGAGATTGGAAATAAAATCGAGGGAGTTCTATTAGGGCTTTTGAGAAATCAAAAAATAAAAATAAAAAGTTGGAAGAAATCAAAGTAAATGCTTGGTTGCATGGTGAGAAAAAAAAATGCTTTGTTGCATGGTGGGGAAAAAAGTGCTTGTTGCATGGTAAAAAAGAAATGCCTAACTATATTCTACTCGAAATTGGGAATGGAAATCGAGGGAGTACTATTAGGTCTTTTGAGAAATCAAAAAATAAAAATAAAAAGTTGGAAGAAATCAAAGTGAATGCTTGATGCATGGCGTGAAAAAAAAAGGAAAATGCCTAACCATATTCTACTCGAAATTGGGAATGGAAATCGAGGGAGTACTATTAGGTCTTTTGAGAAATCAAAAAATAAAAATAAAAAGTTGGAAGAAATCAAAGTGAATGCTTGATGCATGGTGAGAAAAAAGGAAAAGGCTTTTTGTAAATCAAAATAAAATATAATATCTAATTTTAAAAGAAAACCAGTGAGTTTTCGTTGATTTGAAACTACGATAATATAAACTAAGTGGTAAATAAAATGATAATTAATAATTAAAAGTGATAATAAATTGAATAAATTGCTAAATTGATTAAATCTTTTAATTTTAATTTGGAAAAAAAAAAGAAATAGTGAAAATGGTTTATATCAACAATAAGGTGTATTGGTTTGAACCCGTTGTGTATCTACATGCCCTGATCTAAATGTTTTAATTGCTCAATTATGCCCTATAAATTTTTTGTCTCATCTTTAGCGACACTTAGGTGGAAACGTGATCCTAGCCCTCAAGTGCGCGTTTATGCTATGTATACAGGAGACATGGAAATCTATATAACCTTTATGTGTATTTTTGTCTTTGTGTATATTGTAAAAAATGTTAGATGTCTTTTGTGTAAGAAATGTGTGAGCGAATTCTATGTGTTGTCGAGATCCTAAGGTCTGTGATATCTACGTGTAGGTGGAATATGTAACGTTTTTGGAAGTCTGTAAAGTAATTGATTAGTTATAATAGGGATGTGAACTCATTTAGAATGTTTGTGTGTGTAACTTGTTTAATTTTCTTGTGATAAGGCGATTGGACTACATTTTGCAAAAGTCGGTACGTAGGTTCGAACTGGAATCCAAAATCGGTGGCATAGAGGTTCCCAGTTGACCTCAATAGGTGACTTTCTCATTGTAATTAGAGATACGGAAGTGGGGTGTGTCGGGGAAGCAGGATCCGATCTAAAATTACCCACCCACTATTTGCAAGTAATTGGATCCGGAAGTGGGGGAACTATGTTTCCTGTCCGCCTAATTGATTTTGTGTGAGACTTGAATCTTCTACTTGGCACTGGTTTTGTTAATTTTCTGGCCTCCTCTATCTGGGAAGAATGATGTTAAATCGTTTTTGTTTGTCGTAGGTGGTGTAATTTCGGTATTGGTTGTATTGTGTGTGCGACATATTTTGTGTACGAATTGTTTTATTTGTGGGTTGGGTCGGTGTTTTACGTAGTGTTGGTTGGATTCGTCGATACTTCTAGCGAATCGGCAGGTGGGACAGGTTTTTACCTGTTTTGCGATGTCTTGTGTCATGTTCTGCCAATAACATTGTGAAGAGATGAGTTGGTGTAATTTCGGCATTATTTGTATTTTGAAAATCTGGATATTGTATCTATGGATATTAAATCGAATGGTCGTTGTGACTTAAAAATAAATGTTATTCAGTGATATTAGAGTGGAATTGAGTGAAAATGAGGCTTACGACGTGAACACGCTTTGAGTGGAGACGTGTCACAGGCGTGGTGAAAGGCGTCTGTGGCCTGAAAAGAAAAGTTTTGTGGGGTGACCTGTGACACGAGTCGAAAAAAAATTGTGAATGAAAAGGTGTCACGCGAAGTCCTTGTTTGTACAAAATCTAACCTGTTCTCACTATGAACAACAAATTTATTAAAGTCATGGGTGCTGGTTGTACGAACATACATCAACATTTTTATTGTTAGTGTATATGGTACTTTTTAATGTGAACATTTTTTTAGTGTTTTGGGTAGACGAGGTTGTTGTCACTAACGGTTGTGCATGCGCTTGTTGGTTGTTGTCGTCTTTTGGCGCGCGTGTTGCGTTTGTTGTGCGGGTTGTGCGTGTTTGTTGTGTGATGACGTATGGGAGCGTGTGTTGTTAGCGTGAACCGTCCTTTGGATGGATGTTGTCGGTGTATTGTTGTTGCGAATGTCGTGGTTGTTGCTAAGTACGTTTGTGTGATTGTTGTGAGGTACATTTGCGTGATTGTGGCGTGACGACGTATGGTTACGTATGAACTTTGTGGTAAGTGTGTGAGCTGTACTGACACGTTTTTTTTGGGCATGGTGATGGTTGAAGCCGTTGTGGCTTGTATTTGAGGGCATATAGTACTGGTAATTGGGTTGAGTGATAAACATTGTGGTGGGGTCAATGAATGCAGGCAAGGGTTGTCCTGTGTGACAAATTTGGTTGCATTGCAAGTCCTTTCGGACAGGTTTGGCCTAGCCCGTGCGTGCATTCATTGAGTACAAGGTTAGATACATGATTAAAGGGGTATGTAGGGTTAGATAGAAGTCCAAAGTCAATTTCTTGACGCCATAGGGTGGGTGCCTACCTCAGTTCAACAGGCCTCCTCTGGGACGTCTTGGCTTGGGTTGGCTGGCTTGGGACTCGGGACTGCTCGCACCGTCCGCGAAATTGAAGTGGAGTCCGGTACTGGAATATCGTTTTGGGACCGTTTGTACTCTCCCGGGTCGCGCGGATTAGTTTCGGGTGCGGTGTACGGCATGGCGGTGGATGACTCCTCGGTGGTCGGTGACACTTGCCTGGGGTTGGCGGGGGTTGTGTCCGTCGTCCTCCTCGGGGGAAGGCGCTCCGGAACTCCGTCTCACCTTGCGGGGCGTTGACTCGTCGGAGGGCCACTGTCATCTGCCATATGATGACCGCTAGAAGGCGCCTGGTCGCCTCGCTTCTTGTCCGCTTCTTTCCTCTGGGTTTGTCATTGCCGTTTGTTTTGCTGGCGCCTGGGCTAATTTCCATCTTTATCCTGGCGACTTTCAATATAGCTGTCGTAATATATCCTGTCGACTTTCAATATATATCGTAATATATCCTGTCGACTTTCAATATAGCTGTCGTAATATATCCTGTCGACTTTCAATATATATCGTAATATATCCTGTCGACTTTCAATATATAGCTGTGGTATTATGCTATGCTGGGAAACCTTACTCTTGGGGTTGAAGATTGTTGAATTGGTGGCGCAGTCGTGATGTCTGAATGGTAAAGGTTTTCACACAAGGGAAATAAGCCAGGATACTTGATGGGTTGAAAATAAAAGGCAACTGGTTTGGAGGAAAGAAAGCTTGAGAAAGCGGAGCGATTTCGACTATTAACTATCGGATCACATGGTGATGATCGACTTGACTATGGGATGAGTTGAGAGAGAGATCTCTAGAGCTGAGGTTACCTTGGTGAGAGCAAGTCGAAGACTCGATCCGAAACTCGGTGGGAGCGAAGCGACTACTAACTATCCTAGGTTCTCGATTTAACACCAAGAGTTTTCTTCTTTCCCATTGGCGGGAAGCTGTCACGTGGGTTTTTTTCTATTGGTTGACCTACTTAGGTGTTGTTCCCTAATTGGTAGGAAGATGTCACATGGCCGTTTTCTATTGGTTGACCTACTTAGGTATTGTTTCCTAATTGGGCCTTGCGGATTTCTTTGGCGGAGATATGACCGGCCTTGCCCAGGAAATACTGGTCGTTAAACTTAGCTTTTATGATTTCCCGGGTCGTAAGGTTGACTGTGACTTTATTAATAGTTGTGTTCTCTTCTAAGCCTACTTCCTAGGTTTTTCTCTAAGGCGTTCTATCCTCCAGTTACCTTTGTTCTTTTATTAAATCTTTTTAAAACATACATTGTACATACATAGTAGGTCGGAGGTGCATACAGTTATATACAAATTATGACATATATATATACTAACAATCTTATCTACCTTCTTTACATTTTTTTTCTTATTATTAGTTTGAATAAAAGTGCATGGTTCTGTCTTTCTCTCTTTTCTCTATAACTACTAAAATTTATACTATTAAATATATTCTCACTTCTATTATTCTATATACAAATTAGGGTATGTCTAAATGACGTGTTAAAGCTGATTGCAAAAGACGTTACATTGTTAAATTTTATTGTTATTAATTATAAATATATATTGATGATGTGTAAGAAGTAAAGAATTTTTTTTTCTCTCTCTCTATTAAATAATAACAATTTACAAATTTTATAATTTGAATTTAAATAATCAAAGTAATAAAGATAATTTTAATACAAAACTAAACAACTATTTATTTTTATAATTAATTTAGATTTAGCTTGCTAATCTAATCAAATCTACTTGATATAAATTATCATTATTATCAGTTTACTCTTTAAATTTCAAATATAGAATCACTATTGTATTTTTATTATATAGTTTTTACACTATATTAATTCATATGAGCTTGCTCTATTATACATTATTATATATAATATAATATACAAATTAAATTATATTAGAAATTCAAATATAAATAAAAATCCATACAGATTTTAATTATATTATATTATTTGATTATGAAAAAGTAAATTATAAAAGTAATTTTAGAAAAAATAACTTCAGAAGTTTTGTTTTTTCAGTGTTTAGTTAGTTTAAAGATGTTTTTTATTAGTTATTCTTAAAAATATAACAGATAACAAACAGTAATATCTATATTTTTATAGATTAATTATTCATTTTATTACAAATTTAATCACCACAAAAACAATTAAGAAAAATATATAAAAAACAAATTCATAAGAATAACAAACTAAAAAACTAAAAAAAAACTTTAAACATATTAGGGTTAGCACCTCTTTTATGTTAATTAAAACTCGCTAAAATTGCCTAAGAAAGAATTGTCAAACTTGTCCCTCTCTTAAGAACCATGACACATTTCAAACGACTAGTTGTAAATTAGTAAATACTATTTATAGATTAACATGCCAAATTTGTCAACTATCATATATAGGACAAACGTGTAATCCATTAAATATACGAATAAACCTACATAGAAACCACGCTAAAAAATCAATTGGTAATATATATATGAAAGAACACAATCAATTACATACTTTTAACAACTTTAAGATAGAAATACTAGACATATGTCAAAACAAAAAACAACGACTATTATTAGAAAACAACTACATTTATAAAAACAACACATTATTCCCTTATGGACTTAATGACGAATTAAACTACACATACAAACCACAAACAGAAGAAATTTCAACTTATGAAATCAGCTGCAAATACAAAAAAATGAATTTAAAACTAAACCTAATAAAACTAGAGGTAAAAGTACCAATGAATTAGGTTACATTGAATTTGTAGAATTACTGGACCCAAAACCAATGTATACTAACAACTTCGTCGATAAATTTATTAAAACATTATTCAAACTGAATAATAATTAATTTATCAAACTTATAGAATATATTATAATTCATAATCTGACTAACAGATTAATAGATATCACACACGACATCTATAAATACAGAAAAATTAAACAATCTACTAATAACATTAATATTATCATTAAATTTAATAACAATTTATTTAATCATATTAAATTTAATGATATTTTTAATAACCAAAACATCAATAATCTTTTCCCTATGAAAAATTTAAATTTTAAAACAATCTGGAGATACAACAAAAAGGATATTCTAAATGAAGGGTATAAATATATACCTCAAATTAAACACAATTATAATAATACAATTAAATCTATATTAAAAGATATAGACATTTTTCATAAATAAAACTAGTATAAAATACAGTATTCCAAAATTTACTTTTCTGGAATTGAAACATAATTTTAAAAGGAAATTATAAATTATTATAATAATACACTTAAATACACAAACCTAATTCAGATATTCCTTCTTTTAAAGAAATATAATTAAATTACAGAAGGACTTTATTATCACTCCTAAAGATAAATGTTCCAATAATTTATCTATAATTTGTAAAAATCTATACCAGGATATGCTAAAAAAGGAAATTGATAATAATAATAAATACACTTTTGCTAGAACTACAGGCACAAAAATAAAAAAAAGACATCAAAAACGTGGAAATTCTCTAAAGATTTATAATTACAACAAAATTCCAAACATACCAAAGTTTCATATAATCCCTAAACAACACAAAAAACCAATTTATTTCAGAACAATCACATCTGGTATAAATTCAGTTATAAAAAACACTAGACGAATGGCCCGGGCAACGCCCGGGGTTTACCCGAGTGCGAATATATTTTAAAACCGTTGTCTTGGGTGGTCGCTATTGACAGGGTGGTCTGTATAGACAGGTGGATGTATCACACAGCTGATAACAGGGTTGTCTAGAGTGGTCGCTATACACAGGGTGGTCTGTATAGACAGGTGGATGTATCACACTGCTGATAACAGGGTTTCCTAAGGTGACCGCTATAGACAGGGTGGTCTGTGTAGACAGGTGAATGTAACACACTGATGATAACAGGGTTGCCTAAGGTTACCGCTATAGACAGGGTGGTCTGTATAGACAGGCAGCTGATAACAGGGTTGTCTAGAGTGGTCGCTATAGTCAGGGTGGTCTGTATAGACAGGTGTATGTATCACAATGCTGTTAACAGGGTTGCCTAGAGTGACCGCTATAGACAGGGTGGTCTGTATAGACAGGTGAATGTAACACACTGATGATAACAGGGTTGTCTAGAGTGACCGCTATAGACAGGGTGGTCTGTATAGACAGGTGGATGTGTCACACAGCTGATAACAGGGTTGTCTAGAGTGGCCGCTATAGACAGAGTGGTCTGTTTAGACAGGTGGATGTAGCACACTGCTGATAACAGGGTTGTCTAGAGTGGCCGCTATAGACAGGTGTATGTATCTTACAGCTGATAACAGGGTTGTCTAGAGGGGGGCAGGGAGGCCACGTGTTCGCTGGCAGCCAATGGGCGCGCATTCTATCCGTGAGCTTTAGACATACAGACAAACAGACAGAATAAGGCAAATATATAAGTATATTGATATACAATTAGCTTCAACACTACAATTTATTATAAATAAATTAACTAATAAATATAATTATAAAAATGTATCGACTCAAATAAAAAAATCATTAACTACTTAATTAACAATTAGACAAACATTGATACAGTACACACATTTGACTTTGAGGATCTATATTCTAAAATAAATTTAAGAGATCTAAATAATAAAATAACCAATTTATTTAACGAATTCATTAATGACAAAACTTTCTACATTAAAATTATTCATAACAGATATAAAACAATACAATTAGATCTTAAAACAGCAAAAACTCTACTTGAAACATTTTAAAATTTTAATTATATAGAATTTAAAAATAAAATATATATTCAATCAGAAGGCGTTCCCATGGGAACTTCATCAAGTCCTTTATTAGCCAACTTAATACTATTCTGGTACGAAAGAGAATACTCACTACAAAATAATGTTAATTGGCAAATGTTCCGTTTTGTAGATGACATCATTATATTTAATAACCCACAATTTAAAAACATAATACCTGAAATATATACTAAATACTTGAAACTTAAGAACAATGAAAAAATTAATAGAAACAAAAAAGTTAACTTTTTAGACTTAAATATAAACCTTACAGAAAAAGCTATTAAAATTTATAATAAAAAAAGTAATTATAATTTAAATATTATAAAATACTGCAATATAAATTCTAATATATCATTAAATTGCTGCAAAGGTATATATTTTGGTCAGTTTCTAAGATTTTATAGAATAACTAATATATTAAAAAATTTCATAGAAGATGTTAAAAATTAAAACAGGAATTTATTAAAAACAAATTTAGTATTAAACAAGTAAAATATTTCAACAGTATATCAATTATAAAATACTTTTAAAAAATAGATGTAAGTATCCATTTATTAAATCAACTTTTTATAATTTCTCTCATTAATAACTAATACAAATTTATAATCTTTAACAGTTAATTAAACTTAAATTATATAACTAATTTGAAAGTTTTTCACAAGATTTTTAAAGTAATATTGTATAAAATTCATTTTATTTAATCTCCAATTTCTGGGGAGGAAAATGGAAATTAAATAATAATGAATTTTCGAAATTAATAGCTTTATTAATCATCTCATAATTTACCTTTTTAAAGGAAAATTAAAAGATAAATAATAATTGAATCAGTTATATTAATATAACTAACTGTAAAGATTATAAAGAATGGCTTTCTTCCCTTAACTATTTTATTTCTTCTTCAGTTGTCTTATTAACCTGAAATTTCTGAGAAGGCAGTCTAATTTTGAAGGGACGAACATGTGTTTCCCCCCCCGCAACAGATGTTAACCAGAAATAGCTGTTTACAGAGGAAGGCGTCACAGAAGAGGTAGGTTACAGTTAGAATTTCTTAACACTTGTAGTTGTCAATTCTGTGTATATAAATGTTTCACTAAAACAACTTAATATTAACACATAAAATACGGTCGAAAAGAGATCTATGGCATAATAGAGCAGGAGTGAAATGTCGCTGGATTTCTATTTGAAAATCTCCGGTCCAGCAGATCTCTTTTTCCACTAATTATTTCATTTTATTTTTTTTTGTTTATGTCTGGTCTATCATTAGGGTTTCAAAACATAATAACCAAACTTATAACAAAAGTTAATTCATATTATAGATATATTACTAAAAAAACATTAAAAAAAAGGATAAAATATAAAATTATAAAAAAAATATATATATATACTAACAATCTTATCTACCTTCTTTACAATTTTTTTTTCTTATTATTAGTTTGAATAAAAGTGCATGGTTCTATCTTTCTCTCTTTTCTCTTTATAACTACTAAAATTTATACTATTAAATATATTCTCACTTATATTATTCTATATACAAATTAGAGTATGTCTAAATGACGTGTAAAAGTCGATTGCAAAAGACGTTACGTTGTTAAATTTTATTGTTATTAATTATAAATATATATTGATGATGTGTAAGAAGTAAAGATTTTTTTTTTCTCTCTCTCTATTAAATAATAACAATTTACAAATTTTATAATTTGAATTTAAATAATCAAAGTAATAAAGATAATTTTAATACAAAACTAAACTATAAAACTAAACAACTATTTATTTTTATAATTAATTTAGATTTAGCTTGCTAATCTAATCAAATCTATTTGATATAAATTATCATTATTATCAGTTTACTCTTCAAATTTTAAATATAGAATCACTATTATATTTGTATTATATAGTTTTTACACTATATATATATATATATATATATATATATGTGTGATATCTTGGGACCTCTGGGGCCTGTGTTACCTGCTGCTAGACGAACCTCGATGTCAACTCTACCGTGCAGTCGTGGTGGAAGGCGACACAGCTGGGCCATAGGTGAAATAAACAAACAGAGATTCCACTAAGAAGCATCTGAACGTCAAGAAGGAATGGGACGAGGATATTTCTGTCAGGAAAGGGTTTACCTTTATCAGAGCGTCCGGTGGACTGGGGCTGAAACAAAGTCTAATTAAGGACTGACTAACTGAGGCTCGGGGCCTCCTTTTATAGCTTAGCTGGGTCCGAACCGGTCACTGCTCTTCTCTGACGAAAACAGGTGGGGGGAGTTATATTAGCCAGGGGGGCCACGACCTCGTAAAAGTTGGACTGGGTTTGCTAGGCCTACTCTCCTATTCTCACCTAAGCCTGATTAGTTTCAACCTTAATTTTCTCCTGTTAGTCTCCATTCCTTCTATCTGAACAGTTGCTATACTTTATTAGAGTCTTACGCGGTGCATATGGATGTTATTTGAGGCTTTCTATTTGCAGTTAATAACAAGTTATATACATTAACGTGGTGAAATATGGAGTAGTAGATATCTGGATTATTTACAAGAATTCCATGGTCTTAAATCATCACACACATATATATATGATGCACTAGCGCGACATCTGTTATCAAAATTCGAAACTATTTTAAAGGCGTAAGATTATTTTTGATATTAAACAATTTCTACTGCCCTTACTGCAATGGAAGAATTAATGAGTTGCCTGGGTTTTTCTCCAACTTATAGTGTCCTTATTTCTCTTCCCACCCCTTATTGACACTTAAAATTCTACAGGTTAAGACCTGGCCGAGAAACAAATTCCCATATCTACTACAATATGATGAAAAGAGTAGCAAAGCCATAGTAACCGGACAAACCCACAGCCAAGTTTCCCAATAATTTACAACCAACTCAACTGTAGCCACTTCTCTTCGAGCTCTCACCCCCTTCCTCGCCAACTTTTGAACCGTGATCCGGAAGAAGTGATCACCTACGACGGAGATGAACCTGCCGCACACTTCTCTTAGCACTAGATCTGCCCAAGAATGATCACCACGCCAGAGCATGAAACCTTACACCACCATGGACAAGACTCCGCCATACCCCTGCCACTACTGTGGCGGACAACACCTACACGTACAGTATCAACAAACAGAACCCTCCCTCAATGAACTCAATGAATCTACTTTTTCTCTAAACCAACATAAGCTGTAAGTGTAATTGTTTTACCCCTACCATTCATTCTTCAAAGAAGCCTTTCTTTGTAAACTCTGATGCCAATATTTCCATAATTAGTTTAGTTCCATTTATTCTCTCCACGCCAATTTACAATCAATTTATCCTCCATACTATTTATCTAAATATCTGTAACCCATTAAATTAGTTACCTCACCAATCGATATCAATAATCGTAATTTTAATGAAATAATATATATTTTAAAGTAATCCCTCAAAAAATAAATTTGGGATTTTTACCTATTCAGGCTTTACGATTTTTAAGAATAACAATATATTTTCATAACCAATTTATACATCAAAATAGTGCTCCTGTACCTAATCATTTGTATTACTCTGTATGTGACCTCCCTCTACTGGCTCAAGAAATAAAATGTCTTGCCATAAACGACCCTAAATCACTCTGTCAATACAGGCGTCGAAGAATTCCAACCACCACGTGAGCCTTTCTTACTACCAACCCTTAGTAACCCTTATTAATCTATCTCTGAATGTCGCACTGATCCTTACAAAATTGTTAACCTTCTACCAGCCCATGCCCCTCTATAGAATTAATAAGTTTTCAACTACCATATTGTCATTTCAAAATTCTAATCTTCACCCTTGATTTACGATAATATATTTTGTAGTTTTTCTCTAGCATATCCACCGACCCACACCATCTAGCCACTGGTGTGTTCGTCACGGGATGCAGATTGAATAACTGCTAGATGTTTATCAACTTATTTTGTTCGCACTTGGACAACCTGCATCAAGCGGCACCGTTCGCTCCTCCTCGCGCCACACGTACGCCACACGGGACCTGTCTTTAAATATATGTTTGTTCCTTTTCCATACCAGCACAATATAACCTACGTCCGATATATCCCACAGAGGTACGTTAAACATCGTCGCTGATTTTGTCCGGTCCGTCATCATTTCGCGCAGACATGGGTTTCACGTTCAACCCGTCGCGAAATCATTTCCTCACACAAGCTCCCACGACGGGTCAAATACCTCGTGTACGAGAAGATTATCACCTGTAAATGACAACATCGTCCTCGTTTTTTTGAAATTTGAAAAAAAAAAAACACCCATCTCGTCTCAATTTTTGGCACTGTTCGCGCACACCTTCCTTCAAAGTCTCATAGTATCGAAATAATTGAGGTGGAAAGGCCCAGAGCAAGTTTCCCTTCGCTCTGTTTGCCTATATTCTGCCTTTGCATCTCGAACTACATGTATTTCATCTTCTCAAACTAACTATAAGTCCATGCGAATTCCTTACCTACACACAGGATTTTTCCTCTCTGACTCGCTACACGAGTAACTGCATAGATAAGGTAGAATGGTCCAAAGCAAGTTTCCCCTCGCTTTGTTCGCCAAATTTCTAACATTGAATATAGTTCTATATTTACCTCAGTTCTGAGCTTACGCAATTTCCACCATCAACCTCATTTTTCGTACTCTACACCTATAGCATAGAGAGCCCATGCCAAGTTCCCCTTGCCATTTTCGCCTGAGAAACATATCTTAAAGTTTAGAGTTCCCCAGTCTTAATGACCTCAAAATTTTCATCATGTGTATATGACTCCCCTTCTCGTTGTTCACACCTCTCAACATTTCCCATAGAATACATTAGATGTTATTGTATATAACCTTTAATGACTTTTATATTTTCAACAATCCTTTAAATTTTAAACTCTTCTTAGATTTTAAAAGGCTTGTAAATAATATTTACTTGTGTACAATACAATATTTTATATTACATAAACTATGTCACTATAACTTTAATTAATTTCAGCTATAAAATTATTCTCCTTATTTCTGGCTTCTCCAGCTTTAGGTATACTCAAACCATGTTCAGCCTTCTTTAACGGGGGCCATAATACTCTTCAAGGAATAATAAAGCAAGCCTACAGACAACCCAGAGAGATAGATGGGAGGGTCACTTAAGATATCAGCGACATTCCAAAGGGCGACCCCTGGGGTCCATCAGTCAACACCTCGGGACTTTTAGGACAATTGGGAATTGTGTACGATGTGAACGGCCGCCCGGCTGTGCCGGGCCCGTCTCTCTCTCTCTCTCTGGTTGCCTGGGTTCCTTCTCCAACTTGTGGTGTCCTTATTACTCTTCCCACCTTATATTGCAACATAAATATATATATTTTTGAAATTAGAGCAATCCATAAATAATATACTTTATACTGAGAATACTTAAAGCTGGTGAAGCCATAGATGATATTTTGATCCAATATATGCCTTTTTAATTAAATCTATATATATATTATTGAATGTCTGTCTGTCTATCTGTCTGTCTGTCTGTACTCTATAGATTCAAAAACCATACATATAATCGCCGTGAAATTTTGGGATATTATTAGGTATATCCCCGGGATGGTTTTTGAAAAATAATTTCTTTAATATCTTGAATATCCTTTGAGGTATTTTCAGATTTGTAGATTTAACTCGAAATCAGCGACCCCATTGCGAAGATGATAAGTTTTTTATCTATAAGTTTTATTATCACTAAGTTTATTATCTTAAAGATTATTTATCAAAAGTAAGATTTTCTACCTATTAATTGCGCACAAGTCAAAGTTAGTTTTATCATTTATCTACAACATAAATATTGGGAGAATAGAAAAAAATGATGATTTTGTAATGTAGAAAATTAGGAAAGACAAAATTCAGGATGACACGGCAATATATTAGAAGTAAGAATAATGATACAATTCTAAGGCAAGATACTATCCCTCTAACTTCCAATTACCGAGGGAACCAATTAATATTGGTTTTATTCAACTTATCGAGTATTTGTCAAGGGACCGGGAAAAATGTTGACTTTATCGATAGATTCAAATTTACGAGTTTCAAATTATCAAAATATATCTTTTTTTAAATAAGTTTATAGAGAATTGTTTTAACAAATGTTCGTTAGACAGACCTTTACTCGGGTAAAACCCAAGCGAAGCCGGGTACATCCGCTAGTAAAAATATATATGGTAATTTAAACCAACAACCCCATATTGTATATAACTTATAACAATATTTTTATGTTGTATAGTAGAAACACATATGTAAATGGTTATATGCATGATTGACATGTGTCATTACATCATCATATGTAATGTAATTTGTACAAACTGAGGATAATAAATAAAACTCTGTAATAGATTAAGAGTTGAGCTAGAGAGATAGAAGTCAAACACATCTAAATTCGAGATAGATGGAAGCCACAAAGCAACATTTAAATATAGATTGGAATCGGTCAGGACGGCGCCAGTAGAATGTCACCAGACGACCCCCTCTCACATCTGGTGACATGCAAAACCCCCTTTCTCAGAAACGGTACATAAAGCCCCGTCCTAGCTAAAAAATACAGTTAGTTCAGCATCTGCCCGAGCCCACGTCGGTCGTACCTCAGGTCCATCTCATCCATCATGTAGACCAGTAAGAAATCTTCTATCTCCCCATCTTTCGCTCCTAGCTCAACTTTTATCTGTTCACAGAACTTTCCTAGTGCAACTGTGTCTTCGTTTTTTTGTATGGACATTCCCAAGCTTTCCACTCTGCCTCGACCACGACTGCCTGTACTCTGTGAGAACTGTTAAAGGTCTTACAAGGTGCAGAGAGGTACTGGAAAACTCCCCATCCTGACTGTTCCTCTCGGTCAACACAGTATAGCGAGAGTCAACACTTCATCATCACAAAGTTAGTCGACAGGATTCTACAAGAGGCTACAGGACCTCACCACATATATATATATATAAATATAGTATAGTTATGAAAATTTTAAGAATAATATATATATATTTTTAATTTAAATGTGTGAGGTTTGTTTTTGTTTTTTTTTTGTAATAAATAATAAGTTATATTATATTTAAAATGAAGAAAAAAGTAACACCAGCAAAGCATCGGCAGTTACGCGTCATAGGCTGGGTGAAAAAAGGAACAAGCGAAGAGAAAGTTTTAAAGAGAAGAGCAAAGACAGAACCATGATAATAATTTTCCAAATATAAAAAAAAGCTAATTAGAGAGAGAGAGAAGTATTTTTTTTTTTTGCTCTATTTTCTCTCTTGATGGGAGAAGATAGATTTTTTTTTTTTATATATAAGCTTATTTTAAAGACAATCTAGTGTAAATGTGGAGGGCACGATATAAGAAATATTAGATAATAAAAATGAATATATTGGATTTAATAAAAGATTTATTTTGCCAATATTTCGGCTGGCTGAACGCCAACCTTTATCGAGGCATTACATTTTTGTATACACAAACTCAGCGCCGCATAGTGTTATAATATCACAGTTGAAATCATTTAAAATACAGAGTAGGTGGGAGAAATTTGTGAATGAAAATATTATTATAAAAATTGCAATCAAATATGTAAAATATATTAAAATATTAGAGGAAAAATATGAGTTCTATCTTTATATTTAAAAAAAATAATAATAATAAGTAAATAAAATAATTCATTAAGAGATAAATTAAAAATATATGTATCTATTAAAACATTTGAAATTAAATTTAAAATGATTTAAACAATAAACTGTAAGAACTTTTTAAAAAAGGTTTAACAAAAAATGTCGGTATTTAAAAAAAATCATTCCAAAATTTATGGAGATCGATATATATGTAAGCAAAAATATTTTATAAAAATACATTAAAATGGAATTTAAAACAATTTAGGATGAATATATGAGAAAAAATAAATTAAAAAGTGGAAACTAAAAAAGTTTAATGTATTGCATGTAATATGTTATATATTTAATATATCAATACTTTTGTGTTTTGAAGCGATAATTGTAAAAATAATTAAACAAGTGGTATGTATTAATTACACGTTATTACTAATGTGTGAAAATATAATTTAAGAAATCGCGGGTGTTACAACAAAATTTAAAAATTCATTAAAGTAAAAAATTAAATAAAGCAAAGTTATGTAATTTGAAAAAAGTTTTTTTAATACCCACATTTTTTTGTTAAACCTTTTTAAAAAAGTTCTTGCAGTTTATTGTTTAAATCATTTTAAATTTAATTTCAATGTTTCAATAGATACATATATTTTAAATTTTACTCTTAATATATTATTAATGAATTATTTTATGTACTTATTAAAATAAAAATTTAAAATATAAAGATAGAACTTATATTTTTCTTCTAATATTTTAATATATTTTATATATTTGATTGCAATTTTTATAATAATATTTTCATTCACAAATTTCTCCCACCAACTCTGTATTTTAATTGATTTCAACTGTGATATTATAACACTATGCGGCGCTGAGTTTGTGTATACAAAAATGTAATGCCTTGATAAAGGTTGGCGTTCAACCAGCCGAAATATTGGCGAAATAAATATTTTATTAAATCCAATATATGCCTTTTTATTATCTAATGAATTAAATATGGATTGCTCTATTTTCAAAATAAGATAATATATTAAATTAGGAAGGATGAAAACCTTAAGGGTTAGACCAGTTGAAAACCATAAAGGTTAGACCAGATGGAAAGAGGATGGTACTCAGGTGGGCCTCTTCAGATGAAGACCTGAGCAGCATTTTCGGCCCTTACTCCTCCTCTTATACTTTCCTCTATTTTCCAAATATAAAAAAATACTATTAATATATATGTGGTAACCGAGGGTCAAACCTGTAGTAACCGAGAGGGATAGTCAGGGCGTGGAGAGTTTTCCAGTACCTCTCTGCACCTTGGAAGACCTTTAAAAGTTCTCACAGAGTACAGGCAGTCGTGGTCGAGGCAGAGTGGAAAGCTTGGGAATGTCCACACACACAAAACTAAGAGACACAGTTGTAGTAGGAATGTTCCATGAACAGATAGGAGTCGAGCTAAGAGGAAGATGGAGTTAGAATATTTCTTACTGTTTTACATGGTGATGAGGTGGTCCTGGCTAAGACCGACAAGGGCTCACGCCGACGGTGAAGTGACTGACTGAGTTGGGCTAAAACCGAGGTTTTTTATATACCATTCCCGAGGAAGGGGGGGGGATGTCTGAGAATTTAGACTTTGAACGTCTGCTGCATCCTGCACCCTTTGACCTTGATGGCAACGACTCGCCAAATTCTCTTTAGGGTTGATTTCTATTTCTCTCTCAATCTCTTGCTTAGCTCAGCTCTTAATCTATTACATGGTTTTATTTATTCATCCTCAGTTTGTACAAAGTACATTACATATGGTGATGCAATGACACATGTCAATCATGCGTATAATTATTTATAGATGTGGTTCTATATACAACATGACAATATTGTTATAAGTATTATACAATATAGGGTTGTTGGTTTAAATTACTATATATATATATATATATATAATAATAAATAGTTATTTAATTTTATAGTCCAGTTTTGTATTAAGATTATCTTCACTATTATGATCATTTAAATTCAAATTATAAAATTTGTAAAATGTTATTAATTTGTAGATAGAGAGAGAAAAAAAAATCCTTTACTTCTAATACATCATCAAGTTAATTATATATTTATAATTAATAACAATAAAAATTAACAACGTAACGTCTATTACATCGGCTTTTACACGTCATTTAGACATACTCTAATCCTATATATAGAATAATCGAAGTGAGAATATATATAATAGTTAGAAAAAAGAGAGAAAGACAGAACCATGCACTTTTAATCAAACTAATAATAAAGAAAAAAAAAGTTTTGTAAAGAAGGTAGATAAGATTGTTAGTATATATATATATATTTTATAATTTTATATTTTATCCTTTTTTTTTTAAAGATTTTTAAAGGTTTTTTTATTTTATAATATGATTATAAATAGTTGTATTTAGTAATATATCTATAGTATGAATTAACATTTGTTATAAGTTTGGATATTATGTTTTGAAACCCTAATGGTAGACCAGACATACACAAAAAACTTTAAATTGAAATAAATTGGAAAAAGAGATCTGCTGGACCGGGGATCTTCAGATAAAAGCCCAACGACATTTCACCCCTTCTTTATTATGTCATAGATCTCTTTTAAACCGGATTTTATGTGTTAATATTAAGTTGTTTCAGTGAAATATTTAAATGAACATATATAACAGATACAAGTGTTAACAAATTCAAACTGTAAACCTACCTCGACCGCGGCGTCCCTCATTGTGAATATCTATTTCTGGCTGACACATGTTGCGGGGGGGGGGGGACATTTCAAATTTAGACCATTTATTCAGAATATTTTTGAACAACAAGAAAATTAAAGAAGAAAGGAAAAATAGTTAAGGGAAGAAAGCTGAATTTCATAATCTTTACAGCTAGTTATATCTAAATAACTGATTCAACACTTATTCATCTTTTAATATTCCTTTAAAAAGGCAAATTATAAGAGTTTAATAAAGCTATTAATTGTGCAAATTCACCTTTATTTAACTTCCATTTTCCTCCCCAGAAATTGGAGATTAAACAAAATGAACTATATACTATAACACTTTAAAAATCTTGTGAAAAAATCTTTTAATCAGTTATTTAATCAAAGTTTAATTAACTGTTAAAGATTATAAATTTGTATTAGTTATTATTAAGAGAAATTATAGAAAGTTGATTTCATAAATGGATATTTCCATTTATTTTTTTTTAAATATTTTATAATTGATATACTGTTGAAATATTTTACTTGTTTGATACTAAATTTGTTTTTAATAAATTCCATGTTTAAATTTTTAACATCTTCTATGAAATTATCTAATATATTATTTATTCTATAAAATCTTATTTGAATTCATATTACAGTATTTTATAATATTGAAATTATAATTACTCTTTTTATTATAAACTCTAACAGCACTATTTGTAAGGTCTATATTCAAGTCTAAAAAGTTAACTTTTTTGTTTCTATAAATTTTTTCATTGTTCTTAAGTTTCAAGTATTTAGGATATATTTCAGGTATTAATTTTTTAAACTGTGGATTATTAAATATTATTATGTCATCTACATATCGGAATATTTGCCAATTAATATTATTTTGTAGAAAGTATTCTCTTTCGTACCAGAACAATATTAAATTGGCTAATAACGGACTAGAAGAAGTTCCCATGGGAACGCCTTCTGATTGAATATATAATTTATTTTTAAATTCTATATAGTTAAAATTTAAAAATGTTTCCAGTAGAGTTTTTGCTGTTTTAAGATCTAATTTAAATGTTTTATATCTGTTATGAATAATTTTAATGTAGAAAGTTTTGTCATTAATGAATTCATTAAATAAATTGGTTATTTTATTATTTAGATCTCTTAAATTTATTTTAGAATATAGGTCCTCAAAGTCAAATGTGTGTACTGTTTCAATGTTTGTCCAATTGTTCATTAAATAATTAATGATTTTTTTATTTGAGTCGATAAATTTATAATTATATTTATTAGTTAATTTATTTATAATAAATTGTAGTGTTGAAGCTAATTGTATATCAATATTTTTTATGACTGAATTTATACCAGATGTGATTGTTCTGAAAGAAATAGGTTTTTTGTGTAGTTTAGGAATTATATAGAACTTTGGTATGTTTGGATTTTTGTGGTTATTATAAATTTTTAGTGAATTTTCAACATTTTTGATGTCTTTTTTGATTTTTGTGCCTGTAGTTCTAGCAAAAGTGTATTTATGATTATTATCAATTTCCTTTTTTAGTATATCGTGGTATAGATTTTTACAAATTAAAGATAAATTATTGGAACATTTATCTATAGGAGTGATAATATAGTCCTTCTGTAAATTAATTATATTTTCTTTAAAAGAAGGAATGTCTGAATTAGGTTTTGTGTATTTAAGTGTATTATTATAATAATTTATAATTTCCTTTTTAATATTATGTTTCCATTCCAGAAAAGTAAATTCTGGAATACTGTATTTTATACTAGTTTTATTTATGAAACTATCTATATCTTTTAATATAGATTTAATTGTATTATTATAATTGTGTTTAATTTGAGGTATATATTTATACCCTTTATTTAAAATTTCTTGATATTCTGGATTTAAAAAAGAAAAATTGCTAGTTAATATATGACCTGAGAACTAATATTTATCAATATAGTTGTTGCAATTACATTTAATTTTTTTAAAATTTGCCTAATTATTAATAAATTGGTTATAATTGCAAACTAAATTACCTATATTTTTGTTGTATCTCCAGATTGTTTTGAAATTTAAATTTTTTATAGGGAAAAGATTATTGATGATTTGGTTATTAAAAATATCATTAAATTTAATATGATTAAATAAATTGTTATTAAATTTAATGATAATATTAATGTTATTAGTAGCTTGTTTAATTTTTCTGTATTTAAAGATGTCGTGTGTGATATCTATTAATCTGTTAGTCAGATTATGAATTTTAATATATTCTATAAGTTTGATAAATTTATTATTATTTAGTTTAAATAATGTTTTAATAAATTTATCGACGAAGTTGTTAGTGTACATTTGTTTTGGGTCCAGTAATTCTTCAAATTCAATGTAACCTAATTTATTGGTAGTTTTACCTCTAGTTTTATTAGGTTTAGTTTTAAATTCATTTTTTTTGTATTTGCAACTGATTTCATAGGTTGAAATTTCTTCTGTTTGTGGTTTGTATGTGTAGTTTAATTCGTCGTTAAGTCCATAAGGGAATAATGTGTTGTGTTTATAAATGTAGTTGTTTTCTAATAATAGTCGTTGTTTTTTGTTTTGACATATGTCTAGTATTTCTATCTTAAAGTTGTTAAAAGTATGTAATTGATTGTGTTCTTTCATATATATATTACCAATTGATTTTTTAGCGTGGTTTCTATGTAGGTTTATTCGTATATTTAATGGATTACAAGTTTGTCCTATATATGATAGTTGACAAATTTGGCATGTTAATTTATAAAGAGTATTCACTAATTTACAACTAGTTGTTTGAAAAGTGTCATGGTTCTTAAGAGAGTGACAAGTTTGACAATTTTTTCTTAGGCAATTCTTATCGAGTTTAAATTAACATAAAAGAGGTGCTAACACTAATATGTTTGTAGTTTTTTTTAGTTTTTTTAGTTTGTTATTCTTATGAATTTTTAAATATATTTTTCTTAATTGTTTTTGTGGTGATAAAATTTGTAATAAATTGAATAATTAATCTATAAATATATAGATATTACTGTTTGTTATCTGTTATATTTTTAAGAAAAACTAATAAAAAAAAACATCTTCAAACTAACTAAACACTGAAAAAAACAAAAGTTCTGAAGTTATTCTTTCTAGAATTACTTTTATAATTTACTTTTTAATAATCAAACAATGAAAGATAATTAAAATTTGTATGAAGATTTATTTATATTAGAATATCTAATATAATTTAATTTGTATATTATGTTATATATAAAAAATATATCATAGAGCAAGCTCATATGAATTAATATAGTGTAGAAACTATATAACAAAATTATAACAGTGATTCTAATTTTAAAACTTAAGGAGCAAACTGATAATAATGATAACTTATATCAATTAGATTTGATTAGATTAGCAAGCTAAATCTAAATTAATTATAATAATAAATAGTTATTTAATTTTATAGTCCAGTTTTGTATTAAGATTATCTTCACTATTATGATCATTTAAATTCAAATTATAAAATTTGTAAAATGTTATTAATTTGTAGATAGAGAGAGAAAAAAAAAATCCTTTACTTCTAATACATCATCAAGTTAATTATATATTTATAATTAATAACAATAAAAATTAACAACATAACGTCTATTACATCGGCTTTTACACGTCATTTAGACATACTCTAATCATATATATAGAATAATCGAAGTGAGAATATATATAATAGTTAGAATGAGCTTGCTATATGATATATTTTTTATATATAACATAATATACAAATTAAATTATATTAGATATTCTAATATAAATAAATCTTCATACAAATTTTAATTATCTTTCATTGTTTGATTATTAAAAAGTAAATTATAAAAGTAATTCTAGAAAAAAATAACTTCAGAACTTTTGTTTTTTTTCAGTGTTTAGTTAGTTTAAAGATGTTTTTTTTTATTAGTTATTCTTAAAAATATAACAGATAACAAACAGTAATATCTATATATTTATAGATTAATTATTCAATTTATTACAAATTTTATCACCACAAAAACAATTAAGAAAAATATATTTAAAAATTCATAAGAATAACAAACTAAAAAAACTAAAAAAAAACTACAAACATATTAGTGTTAGCACCTCTTTTATGTTAATTTAAACTCGCTAAGAATTGCCTAAGAAAAAATTGTCAAACTTGTCACTCTCTTAAGAACCATGACACTTTTCAAACAACTAGTTGTAAATTAGTGAATACTATTTATAAATTAACATGCCAAATTTGTCAACTATCATATATAGGACAAACTTGTAATCCATTAAATATACGAATAAACCTACATAGAAACCACGCTAAAAAATCAATTGGTAATATATATATGAAAGAACACAATCAATTACATACTTTTAACAACTTTAAGATAGAAATACTAGACATATGTCAAAACAAAAAACAACGACTATTATTAGAAAACAACTACATTTATAAACACAACACATTATTCCCTTATGGACTTAACGACGAATTAAACTACACATACAAACCACAAACAGAAGAAATTTCAACCTATGAAATCAGTTGCAAATACAAAAAAAATGAATTTAAAACTAAACCTAATAAAACTAGAGGTAAAGCTACCAATAAATTAGGTTACATTGAATTTGAAGAATTACTGGACCCAAAACAAATGTACACTAACAACTTCGTCGATAAATTTATTAAAACATTATTTAAACTAAATAATAATAAATTTATCAAACTTATAGAATATATTAAAATTCATAATCTGACTAACAGATTAATAGATATCACACACGACATCTTTAAATACAGAAAAATTAAACAAGCTACTAATAACATTAATATTATCATTAAATTTAATAACAATTTATTTAATCATATTAAATTTAATGATATTTTTAATAACCAAAACATCAATAATCTTTTCCCTATAAAAAATTTAAATTTCAAAACAATCTGGAGATACAACAAAAATATAGGTAATTTAGTTTGCAATTATAACCAATTTATAAATAATTTGGCAAATTTTAAAAAAATTAAATGTAATTGCAACAACTATATTGATAAATATAAGTTCTCAGGTCATATATTAACTAGCAATTTTTCTTTTTTAAATCCAGAATATCAAGACATTTTAAATAAAGGGTATAAATATATACCTCAAATTAAACACAATTATAATAATACAATTAAATCTATATTAAAAGATATAGATATTTTCATAAATAAAACTAGTATAAAATACAGTATTCCAGAATTTACTTTTCTGGAATGGAAACATAATATTAAAAAGGAAATTATAAATTATTATAATAATACACTTAAATACACAAAACCTAATTCAGACATTCTTTCTTTTAAAGAAAATATAATTAATTTACAGAAGGACTATATTATCACTCCTATAGATAAATGTTCCAATAATTTATCTTTAATTTGTAAAAATCTATACCACGATATACTAAAAAAGGAAATTGATAATAATCATAAATACACTTTTGCTAGAACTACAGGCACAAAAATCAAAAAAGACATCAAAAATGTTGAAAATTCACTAAAAATTTATAATAACCACAAAAATCCAAACACACCAAAGTTCTATATAATTCCTAAACTACACAAAAAACCTATTTCTTTCAGAACAATCACATATGGTATAAATTCAGTCATAAAAAATATTGATATACAATTAGCTTCAACACTACAATTTATTATAAATAAATTAACTAATAAATATATTTATAAATTTATCGACTCAAATAAAAAAATCATTAATTATTTAATGAACAATTGGACAAACATTGAAACAGTACACACATTTGACTTTGAGGACCTATATTCTAAAATAAATTTAAGAGATCTAAATAATAAAATAACCAATTTATTTAATGAATTCATTAATGACAAAACTTTCTACATTAAAATTATTCATAACAGATATAAAACATTTAAATTAGATCTTAAAACAGCAAAAACTCTACTGGAAACATTTTTAAATTTTAACTATATAGAATTTAAAAATAAATTATATATTCAATCAGAAGGCGTTCCCATGGGAACTTCTTCTAGTCCGTTATTAGCCAATTTAATATTGTTCTGGTACGAAAGAGAATACTTTCTACAAAATAATATTAATTGGCAAATATTCCGATATGTAGATGACATAATAATATTTAATAATCCACAGTTTAAAAAATTAATACCTGAAATATATCCTAAATACTTGAAACTTAAGAACAATGAAAAAATTTATAGAAACAAAAAAGTTAACTTTTTAGACTTGAATATAGACCTTACAAATAGTGCTGTTAGAGTTTATAATAAAAAGAGTAATTATAATTTCAATATTATAAAATACTGTAATATGAATTCTAATATATCATTAAATTGCTGTAAGGGTATATATTATGGTCAGTTTCTAAGATTTTATAGAATAAATAATATATTAGATAATTTCATAGAAGATGTTAAAAATTTAAACATGGAATTTATTAAAAACAAATTTAGTATCAAACAAGTAAAATATTTCAACAGTATATCAATTATAAAATATTTAAAAAAAAATAAATGGAAATATCCATTTATGAAATCAACTTTCTATAATTTCTCTTAATAATAACTAATACAAATTTATAATCTTTAACAGTTAATTAAACTTTGATTAAATAACTGATTAAAATATTTTTTCACAAGATTTTTAAAGTGTTATAGTATATAGTTCATTTTGTTTAATCTCCAATTTCTGGGGAGGAAAATGGAAGTTAAATAAAGGTGAATTTGCACAATTAATAGCTTTATTAAACTCTTATAATTTGCCTTTTTAAAGGAATATTAAAAGATGAATAAGTGTTGAATCAGTTATTTAGATATAACTAGCTGTAAAGATTATGAAATTCAGCTTTCTTCCCTTAACTATTTTTCCTTTCTTCTTTAATTTTCTTGTTGTTCAAAAAAATTCTGAATAAATGGTCTAAATTTGAAATGTCCCCCCCCCCCCGCAACATGTGTCAGCCAGAAATAGATATTCACAATGGAGGACGCCGCGGTCGAGGTAGGTTTACAGTTTGAATTTGTTAACACTTGTATCTGTTATATATGTTCATTTAAATATTTCACTGAAACAACTTAATATTAACACATAAAATCCGGTTTAAAAGAGATCTATGACATAATAAAGAAGGGGTGAAATGTCGTTGGGCTTTTATCTGAAGATCCCCGGTCCAGCAGATCTCTTTTTCCAATTTATTTCAATTTAAAGTTTTTTGTGTATGTCTGGTCTACCATTAGGGTTTCAAAACATAATATCCAAACTTATAACAAATGTTAATTCATACTATAGATATATTACTAAATACAACTATTTATAATCATATTATAAAATAAAAAAAACCTTTAAAAATCTTTAAAAAAAAAGGATAAAATATAAAATTATAAATATATATATATATATATACTAACAATCTTATCTACCTTCTTTACAAAACTTTTTTTTTCTTTATTATTAGTTTGATTAAAAGTGCATGGTTCTGTCTTTCTCTCTTTTTTCTAACTATTATATATATTCTCACTTCGATTATTCTATATATAGGATTAGAGTATGTCTAAATGACGTGTAAAAGCCGATGTAATAGACGTTACGTTGTTAATTTTTATTGTTATTAATTATAAATATATAATTAACTTGATGATGTATTAGAAGTAAAGGGTTTTTTTTTCTCTCTCTATCTACAAATTAATAACATTTTACAAATTTTATAATTTGAATTTAAATGATCATAATAGTGAAGATAATCTTAATACAAAACTGGACTATAAAATTAAATAACTATTTATTATTATAATTAATTTAGATTTAGCTTGCTAATCTAATCAAATCTAATTGATATAAGTTATCATTATTATCAGTTTGCTCCTTAAGTTTTAAAATTAGAATCACTGTTATAATTTTGTTATATAGTTTCTACACTATATATATATATATATATATATATATGTCGTACATCTGGGTAACCCAACAAGTGAGTTGGAAGCAGTCGGGGTTGAGTGGCAAGGCGTGCAGTGTTGAAAGTCCGTACGGGACAGTAAGAACAAAGTTTGGATCAAAAGACGCTCTCCTAGTACGTCTCACGTGGCACCAGGACCAGGGGAAAGTTGAGGATTAACTGAGGAAAGCTCGGCGTCCTGCATGAAGCCACGGAGGTAGGGAGGAGCCAAAACGGCGGCCACGAGGGCCGCCGTGAGATGTCAACGAACGCAATACTGTGCGGGCCTGTCCGAGATATCCACCCAAACCTAACTGTCAACATCCGGACAAACGCCCCTTTTTGTCTCTCTCTGGAACCCCCGGATGTTGGTGCTCATTGGTCAGTCTTATGTGGGTCATCCTCCCCTCCCCTGATGTCCGGTGACAAACTGGTGTCACTTTGAGACAACTAGAAAAGACGTCATACTTTATTACTTACATATCTTTGTTTAAATACGATAGAATGTGCCCCCGGTGAGAAAGGTGTGATTAGGGGAGTGAAATAAAATGGAGCGAAACGCTAGCAAATCTATTAAAAGGGAAATAATTTGGGGCACAAATTAGTTAAAAGAATAAAAATAAATATAAAGGGGAGAAGTGGTTACACACTGATATACTATTATAAAAATACAAATATATATTCGAAACTATTAATAATGGCGTAAGATTCTTTTTGAAATTGACCTATTTCTACTGCCCTTACTGCAATGGAAAAATTAAAGGGAGGGCCTGGCTCATCAGTGGTGAACCCTCCCAGCGGTTTCGCCAGTTTAATCAACCATACCGTTGTTATATTCCATTTTTGGAACTTCCTTTTATAGTGATACTGTTGGTAGACTCTTGGAATGGGTATTTTAGAAGAACTATGGACATAAGATTTGAGGACAGTAGAATTACATACATTTATAAATATATAATATGCTTTGAGCAATCGCTCTTCCGCAAATATCAAATTGTGTCTTTTATTAGAACATTTATAATATGATGCACTTGCGCGCCATCTGTTTTCAAAATTCGAAACTATTAATAATGGCGTAAGATTCTTTTTGAAATTAAACTATTTTTATATTATTAAATTATTAATAGTTTCGAATTTTGATAAA
Organism: Cordylochernes scorpioides; assembly: GCA_030710605.1. Lineage (NCBI taxonomy): Eukaryota > Metazoa > Arthropoda > Arachnida > Pseudoscorpiones > Chernetidae > Cordylochernes > Cordylochernes scorpioides. The sequence goes on along the minus strand of CP092867.1, from coordinate 71,827,616 downwards.
AGATGGCGCGCAAGTGCATCATATTATAAATGTTCTAATAAAAGACACAATTTGATATTTGCGGAAGAGCGATTGCTCGAAGCATATTATATATTTATAAATGTATGTAATTCTACTGTCCTCAAAGCTTATGTCCATAGTTCTTCTAAAATACCCATTCCAAGAGTCTACCAACAGTATCACTATAAAAGGAAGTTCCAAAAATGCAAAATAACAGCGGTATGGTTGATTAAACTGGCGAAACCGCTGGGAGGGTTCACCACTGATGAGCCAGGCCCTCCCTTTAATTTTTCCATTGCAGTAAGGGTAGTAGAAATAGTTTAATTTCAAAAAGAATCTTACGCCATTATTAATAGTTTCGAATTTTGATAACAGATGGCGCGCAAGTGCATCATATTATAAATGTTCTAATAAAAGACACAATTTGATATTTGCGGAAGAGCGATTGCTCGAAGCATATTATATATTTATAAATGTATGTAATTCTACTGTCCTCAAAGCTTATGCCCATAGTTCTTCTAAAATACCCATTCCAAGAGTCTACCAACAGCATCACTATAAAAGGATGTTCCAAAAATGGAATATAACAGCGGTATGGTTGATTAAACTGGAGAAACCGCTGGGAGGGTTCACCACTGATGAGCCAGGCCCTCCCTTTAATTTTCCATTGCAGTAAGGGCAGTAGAAATAGTTTAATTTCAAAAAGAATCTTACGCCATTATTAATAGTTTCGAATTTTGATAACAGATGGCGCGCGAGTGCATCATATTACAAATATATATGACATAATAAAAATATGATTTTTATTATTCATAATATAATTAAAATTCTATAATCACAGAGTTAAAATTTAAAATTAAAAGGAATCCTTAACAAAACGAATATAACCTAATTTGCTTTATTTTTGTAAATAGATAATAACATTGTTAGTTGTATGTATGCAAAAACTGTTTGCTTTAAAAATAATCAAAATAATGAATATTTAATGGGACAAAAGTGATCATTCATTTTTACCAACCACGACTGCATGAATTGGTAACGTAACTAGAATATACGTTTTATTTATGACAACTAAAATTTAATAGTCAACAGGATGTATTTTAACCCTGTACGAGAAATATTCCAGTAGATTTCAATTCCGTATATAAAAAGAGAAAGTTTATTTGAAAATTGAAAGAGAAATATATATTTGATGATTATTTAAAGACGTCTTACGTTAAGACGAAAATGGAATTGCTTTAAAGATGTAAATTTTTAAGTATAAAATTCAAAATTATATATACAACTTGAAAATTTAAAAATTTATTTATTAAATATAAATGCCAAAGTTAAAAGACAGAAATAAAAGTAACATATTACAAATAGAAATAAATATTTATTTTTAGGACAAAATAATAAAGCTTTCGAGGTTGCGTGTCTTTCTTTAAAACGTTTAATAATGCTCAAGCTTTCGGGTATGGTGGCCCTTCTTACGGCCTGTAGAAGGGCCACCATACCCGAAAGCTTGAGCATTATTAAACGTTTTAAAGAAAGAAACGCAACCTCGGAGGCTTTATTATTTTTTCCTAAAGATTTCACATAGGTTATAACATTATAAATAAATATGTCAGATAACCCTAAACTAAACGTATGTATATTTAACCCTAACGGAAGTCTAACCCTAAAATCGTGGCTCAAATATTTTAATCCGAAGACTTTCTTAGAAGAATTAAATGATACCTGGAAAATTAAAAATGTTGGAGATTTTTTAGTAGAAGAGGCTTTTGATTTTTATGTGGAGTTTAGCTTGAATATCATAAGTTGGCCTGAACTAGAAAATAAATTATTGTCGCATTTCTATAAACAAGAAGTTAATCCATTCACAGCTTTTATTGAATTAAAATATGATCCAGAAAAGGGGATTGAAAATTATTTTAAGGAAAAAACGTCCCTAGCTTCTAAAGCAAAGATTACAAAAGAAAATTTAATAGAAGACCTGACAAATGGGTTAACAACTGATTTTAGAAAACTGGTTATCACATTTAAAGTGGACACTCCAGAAGAATGGATCGCTTTAGTATCTAAATTAGAAATGATTGATCAACATAAGGAAATGGAGGAGTCATCTTTTAAAAGGGAAACAGCCCCAAGAATGGAAGTACAACAAAAGCAATGGAGACATCCAGGTAGAAGCCCTATGGACTATGGTTCTAAAAGACGTCCCTGCCGAATCTGCCTGAACCGGGGACATGCCGGACGCTTCCATCCTGAGAATAGGTGCTGGTTTCGGGAGAAGGCCGTACAAGCCTCCCCAGTTGCAAGCTACATGTCCGTGCCGTATCGATCCATGTATACCTTGACGCAGACAGCAGCCCCTTCGAGTGAATGCCGACCAGCTCCGCCTCAACACTCCTGACGCCAAGGTCTGTACATAAATCTAAATATGAATAATATAAATATTATAGCTCTCATAGATACTGGCTGTACATTCTCGATAATTCCTCAACACATGTTAGATAAGATTCAACCAAACTATGTTGCTTTTAATAATTTACCTCTTATTAATCAGAAATCGGTATACTAAATATAAATTCAAAAAATTAATATTAATACAACTATAGGATCTATTACTAGAGATATTGATTTTTATTCCTCTGATATCGATTTGCAATAGGTATTGCTTTCTATACACCATATAAGATTATTTAAATTAGAAATTGATTTTAAAAATTTTACAATTACTCAATTTGGTAGAATTCTTAATGTTAATTACCATAACCCTAATAATAATAATTATACACATCATGATGTAATTCATCTATTTCCATCTATTATTCCTCCTAATGAAAATGATTTTAGAAATTTTAATTGTGTAGAATTTGATGAAAAACTTTCACCATATGAAAAATCTGATATAATAAAATTAATAAAGGAAAATAAGAAAGCATTTGGCTGCCCATAAAATGGATATATGACATATTAAAGCAGATCCAATTAGAATTAACCTTACCTCACAAACACCTATTTCATTAAAGCCTTTTAGACCTTCCTTCTCGGACAACATTGAAATTAAAAGACAGATTGAAGAACTTTTAAAATATAATGTCATTAGACCATCTTATTCCTCCTATGCATCCCCTGCTATGTTGGTACATAAGCGAAATGAAGGTAAAATTCGAGACTAGTAATAGACTACAGAAAATTAAATGATATAATAAAAATAGATTCTGAGCCCATACCAAGAATAGATTTTATATTAGATAAGCTTTCAGAAGCTAATATATTCACTACACTAGATCTTTTATCAAGTTATCACCATTAAGATATAGACCCAGATAATAAAGAATACACAGCTTTTACTACCACTCACGGACTTTACGAATTTAATAAATTATCTTTCGGATTAGAAAATAGTCCAAGTCAATTCCAAAGAATTTTAAGGCAAATTTTAAATAAACATGATGTTGATTTCTGCATGAATTATTTCGATGACTTCATTATATTTTCAAATAATTTTCAGGAAAATTTGACCCATCTGAAAGTAATTTTAGATATTTGTATAAAGGAAAATATTAAGCTAAAACTAAGTAAATGTAAATTCGCTACTTATCAGATTTCTCTCTCTTTTCTAGGATATGAAATATCAAACCATTAATTTTCACCCAGCACTAATAATATAGAAATGATTAGAAATTTGAATTCCCCAAGGAATAAAAAGGATTTACAACGAGTTTTAGGATCTATTAACATTTACTCGAAATTTATCTCTAATTATGCTAAACTCAGACTCCCTTTGAATAAATTGTTGGAAAAATATGTAAAATGGAAATGGGACGAAGAATGCGAAACCGCATTTTCTAAATTAAAAAATATAATAACCTAAAAACCTATATTAGCTATCTATAATCCTAAATATCCTATACACCTATACACGGATGCTAGCCAAGAACAGATCGGATCTATCCTAAAACAAGAACAACCCGATGGGCTTTTAAAGCCAATAGCGTATAGAAGCCGTAGAATGACATCTTATGAATTAAACTATTGTGTAACTGAGCAAGAATGCCTTGCTGCTGGATATTGCATGCTGTGGATTTTTTTTTACCCTACTTAGATGGCGTGCATTTCACCATCCATACAGACCATGCTTGTCTTAAGTACTTGAAGAACATAAAGAACCCAAAAGGACGATTATTTAGATGGAGCTTAAAGCTCTCAATGTTTGATTTTGAGATAAAACACATAAGAGGAACTGAAAATAAAGAAGCTGATTTTCTCAGCAGATACCCCATAGCTAATTTTTTTTCTGACCCAGAACTAAAACAAGCTCAATTTGATGAAAACATTAATGATAGGAAATATACTAAATTTAATGGACTTTTAACAATAAGAAAAAGGATTAATCAAAAGTGTTGTTCCACCATCATTAAGAGAAAAAGTATTAATAAGAGCTCATCAAGATTACGGCCATATAGGAGTATCTAAAATGTTAAATCTAATTTCCCCTATCTATTATTGGCCCTACCTAAATAAAGATATTTATAATTATGTAAAACACCGTGAGGTGTGTCAACTCAATAAGATATCTCACCAGAAGAAATTTGGTCTGTTGGAAAGTCTCCCCCCAGCTAAGGATCCTTTTGATCTCGTGTTTATAGACACAGTAGGTGGACTAAATAACTATAATTCTACGAAGAAATTCCTTCACATCATCGTAGATCATGCTACTAGATACATTTGGGCTTTCCCCTCGAAAAGTCAAACTACTGACTCATATATAAATTGCCTAAACAAAAATTTTCAAATGCAAAAACCAAAACAATTTTTAAATGACAGGGCACCATCATTTACTTCACCAAGATTCAGAAAATATTTTATTAACAATAACATTAAACAATTATTGACTTCATCATCAATACCTCAGTGTAATGGGTTAAATGAACGACTTAACCAAACCATAATAATCAGGTTAAGATATAAATTCATTAACTTGAAAGGAAAATCTATACCATGGACGAAATTGTTAGATTCAGTACTAAATGAATATAATAATACTCCCCATTCCATAACAGGCTATACTCCTACTTACCTTTTGTATGGTAAGCTCCCTTATGATTCCCCCTTAAAAGAATCAGAATTTTACCTCCCTATAGAAACTGCCAGAACAAATGCCTATAATAATACATTAAAATTCCATCAAATAAATAAAACTAGATATGATCAACATTATCAACCTTCTAATTTTAAAGTAGGCGATAAAGTTTGGTTGCAAACCTTATAACATCCAGATAACCGAAAATTAATGCCTCCAATGTCTGGGCCATTTACAATTCTAAAACAGATATCCCCAGTCAATTATGAAATTGATAAACCCCAATCTAATTTAGGAAAAACTACCATGGTAATTCATTCATCCAAATTGAGGCCATACTACTCAAAAGAAGGATTTGAATTGAAACTGACAAAAAGTAAAATACCCACTTTAGAGAAAAAAACAAACCAACATGTGACACCTAAAGTAGTGAAAAGTAGAATCCCTCTTCTTACTAAATAATGGCAGGTAAATCTTAACATAAATAACACAATACCAAAAATAACTACGCCTAAAAATTAAACCTGGAGAATATAATTTTTGTGCACAAATAAGGTATAATATTTCAATATAAAACTGAGCTTTTAAAAACACTCAAGGACTATAGAAGACTATATATATTTTTGAGTTATCAATAATGATTTAGATATAACTTGACACTTTTCTTTTCAATTGTTGTAAATATTTTACATTTTGATTTTATTTGTTGAGAAATTTACTCATCTGATTCTATATATTTTTCCATCACAAATTTTATATGGAACATTTCATATTCGAACATTCTTTTTTTATATAAATGATAAAAACTTCATATGTAAATAATTCTTTATAATGTGGAAGTAAATAACCCATTATTTTATGTTTTTATTTTGATCAAATCAAATAAATGTAAAACAAGATGTTGGGTACCAATTTGTCATTATAAGAAATAAATTTGTAATTTTCAAAAATATATTTTTTATTGGCATGTGGCAAAATACCTTTTGAATCTTGAGAGCCCTGAGAAGGCCTACTCAATTCATGAGGTAAATCCCCTTATGAATTATAGGAAGGAGACACCTATAAATTCAAATACGATTGGATAATTTTCAGCTACTGTCAAGAAAAAAAAAGGTACCAATAAGAATATGTAGAAGGAATAAAGAGCATCATTGATATAGTTTCAATTGGCATCCTTCATCTTAATTGATAAACTATGTAAATAATGATTATACTTTTTTTTAACTTTGAAAATTACTCCCAAATTTTTATCCTTGGAGGGAAGAAATGACGTAATATATTTTTTTTTTTGTTATTCATAAAATAATTAAAATTCTATAATCACAGAGTTAAATTTTAAAATTAAAAGGAATCCTTTACAAAAGGAATATAACATAATTTGCTTTTTTTTGTAAATAGATAATAACATTGTTAGTTGTATGTATGCTAAAACTGTTTGCTTTAAAAAATAATCAAAATAATAAATATTTAATGGGACAAAAGTTATCATTCATTTTTACCATCCACGACTGCATGAATTGGTAACGTAACTAGAATATACGTTTCATTTATTACATATATATAAGGAGTACATAGGAAGGAGATATTTAAAGTACACACACATAATAGCGAAGGTAAATATTTTGGAAAGTTAGGTATACTATTTAGTTTTTGTTACTTAAGGTGCTATGCGTATTTACAACATAATTTCAGGGATGTGATACAGGAACGAGGAGAAGTAAAGATGATAAAAGTAATATAAAATATAAAAGAAAATTGACTGAAGCAAAAGGTTTGGGATAGGCAGTGACGCAGTGAAAAATAAAGGAAAAGGGTCTGAATTGGTTTCTGCAAAGGACATCTCAGGAGTCCTGCCCTGCAATACGAGGTTAGAAGCGAAGTATTGTTTTCAGGGATCATAAATCTCAAGATGGCCTGTAAGTATCATTAGATCGAAGGAGAGTTAGGTAATGGGAGAATATGGGAAAGAAAAGCTGGCTGAGAGAGGTTAAAAAAAGATGGAGGCTCAAGAGCTGCGCTGCTGTCGGTGATTGAGCTCGACCAGATGAAAAATAAAAGTAAAAGAAAAATGAGTGGGCGCATCATGCTGATGATGGCGATGGGTGGAGCGTGAGAAAATAAAAATATCTCCCTGGTTACTCAAGCTCTCCGTGTGGAAAAACATGGGGAGGAAGAGTGTACCAGGTCAATGAATCATTAAAAAAAAATTGTTGACGAGTAGGAGTCTCAGGAACCGTTGAAGAGGTTAGAGGATGGAGGTAGATTGTGAAAACAGGGTTCTGCTGTTGCCATTGATTGATTGAACCCGGGTTTGAAAAAAAAAATCAAATGAAGAATGCTGGGACGGTGACCCGGGTGTAAATAAAAAATAAAAATAAGCCATGGATTTTCCTGAACACACCATCAAGATTGGAAGGAGTAGTCCACTGGGGCAAATTAATAACAACAACAAAAAAGTCGATGAACAGGAATACTGCGAAGGACGAGAAGGGGTTAGAACGAAGGCATAGAAGGCCTAAGGAAAAGGATCAAGAGACGAGAGAAGTATGGGAGGCAGAGTTGGAAGGATCAAGATATGAGAAGGGACAGGTTGGTAAAAAGCAAAGGCGTCACTGTTAAAACAAATTGTTAAACTTAAACTATTTTAGACGTAGGCCATGGAAAATAAAAACAAATTATTTCAAAGAATATAAGGTTTCAGGTGATGTTTACATAGTTTGGCTGATGGTTTTAGCTGTTTAGGGATGGAAGAAAAAGGAATATCATAATGTAGAAGAAATATTCAAAAATATCTGGATTGATTCTAAAATATAAATTGGCACACATCAAAGATCGCAAAACTATAAATGAATAAGATAAAAAAGCTAAGTATTTAGGTTAGTGTGTTCCTCACGTGATGTACAGCTTATAAACTCAAAATAGACGATGTTTGGAAAAGTCAAAAGTGGTAAATAAAGAATTTAGAAGTTACAATTTTTGAAAGATTGAAATTTGTGAAGATGATTAGGGGAAGATAAAGGTATTCATTATTGGAAATTTCGAACGTTGTACGCAGAAGAGAGATCCTATCAAAGGACGAGAATTGTCACCAAGTTAAAACGAGGTTAAACGGAGGGGGGGGGGGCAATCAAACCGGAGGGTAACCACTGGGCCTTCTGGCAAGCGGGCAAGTTAAAAATAACAGCGAGGGTTTTTTCTGACCTCTCCGTTCTCCCAATTATTATCCGAGGAAGGTTTCTAACACGGGTTTCTAGCTAAATTGACTTGGACTTAAGTGACTAAAGTTGTTTGCATTGCGGACGGCCACAGAAATAAATATAATATTTTGAGCAGATAAGCAAATAAAATCACACGTTTAGAAATGTAAGGAATTAAATCACTATATACAGCATAATGAATTGTTGTTGTTGTCGTGTCCAAAGAAGAGTCTCAGATGTATCCATGCATCTTCATTACAGCAGCAATATCCACTAACTTGGGTGTGAAAATCTGCTGCTCTGGGTCTAAGTCAATTTTCTGCTGGGCATGGAAATATGTGTGTAGGTGTTAGTTCCACACCAGGACAGTTGTTGCATGCTCTTTAGGTTCTTGTGCCATCTGGATGTATTGCCATTCCTTTATAATGTTTTGTTCTAAGTCTTGTTATAGTTTTTGTCAGATTTCTCTCAGAATTTATATTCACATATTTGATATTTTCTTATTTTTTTGTTTGATTATCTTGTATTTTGCCAAAGCATCAGCGTCAAATACTGACATTTGTTCTTTCTTTTGGCTCTGCTTTCTGACCTCTTTTTCCAATTTATCTGCCATATCATTGCCCTCGATCCCAACATGGGCAGGAATCTATTGTAGAATGCAGTTTTTCTCCAATGTTTCCAGTTGGGTAAGTAATAAGTATTTTCTGCGTGATTCCAGTATTGCCCTTCAGAATTGTTTCTATAGCGGATCTGGAGTCGCTGTAAATTATAATTCCTTCTGCTTGATGCAGGGATAGTTGGTTCAGGCATATATCAAGAGTTTTCCAGATAGCTGTCAGTTCACATGTGAAGTTTGACGAAATCTTTTCTGCTCCTTCTTTGATTTTGATGTATGTTCCATCTTGGAGTATTATGTTAATTTCGACCCCTCGATTACTCAGGGTAAGGTCTGATGATCCATCTGTGTATGCTAATAAATAATTTTTCTGATCATATAAATTAATTGTGTCAAGTCCTTTCTTTTAAGTATGTTTTTGTTCTCTTTTTTATTGCAGGGTTCATTCAGGTTGAGATTGGTGATTATATCTGATGGTAATGGGGTAGGAAATGTTTGTTCTTCTTGAATTTGAAAGTCATTGTGTTTCATGTTTATACCCTCTCTAATATTGTTGTCGTACTGAGTGATGAAGTTCTTTTAAGTCTTTCTTTTTGTGTCCAGTTTAAATAGGTTCTATGGGATATGTGTTCGAACATAATAAATTGAAATGCCATTATGTTTTTTTTTTCAAAATTATAATTTCAGAAACGACTCGAATAGTGAGTAAGAGAAAAAGGAAAACGAACTTATCAAATGTAGTAAAATATTACATGTAAACTTATAATGAATATCTGAAGGTTTAGAGTGACGCAGTGGTAAAAAGAGAGGAAGTCTGAGTTGATTCTTGCAATAGCGTTCTGCAATGCAATACGTGCCTGTGTAAGTGAGGTGTTAAGTCTTTGTGTAATTTCCAAGAATGACTAACAGTCATTGAAATCCCAGAGAAGAATCAACCTCAGCCTTTATAAATAATATTAACTTTATTTGCTAATATGGTAATCCGAGATCTCAACAGGCTTATTTACATATGTACAGTTCACTTTGACTTCTCCAATTTTATCTTCTTTATCTCCAACTTCTTTTGAGTTCTTGAACTTTATCTTATTTGACTTGATCCTCCTTGCCCTCAACTTCGCTCTTCCCTAGACTTCAGCTTCAGCTCTTTCACTTCAGCTACGCTTCTTTCACTTCAGCTACGCTTCTTTCACTTCAACTACGCTTCTTTCACTTCAGCTACGCTTCTTTCACTTCAGCCACGCTTACTATGCCTTTTCTATTCTTACTTTGATCTACTTTCCGCTACTCCTCACTTGCTGATCTAACACTTTCTCCACGCGTTCTAATCTCTTCTTCCTATCAGAGACTGCGACTGATCTTTCCTCTCTTCTACCTTACTTGCTATACCTTTTATCTTACTCGCGCGCGCTTTCCCGTTCAAATACCTTCTTTTATACAGTTGAGAAATGTCACGTGGGCGCACTCTGTGGTGTTTTTTTGCGGTGCATCCCGTGGCTCGCGCCATCTAGAGCCGCTTTCCCCAACCATTCTTAATATACCCCCACCCTCTTTGTGCTCACACAAAGAGCCATATCCTCTTCTGAGGTCACTTCTAAGGGGTAAATCTTTTGGACGGGTCTCATCAACATACCCCGCTTTGTTTTTACCCTCGCGACTCTGATTTTTCCATCCCTGCTCGGAATCAATTCTTCTATCTTTGCCATTGGCCAGTCTATTCTCTTTTGATCCTCATTTCCAATAAGAACTATCTTTCCGATTCTAAGAGTAAACTCCGATCCCTCTTTTCCCTTTTGTACCAACAACCCCAGATATTCCTTTCTAAATCTCTGTCGCAATTCCCTCTTCATTTGTTGTAGCCCTCTCTGTTTCCTTCTGAATGTATCGGCTGTAATTTTTTTCTATCTCAGGAAAATGGGTCGTCCTGTCCTGCAGAAACATAGCTGGTGTTAATGGGATTAGATCATCGCTATTTTCTGTGATGTACGTCAGTGGTCGTTTATTAATGGTGGATTCTACTTCGATCAAACACGTTTCCAATTGTTCATAATTTAGTTTTCTATGACCTAATATTTTCCTTAAGAGGTTCTTGATCATTCTAATCATTCGTTCCCAGAATCCTCCCCACCATGCCGCTGTAGGTGGATTTAACTTCCAGCTTATTCTTTGTTCTTGTGTTTCTTTTACGATTTTATCCACTTTAAACGGGCAAACAAATTCCTTGTTCCCACCAGATTAGTACCGTTGTCACTATAAATAGTACTAGGCCTTCCTCGCCTTCCTATAAATCGACTTAATGCCAATATAAAGGAATCAGTCTCTAAATTTGAGACCATTTCAAGATGAATTGCTCGGTAAACGGCACAAGTGAACAAAACCATCCACATCTTGGACCCGTCCTTTAAATACAGGGGGCCAGCTAGGTCAATACCCACCACCTGGAAAATTCCGAGGGGTTCCGTTCTGTCATTAGGAAGTGGTGCACAAGAGATTTTGATAGGTCTTTGATCAAATCTTCGGCATTTCACACATCCCCTCACAATCCTTCCAATGGTTTTCCTTGATTTTATAATCCAAAATTTCTCTCTCATTATTGACATCAAGATATGTGTTCCCGCATTATTGTTGCGCAGGTGCTCTTCCCGGATCATCAGATCGACCAGAGGATGTTTATGTGGCAACAAAAATGGTCTTCGAAAGTGTTCACTTTCTTCACTGTATAGTAGTTTGCTCTCTACATACAGCAGTCCGTCAGAGATGACTCCCACTCTCAGATTCTTACCATAAGACTTCCCCGGTTCGAAAGCTTCTCTTTGTATAATTCCTACCATAGTTCTTTCTGCTTGTTCGATTTTTTCAGCTGATAATGATCCTGCACATATTCCTCTCTTGCATCTCCTTGATGAAAATATTTTAATCCATCCAATCACTCTAAGGTTACTGGAATAGGAAGAAAATTTGGTGGAAAACCACCTCCTTTCCATTGCAACCTCTGCTAGTACACATTCCTTACTTTCCATATTTACTTCCTCTTTGTTCACCATCAATTCGGTTTTCGGCCAATCGCCTGGATCCTCATACAACCAGTGGGGTCCCTTCCACCACTCAGTCTTAAGATAGCGAGCAGCAGAACAACCTCTTGAAGGAAGATCAGCTGGATTCTCATCTCCTGATATATGTGCCCAGCTCTTTACGTCGGTTAAATTCCGAATTTCGGTAACACGGTTTTTTACGAATGTGTTCAAGGTTTGGGCTCTCGTTATCCATGTTATTGCTGTAGAATAATCACTCCACATGTACGTTGGGTAATCCACTCCCAGAGCATTTCTTATTGCGTTCAACAGCCTTGCTCCCAAGACACAGGCCATAAGCTCGAGCCGCGGTATACTTATCTTCTTCAGAGGAGCAACTCTAGCTTTGGCCCACAGAAGAACTACTCTGACTGTATCCTGTACTACAGATCTAGCAAAGACAACAGAGGCGTAAGCTTCACAACTAGCGTCGCAGAAGACATGCAATTGTACGTCTCTCTCAGAGTCCAGGTACAGGCATCTAGGTATCATCACTTGATCTAATGACGCTATTTCATACAACCAGCTTCGAAATTCCTTCTCTATATCGGTCGGTAATTGCGCATCCCATTCTAACTTAAGATTCCACGTTTTCTGTAATAGAACCTTGGGGCTTATCAATACAGGACTCAAAAATCCCAACGGATCAAAGAACCTTTGTATGCAGGACAGTACATTCCTTTTCGTCAAACTGTTCGGGACCTGGAATGGTCTGGTCACATTGCACTTCAATATGTCCTCCTTGTTGTCCCATAAAAGTCCTAAAACAGAGACATCACTATCTGTCTGTGCAAAGACTCCCGTAATCGCCCACTGGTTCAATTCCATCTTGACTTCTGTCATCAACTGTATAGAAATTTCCATGAAATCTTCTACTTCCTCTTCTTTCAGAGATGTTACGCAATTGTCTACGTAAAATGATTTCAGTAATTTCGCCGCTACAAACTTTCTTTCATCTCTAATGGATTCTAGGTGATATTCTATTACCGCAGCCAATAAAAAGGGGCTACATTTCAGACCAAAAACAACTCGTTTGTGTCTTAAACCTTTTGTCTCGTTTGTTCCCGTTTTCCACCATAGAAATCTCAGACAATCTCTGTCCATTTCATGTACGGAAATAGTCTGAAATGCCTTCTTGATATCAGCTACGATTCCAACATTTCCCCGTCTAAAACGTAGAAGCCTCTCTGGTAAAATCTCTAACAGATTGGGCCCTGTCGCTAAACAATCGTTTATAGCTAGGCCATTCGCATCTTTGCAGGATGCATCGAAAACTGGTCTGACTGGGGTCGTTAAACTTCCTGGCTTATACACAGGCCGATGTGGCAAATAATGTATCTTGGAACCATTTATTCCATCGGTATTTCCTCAATAAAATCTTCCCCAATCCAGTCTCGCAACACGCCATCATATTCTTCAATTTTTCTCGTATTATAGAGTTGCTTAGTTCTCGCTACTATTCTTCCATAAGCTATCGCCTGATTGTCATTTAGTTCTTCCTTATTTTCCCGCCAAGGTAAGGCGACTATATAACGTCCATTTTTCTCTCTTTTCACAGTTTTCTTAAATACTGCTCTTACCCGTTCATCGTGTTCTTTTCTATTTTTATCCGAGCCTGCGTCCTTTATCCCCAAGTCCTCCAAGTCCCATAATTCCTCTATTCTGGCCTGATTCAATAGAGCTGTGATCATGGTCGTAACTAGGCCTTCTCCCTGGTATAATGGGCGTCCACACAAGATCCAGCCAAGAATAGTCTCTATGGCTGTTGGCCCTGATTTCAATTTTAATGTTCTACCTGTAAGGCATTCACCGAAATAATCACTCCCTATTAAGATATCAATCTCTTTGTTTTGAAAGTCTTCGCTATTAAGTTCCACGTGGTGAGAAATAAGTTCCTCCACCCACTGACCCATGGGAATAGAGGTGGTCCTATTGCAAATGGTCTTTTCTTCCAGGACATCAATACCGATCTTATTTCCCTTCCTGATGTTTTCCAGTTGGATTCTATAGATGCCGTGTTTCTCTACTCCGGTCATCCCTCCTCCAAATAACGCCTTCTGTATTTGTCCCTGACCAATCCTTTCTAGGTTTAACTGTCCAATCAATGCTCTTCTGATATAGCTTCTCTGGCTTCCTGAATCGAATAAAATCCGTACTATTCTTTGTCCTCTTGGACTCGCTACCCTAGCGCTGGCGATCATCAGCAGTACTTCACTGGAGCATGTTTGGTTAGCCATTGATGTTGAAGGAAACTCCAGGTTGTCCTCTTTTACCTCTGTTTTCTTCTCGTGTACCTCTCCTCTTCCTCTTGAGCACATCAGTTCTACGTGCCTGCCTTTACATGCAAAACACTTAAATTCACTTCTGCAATCCCTTGCCATATGTATCCTCCCTAGGCACTGGAAGCAGACCCTTACCCTGGTAGCCCTTTGTCTGCGCTGCTCCAGCGTCATCCGTTTTGCTCTGCCACAATTTCTTGACTTATGGCTAGTCATATCGCAAAAGACACAACTCTCGCTGTCACCCTGGCTCAAGAGGTGTGCCGCTGTCGGAGATGTTCTTCTCTGGATCTCTTTTTCTGGCATCTTTTCTGCTCTTTTGAAGCCAGCTCGCACAAATTCCAGCCGCTCAGCTCCTCTAATTTCCTCTTTTATAAATTTTAAAAGATTACTCAATCTCTGTGAGCTGCCAGGTTCTCCGGTGTTATCCCCCGACTGGTATCCTGCCTCTGGTCTTCGTTGCCATATCTGTAGCACATAATCAGGCAGACTGGACTCTACCATTGGGTAGAGGAACATGGCATTCCGATCGGCAGTCACCCCCAATGACTCCAACGATCTTAATGAAGCCATAAGAGGTTCATACAGATCTGCCAATGTTCTCCTTTGAAAATTTGCTCTCTCTACAACCAACTCAAGCAATTGTCTGACATACATCTCTGTCAGCAATACACTGTCACCAAATTTCTCCTGTAGAGCCTCTATGGCCTTTGCATAATTGGCCTCGGTTACAGTGTATCCTTCTAAATATTTTTGGGCTCTTGAACCCTTGGTCACTGCTTGGTGGAGGTAATGGAATTTATCCACCTCGCTCAAGCTGTCATCCTTATGGATCCTCTCAAATTGCCCCCACCATGGCAACCATTCCTTCAAGGTTCCGCTGAACTTCAAAATTTCCAACTTGGGCAATTTGCAAATCCTTTTTTCCATTGATGCAGATGTAGAACCATTTCTTTCCCGCTGAATTGCCGTAATAGATTCTAAACGCATCCTGCACCTTTACTTCCATCGTGGTTAGCATACGTTCATATGCATCGCATCCTTCCACTTCAGCCGAGAACAGTTCTTCCGAGGCATCTTCTTCCATTAGTAAGTTCTCGATCCTTCCATTCAACGCCTCCACTCTCTGCTCTAATCTTTTTAGTTGTTGGTGTAGAGCCAAGATTTCTTCTCTATTCGAAGGATTATCCTCTATCATCCTTTTAATCTCGGCTACCTTCTTCGTCATCAATCCTCTAGGAGGAGATCTCATCTTCTTTAAGGCTTCCATCCTCTCCAGGATCACGTCCGGCTCACCAATTTGTTAAGTCTTTGTGTAATTTCCAAGAATGACTAACAGTCTTCGAAATCCCAGAGAAGAATCAACCTCAGCCTTTATAAATAATATTAACTTTATTTGCTAATATGGTAATCCGAGATCTCAACAGGCTTATTTACATATGTACAGTTTACTTTGACTTCTCCAATTTTATCTTCTTTATCTCCAACTTCTTTTGAGTTCTTGAACTTTATCTTATTTGACTTGATCCTCCTTGCCCTCAACTTCGCTCTTCCCTAGACTTCAGCTTCAGCTCTTTCACTTCAGCTACGCTTCTTTCACTTCAGCTACGCTTCTTTCACTTCAACTACGCTTCTTTCACTTCAGCTACGCTTCTTTCACTTCAGCCACGCTTTCTATGCCTTTTCTATTCTTACTTTGATCTACTTTCCGCTACTCCTTACTTGCTGATCTAACACTTTCTCCACGCGTTCTAATCTCTTCTTCCTATCAGAAACTGCGACTTATCTTTCCTCTCTTCTACCTTACTTGCTATTCCTTTTATCTTACTCGCGCGCGCTTTCCCCGTTCAAATACCTTCTTTTATACAGTTGAGAAATGTCACGTGGGCGCACTCTGTGGTGTTTTTTTGCGGTGCATCCCGTGGCTCGCGCCATCTAGAGCCGCTTTCCCCAACCATTCTTAACATGAGGTATTGTTTTCTTTGACCGAACTCCCAAGACGTTCCCTAATCAACATTAGATCAGACGAGGGAGGTAAGTAAGTTGAAAGTGGAGGAATGCGAAAGGTGGAGTCAAGAGTTGCTCTGTTGCCAATGATGATTGAGCTCGGATGAAATTGAAAAAAATAAATAATAAAATGGTAAAATGATGGTTGTAATGATGATCCGAGCGTTGAGAAAAAAAAAACTCTAACTGGACGCCTGAGCTCACTGTTGGGAAATGTACAGCGAGGAAGGTTGAGCCAGCAGGTTGAATCAAAATTTAAAAAAAAAAATAAAAATTTGGTTGGCGAGCAGGAGACTCTTGACTGCGGGAAATATGAAAGGTGGGGATTGTGGAAGGTAAAGGGTATCTTTGCCATTGATGATTGAATAACTCAACATGGTTGAATGTAATAAATGATGTTGTCGGCTGTTGGATGAAAAAAAGAAAAAATCTTTGGATTTCCTGAACTCGTTATCGGGAATTGTATACCATGGAAGGATGATCCAATAGATAAATTGATTAAAAAAATAAAATAATGGGTGGCAACCCCAACCCTATGGGACACTGTTTGAGGTTGAGAGGAAATGGGTTGAGGAGGTGTGAACAAGTGATATAGGAATATAGGTTTGGGAAATAGAGATAGAGAGAGGCGTCAATATAAAATAAAAATAATAATTTAATAAAAACAATGATATCAGAAATAAGACGATCTTAAGTTGAAAAAAAATATTATACCGTTGAAATAAACTAAAATGATGTTTAAAAAGTTTGAATTTCTGAAGTTTTAGAATCTATAAAATAAAATATATATAATAGTCAAAAAGTAATATTCCAAATGATTGCTGATGTGATTGAATATTCTAAGATATAATGACCAATGACAATAATATCTATAAAATAATGTTGGCTTGGATGGTTTATAATGGCTGCGTGTGTTGGGGTATAGGAGTACTGGGATGATCGGCGGTGGTGGAACGAAATTGGGGAAGTCAATATGGCCGCCGTATTACTTTTTCTTTACTCGAGCTTCTTTCGTGCGTAAGGGGCCTCAGCTTTGAGGAGCTCGTGGAGCCTCGCAGATCCATACCCGATGTCGTTCCGCACGGCTTCCAGTTGCCGGAAGAAGTGTTTCGCGGATAGGTGCCATAGGGGGACATAGGCACGTGGAGCCGTCACTTCTTGGAGGGCCTCGGTCAGTCGGTCTATCAAGATGTCCACGCTGGGCCAAGATGAAAGTGGCGGGCAACTTAGAAGCGTCCACGTAGTGTTCCCCATTTTTCGTCCATAATCCTTCGTCCACTGTCCGCCAATATAATCCTGTCGACTTATACGGGTCTAATGTCGCAAACCCGGGTAAGACAACAAGTGAGTTGGAAGCAATCGGGGTTGAGTGGCAAGGCGTGCGGAGTGGGAAGTCTTAACGGGACAGCAAGGACAAAGTTTGGGATCAAAGGACGCTCTCCCAGTACGTCTCAAGTGGCGACAGAACCAGGGGAAGGTTGAGGATTAACAGAGGAAAGCTCGGCGTCCAGCCTGAAGCCGCGCCTTTTGGCTCCTCCCTACCTCCGCGGCTTCATGCAGGACGCCGAGCTTTCCTCAGATAATCCTCAACTTTCCCCTGGTCCTGGTACCACGTGAGACGTACTAGGAGAGCGTCTTTTGATCCAAAACTTTGTCCTTACTGTCTTGTGTGGGCTTCCCACTCTGCACGCCTTGCCTCTCAACCCCGACTGCCTCCAACTCACTTGTTGGCTTACCCGGTTTTACGATAGTAAACCCGTATAAGTCGACAGGCTTATGATGGCGGACAGTGGACAAAGGACTATGGACGAAGACGGGGAACACTACGTGGACGCTTCTGAGTTGCCCCGCCACTTTCTTCCGGCCCAGCGTGGACACCTTGATAGACTGACTGACCGAGGACTTCCAAGAAGTGACAGCTCCACGTGCCTATGCCCCCTTTGACACTTTACGACGGAACTTATCCGGCGGAAAACTTCCCGCAACTGGAAGCCGTTCGGAACGACATTGGGGTACGGGTCTGCGAGGCTCCACGAGCTCCTCAAAGGTGAGCCCCTTACGCACGGAAGAAGATCGAGTAAAGAAAAACAAATACGGCGGCCATGTTTACTTCCCCAATTTCGTTCCACCACCGCCGATTATCCCAGTACTCCTATACCCCAACACACGCAGACATTATAAACCATCCAATCTAACATTATTATAAAACATTTTATGTTACTATTATCGTTATTTATTATATATCAGAATAATCAATCCATCAGCAATCATTTGAATTATTACTATTCGAGTATTTTTTCATCTCTGTCATCATATATAGATTTTAAAACTTTAGAAATTCAAGCTTTATAAACATCATTTGAGTTTATTCCAACAGTATATATATTTTTTTATTACCTTGATATCGTCTAATTTCTGATATCATTGTTTTTATTAGATTATTATTTCATTTCATATTGACCCCTCTCTATATATCTATCTCCCAAACCTATATTCCTATATCATTTGCTAACACCTCCTTAACCCCATTTCTTCTCAACCTCATACAGTCTCCCATAGGGTTCCTGTTGCCACCCGTTTTATTTTTTTATTAATTCATCTATTGGACCATCCTTCCTCGGTATACAATTCCCGATAAGGAGTTCAGGAAATCCAAAGATTATTTTTTTTATCCATCACCCGACACAACATCATTCATTACATTCAACAATGTCGGGTTGTTCAATCATCAATGGCAACAGTACCCTTTACTCTCCACAATCCTCACCTATCCTATTTCCTACAGTCAAGAGTCTCTTGTTCGCCAAACAAACTTTCATTTTTCGAATTTTGATTCAACCAGCTGGCTCAAGCTTTCTCGCTGTACATTTCCCAACAGTTAGCTCAGGCGACCAGTTCAAGTTTTTTTTTTTCTCAACGCTCGGATCATCATTACAACCATCATTTTTACCATTTTTTTTTTTTTTTTTTTTTTTTTTTTTTATTACTATTTTTTTTCCATTTTTCATTCGATCTCAATCATCATTGGCAACAGAGCAAATATTGACTGCACCTTTCCCATTCCTCCACTTTCAAATCACCTACCTCCCCCGTCTGATTTAATGTTGATTATGGAACGTCTTGAGAGTTCGGTCAATGAAAGCAATACCTCATTCACACAGGCACGTATTGCATTGCCGAACGCCATTGCAAGAATCAACTCAGACTTACCCTTTTTTGTTTACTTATTACATTTTACTAATGTTGATAAGTACGTTTTCCTTTTTCTCTCTCTCACCATGTGAAACGTCCCTGAAATTATAAGTATTAGAAAATAAAAAAACAAATCCTAATTGCATATCAATTTATTATGCTGTATATAGTGATTCAAATCCTTACATTTATAAACGTGTGATTTTATTTGCCCATCTGCTCAAAATATTATATTTATATCTGTGGCCGTCCGCAATGCAAACACCTTTAGTCACATGAGTCCAAGTCTATTCAGCTAGAAACCCATGTTAGAAATCTTCCTCGGATAAGTGGGAGAACGAAGAGGTCAGACATAACCCTCGCCCCTCGCACTATTTTTAACAATCGTTACAACCCTGTTTAATTGCCCCCCATTTGACCTCGTTTTAACTCAGTGACAATTCTATTCCTTGATAGGATCTCTCTTCTGCGAAAAAGGTTCGATACTTCCAATAATGAATACCTTTATCTTCCTCTAATCATCTTCACAAATTTTAAACTTTCAAAAATTTCATCTTTCGAATTCTTTTTTACCACGTTTGAATTTTCCGAACATCGTCTAATTTGCCTTTATAAGCAATGTATCACGTGGGGAACATACTGACCTAAATACTTACCATTTTTAAAAACCTTATTTATTTATATTTTTACAATCCATGATGTGTGCTATTTAATATTTTTTTATAATCATCTGAGATATTTTTGAATATTATTTAACAATATGATTCGTATCAGTAATATACCTTGGATAAATGGGAGAACGAAGAGGTCAGATATAACCTTCCCCCCCTCGCACTATTTTTAGCTGTCGTTACAACCCGGTTTGATAGCCCCCCCGTTTGACCTCGTTTTAAATCAGTGACAATTCTATTCCTTGATAGGATCTCTTTTGCGTACAACGTTCGATACTTCCAATAATGAATACCTTTCTCTTCCCCTAATCGTCTTCACAAATTTTAATCTTTCAAATTTTTTAACTTCTAAATTATTTATTTACCACGTTTGAATTTTCCAAACATCGTCTAATTTGCCTTTATAAGCAATGTATCACTTAGGGAACACACTGACCTAAATACTTATCATTTGTCAAAACCTTATTCATTTATATTTTTAACAACCCCATATTGTATATAAATTATAACAACATTTTCATGTTGTATAATAGAAACACATCTGTAAATGATTATACGCATGATTGACATGTGTCATTACATCATCATATGTAATGAACTTTGTACAAACTGAGAATAAATAAATAAAACTCTGCAATTAATTAAGAGTAAAGCTGAAGCAAGAGATAGAAGTCATAACGTCTAAAATCGAGCATTTAGCAGTCCCAAAACAAGGTCAAAAGATGGAAACTGTCACGGCGTCAGTGTCCAATTTCGCCAGACGATCCACGCCCCTGTCGCATATGCTGTAATGCAATACTTCTTTTCTCAGAAAATATATATAAGGCCTCCTCCGTCTTAGCCATAAATATAGTCAATTGATGGTCACTTGACAGTCACTTCAAGCCCTCATCGGTTGTACCCCAGGTCGACCTCATCCACCATGTAGACCAGTAAGAACTCTTCCATCTCCATCTTTCGCTTTTATCTGTTCATGGAACTTTCTTAGTACAACTGTGTCTTCGTTTTTTGTGATGGACATTCCCAAGCTTTCCACTCTGCCTCTACCACGACTGCCTGTACTTTGTTAGAACTTTTGAAGGTCTTCCAAGGTGCAGAGAGGTACTGGAAAACCCCTTATCCTGACTGTTCCTCTCGGTCAACACAGTATAGCGAGAGTCAACAGAACCTCATCACATTTTAAGTCGACAGGATTCTATAAGAGTCAACAGGATTTCACCACATAGTCGACAGGATGACCAAAACGAAGAATGACAAAACGAAGTAGGTAAGAAGACTGTCCAGATAGAAGCGAGAAAGAGTGAAGATGGAGGAACAAGCCCGCCATACCAACGAAACGACCAAGCAATCTCTCCCCCAACAAGAGATATTTAAGAGCAAACGCCGCCCCAAGGGACCTCTGCAGACCCGCTAACATATCGCCAACGCCGGAAGCAAGCTGCCTGACCACCCCAACGACACAGCCGAAAAATTTCGCAAGTCATGGAAATCGAGAAGCAGAATGACACGAACCCGGTGAGAAGTTCTCCACCTTCGACCTGACATCGTCGAGACAATGCTCAAGGCGACAAGCCGCGATCAACTTCAAAGAAGTTACAAGCATCTACAAGCTCTACGTGGAACGACTTCCACGACAGCAGGACGACCACCAAAGACCAAGTCTCCTGATTGAACTTTATCAAAACTGTAATTTTTAAAATCATGCATAACTTTATCATCAAGTTCACAACTTGATTCCCCATATAAATATTGTATTTATATTTTCACTTTAAGCATTTTAAAATCATTTTTTTCCTTTTTTTTTAATAATTTCAAGTTATTACTCTCAATTTTACATTAAAAAAATAAAAAATAAAATTTTCGCCTATCACGCATTTTTACCAATTTACTAATCTTAAATGCCTTTCTTAAATTCACCTAAAATGGCATTATTCAAAGCTACAACTTGAATAAAAAAGAAAATCATCATTATTATTATAAAAAAAAACATTCATCATATCAGGCATACTTTAGCCACGTTTTAAAAGTTAAAAGAGAAAACGAAAAATAGCGTGGTGAGTTTCTTTTATTAAAATTAAAATTACAAGCTTTCAAGCAAAATGCTTTTCTTCAGGTAATCCAAGAAAAAATATATGTGGAGAGGTAAATACACCCACCTAAGTAAGATTTAAAAATTAAAGCAGAATGGCCACGAACAAGCACGTATCAACACACCTAGAGAGCGAGCGAGAAATTCAGTTTAAAATAAATAAAATATATACATAATTCGGGAAAACGCTTGAGGTTAAACTTCCTTATGCGGGGTCCATATTATTACAAAAAGCTATGTACTGCGGGGGTAGTTCTATTTTTCTATTGAGGCTTGGAATTTTATTGGAAACCAAAGCCTCCAGGACCAGTCGTTGATATTTTCCGCTTATGTTACTGTAAATACATTGAGCGTCTGTGAAATCAAATGAATGCTGTGTTTCTGCCATGTGCTGATAAATCTGGGAACGGCTGTCTTTGTTCATGATGTTTCTATTGTGTTCTTTAGTCCTGATTTCTATGGTTTGTCGATGACATATTTTGCATGTATCCCAAAGCTAATAACTCCCTCATCACAGATGCCCTCAATGCATATCACGAATGCCTAAAGTTCACCCAAAACCAGGACAAAAATGGTGTCATCCCATTTCTGGATGTGCTGGTCATCAATACCGGCAGCAACATAGAAACCACGGTATACTACAAACCAGAATTTAACCCCACGTATATTCATTATGGTTCTCATGCACCTGCATCTCATAAGATCACAACTATCAAAACACTAACAAAAAGGATCTCTACTCATTGTTCTCTAGAAATCTTTAGGACGGTCGAGAGAAATAACATTTATCGCAACCTTTCGTCTTTCGGTTATCCCATAGATTTTATCCGGCGCCATACGTACCAACAACGTACATATACAATCCCAAACGTTTACAAATCGACTTGCGTTCTCCCGTATTCCGACACCAACGTTGATATTGCCCGTTTCTTGAGAAAAATACGGTGTTCGCACGCATTTTAGTAATTCACCTTCCGTCGAACTCAAACTCCGGCATCCCATCACAAAAAGTTCTATAAAGCAGGACCCACTATCCGCCTCTAACGCAGTGTACAAAATTAAATGCTCAAATTGCGAACTACATTATGTTGGTGAAACCGGCAGAACCATAGAAATCAGGACTAAAGAACACAATAGAAACATCATGAACAAAGACAGCCGTTCCCAGATTTATCAGCACATGGCAGAAACACAGCATTCATTTGATTTCACAGACGCTCAATGTATTTACAGTAACATAAGCGGAAAATATCAACGACTGGTCCTGGAGGCTTTGGTTTCCAATAAAATTCCAAGCCTCAATAGAAAAATAGAACTACCCCCGCAGTACATAGCTTTTTGTAATAATATGGACCCCGCCATAAGGAAGTTTAACCTCAAGTGTTTTCCCGAATTATGTATATATTTTATTTATTTTAAACTGAATTTCTCGCTCGCTCTCTAGGTGTGTTGATACGTGCTTGTTCGTGGCAATTCTGCTTTAATTTTTAAATCTTACTTAGGTGGGTGTATTTACCTCTCCACATATATTTTTTCTTGGATTACCTGAAGAAAAGCATTTTGCTTGAAAGCTTGTAATTTTAATTTTAATAAAAGAAACTCACCACGCTATTTTTCGTTTTCTCTTTTAACTTTTAAAACGTGGCTAAAGTATGCCTGATATGATGAATGTTTTTTTTTATAATAATAATGATGATTTTCTTTTTTATTCAAGTTGTAGCTTTGGATAATGCCATTTTAGGTGAATTTAAGAAAGGCATTTAAGATTAGTAAATTGGTAAAAATGCGTGATAGGCGAAAATTTTATTTTTTATTTTTTTTAAGTAAAATTGAGAGTAATAACTTGAAATTATTAAAAAAAAAAGGAAAAAAAATGATTTTAAAATGCTTAAAGTGAAATATAAATACACTATTTATATGGGGAATCAAGTTGTGAACTTGAGGATAAAGTTATGCATGATTTTAAAAATTACAGTTTTGATAAAGTTCAATCAGGAGACTTGGTCTTTGGTGGTCGTCCTGCTGTCGTGGAAGTCGTTCCACGTAGAGCTTGTAGATGCTTGTAACTTCTTTGAAGTTGATCGCGGCTTGTCGCCTTGAGCATTGTCTCGACGATGTCAGGTCGAAGGTGGAGAACTTCTCACCGGGTTCGTGTCATTCTGCTTCTCGATTTCCATGACTTGCGAAATTTTCGGCTGTGTCGTTGGGGTGGTCAGGCAGCTTGCTTCCGGCGTTGGCGATATGTTAGCGGGTCTGCAGAGGTCCCTTGGGGCGGCGTTTGCTCTTAAATATCTCTTGTTGGGGAGAGATTGCTTGGTCGTTTCGTTGGTATGGCGGGCTTGTTCCTCCATCTTCACTCTTTCTCGCTTCTATCTGGACAGTCTTCTTACCTACTTCGTTTTGTCATTCTTCGTTTTGGTCATCCTGTCGACTATGTGGTGAAATCCTGTTGACTCTTATAGAATCCTGTCGACTTAAAATGTGATGAGGTTCTGTTGACTCTCGCTATACTGTGTTGACCGAGAGGAACAGTCAGGATAAGGGGTTTTCCAGTACCTCTCTGCACCTTGGAAGACCTTCAAAAGTTCTAACAAAGTACAGGCAGTCGTGGTAGAGGCAGAGTGGAAAGCTTGGGAATGTCCATCACAAAAAACGAAGACACAGTTGTACTAAGAAAGTTCCATGAACAGATAAAAGCGAAAGATGGAGATGGAAGAGTTCTTACTGGTCTACATGGTGGATGAGGTCGACCTGGGGTACAACCGATGAGGGCTTGAAGTGACTGTCAAGTGACCATCAAGTGACTATATTTATGGCTAAGACGGAGGAGGCCTTATATATATTTTCTGAGAAAAGAAGTATTGCATTACAGCATATGCGACAGGGGCGTGGATCGTCTGGCGAAATTGGACACTGACGCCGTGACAGTTTCCATCTTTTGACTTGTTTTGGGACTGCTAAATGCTCGATTTTAGACGTTATGACTTCTATCTCTTGCTTCAGCTTTACTCTTAATTAATTGCAGAGTTTTATTTATTTATTCTCAGTTTGTACAAAGTACATTTACATATGATGATGTAATGACACATGTCAATCATGCGTATAATCATTTACAGATGTGTTTCTATTATACAACATGAAAATGTTGTTATAATTTATATACAATATGGGGTTGTTAAAAATATAAATGAATAAGGTTTTGACAAATGATAAGTATTTAGGTCAGTGTGTTCCCTAAGTGATACATTGCTTATAAAGGCAAATTAGACGATGTTTGGAAAATTCAAACGTGGTAAATAAATAATTTAGAAGTTAAAAAATTTGAAAGATTAAAATTTGTGAAGACGATTAGGGGAAGAGAAAGGTATTCATTATTGGAAGTATCGAACGTTGTACGCAAAAGAGATCCTATCAAGGAATAGAATTGTCACTGATTTAAAACGAGGTCAAACGGGGGGCTATCAAACCGGGTTGTAACGACAGCTAAAAATAGTGCGAGGGGGGAAGGTTATATCTGACCTCTTCGTTCTCCCATTTATCCAAGGTATATTACTGATACGAATCATATTGTTAAAGAATATTCAAAAATATCTCAGATGATTATAAAAAAATATTAAATAGCACACATCATGGATTGTAAAAATATAAATAAATAAGGTTTTTAAAATGGTAAGTATTTAGGTCAGTATGTTCCCCACGTGATACATTGCTTATAAAGGCAAATTAGACGATGTTCGGAAAATTCAAACGTGGTAAAAAAAGAATTCGAAAGATGAAATTTTTGAAAGTTTAAAATTTGTGAAGATGATTAGAGGAAGATAAAGGTATTCATTATTGGAAGTATCGAACCTTTTTCGCAGAAGAGAGATCCTATCAAGGAATAGAATTGTCACTGAGTTAAAACGAGGTCAAATGGGGGGCAATTAAACAGGGTTGTAACGATTGTTAAAAATAGTGCGAGGGGCGAGGGTTATGTCTGACCTCTTCGTTCTCCCACTTATCCGAGGAAGATTTCTAACATGGGTTTCTAGCTGAATAGACTTGGACTCATGTGACTAAAGGTGTTTGCATTGCGGACGGCCACAGATATAAATATAATATTTTGAGCAGATGGGCAAATAAAATCACACGTTTATAAATGTAAGGATTTGAATCACTATATACAGCATAATAAATTGATATGCAATTAGGATTTGTTTTTTTATTTTCTAATACTTATAATTTCAGGGACGTTTCACATGGTGAGAGAGAGGAAAAAGGAAAACGTACTTATCAACATTAGTAAAATGTAATAAGTAAACAAAAAAGGGTAAGTCTGAGTTGATTCTTGCAATGGCGTTCGGCAATGCAATACGTGCCTGTGTGAATGAGGTATTGCTTTCATTGACCGAACTCTCAAGACGTTCCATAATCAACATTAAATCAGACGGGGGAGGTAGGTGATTTGAAAGTGGAGGAATGGGAAAGGTGCAGTCAATATTTGCTCTGTTGCCAATGATGATTGAGATCGAATGAAAAATGGAAAAAAATAGTAATAAAAAAAAAAAAATGGTCAAAATGATGGTTGTAATGATGATCCGAGCGTTGAGAAAAAAAACTCGAACTGGTCGCCTGAGCTAACTGTTGGGAAATGTACAGCGAGAAAGCTTGAGCCAGCTGGTTGAATCAAAATTCGAAAAAATGAAAGTTTGTTTGGCGAACAAGAGACTCTTGACTGTAGGAAATAGGATAGGTGAGGATTGTGGAGAGTAAAGGGTACTGTTGCCATTGATGATTGAACAACCCGACATTGTTGAATGTAATGAATGATGTTGTGTCGGGTGATGGATAAAAAAAATAATCTTTGGATTTCCTGAACTCCTTATCGGGAATTGTATACCGAGGAAGGATGGTCCAATAGATGAATTAATAAAAAAATAAAACGGGTGGCAACAGGAACCCTATGGGAGACTGTATGAGGTTGAGAAGAAATGGGTTAAGGAGGTGTTAGCAAATGATATAGGAATATAGGTTTGGGAGATAGATATATAGAGAGGGGTCAATATGAAATGAAATAATAATCTAATAAAAACAATGATATCAGAAATTAGACGATATCAAGGTAATAAAAAAATATATATACTGTTGGAATAAACTCAAATGATGTTTATAAAGCTTGTATTTCTAAAGTTTTAAAATCTATATATGATGACAGAGATGAAAAAATACTCGAATAGTAATAATTCAAATGATTGCTGATGGTTGAATATTCTGATATATAATAAATAACGATAATAGTAACATAAAATGTTTATAATAATGTTAGATTGGATGGTTTATAATGTCTGCGTGTGTTGGGGTATTTATTATGGGGTATATATTTATTTATTTTAAACTGAATTTCTCGCTCGCTCTCTAGGTGTGTTGATACGTGCTTGTTCGTGGCAATTCTGCTTTAATTTTTAAATCTTACTTAGGTGGGTGCAATTACCTCTCCATATATATTTTTTCTTGGATTACCTGAAGAAAAGCATTTTGCTTTAAAGC
Organism: Cordylochernes scorpioides; assembly: GCA_030710605.1. NCBI lineage: Eukaryota > Metazoa > Arthropoda > Arachnida > Pseudoscorpiones > Chernetidae > Cordylochernes > Cordylochernes scorpioides. Next base: position 71,799,900 of record CP092867.1, on the reverse strand, counting down.
TTGTAATTTTAATTTTAATAAAAGAAACTCACCACGCTATTTTTCGTTTTCTCTTTTAAATTCATCATATCATAATTCTGAACTTATTTTTGTTTTATTAATATCATTTTCATACCAAAATATACCCATTTCATAATCAATTTCTTGGAATTTTGAAAATATTATTGTCATATTCACCATTTTATTTAAACGTCCAAATTCAAAATATTATTTTCACTATCACTGCATTGCCCTTTTACAAGAATCATTTTAGTAACCATAATCAACGATAAAATAAATCAAAATTTTAAATATAAATCAACATAGATGAAACGCATTTTTTTATTTCAGAAATATTTTGTGATTTCTCTCCAGAGAGACAATATCTTCAAAATCACAACTAGCGAAAACAACTATCTTTCCCAAAACAAGTAAAAATAAAAATCCCATCAACTACCACGCCAGTAGCTAAACTAGGTAATCACCCGCCAAACTTATTAACAACGTTTTATTCTAACATATATACACTCCCTCGTCTCTTCATTTTAAAGGCACAATTAATCAACCATACCTTTTTCTCCACAAAATCTACACACATCATCACACATCACTTTCTTCAATTGGCAACAATTTTTAGTGCGCGACTTAACACACAAATCCAATTTCGAGCCACACGAGCTCCATAACGTCGCCCCACTAAACACTAAAAAAATTCACACTAAACGTGCCATATCCACTAACAGTCAAAATTATTATCGATATGTGTTCGTACAACCACCACCTATGACTAGTAAACTTGTTATTCATGGTGAAACAGGTTGGATTTTGTACCAAACAACGACTTCACATGACACCTTTTCACTTCGTGTCACAGCGCCACACCACAAAACTTTTTCTCACTTTTAAGGCCAAATACGCCCTCATGCCTGTGACACATCTCACCCCAAAGCGTGTCCACGTCGAAAGTCGAACTTTCACCACACATCTACACCTGACATCACTGAATAGCATTTTTACTAAGACTAAACTAACTTCGAAACACAACCAACTACGAACACCGAGAAAATCGTATCTTCAATTATAACAGTAATATGCCAACCTCCACAAAAGAAGAAAATCAGTTTCAAGTAAATGAAAAATTTAACAAACATCCCACACGAGTGACCATACCAGAAATAGAATTCCTGTGAAAAAAAGGAAGTGGACGCCCTTTATGACGTCACTCCCCCAATTCACTGCTATCTTTAGACATGTCCTCTCTCCCCCCTCAAGGCAGATCTTCATGACCGCTATCTTCATGATCGTCATTTTTCAAAACACATTTTTCACACCAACCATTTCGATTTTTTCGAGAATCTCACAAATATCACCAACGCCTTAATCACAACACAACATACATTAAGCATTTTACATGTTAATTGATGTCACCAATTAAAACAACTTGGTTAAGTCTGATATAGACTTTAAACGGAAAAGAGATACAATTATCTACATATCACCTTTTTGGATAAACGAGAATATTGTTCAATTTTCCACTACTCAAAATTTATCCAATCATTAAAAACCTTTAATTATATTATAATTTTTGTATCAAATCTTGAATAATTATTTTTATTTTTTACCTTTCAATTATATAATCAATTTTTATTCCAACATTATTTTCAAAAAAAAAAAAAACTTTAATCAAATTGACTTTTATTTTAATGATATTGTTTTAGTATTACAAAACATTCAATTGTTTCAAAAATCATTTTTATTTTTTTAATTATTATATCTTTCATATATTACATGGTTTATTTTGTCCACTTACACTTTTTTTTACCCACAATCATATTTCTATATTTTTATTCACTATATTTTATATTTGTTTAAATACTTTATAATAGGACAATGTATATCATCAACTATCAGGCATGCAATGAATGCTTACAACAATCATATTCTTTAACCAATTCCCTATACTTTATTAGAACTATCTTTTTCAGCCATTGCTTCACATCAACATAGAAAAACGAGAGTATTGCTTGACATTTTTTTTATTTCGTTATTTCAACGAACTCTTTGAACACAGTTCCCCAGATTTAAAAATTTCAATCTTTTCGCAGAGCACATCACCAGCGCATGCACAAAGCGTTCACTCTTTTTCAACTTTCAACTTTTTTTTCAGCTCTAGCGGACCACAAAACAATCTTTGATTTCAAGTCAAGTTAGATCACCTACTGTCGCTACAACAATTATACTTATCGCATGGCTCTACCACCCCTTTCAATCATATTAATAAGCAACTTTTCTTCAACAACTTTTAACCCAATAACCCTACAATTGTGACAAAGCACTATAACCCTTATATAGAATCGCAAGTGAAACATTGCCCAGGAAGACGGTCAAGATTATATCCTCGCTTTGCACCTGGATCTAAGTATTTGGTTTACATGTGCACTCCTAACAATTGCATATCATTCAACTACTAACCCTTTTCAACGCCCGCCAATATTCTCTTAGAATGTGAATTTCATGTCATCATTTATTTTAATCATCATTTTTTTAAATCAAACAAAAATCGAATTTTTATTTCACTTTTATATATCCAAACAAATGATCTTGTTATAGCCCTTTTCAACTTTCACAGTTCAAATTAATTGAAAGAAATTTTTAATTACTTACCTCTGTTAGAGAGGCTTTACCTGCTTAAACCCGGATAAACCCTTTTACTCCAGGGCCCATCAATGGTAATTTAAAGCAACAACCCCATATTGTATATACCTTATAACAAGATTTTCATGTTGTATAATAGAAACACATCTGTAAATGATTATACGCATGATTGGCATGTGTCATTACATCATCATATGTAATGTACTTTGTACAAAACTGAGAATAAATAAATAAAATCCAGCAATAGATTAAGAGTTGAGCTGAAGCAAGAGATAGAAGTCATACCGTCTAAAATCGAGTAAATAACAGTCCCAAAACAAGGTCTAAAGAGGGAAACTGCCACGGCGTCAGTGTCCAATTTCGCCAGACATTCCACGCCCCTGTCGCATATGCTGTAATGCAATACTTCTTTTCTCGGAAAATATATATAAGGCCTCCTCCGTCTTAGCCAAAAATAGAGTCACTTGATAGTCACTTGACAGTCACTTCACCATCTGCGTGAGCCCTCGTCGGTTGTACCCCAGGTCGACCTCATCCACCATGTAGACCAGTAAGAACTCTCCCATCTCCATCTTTCGTTCCTTGCTCAACTTTTATCTGTTCACGGAATTTTCTTAGTGCAACTGTGTCTTCGTTTTTTTTCTGATGGACATTGCCAAGCTTTCCACTCTGCCTCGACCACGACTGCCTGTACTTTGTGAGAACTTTTAAAGGTCTTCCAAGGTGCAGAGAGGTACTGGAAAACTCCTTATCCTGACTGTTCCTCTCGGTCAACACAGTATAGCGAGAGTCAACATAACCTCATCACATTTAAGTCGACAGGATTCCACAAGAGTCAACAGGACTTCACCCACATATATATTTCATAATATATGCTCTTCCAGGATTAATAAAACAAATCTACAGTCGACCAGAGAGAGAGAGAGAACGCAGCTAAGGCCGGCCACTTGATATAGCAGTCACATTCCAAGGGGGCGACCGCAGGGGCCTTTTCTTGGAACCTGAGTTCTATGTTTACTCAGTCGGGGGGGTGGTGGCGACACAAGACGTGCATTTCGGCGGTGGCAGCCCGCTAGCGCTTCCTCTCTCCCTCGGTTTGCTGGGTTCCATCTTCCAAACTTGTTGTTTCATTATTTCTCACTCACCACATTATTATCACTATAGTGCCACATCGAAAGTCGACAGGATCATATCACAGAAGAGTCGACAGGATCATATCACAGAAAAAGTCGACAGGATCATATCACAGAAAAAGTCGACAGGATGAGACCTGGCCGGGAAGCAAATCCCTCATATACCGGAGTATGAAGAAACAAGAAGCCAAGCCACGATGGTCGGCCAAACCCAACTCAACTGTAACCACTCCTCTTCGAGCCCTCAACCCCTTCTTCGCCAAACTTTGAACCGTGATCCCGAAGAAGTATTCACCTACGACGGAGATGGAGCTGCCACGCACTTCTTCCAGCACTAGATCTACCCGAAAACGACCACCGTGCCAGGGCAGGACACCTTCCTCCATCATGGACAAGACTCCGCCATATCCCTGCCGCTACTGTGATGTACAACACTAGTACGCTCAGTGTCACAGACAGAACTCTCCCGAATCTCAATGAACTTACCTGCTCTCTAAACCAGCATAACCTGTAAGTGTAATTGTTTTACCCTTCCATTCATTCTTTAAATAAGTCATTCCTTGTAAATTGTCCCAATATTTACATAATTAGCTCCATTTATTCTCTCCATGCCTATTAACAATGATTTTATGCTCAATACTATTTATCTAGATATTTGTAACTCATTTAATTAGTTACCTTACCAGTAGAATTTAACAATCGTTATTTTAATTACATAATTTCCATTTTTAACGTAAACTCTTTAAAAAAAAAACTCTTGAAAAAAAAATGGAATTCCACCTATTAATGCTTTACGATTTTTACTATTAACAATAGAATTTACATAATCAATTTATTTATAAAAATATGCCTCAGCACCTGAACTCTTGTATAGACCTCTCCTACTTGTAAGCACGGCTCACGAAAAATAATTTCTTTCCCTAATCGATTCAAAATTCACCCTGTAATTCAGGCATCGAAGAATTCCAACCACCACGTGAGCCTTGCTTACAACCAACCCTTGGTGACTCTTATCTATCTTCCCCTTAATGCCCCTCTCATTCTTACAACTTTGTTAACTTTATACCAGCTCAGGACCTTTATAGAGAATTATTGATTAATCAATCATCGAACTTCTATATTGTCATTTCAAAATCCTAACCTTCGCCCTTCATTTATGATAATTTATTTCGTAGTTCATCTCTAGCCTATCCACCGACCCACACCATCTAGCCAATGGGTGTTCGTCACAGGGTGCAGATTGACTAACTGCTAGATATTTATCAACCCCTTTTTGTTCGCACTTGAACAATCTGCATCGAACGACGCAGTTCGCTTCTTCTTCTCGCGCCACACGTTCGCCACACGGACCCTGTCTTCAAATCTATGTTTGTCCATTGTCCAAACCAGCACGATATAGCCTACCTCCGATATTTCCCACGAGGTACGTTAAACATCGTCGCTGATTCTTTCCGGTCCGTCATCATTTCGCGCAGACATGGGTTTCACGTTCAACCCACCGCGAAATCTTCGCCTTGCACAAGCTCCCACGACGGTTAAAACACCTCGTGTCCGAGCAGCTTGTCACTTGTAACGGACAACGCAGTCCTCGTCCCAATTTTCGGCACTGTGCGCGCATACTTCCCGCAAATTAAATATAAGTCCATCCGACTCCCTCACCTACATACTGGACTTTTCCCCTCGGACTCGCTACACAAGTAGCTGCATAGATAAGTTAGATTGGCCCAGGGCAAGTTTCCCCTCGCCCTGTTCGCCAAGGTTCTAACATTGTATGTAGTTTTATATTTACCTCAGTCCTGAGCTCACGCAATTTCCAGCCTCAACCTCATTTCTCATACTCTACACCTATAGCATAGAAAGCCCATGACAAGTTTCCCCTTGCCATGTCCGCCTGAAAAATATCTTAAAGTGTAGAGTTCCCCAGTCTTAATGATCTTCAGAATTCCATCATATGTATGTGACTCTTCCTCCCCTTGTTCACACTCCTCAATAACATTTCCCTTATAGTACATTAGATTTTGTTGTATATAGCCTTTTATAACCTTGATATTTTCAAAGATTTCCTTAAATGTCGAACTCCCCGGTGTTGTAAAACTGCTTGTAAATAATATTTACTTGTGTACTATACAATATTTTATTTACATAAAACTATGTCACCATTACCTTAACTAATTTTAACTGTAAATTATTTTCTCTATTCCTGGCTTCTCCAGCTTTAAATAAACTTAAACCATGTTCAGCCTTCTTCAACGGGGCCATATGTCATAATATATGCTCTTCCAGGATTAATAAAACAAATCTACAGTCGACCAGATAGAGAGAGAACGCAGCTAAGGCCGGCCACTTGATATAGCAGTCACATTCCAAGGGGGCGACCGCAGGGCCTTTTCTTGGAACCTGAGTTCTATGTTTACTCAGTCGGGGGGGTGGTGGCGACACAAGACGTGCATTTCGGCGGTGGCAGCCCGCTAGCGCTTCCTCTCTCCCTCGGTTTGCTGGGTTCCATCTTCCAAACTTGTTGGAACTATTATCACTATAGTGCCACATCGAAAGTCGACAGGATCATATCACAGAAGAGTCGACAGGATCATATCACAGAAAAAGTCGACAGGATCATATCACATATATATATATATGTGTGTATAAGTTCAATTACACGATAGAATGTTGGTGAGCCGGAAGTTTATTTTACAAACTAATTTCCAAATTGTTTGCCGATTTGCACATCTTGATGTGTAAATATTCACGAATATTTCTATTATATATTACACAGTTATATATTTTTAATTGAAAAGGCATATATTGGATCAAAATACAGAGGGTGTTCACACTTATAGGAAACAAGTTTTATTATAAAATATTAAAAATTAACACCATATTTGAGAATTTTCAAATGTTCTATTTGAAATATTTTTGTTTATTTACAGAACGGCACCTGAATTTCCACGATAGCAGACACTTTCTGATCATGGTCATACTCAAAAGATCCCATTCTTCCTTTACCACTTTCCAGAGACTTTCAATTGTCCTAGGGTGTCTCTTTCCAAGTGCTCTTTTAAGGCATCCAAAAATGCAAAAATCCATCGGATTTAAATCAGGAGATTATACAGGGGTTATGTTCTTTGGAATAGTGTTGATTCCTGTTCTTTGCCTTAGATCTTCCAAATAAGCTTGGTCTTAAGATGAGGTATGACTTGTGGCGTTATCATGGTGAAACCAGATTTTGTTGCTCTGTTTTCCATAGAGAGAAAGAATATAATTTAAAAATATAGGTTCTTAATGTTGTTTTGATAGTACTCTCCGAGTTTATTTTGGCATTTCTTTCAACTTTTTTTTTATTTTTAATTTTCCTTCAAATGATATACCGCATGCTACCATATATCCTTTGGGGTAACTTTCGGCACATTTTTCAACCAAATCGACCCAGATTTTCCCACCCTTTTTTGATAGTATATAATCATTTTCTGTCGCAATCGGTTACATATACCCATGCTTCGTCATATGTAACAATAAATTTCCATCTATCAGCAGTCAAGAATTTTCATTAAAATATCTGCTGATAGTGTGTCGCTGACGAATATGGCTCTGAAACAATTTGTGAACCGCATGTCTTTTTGTAGCTTTCAGGCCTGATTCTTTATTATTTTATTTATTGTTGACACTGATGTTCCTATTAATTTGGCTATATCTCTTTGTGGCATAGGATTTTCTTTTGTAATATATTTTTTCACTTTTTTGACAGTTGCAGGAGTTTTCACAGATATAGGGTGATATTCTTTTTCCATTTCTCCGTAGGTGCTTTGAATAAAAACTTGATATTTTTGTCGTGAATAATATTATAAATAACCGTTTTAGAAATGTTGATATCATCTTGTTTGCATATTTTAATTATGTCCAAATAGGTAAGATTAGCTCTGGAAAGTCCTAAAATATAACCTCTTATGAAATTATTTTATTCGAAGGGCATTTTTTTAAATAACAAAAGATATGTTTTGCGTGTTAGAATTAGCTTAAGCCTTTTCGAATTCTACGTTTTTGATTTTTTAAAATGAAGTAATAGTTCCTTTTTTAAACCGGGCGCTCGTTTCCTATAAGTGTGAACACCCTCTTTATCATTCATTTTACCAATATTTTGTTGGGAAAAAAATTAGATTCGTAGAATAAGAGAAAGATACCACATTATCTAAAGGTATAAAACAATAAATAAGGACAAAATATCAAATTATATGGACATCAGCAGCTCACGACGGCCTGCCCTATTCACTTAACCGCTAGCCTACTAACAAACCAACAAAGCTGCGCTATATAGGCAGATATGTCAATTAGCATAAGCAATACTTAACCTCTATGCAAATATCTGCATATAAAATACCATAGAAATATCTGAAATTGTCAATTTCAACACTTCCTCTCAATTCAGAATATTTCTACATTCCAAGTCCAGAAATACATCTCTCATGTAGGACCCTTGGTAAAGATGTCAGCCACGGTTTCCTGGGTGGACGTATAACCAATTTCAATTATGATATCTCTGAATATGTCCCTGATGTAATGCCACTTGATATCAATATTTTTGGTCATGGCATGGTACCCGGGGCTAATACGGCTGGAGCTGACTCCTCCTCACGGGGAGTAGGCGGCGCTTGTTCAGTAAGCTGAGGCGCAGTGAACAGACGGGGCGAAGTTTGGGCCGTGGGACCATCAGGCTGACCATGTACCTGAAAGGTAGAGCATCGAGCCTTTAACTGTAGCAGAGTTATCTGCGATAATCGATTTTCAGAACAAATTTTCAATTGAAATGAAGGAAACTGCCAATAATATAAATTCGCCTACTGGCGGAAACTATCCAGATTTTGCCACATCGCACGATTTTGCGACTAAGACGCCTTAAATTAGCGCTGTAAATGTCTATACTAACCGGAACATGAAAATCCTGAAATTGGGGACGGCTATATCCTCTTACCTAGCAAGAAGAGACGCCGCGACTCGGGAGCATCGGGCGTGACACCGCACATTCCAACAGTGCCAGGAACACTACTCGGCGACAGCAATCGTCGGCAAGACGGATACCGCGCGTGCAGGAGGTGAAGGCCACGAGGGCACACATCGCGGAAGCCAGGGCGCGGCAGGCGTCCTCTACACAGGAGCAGTGGGTCTTTATAGAGCACTGCCCTGATTTCGCGGCTTATTATTATCTAAAGGCGATCGACAGAGTGGTCGGAGGGTCCAGGAACATAATCCAGCTCACTAGGATGAATGGCCACGTCCTGATTGGACTGGCCAGAAAGAGCCAAGCGAAACGCATAATTGAGGAAGGCCTCCAAATTAAAGGCATGCTCGTCATCGACGCCCTTTGGCTCTATGGGCGTGTCACCTCCATCGCCCCCAAACAACTAAAGGCTGGCGAGTACGGCTACACGGACGGCCGCCGTGAGGCCTATTTTATCTTCCACGACGGCATGAAAATCGAGAGGGTCCCTACCCGCCTTGATATAAAAACCAAAGGCGACACCTGGCTGGCGTTCCTAACCTTCGGCATCAGGTGTTCCAAATTCCACAACCAAGGCCATCGCAGAGCCAACCGCCCCATGCATGCTAGGCATTCCACCGGCCCCACAGGCAGGCCTCACCACCCTCCCCCAATGATGTCCTAGCATCTCCAGCGCCTCAGCTGCCCAGACAGCTAGTATCCGCGGCTCTTGCACCAGCACCCCCTGCTACATCTATGGAGGTATCCAACATTGGTCCTGCGGCCCGGTCTTCGCCCTATCGAACAGCTGTGCCTCGGCCATCTGCATCAGCACCCCCAGCTCACCTGTGGAGGTGCCGCCTCCTGCACCAGCGCCCCCTGCTCCATCTGTGGAGGTGCCAAGTAATGGTCCCACGGCCCAAACTTCGCCAAGCTCCACTGCCTCGGCCACTGGCCTCGGCCCAAGCTCCACTGCGCCTCATCCTGCGCCACTTACTCCCCATGAGAAGGAGTCAGCTCCAGCCGTATTAGTCCCTTCGCCTCTAATACCTGCCCGACGCTCCTGGAGAAGCAAGAAATGGAACGTGAGAATCTGTTAATGGAAATAATCGAACAGCTGAACGATGAAACTATCCTTAGGCCCCTATATAACCGAGGGACGACCATTAATGATGTCGCGTATGAGGTATTATACCCCCATCTTAGGGAGAGATTCCTCGCGGATACCTTACCTAAACACAAAATTATTCTTGTCAAGTTTCTCAACACAGTCATCGAGCATGCTAGGGACACGGATACCATAACTCGCAAGAGCCTGTTTGAACTCGAGACGATTCTAAGTTCCTGATAGAATCCAGACGTACCATCTGAGAAGGCTCGTCTGGTGTATATATTATTATATTCTATTTAAACTCTGTAAACTCTTTCTTAACCATTGACTATATGTCAATAAACCATTTATAATTGCCAATTGTCATACACATACATATATATGTCATAATTTGTATATACCAAAATGTAACCCCACCACAATATATGCAATGTATCGTTCAAAAGGTTTTAATAAATGTTAGGCCTCGCGATAAAAGAGAGAACAGCAATTACCAGGATTCCATTATCCAGGAAGTAAAGGTAACTCCCAGGAACCATAAAACTAGGTTCAGAGACCTTCTTCTTCCTGGAGGATGGTAATCATGAAAAGACAATGGAGGTACCAATATCCAATCTGAGATGAGTATGAAAATCTAACAGCCAACCAAATGTAACCACATAGACGATTTCAACCAATGAGAGGCATAGAGAGTTAACGAGGAAAATCTCGGACTCAAAATTAGTCAGTAGGGAGCTCGACCAGACGCGGAGCAAGGCGTGCCTAAGCCCTTCTCACCAAGGTAACTTCTATTTTCAGAATGTGATAGTCAAGTACTCCATTAGTCTCAAAACCTTCTCTCCCTTATTCGCGAAGTCCTATATTCAACCCCATCCTGTGTTCCCTCTCGTTATTTCCCCTGTGAAAACCCTACCATTACGACCAAACGACTGCGACATCAACCAGCACAAGTCACCAATCCTACAGTAAGTCAACGGGGTCTTACATAGAATTAACAATCAACAATCAAAAAAGGGGTCCAAAATTAATTCAAATTATTATAGAGAGTCGACAGGATTCTCATATATATGTAGTAATGTAGTTGTTGTATCTTGTTGGATGAATGTAGTGTAGCATGTTGGTTTGCAGTCGTGGTGGCCACAATGATTAGAGTGGTTTCAGGCGTGATTGGGATTACACAAAAGGACGAGGCATGTTGGATGGCACCATAGAGATGGCGATAGAGCAAGTGTAGCCGACACCGGTCAGGGGATAGATCTTTCAATCCTCGTGTCTCAAAGCCGACTAATCTGTTTGAGTAAAAAAGGGCACACCTAGGAACCCGAATTGTTTTTCAGACCTCTTTCCTCCTACTAGCGTCAACTGTCACTCACTCGAAATTTTATTTGTAACTTTGGAAATTACATTAAAACTATACAACACATGGAGACAGATATATTGGAATATATTACAACATTTATATGAAAAATCAATAGAATAAAATAAAAAATAAAACGGTCAGGTGTTGATATTAAAAATAGAAAAGGCATAACCTGACAAGGAGCACATGTGCTTTTCAGAGGGCAGAGCGCCATCTGGTGGTACAGAAATAAACTATTCATTGATTTAACCTGTTCCCTGATATTTGACCAACCTAATTTTTTGATATATCAAGAAAACCCATCCACGAACGCGTTTCGCGCTGTTGGCGCTCGTCAGCGTGGAGAAGGCTGTCAACCGCGACCAAAAATATTTTTTGTCCCCGTGGCGTCCTGAAAAAATATTTTTATGTATAAAGCGTATTTACGCAAGTTTGGCCTTAAATACCCATTTATTGGTTTTTCAAAAATCAGGCCAAATATCAGGGAACAAGTTAAATCAATGAATAGTTGATTTAGCCTGTTCCACCAGATGGCGCTCTGCCTTCTGAAAAGCACATGTGCTTTACAGAAGGCAGAGCGCCATCTACTGGAACAGAAATCAACTAAATATTGATTTAGCCTGTTCCTTGATATTTGGCCAACCCAATTTCTTGATAAATCAAGAAAAGCCATCCACGAACGCGTTTCGCGCTTTTGGCGCTCGTCAGCGTGGAGTAGGCTGAACCACTGCGTCCAAAATATATTTTTTGGTCCCAATGGCTTCCCGAAAAACCAAGAAATGGGTATATAAGGCCAAACTTGCGTAAATACGCATAGCACATCAAAAAACGAAAGAAAAAAATAAAAGATAAAAAGATCAGGTGTTGAAATCAATATTAAATACCCATTTCTTGGTTTTTCGGGAAGCCATTGGGACCAAAAATATTTTTTGGTCGCAGTGGTTCAGCCTACTCCACGCTGACGAGCGCCAAAAGCGCGAAATGCGTTCGTGGATGGCTTTTCTTGATATATCAAGAAATTGGGTTGGCCAAATATCAGGAAACAGGCTAAATCAATGTTTAGTTGATTTCTGTTCCACCAGATGGTGCTCTGCCTTCTGTAAAGCACATGTGCTCCTGGTCAGGATAACCATTTTTAATATTGATTACCACACCTGATCTTTTTTTTCTATCGTTTTTTAATATATATTAATGTGTGTGTAATATATAAAATAAATTTTCCTAAATGTATACACATCAAGATGTGCAACTCCGTAAAAAAAATATAAATAAGTTTAAACAATGAATTCTCGGCCCACCCACATTCTATCGTATAATTGAACTATAACAAATAAAGGATTGTTGTTTGCGAGCAAGAGAGGAGTTCCCAATTTATTCCCCAATCCCAGGAATGGTTTCCAAACCGATCCATCGTAATAAAATCCTGGAAATGAATCACTTGGGACGACACGATAAAGGTGGGTCAAATGGTCAAAACTTTTAAAATCTCATTAAAACTCCACAGAATTACAAGGAAAACTTTGGATAGATTGTCCGTGTTCCCGATAGTTCTGCGAGACTTGAGATTGGTCTCACTGACTAGCTATGTTTTTGCATTGGCGGCTGAATGGAAAAATATGCTCGGTTTATTTTTCTTTATAAAAAAAATAATAAATGTAAAATTATATACTTTATATAAATCTTAAACGTAAATTTTCTGAGTAGTTATTTCTTTAATGAGTCTACACTAATTAATTTTATCCAAAATAGAAAAGATTGTCCAATAATTGTCTAAAAAGCGACTTTTATTTTCTTTAAAACAAAATGCTATTTTCATTTTACTTATTTACTTTTTTTTTTGGCGTGCGGACGTGCGTCGCTTGGCTCTGCAAACTCCGGTAAGCTTTATTTATAAAACTTCTTCCTTGCCTGTTATAAAACTAACATTCATATATAAATAAGTTAAATCGAAAATAATATTGACTTTTGAACGGCAATTGCTGTTTGAATTTTCGATGGTTTAAATATTTAATAATTTGGAAATGAATGCTTCAATTATAGAACGATTGGAGGAACTATGCAAATATTTTACGGATTAGATTGATAACGGTCAAAAAACATTAAATAAACAAGATATAGGATATTTGAGGGAAACAATAAAACAGATAAAGAATAATATAACAAGATCATTTAAAATTAATCAGAACATAAACAAAATCGAAGAATGTATACAAAATAACTTTACGGTAATCGATAATGATTTATCAAAGATAATTGGGCAGGGTTTAAGTAAAGATTCGTATGCAAAAGTGGCTAAAAACAAAGATTACTTACTTACAAAAAAGTACGACAAAATACTAAGGAACAAACCATTATTATAACGGCTAATGAAAATCAAGCAATATCACAGGTACAACAAAAGGTAAATGAGGGTATCAAATTTCTTAGACAAGAGGGTAATAAAACAAGAATAAATAGAATAATAAATACAAGAAAAGGAACGATCCTTAAACTGCCTAATGATCAAAATATAGACCAACTGATTGAGTTTTAAGAAGCTTAACTAAACCAACCAAATCAGCAAAATATATAAGCCAAAACTAAGAGATCCTACAATTTTGGTTAAGTTGAATAACAAAATAACAGATATAACAAATTTGGTAACGATAATTTGTGAGATGAACCCAGAACTTGCTGGGCAAAACAATGATATCGAAAGGTCTTATTTCCTATTAAATCTGTGAAGGCTGAGCAAGATGTAGTTCTGAGGGTCTCCCCGGGGGCCTATGCTATTATTAAAAACTTGGCAAAATATATACGGATATCCAACAGTGCGATATTAGGGATAAAGTTCTTGTTGTTCAATGCCAAAATTTTTACTTATTATGAATAGAAGGACAGCATCACTGCTCCGAAATAATAAGATGCAGAAATTTCTGCAGGCACCCATATTTTAAGAACGTAAATTTAGGTCATAAACCAAATACCCAAGCTTGCCCGATCTACGAAAGAGAGATAAAAACACGATGCAGCCTACCGACTATTCAACTATTCAAGAAGAACAGAACAAGAATTAAAGCACCATTTGAATACATATGAATGTAAGAAACACAGATACTGATAGAATAAATTTTATTCAACAAAATGCTAGGAAAAGCAATACCTGCATAAGTGAACTATGTTCATCCAAAAAAATTATAAACACAGACTAAATTCTGATTCAGGAGCCTTATAAAATTAAAAAAGAAATATGTTTTCAGGAAACAATATAATATATCATCAGGAGAACAGTCCAAATATAAAGGCAGAAATAATTGTTAGAAACAATGCGTTACAAATTAAACTAATAAAAGAATTTACTAACTCCTTCGCCACAACCATTACTATACAAACAGAAAAGAAAATTGCTATATCAAACATTTATATTCACCCCAATTCTATGAGAAAGGAGAGCACGAAACATTCTTCAGAGCACTAACTGAAACATTTATAAACACGCCCCTAATTATAAGTGGTGACTTTAACGCCAGATCACCATTATGATATGATTCCACCAAAAATTCAACGAGCATAGATTGATTCCCATCATTGAGGAAACGAACTTAACCATACATAATAATAAATTCACTACATGTCGAAATGCTAGTGTGATTGATTTTACGCTGAATAACAAAGAAGCAATAGCAGCTATCAGAGACTGGCACACAAAACAAATATCGCAGATCTCTGATCATGTAGCAATAATCTATAAAGTACATGCAACTGATAATTTCACCACAGCTACTAATTATTCCACATGGAAATTCAGTGAAGAAAAAGCGAACTGGTCAAATTTGGCCAGAATTTCAATAAAATAGATCAAAATAATTTTGAAAACTTTTTTGATACAGCAAATACAAGGAAAGACCTCGATAGCGTGGTAAAAGAACTTTCGAACACGTTCATTGAAGCAGCATATATATATATATATAAAACAAACCAATAAAATACAACATAAACAGATGGTGGAACGCGGACTTGACACGTCTTGAGAGCTATTGTAAATACCTCCGTAACTCCTATTATCGGGCAAAAAATCTCTCAATCCTTATTGAACAACAGTATAAAAGTGCAAGAAACAAATACGCCAGGGAAATAAATAAGGCTAAAAGAATGTCTTGGAGGTTTTTCTTAGAAGACATCAAATCAAAAAACCCATATGGAAATTTATACAGGGTATACAAAAATATTAACAACGGTTCTAACCGAAAGGGATTTCTGGAAATTTTAGAAGTGAATAAAGATGAAGAACGATTCCAGAAGACACACAGCGGAACTTTTGAAGAACCTTTTCCCGATGATAGAGATAATGAAGACAGAACCTTCCACAAAAACATAAGGAACTATACTCTAGAATTTCATAATAAAGAAAATATAATAATAACGCCCAATGAAGTAAATAGAATAATTGATGAGCTAAACTCAAAGAAAACGCCTGGAATTGATAATTTTTCTAACAATTGATAAAACATACTAAATAACTAATAGTTCCAATACTGGGTAAACCTTTTCAAAAATGCTTAGATTTAAATTATTTTTTCGAATGAATGGAAAAAATCTGAGTAATAATTATTCCAAACCAGGTAAAACAGACATGAAAAGTTATAAAAGCTACAAACCCATTTGTCTCAACTAAAAAATTTCCAAAATATTTGAAAAAAATATTAATGACAACAAACTAATAAAATTTATGAAGACTCGAATCTGCTTAACAATCGTCAACATGGATTTAGAAGATCAAGATCTACCATCTATGCATTAAATGGAATAGTCAAAATAGCTCTAGAATATAAAAATAAATAATATACAGCTATAATCGCAGTTGATATAAGTGGAGCGTTCGACAATACATGGTAGCCGATGGTGCTAAAAAGACTTGTTGAGGACAACGTTCAAGCTTGAATAATAAAACTACTACAGTCTTTATTTAATAATAGAGAATAGTGAGGTTTTCAGATATTCATCAAATTACCCATAAAAAATAAGCAAGGGATGTCCCCACAGGGTGGGCCTATATCCCCTACAATTTGGAATATTATTATAAACGATTTATTGGATAACTACTCAGAATGAAACAGTGAAATCATTCCTTATGCGGATGATATAACTGTGATATGTTGGAAAACAACTTTACAGAACTTTGGAGTACAACAGGAAAGGTCATTGGGAGAATATTAGACTGGTGTGGGAACAATAAGTTGACTGTATCTGAAGAGAAAACGAAAATAGTATACTTGTTTAATAGCAAAATAGCTGCAGAAATTCCGAACACTATCACTGCCAATCGGGTGGAAAACTAAAGATTATGGAAATAACTTTTAAAAATCATAGAAATAAAAATAAATTGGATTTTGTGTGCCTCATATTGATGAGATTATTACTAAGACCAATATAGCTAGTGGATACCTAATTGGAATAACCGGGAAAGCATGGGGACTGGACAGTAAAAGAAGAATAGTACTTTATAAGACACTGTTTCGAAGTTCACTAACTTATGGTTTCACGATCTGGTACAATTTTATACACAAAAAAGTCAAATATGAATTAAACGATCTGCAGTAGAAAGTTTTGAAGCACAGTACACTGGTTTATAATTCAACATCTTCAAACTGTACTCATATTGTTGCTAGAACACCACAGCTCACGGATCTTATTGAGACAAATATACTAAAAATAAATATTGGATACAAAAAATCAACTAGAAGAAAAATTTTATCTAATTTTATAAACCAGAAATTTGAGGTATACTATGGAGGTGCCAATGATAATTTCAAGGGATTCTTTGATACTTCAAGAATTCCTAACTATGTTCAACCCAACTTCTATAACGTTCAATTTTTTTATTGGACATGGTGACTTCAACACATATTTGTTTAGAATTGGCAAAATTGGTTCACCTGCATACACTTGTAGAAACGAAAAACAAACCCCTGAACACCTTCTGATAAACTGTCCATTAACTTCTGATCTAAAGGAAGAAAAACAACTTTACCTGACTAATACAAAACAAGTTGCTTACACACAATAAAGACCAATGCAGTAAGTTTAATAGATTCTGCAGGCTGTATATTTCAAGGCGTAAGTGTGAACTGTAAATGTTTCAAACTACTATTTCTAATTACTATATGAAAAATTTGACATCGAACGTGTATAATTTTCATGCTTCCCAATGTTCAATTGTGTTAATTGTATATAATTTCAGATATACACGCAATCATACTAATTGTGGATTTGGCGTTCTCTCCCAAATGTTAAATAATAATAATGATAATTTTACTTATATATATATATATATATATCAAAAATAAAAAGGCATATCCTGACCAGGAGCACATGTGTTTTATATATATACTAGACGAATGGCCCGGGCAACGCCCGGGTTTTACCCGAGTGCGTATATATTTTAAAAACGTTTTAATTCAAATACTATTCGTTACAATTATAAATTAGCGCCATGGATGTCACTCTTGTGAAACGTCCCGTTCCAAACTGTGTGTTTTAAAAATGTTTTAATTATATACAATATAACGGTATAAAGAAATAACGAGCCTATCGTTCAAATATAAAATATAATATAATATATAATATATATGTGTAACATATATGTGCAAAACGGAATAATATATATATAATATAACGGTATAATAACGGTATAAAGAAATAATGAGCCTATCGTTCAAATATAAAATATAATATAATATAATAATATAAAATATAATATATAATATAATACAATAAAATATAAATGAGATACTAAAAATTAAATTTCTATTTGATGAATTACATATTTTATTAAATCAAATATATGCCTTTTATTATCTAATGAATTAAGTATGGATTGCTCTATTTTCTCTCTCTCTCTCTCTCTCTCAAAACAAAAATATTTTATTCTTATAAATATTATCGATTAAAGGTACTTATATATATTCAAAGGTTCTCATAAAGGTTACCGATTTAAAAGTTTATTTTATTTTATTTAAAGAAACATATTTTCATTTAAGTATTGTTATTTATTTTAAAAGATTAAGTAATTGTGCAAAACGATAATTGCCTTAAAAAGAAATTGCCTTAAAAAAATAACCTTCGCGGTGATTTTGTCTTGCATTCGTTTATACAATTATTATATATATTGGCATCATATATTAACTTTATGAATGGAAAAAATATGTCCAGGGTAGCCTAGTGGTCATGGCATCTGCCCGGTAAGCGGAAGGCCGTGGGTTCGATTCCCATCCCTTGACACTTTTTTTATTTTATCCATTCTGACCAAAATATATCCGTGAACTTCACACAGTGAACTTCACACAGACAGAATAAGGCAATTATATAAGTAGATATATATATATATATAATATAATTATATATAATTTATATGAAAGATAGTTGTAAATTAATTATGATTAAAACAAATTATAAAATATTATTATTTGGGAATCAAAAAGGTTTTAATTTTTTATGTAACAGTATAGGGTTATAACAAGGTCACGTTTTTACCTCGGCCGTTACGCGTCATTTTAGCAGAACATAGAAAAAAAAAGAAAGATTTGAAGATATTAGGGTAGGAAAAATAGCAAAGACAGAACCGTGTAATCTTTATATCAAACAATTTATATTTAGACGAAAATTTATATTTATTAAGAAAGAAAAATTTTAAATATTTTTTTAAGTAATATTTTGTGTAATTATATATATATATATTTTTTGTGTGTGTGTGCAAAACACATTTAATAATATAAAATTTTATTGTAAGACGGAATCAATTTTTTTTGTGCTGTTTTAATGGAAACCATAATGGTTCGACCAGGATGGAAAGAGATTGGTACCGGGCCGGGACTTGTCAAAGATAAACCTGGCAGGAGTTTCGTCCCAGCTACCTTACTCGCCTAACCAATCTCTTCGACCAATGAATAATTGGATTAAAATAAAAGGAAGAGTGGAACAATATTTTAATATTTAAAATATTTTGCTTTTGTTGTGGGTGGTTGGAATTATGACACTGTGTGTATGTTAGTTTTTATATGTGTGTGTTGTATGTGTATTTGTTTGCATGTATGTTCATGTGTAATTTCTAAAGATTAAGTGTGTGTATACATTCTTGTGTGTGTGACTTTTCTTCATTGCGAAAACAATTAAGGGCTTTTCTTAAAAGGAGCAATTATGTGTGAATACTTCATGTTTACTCTTAAACATTAGTATATATGTCCAATGACAAGTTTCAAGCAGTTCGAATTATAATCGACTAATACAAGTATTAACAAGGTGTATATTCATTTTAAAAAAACTATTAATATGTCTCTTTTTTAAATTGAATTATGAGTACAATTAAAAACTCATGCAATTAATAAGTCTATTATAATATTACTACATTGGCCGATCGAAGAAAACCAGTAATAACAATGTTATCCAAATTTCATCTTTCATCAATTACCTTTAGATCTATTTATAAATAACTATAACCTTGGGCTGATTGATTAAAGAATTTTATTTATTTCTTTTAATAGTCATGTCTTTTAGGATCAAATCATTTAATTTAATGAAAACCTAGAAAGTTCAATTTTTTTGGTTAAAAAAAGGGGGGGGATATTTTAAATTGAAGCACTGAACAAAGGAAATGTATCAATTGGATTATAGACCTGATTTATAAGGTAGTATGAATAAATTAAATTAAATATTTGTGTGTGACTCTTTGGCCATAGTGTCGATAGACTAAGGCCAAAGATCGAAATACTTTAATTGGTTGATAAAAGATGGTAATTAAATTGTCATAGAAAATTATTGTAAAAATACTTATTTCCAGGGTTAGGAATGAAATGAATTAAAACTAAAAGTGTGATTGGGTAAATGAATAAAGCAAATTTAAAAAATGTTTGTTGTTGTTGTTGTGGTAGGAGGTATGTGGGAGATAGAGTGTGTGTATACCCTTATGCGCATGTGTGTATTGTCGATTACAGTATTTGTGACTAAAGAAAAAGTCTCAATTAGTTTATAGGTCTGAATTATAAGGTAGTATGAATTATCCAATTAAAAATTTTGTGTGCGACTCTTTGGCGTTAGTGTCGATAGACTAAGGCGAAAGATCGAAATATTTTAGTTGTTGATAAATTGTCAGAACATTCATATCAAAATATTCATCTCTAGGGTTAATTATGAAATTAATTAAAACTAAAAGTGAGATTGGGAGAAAGAATAAAAGAATTTTAAAAATGTTTGTTGTTGTTGTTGTGGGAGGAGGTATGTGGGACAGAGTGTGTGTATGTTCTTATGCGCAGGTGTGTGTATGGTCCATTATATTCTTTGTGATCAAAGAAAAAGTATCAATTGGATTGGAGACCTGAATTATAAGGTAGTATGAATAGAACCATGTAGAATATTTGTGTACGACTCTTTGTCTTTAGTGACCATAGACTAAGACGAAAGATCGAAATATTGTAATTGTTTGAGAGAAGATGGTACTTAGATTTTATTAGAAAATTCAAATCAAACAAACAAATCAACTTTATTAGGGCGTCCTGCCCTGTACAGATCCGCCGTAGAATTGTTAACAATATTCAACACAAGAGAAAAGGGAGAGATGGAGTGTTTACTATTAAGGTATGGCAAATATATATATATATATATTTTTTATATTGCCCCAGTTCTTCTCTCTTCCACGAGTGCAATTTTATTTACAACCGCTTTTTGGTAGTTGAACAGTTCTATTGCCCAACTTTTCTTATCTGAAACAGTTTTTATTATCTTTATTGAGTTCAAATGCGGTCTAGGAAGACTTTTCAGGATCTTTTTTCTCTCTCCTTCCAGATCCCCGCACTCAGCAGTAAAATGGTATATTTCATCGGTTATCTGACTTCCGCATAACCTACAGTACAAATCTTCTTTCTTAATTACGTAGATATGATTTTCTTTGATCAATGTTGATATTATCCTGATCTGTGCAATAAAACTCACTAGAGCTGAGGACATATTGCATGAAAAATAATGTTCTGGAATGAATGAATCATAAAGTAGCCTATAGTTTGAGTATGTTTTCGTAAGAGATAATTTTGCCAGATCTTGCTGCAATAGCTGTTCAATTTTTATTTTTAGTATATTCGGAAGTTCGGTCTGTATGTCATCATAATTTAACCTAAAGTTTAGCCGTGTGAGTCCGCAATGATTGATGATATCCATGATATTTTTACAGAATCCTATAGGTTTTTTTGTCATTAAGGAAATTTCCTTCAATCTATTCCAGCATAGCTTAGGTAGTCTATTGTCTTCCATTTCCTGTAATCTAATGAAATATTTCATAATTAGTTTGATCGTTGTAAAAGTCAGAGATAGTCTGCCTGTTTCCAACCTTACAATATACCCCGGTATATATCTTGGCAGATTCAGAAAGTTTTTGATAAACGTATTCTGTATTTGGTCTATAATATCGGTATTGTCCCAAGCCCACACAGGGGCCGCATAGAGTAGTATTGATTTAATAACTGAGTCAAATAAATTCAGTGCAACTTTTAATGAATTAATTTTTTCCCTTTTTATCAGTCTAATAGTTGCATTTATTGCCGTATTTGCTTTGGCTTTATAAAAAAGGGCTACCTTTTTGCTATTGTTAGTGGTAGTGAATGGATACCCCAAATACATAATATTGGACGCAACAGTCAGTGGGATGTCCCCCCAGTACCAGTTTTCGTGTCTTGCCGGTCTTCCTCCATTTCTAAATACCATCACCTTGGACTTATTTTCATTTAAAACTAATTTGTTATTGTCCAGATAAGACTTTAGTAACTTGATTTTAGTTTGTAGGTTAATTTTCGATTCTCCGATTATGGCTATGTCATCCGCATACATAAGTAGGTGTAAAACGCCAAAATCAGGGAGATGAAATCCTGTAAGTGCTGAGTAATTATAAAGTTCTATTAGGTCGGCCATATATAGTATAAATAAGAGTGGGGAAAGTGATTCTCCCTGCAACACTCCAGAATTAATTTTCACATCACTTGAATATTGCCCTTTCCATCGGATAGTAATCTTAGCTTCTTGGTAGAAGTTTTTTATCAGCATTACAAATTTATTGCTAATGCCCATTTTATGCAATTTTTGCCAAAGTAAGTCATGTGGTACTGTGTCGAAAGCTTTAGTCAAATCGACGAAGAAGACATATAGCTTGCCTCGTTTTCTTTTTAAAGATAATTGGATGAGTGAATTCAGTAGTAGTATGTGGTCAGTGCATGATCTGTTCTTACGGAAACCTGCTTGATTTTCTAAAATAATCTCTCTTTTTTCTATCCAGTTGTTTAATCTGTTTCTTAGTATTGTAGTAAATAACTTAGATATATTACTGCAGAGGGCAATCCCTCTATAATTTGTTGGGTTATTCTTATCACCGCTTTTATATATGGGGTGTACTATTGAGTTCGTCCAGAGTTGCGGGTATTTTTCTGTGGACATTATTTTGTTGAATAGGTTTTTCAATTTAGTTAAAGTCGGTATCGGTAAATTCTTTAGCAACTCATTTGGTATACCATCAAGTCCCACTGCTTTGCCATTCGCTAGTTTTTTTACTACATCATAGATCTCTTCAAGGGTTATTTCCGCGTCTAAATCTGGATCTTTCCAACCAATCATCTGGTTTAAAGTAAAAGTAGCTTCATTATTTTCTTTGTTCAGTAATTTTTTATAAAATATAAACCATTCTTTTATATCAATCTCTCCTTGTATTATTGTTTTTTTTCTAAAGGCTGCAATGGCATTCCAGAAGGATTTGGGATCTTTGGCATTTTTTATCATTTCATTCTTGTCCTTATTAAATTCATCTCTTTTTCTTTGCAGGAGCTTAAAATATTCCCTCCTAGCCTCAATATATTTTTGGCGGTCGTGTGTGTTATTTGAGTTCCTACATCTTTGTAAACTTATTTTGGTCGTTTTTTTCATAATATAACAATCTTTGTCATACCAAGGTTTTGAAAGTTGATGTCGTCGTTTTGCGAATTTAATTATATTTGCAGATTCCATTGCCGTGTAGATCTGTTTAGTAAAATTTACTGTTTTTGTGTCAATATCGGTTTCATTTCCATCTTCTATATCACTTAAGTTATGTTTTAGCATCTCCACATTTTCTTTCGTCCAAATGAATTTTCGTGTTGGTATTTCATTATTGTACGAGGATTTAATAGCTTCATACCCAGTATTAATTTGTAAAACAGTTGGTAAGTGGTCTGAATATGAAAGTTCTTCGATCCACATATCCGATATGTTCTGTGTTAAACCGTGTGTGTACATAAAATAATCCAAAACCGATGAACCTCTTTCTGAATAAAAGTGAATGAGCCGTACGTATCTCCTTTAGTTCTGCCATTAGCTATTGTTATAGAATTTGAATCTGTGAAGGTAATTAGTTTTTCAGATAGTTTCGAAGATATAGGGTCTTTAGATTTTCTATATTTGTTAAGGGATGAATTTAGTTTCAGTGGGTTATGGAAGTCTCCAGCATTGCCTATTCTTATATTGATATCACCGGCTATTAGCACTTCGTTACCTTCATTCATGTGATATTCAATGTGCCTAAGTAAGTTTGCTAGATTTTGTTCTTGTAATGCATTTGGCGGTAAATATACAAACAGCAAACAAATACTCTCGGTGGTTTTGCCTAGAAATTTGTACGTCAAAACAGATATCCAATAAGGGTTTGTTTCGATTTTTCTAACCATATGTTGAAAGTTTTTTTTTATTCCAATCAGAATTCCCCCCGAGCCCCTTCCCTTTAGTTCTGTTTTCATTGCTGGGCTTTGAATTATGTAGTATTCATCTGTTAATAATTCGAAATCATGCGTAATCCATGTTTCACTTAGTGCAAAAAGTTCGTATTTTTTTAGATATTCAGCGAGTGGAAATATTGATGTTATTCTATTGAATCCATTTATATTCCATTGTAAAATTTTTATTTTAGTATCTATATGTTTGGCCTGGGTTACTTGTTTGTCTTTTTTTGCCGATTCACAATTTTTCATATGTGGATATCTAATTTTAGCTGTGTTTCTATCTGATATATTTTTCGTAACCTTTGGGTTTGATGCTACCAATTCACTTTTGTTTGTATTTTCATCCAGTTGCTATAACTCCCGCACCCTCCTTGGTGGTAATTTTACCATTGAAAACCCAATAAACTGTTTCATTGACAATCAGTTTATCATCCCTAAGTTTTGCCGTGATTCCTTTGTTTAAAAATTCTTTCCATTTAGGAATCAACAGTCGGCGTTGTTCTCTGGTACTGGGAGAGTAGTCCTTGCTTACAAAGATCTTCAAATCCCTTAATTTAAATGAGTTTTTAAATATCTTTATTCTCTCGCTGTGTTCTGGAACCTCTACCAGCATTGGGGCTTTATCCTTTTTGGACAACCTCCTGCACCTGGAAATAACGATCTCATCCGAGATCTGCACCTTGTCCTTTATCAAACTTTTTATTTTGGCTCGGGATTCATCAGGATTTTCACTTCCATTACCCTCCATACCGTAAAAAATCAAGTTCTTCTCTCTGTTTTTCATCTCCATAAAACTAACTCGACTCTCAAGTTCTCTAATCTTTTTGACATTCATTTCCACAGCGCTCGCAGTTAAATCCAACGAGGAATCAAGCTGCTGTACACGGGTGTCAAATTTCTGCATCCCTAGTTCAATCCCAGATAGCCTAGATTCGAGTTTTGAGCCCCAATCATCCATAAGAAAATTCAAATCAACATACTTATATCTAGGGTTAAGTATAAAATGAATTAAAACTAAATGTGAGATTGGGAGAAAGAATAAATAAAATTAAAAATATGTTTCATGTTGTTGTTGTGGTGGGAGGTATGTGGGACAGAGTGTAAGTATGTCATTATGCGCAAGTGTGTGTATTGTCCATTATATTATTTGTGATCAAAGAAAAAAAGTATCAAGTGGATTGTAGTCCTGAATTATAAGGTATTATGAATAAAACCAATTGAAATATTTGTGTGCGACTCTTTGGCTTTAGTGATCATAGACTAAGGCGAAAGATCGAAATATTTTGATTGGTTGATAAAAGATGGTAATTAAATTGTCAGAACATTAATATCAACATACCTATCTCTATGGTTAAGTATGAAATAAATAAAAACTAAAAGTGAGATTGTGAGAAAGAATAAAGAAAATTTGAAATAGTTTGTTGTTGTTGTTATGGGAGGATGCATGTGGGGCATAGAGTGTGAGTGACAAGGATCAAATGGTAATAAATATATATTTTTGTGACTCTTCAATAAATAAGGTTGTCTGATTCAATAGATGAGTAACCTATGTACTTTAGTTTTCTGTTAGTTGATGATGATGTCAATTCACACATTTTACAATTCTATATATATTCATTTTTTTTCCTTAACTAATTGAAATATTGAATTAATTTAAAGAAGGTATTAACATTAAACAACCATCATTCTTGTTAGTGTAGAATTATACAAATTATATATATATATATATGAAAAATCAAGAATAGATATAGTACTACCACTTAAAAATGTATCATGGTTGTGAAATTATTTTTTTCCCTCGTTTCTAAGCCCCTTTTCATATAAATATAAGCCTTTTCAAAAGTAAATGAATTATAAGTTTGATTTAAGTTATAATTTAAGATATAATAATGACATACCTTTAAGATATTTGTTTGGTTAAAAAACGTATGTAGAAAATGTTAGTCATTTTTTTTTTTGTTTTACATAATTCATTATTTTGATTTTAATCTGTGTATATATATATATTGATTCGGCAACACTGTTGTATATATATATATTTTTGTTAGTCTAGTTTAAGTCAGTCATAAAATGCATTGGTGTAGCTAATTCAAGGAGAATTAAATTGCATAGGTTCCTGATCGATTTGCGTGGAGTTTCCCTTTAATCGAGTTAATCATTCAAGTTATTCATCGCTGTACCGTAGCGCATAGGATTTGAGTTCGGTAGTTAACGCAAACAACATTTTTGTGCCCCGTGTGAGGAATTCTACAGCTCGACAGAAAATATTCAAAAAATAAATCTATAGGGCTACATAAGAATCGACAAGTTCACCTGAGGTAAGCCAGCGACCATTTAGAATTCAATTCCTGATAATTCATTCAAAGGCCAAGTCAGCCCATCCTTTCTGAGTCAACCCAACCGCCATCTGCACAGTTTCTTCATTTTAAGTCTTAAGGTAGGATCCATCTGTTTATTTTGTAATAATATTTTTTTTAATATGGAGGCAGAAATAGCTATTTTTGAAAAGTATTTGGTTGAAATAAATTTATTAAAAGAAGTTGTAGAATCTCAATTGTTGACCGGTGATTTGCATGTATTGAATCAGACAAAGGAAAATTTACAAACTTTAAAGTTGAATCTCAATAGTCAGGTTTTAAAATTAGCAAAATATAAAAGCTTGGATTTTGCGGATAAATTTAAAATAACTTATAATGCAGAGAAGATATTTGATAGTATGCTGGTCAGCATTAATATATTAATCGATGGTATTAAACAGGAGCCATTGCAAAGTCCTGCGGGAAAGGATGCTCAGGCCAATACTTCTTCAATGCCACCACGGGCGTCTATTGCCTCTCCGAATTCAGAAACCGATCATCAGAAAGTTATCAAACTTCAGACTACTTCTACGTCTCTCTCGAAAAGCCCGGAAGATTCCATGAAAAGTGAAGTGAAGGATTCTGAAACTGCAGTTGATAGCTATGTAGGAGTGAAGGAAGCTGAGGCTAAAGGCAAAGCAAAGGAAGCGGAAACAAAACCTGATAAAGGGAATTCTAAAGACGGGGATAAAGGAGATGAAGTAAAAGAATCTGATGCTGAGGCTAAAGGTCAAAAATCAGATGAAGGCGATGTAATAAAGATTTCTAAGCGAAGCCTAGGGGCGAAAGAAATGGATTCTGAAGCGAAGCCTAAGGGCGAAGGAGTCAAGTATTCTGAAGCGGAGCCTAAGGGCGAAGGAGTAAAGTATTCTGAAGCTGAGCCTAAGGGCGAAGGAGTAAAGTATTCTGAAGCTGAGCCTAAGGGCGAATGAGTCAAGTATTCTGAAGCTGAGCCTAAGGGCGAAGGAGTCAAGTATTCTGAAGCTGAGCCTAAGGGCGAAGGAGTCAAGTATTCTGAAGCTGAGCCTAAGGGCGAAGGAATCAAGTATTCTGAAGCTGAGCCTAAGGGCTAAGGAGTCAAGTATCGGTGAACAATTCAGAAGCGAAAACTGAAACAAATAAAGTTGAAGATACTGTGGAAGAGGCACAAGTGTTGATTCGACAGATCATTGCTTTGTTAGCTGAAGGAGGTTTTCCCATTAGAATATGGGTTTCTAACAGTCCAAAAATACTTGACTTCCTACCTAAAGATCAAAAGGGCATCAATCAATCCTTTGATTTCAAGGATCTCCCGTCAGTTAAATTATTGGACATTTTGTGGGATCCGAGCTTAGACTCATTTACCATCATAGTGAAGCCCCCTGATATTCAGGTTAATTCTAAGCGGTCGCTTCTATCATTGATTGCGAGAATCTACGATCCTTTGGGCTGGATGGCTCCTTTGGTTATCATTTTTAAAATCATGCGGCAAAACCTATGGACCAAGGGATGCAACTGGGATGAGAGATTACCTGAGTGTATCCAATGGCAATGGACAGGCATTGAGGGAGATATTAATCAATTGAACAAAATTTCAATCCCGAGGTACATTTCTTGCCGAAATTCTATTCTTACTCTAGAATTGCATGGATTTTGTGATTCTTCGGAAAAGGCCTATGCATCAGTCATTTATGTAAAATCTTGTAAGCATGATGGATCAGTTAATATATCTTTAATTGCATCTAAAACAAAGGTTGCTCCAATCAAGGTCTTATCTTTGCTCCGCTTAGAACTGTGTTCAGCTTTGCTGTTGGCAAATTTATTTGTTGCGGTGAAAGAGTCATTGAGTTTACAATTTGATCAAATTTTCTGTGGAGCGACTCCACCATTGCTCTTAATTGGATAAAATCAGAATCTAAAAGATGGAAGACTTTTTTTGCTAATAGGGTTTCAGCTATTCAGAGAAAGACACCATTCCATTCATGGTTCCATGTACCAGGTTCGGAAAACCCTGCTGACTTGGCTACAAGAGGACTAACTCCTGCACAATTGATTGATAACCGGTTATGGTGGCAGGGACCAATTTGGTTGCGGGACCCATCGGTTGAATCTTACGTTGATTTGCATCCCTCAGATGAACTCTCTCCGGAAACATTGATTGGGGAGAGGTCGACAAATGGTCTATCAATCTATAGTGGGACCTATGCCCGAATTACTTCTGAAATACTCATCTTGGATAAAAACAGTTGATGTAACTGCATTTTGTTTGATATTCATTTCAAATTGTAAATCAACTAATAAATTGTTAAATCGATCCATATCGGCCTCAGAAATTCATAATGCAACGGTTAAAATCATCATATTAATTCAAAATCAAGATTTTACTCGGGATATTGGGTGGCTTCGAAATAAGGGCTCTGTGTCGGGGAAAAGCAATCTCAGGTTTCTAAATCCTTTCCTTGATGCTGATGGAATTCTTAGAGTTGGAGGAAGACTTCAACATTCAAATCTTGACTATAATCAAAAACATCCAATAATCCTACCAAAAAGACATCATTGTACAGATTTGATTATCGAACATTATCATAAGCAATCTCTACATTCGGGTACAAACAACGTTATCTATGGTTTCTCAAAAATATTGGATTATTTCTTGTAAAGCTGCAGTGAAGAGAGTTCCGAATCAGTGTATTACCTGTTTTAAGCATCGATCCAAGGTCGTGACTCAAATTATGGGTGAATTGCCATTTGAAAGGGTGGTGCCATCCCGGTCTTTCCAACGAGTCGGTGTAGATTTGGCGGGCCCTATCATTACTAGGCCAATGTTAAAACGATCAAAAATACTGTTTAAAACTTATATTGTTTTATTCATTTGTTTCACCACCAAGGCAATACATCTTGAGGTGGTTTCTGATCTGACTGCAGAAGCATTTATAGCTACTCTTAGGAGATTTACCTCGAGACGCGGCTTGCCTTCAGATATTTTCAGTGATAATGCTACAAATTTCAAATTGGCCAATAGAGTTTCGTTGGATTTTTACAGGGAGTTAGATATTCAACTTTCTGTGCTCAAAGAGGGATTAGGTGGCATTTTATTCCTCCCTCCGCTCTCCATTTTGGTGGACTTTGGGAGGCAGGTATTAAATCTGTTAAAAATCATGTAATCAAAGTAACGAAGTCGACCATTCTTAACTTTGAAGAATTTTATACGTTGCTTCCTCAGATAGAAGCAATCTAGATTTCGAGACCACTTCTTCCCCTTGATTCCAACTTTGATTCTTATGAAGCACTGACTCCTTCACATTTTTTGATTGGTTCCCCTTTTCTAGCTATTCCAGATGGAGTTGTGAATAATTTAAGTCACATTTCCCGTTGGAAATGCATTCAATTAATGAAGAATAGTTTTTAGAAAAAAATGGTCCCAAGACTATCTTAATCCGTTACAAGCACGTCCAAGGTGGCATAGGACACATCAAGATCAACAATCTGGACAGCTTGTACTCCTGAAACAAGACTCCACACCTCCTCATCATTGGCCTCTGGCGCGAATCATCAAGACCTATAAAGCACCAGACGGACACGTGCGAGTCGTAGACCTTAAAACTCCAAAGATTGTTTTCAAGCGTCCCATCACCAAGATAGCTCCTCTGCCATTCAAGGAGTGAATTTTTATTCTTGTTGGACTTGGCTGTCCAACGGGGGAGGAGTATGTTTGGTTAAAAAATGTATGTAGAAATTGTTAGTCATTTTTTGTTTTACATAATTCTTTATTTTGATTTTAATCTGTGTATATATATATATATATATATTGATTCGGCAACACTGTTGCATATATATTGTTTTGTTAGTCTAGTTTGAGTCAGTCATAAAATTCATTGGTGTAGCTAATTCAAGAATAATTAAATTTCATAGGTTCCTGATCGATTTGCGTGGAGTTTCCCTTTATTCAAGTTAATCAATCAAGTTATTCATCGCTGTACCGTAGCGCATAGGATTTGAGTTCGGTAGTTAACGCGAACAACAATATTGTTGTGTTGTCTTCTATATATAACGCTGCATTGTTTAAAATGTATTTATATTATTGGCGGTAAATGGTAAGTATAAATCCGTGGTCAAATTTTATAAACTAATTTTTTTTCAATAAATTATTTAATTAAAATGTAAAATAATAAAATTTAAATTGTTAAAGAATTTTAAGAATCTTATATTATTATTCTTTATTTTTGTCTAAATAAAAATTAAAACGATTAAAACGAAAAGCCTAGGATTGAAAATCTTTGTTTATATTTATTATTACGAAGGTATTTTCTGATTGATTGTATATTAAATTGTCATATTAATTTTTTGATGTATTCATTGTTCAAAAAATATGTGTTTAAATTATTAATGGTATTTATAAAGTTAATTATAGTGTTAATTATTCTATAAGTTCTAAGAAATTGTCCAAACTATATACCTCTGGTTTTATTTTTTGATATATTAGATGTTGATAGATTATATTTCATTATATTAAATTTAAAGTTATTTTTTATTATAGATATTAATAGTTTTGGTAGTAAGATCTATTTGAAGTTCTAAAAGGTGAACTTTTTTGTTATATATGGTAGTTTCGTTACTTTTTTAATTCAAATATTTAGGGTAGATAGAGTTAATAGATGATTGAAAGTTGTTATTATTGAATATTGTGACGAATAAATAATTTATTAATTGAATTATTCAATGAAACTATTCAACAGATTATATAAATATATACTAGACGGGTGACCCGGGCTTCGCCCCGGGATTGACCCGTGTTGATATCTACCCGAGTGATATATTTTCAGATAAGATTTTTTTTAATAATTGTTTGTTATTAGCATTATCTATTTGTTTGCATCAGCCTAATTTAATCTAATATTTGATAGAGGGCGCTGTTCGTGAGCTAAGTAGAATAATTTGAATATATAGTTTTAAGTTCGGCATACCCGAGACATTTGGCCTATATCGACAGATGAATCAGCTTTATAATCAATATGGGCATTATACTGCAAACCTGAAAAAGGCTTATGAGTCCAAAGCTGAATACGCTGAACAGGATCTTGAATAGTTTGTGTAGCTGCGACGTGGGCTTCAGAATACCTAAGACGGCGAAGCGCACGACGCGTCTCACTTTGAAGTGGTGTCTCAATAGCTCTACCATTCCTATATCTCCTGGAAGCAGCCGTATTCCTACCAAGTAAACGTCGGCTGTGGCGAGGCATATTCTGAAAAAAAAATAGATTGAGATTAATAACAAAAGCTTCAAAACCAGCAATTTCTAAACAAAGCATAAAAATTTCCTGTCTTTTTGAGGTAAAAATCAAAATTTTTAAATTTTTTATTCAAAATAACCTTCATATATGTTAAAAAGATTTTAAAAACCTAAAATCATAATATTATTACCAGAAAATTAATGTACAAAACCAGTTATCATTAAAAAACTTCAAAAATAGACCAACCGCTGGATACGGCAATGAAAAAGCATGCTTTTTTGAGCTAAAAGATAGAAATAATTTTCTAAAATACAAAATACAACCCCTATATGTTAAAAAAACTATAAATAATCTAAATATAAAATATTTAATCAAATAAATTAAAATATCTTTAAAAAAATTTTGAAAAAGGACTTCAAAAAGACAAATAAATGAATCCGTAAAAGAAATCCCTTGCTTATTTAAAAATATTAATAACCTATTTTTTAGATACAACCCATATATGTAGAAAATATAATAAACTAGACGAATGACCTGGGCAACGCCCGGGTTTTACCCGATTAAATGTTTTTATTCAAATACTATTCGTTATAATTATATAAATAATATATATATATAAATAAGACGAATGACCCGGGCAACGCCCGGGTTTAAACGATTAAATGTAATACTCAAACACATAAAACATAGCAAAATATAGCAAGAGCAGTTATTTTAAACGCTGAATTAGATCAGTTATAGCACGGCGGCGGTGGGGCCCGTTGGCTCCCGGCGTTCACGCGCATGGCTGTCCCGAGGGCCCACGTGACCGCCCGCCATTTCCGCCGCACAGGGAGGTCACGTGCACGGCGGCAGCCAATCGTCGCGCGCTGCCGTCGACGCCTGAGTGTTCTAGAGGGCGCTGCTCGTGAGCTAAGTTGAATAATTTGAATATATAGTTTTAATAAATGATTTATATATTTTTTTAAATAGCCTATCGTCATCCCCGTTATTTTTTACCTATGTATGGAAATTTTGGTTTGAATTAGTGAATTACTGCGAATTTGTATACCGGACATACAGACCAACAAACATACAAACATTCGTTTTTATATATATAGATAAACTGTATGGCATATTCTGAAAAAAAATTTAGATTGAGATTAATAACAAAAGCTTCAAAACCAGCAATTTCTATACAAAGCATACAGATTTCCTGTCTTTTTGAGGTAAAAATCAAAATGTTTAAATTTTTTATTCAAAATAACCTTCAGATATGTTAAAAATATTTTAAAAAACTAAAATCATAATATTATTAACAAATAATTAATGTACAAAACCAGTTATCATTAAAACGCTTCAAAAATAGACCAACCGCTGGATACGGCAATGAAAAAGCATGCTTTTTTGAGCTAAAAAAATATAAATAATTTTCTAAAATACAAAATAAAACCCCTTAATGTTAAAAAAAACTATTAATAATCTAAATATAAAATATTTAATCAAATAAATTAAAATATCTTTTAAAAAATTTTGAAAAAGGACTTCAAAAAGACGAATAAATGAATTCGTAAAAGAAATCCCTTGCTTATTTAAAAATATAAATAACCTATTTTTTTAGATACAACCCATATATGTAGAAAATATAATAAATAAAGTATGGCATATTCTGAAAAAAAAATTAGATTGGGATTAACAACAAAAGCCTCAAAACCAGCAATTTCTAAACAAAGCATAAAAATTTCGTCTTTTTGAGGTAAAAATCAAAAATATTACATTTTTTATTCAAAATAACCTTCAGATATGTTAAAAGATTTTAAAAAACTAAAATCATAATATTATATATTACCAAAAAATTAATGTACAAAACCAGCTATCATTAAAAAGCTTCAAAAATAGACCAACCGCTGGATACGGCAATGAAAAAGCATGCTTTTTTGAGCTAAAAAATAGAAATAATTTTCTAAAATACAAAATACAACCCCTATATGGTAAAAAAAACTATAAATGATCTACTTTTAAAATATCTAAGCAATTAATTAAAATTTTGTTAAGGTCCTCAAAAAAGATATAAAATGGAGCACATTAATGAAATTTCAAGCTTTTTAGTGGAAAAAAATAGAAATAACCCAATTTTTTTTTCACAAAACAACCCATATAAGTGTAAAACACCATAAATAATCTGTTATTAAAATATCTAAACAATTAATTAAAAAATTTGTTATGGTCCTCAAAAAAGACATAGAATTGAGCACATTAATGAAATTTCAATATTTTTTTGTAAAAAAATAATATAAATAACCTTAGTCTTATAAAAATACTAACCACGTAAGTTAGAAATAGCATATATAATCCGTATATAAAATAAAAAGAAATAAATTAAAATTAGCCTAAAAATTTATCTAAAATATAAAATTGATCTCATCAAGTAAGGCTTCAACTTTTTTTGGTATAAAATATGAAAACTATAAAATAAAAGTATCTTACCATGTATAAAAGTTATTAAAATATTTATAAAAAAGATTAAAACTAATTTTCCAAGAAGTTCAAAAGTGTAAACACTTTCGAAAAGCCTAAAAATTTATCTAAAAAATGAAATTGATCTCATCAAGTAAGGCTTCAACTTTTTTTGGTATAAAATATGAAAACTATAAAATAAAAGTATCTTACCATGTATAAAAGTTATTGAAATATATATAAAAAAGATTAAAACTAATTTTCAAAGAAGCGCTAAAGTGTAAACACTTTAACTCTGTTGAATTTTTTTTGTATTTTATCGATAACAGCAAAGTTATGTATGTTAAAGTTAGGAAAAATATTTTGATGTTAAGCAAAACCTGCTCCATATCGTTTTACATAAATGTTGAAAATTTGGTCGAAATTGATGCATTGTAACGAAAGTTTTTAGTGAACAACACTTATGAAATTTCCATTTTATTAATATATATTAATCTTTTGTGTAAAATAATTATCAAAATATATCTTTGTTTGCTTGCTCAATATTCTCTAGCTGTAGATAGTTGGGTTGAGAAGTTAATAATTGTAAACCAGTCGCTGTGACGTCATCAATAAATACTTTTACATCTTAGGATATTTCAAGGCTTGATTTCTAAGCTACAACTGGTGGAGAGACTGGACCGATACCCTTTAAGAAATAAAATAAAAATTGATTCTGTTGAATCAGAAGAAACTTCTAAGAAGGAAAATACTCAGGTGAGCAACTACGTTGTTCAACATCTGCCAAGGAATCCTTCCATTTTCTCCGAGGAGGATGGTGAAGATCTCCAAAAAATGGTTAAAAGGGTATGCACGTGTGGCAAGGTACAACCATTGGGACGAAACCCTTTGTCTTACTAAAGTTTATTTTTATCTGTCTGGTACTGCTCTCAAATGGTTTGAGAACAACGAAGAAAGCATACAGACTTGGAAGGAATTCACATCTCAATTAGAGAATGTGTTCGGAAAAAAAGAAAATTCAAAATTGCAAGCGGAGAAGAAACTTAAAACACGGGCACAATTAAAAGGTGAAAGTACCGAATGTTACATCCAGGATCTCCTGTGCTTGTGCAAAGAGGTTGATCCTCAAATGAGCGAGGAAGATAAAATCTCCCACCTCCTGAAGAGAATAGCTGAGGAGCTTTATCAAGCACTCCTACCGAGGGATGTAGAGAGCACCGAGCAATTCATTACAGAATGTCGCCGTGTCGAAGCGCTCTGTTGTAGGCGAGTTACCCCAACCAGGTACGAGCGCCTACCAAATGTTGCCTCTCTCTGTGACCAGGATGACGGAGAAGATCTGTCATCTTTGATTAGGCAAATTGTTCGTGAGGAGGTACAGCGGGCATTAGGCTCTCCTCGGGAGGAACCAAAAAATGCTACAATCGAAGAAATTGTAAAGGAGGAGATTGGAAGAACCTTGGCGCCAATCTCAAAGTCTAGGAGAAGTCCCCCTCAGAAGGAAAAACCCCGACAGTTTTTAAATACCAGATATGAGGCTGAAACGATAAGACCGCACCCTAAACCTCGATACCCAAAACAAGGAGGAAGACGCGACACCAATGATTGGCGTACAACTGAGGGAAGGCCAATCTGTTTCTACTGCGGACGCCCAGGTCACGTCGTCCGCTATTGCCGTGACAGAAAGAGACACAATGAGGAAAGGATAAATGACTATTTCCAAAGAAAGCAAGACGCAATGGTATCCTACAACTCTCGAGCTGAATCTCAGGACCCCAATGACGAATCATTGAGGAAAACTTTCACTCGCTACCGAAGCCCTACTTCATATTTCGGTCGAAACAGACATTTCTCACCTGCTAGAAGATCTAACTGGACGCCCCGCCATTAAAACAAGATGATAGACCACATTGGAGGTGAGGCCGTAAAGTTATAAAATCCCCCCCTTGCCGACCACAGTAGAAATTAGAAAAATATACCTTGACGTAAACATAGACCTACCGAGTCCTCATGAAGAAGATATCTCAACTGAAAGAAGTCATCCACCGCAGTCACCTGAAAATATCCCTGGCCATAGTACTAGTTCTTAAGACTGACGACGTAAGTCTCCTGCTGAGCATCGGGTCGATGCTCTCTATAGGAGGAGGCTATGTGACGAATAAATAATTTATTAATTAAATTATTCAATGAAACTATTCAACAGATTATATAAATATATATTAATATTTTATGTAAAATACTTATCAAAATATATATTTGTGGCTTGCTCAAGATTCTCTAGCTGTAGATAGTTGGGTTGAGAAGTTACTTGTAGCTCAGCATAAACATTCTAATTATCAAAATAAAATGTTACATCACTAAGGAACAATCCTCATAGAATAATCTCCTGGAATATAGGTGAACTCTGTGGAATTGTTGTTTTCTTCGATGAGAGTTCACTCACGGTAATAGATGGCAGATCTATCATTGATAAATATGGAAAGTTTTATTCTTCAACTCAAGGATCTTCAGTTATAGATATTTCTATTGTTTCGCCTGCAGTACTAGAGCTGATTGTTGATATTACTATTGAATGCATGCCTTATTCGGATCATCTACCACTTGTCCCAAATTTTAATGGCCTAAACAATATAAAGGCAAAAGATAATACGAAGTTTCGTTCTGTTGGCAAGTATTCCTGAATAGCTGACAAGGCTACATCTAACAAAGGCAGCTTGAGGGATTCAACGAATTTACTAGTGGAATACTCCACAATTGACTCACAGGTCGAAATGCTTACAAGTAAAGTCCAACCGGCAATGCCAAGGGCGGGAAAGATGACTAGGAAAAGTTCTACCTAGCTAAGAAGTCTCAGAGCTGCTACCAAATAACTCCACAAGACCTAACACGAGAATCAGAATCCATGTATAGCAACTTTTTTTGCCTCCAAATTGCCCAGATTAATCTATTAGCTTTGATTGTCTTTATATGAATTTCTCTGTATATAAATTTTATGTTACCATTAAGTTCTATCATGGGTTTCCCTGCATAAATCCTATATTTCTGCTTGGAAAATCTGTATAAGACTAAAGGGTCTTAATAGAGCTTTTGTTGTTGTTGTTGTATGTCTTTAGTTATGTCTGTTAATCTGTTTTAAGTTGATAATTTTAATGTAGTTTAGTAGGTTTAGGAATTTTTGATTGTTTAGTTTAAATAGTGTTTTTATAGATTTTTGTTTGAAGATGCCTGGCCGGCATTCATATTTATATAAAAATAGACACTTCGGCCAGTTGGAGTTTTTTATTTTCTCAAAGTTTCGACAAATATCTTAATGCCTTTGTTAGATGTAGCCTTGTCAGCTATTCAGGAATACTTGCCAACAGAACGAAACTTCGTATTATCTTTTGCCTTTATATTGTTTAGGCCATTAAAATTTGGGACAAGTGGTAGATGATCCGAATAAGGCATGCATTCAATAGTAATATCAACAATCAGCTCTAGTACTGCAGGCGAAACAATAGAAATATTTATAACTGAAGATCCTTGAGTTGAAGAATAAAACTTTCCATATTTATCACTGATAGATCTGCCATCTATTACCGTGAGTGAACTCTCATCGAGGAAAACAACAATTCCACAGAGTTCACCTATATTCCAGGAGATTATTCTATGAGGATATTATAACAATAAAAAAATTCCTAAACCTACTAAACTACATTAAAATCATCAACTTAAAACAGATTAACAGACATAACTAAAGACATACAACAACAACAACAAAAGCTCTATTAAGACCCTTTAGTCTTATACAGATTTTCCAAGCAGAAATATAGGATTAATGCAGGGAAACCCATGATAGAACTTAATGGTAACATAAAATTTATATACAGAGAAATTCATATAAAGACAATCAAAGCTAATAGATTAATCTGGGCAAATTGGAGGCAAAAAAAGTTGCTATACATGGATTCTGATTCTCGTGTTAGGTCTTGTGGAGTTATTTGGTAGCAGCTCTGAGACTTCTTAGCAAGGTAGAACTTTTCCTAGTCATCTTTCCCGCCCTTGGCATTGCCGGTTGGACTTCACTTGTAAGCA
Organism: Cordylochernes scorpioides; assembly: GCA_030710605.1. NCBI lineage: Eukaryota > Metazoa > Arthropoda > Arachnida > Pseudoscorpiones > Chernetidae > Cordylochernes > Cordylochernes scorpioides. Next base: position 71,761,855 of record CP092867.1, on the reverse strand, counting down.
TTTCGACCTGTGAGTCAATTGTGGAGTATTCCACTAGTAAATTATGAATATGAATGCCGGCCAGGCAACCTCTATCTTCGAAGACAAAATATATTTGTCGAAACGTTGAGAAAATAAAAAACTCCAACTGGCCGAAGTGTCTATTTTTATATGAAAATTTTTGTTTGAAGTTACTAGTATATTCTTGTTTGATATATAAAAACCTATCAAACTGTTAAAAACCTATTTTGTTAATGGTTTTACCTCTGTGTTGTGTGTGTGTTTTAATGTTTTTTTTTTGTATATGCAGCTAATTTCCTAAATATATTTTTCATGTTGAGGTGTTGCGTAAATGTGGTTAAGTTCATCATTTAATCCATAAGGGTGAAGTGTTTTGTTTTCTAGGAGTAATATTTTTTTTTTTTGTTCTGTGTGACATATATCTAGTATTTCAATGTTGTAATTGTACCATTGTACTTATACCATTATATTATAATGGAAGAAATAAATAACATTAATAAATACAAATTATCTAACTTAAATCCAAATAAGGTTAAAAAAGAAATTGAAAAAGAAGAAAAATCTTTAAACATACACAAAATTATAAGAACACAAAAATACCTAACATATACATCATACCGAAAATACCCAAAACACCAACAGCTTTTAGAACTATAACTTCAGGTATTTACTCTAACATACAGAATATTTATTTACAATTAGCTTCAACTTTAAAATAGTTATATATATAGTTTTATAGATTCAAACAAAAGAGTCATAGGTTTTATCAATGACAATATAAACAATCTAAAATAAGTTTCCACATATGATTTTGAAGATCTATACTCCAAATTAAATTTGGAAGATCTTAGAAATAAAATTACACAACTGCTTTTGGAGTTCATCAATGATAAAACTTATAACATACCTGTAATACATAATTTTAAAAATCTATATCTATAAACTATCAAAAGCAAAAAAAAAAAAACTAGAAACTTTTTTTGAAATTTAACTATATCGAAATTAAAAACAATATTTACGTACAAAAAGAAGGAGTACCTATGGGCACCTCTTCAAGTCCGTTACTAGCCAATCTACTACTATTTAATTATGAAAGGGAATTTTTCAACCAACATAAGGTAAAATGGTTCATATTTAGATACGTAGATGATATAATAATATTCAATAATAACAACTTTCAATCATCTATTAACTCTTTCTACCCTAAATAATATATTTGATTTTAAAAAGTAACGAAACTACCAAATATAACAAAAAAGTTCACTTTTAAGATCTTCAAATAGATCTTACTATCAAAACTATTAATATCTATAATAAAAAATGACTTCAAATTTAATATAATCAAATATAATCTATCAACATCTAATATATCTGTTGTGTTGCCTCTGTGTGGGTGCTCATTACCAGGCCACTACATTCTCTTAGAATTTATTAGAACGATAACTTCTACAATATGGACTGACTGACTGCTAACAACTTATAGCGCTATTTATACATTAAGTCAGAATCGAGTATGCAAAGAGGATATTTGCATTTCAGCAAATACTTGACTGCGGCTCCAATTCATTTGTAGTGAACTCTTCTTCCGAGATCTCCAGGCCACCGTGAGAGGGTTCTCTTTCGCAATGCGATTCTCTTCGCAGCCCTTGTCTAGATTTACTCGGCAGCACTAAGCTTGGCTCTTTCTCTACAGTAGCCTCTGGATTTTCCTTGACAGGTCGCAGCTGATTGTGGGGCCTCTTTAGAGATTGGCCTTCATACCCTATTAGGTGATGGCGGCAACTAAGGAGTTTTAGGATGGATCCAATTTTCCACTTTGGTCCGGCTGCATAGTTTCGGGAATAAATATCGGAACCAATTTTTTAATGCTCCTGTTTTCTCAGAGCATCAGGAGACCACTCTCTCTTCATGTCCATTTTAGGCATTAAATTAGAAAATCTAGACTTTAAACGTCTCATCATCAATAATTCAACTGGCGATTCCTTTAGGACTGACTGTGGAAATGCTCTATGGGCAAACAAAAATCTTTGTAGGTTTGTTTCCAAGTCATCCTTTCCGTTGTTTTTTTAACGATGTTTTGAATTCGCGCACATATCGCTCAGCTAACCCATTAGTAATTTGGATTATATGGACTGTTTTTGTGTGCCGAATTCCATTCATTCTGGTGAATTCCTCCATTTCTCTCGAGGCAAACTGTCTTCCATTGTCTGCCACTAAGAATTCCGGCAGGCCAAATCTGGCGTACACTTGCCATTGATAATCAACAATGGTTTTACTGGTTATATCACTGAGGATAACTATTTCCAACCATTTGGTATAGGCATCCAATATGACCATAAACATTCTACCCATAAAAGGGCGTGCAAAATCCAGATGTAGGCGATGCCAAGGTTTCTCTGGCCAAGTCCATTCTGTAATCATGGAAGGAGGCATGACTGCAGATTCTTGACAGATGATGCACTGCCGAGCCATATCTTCAATGCTCCTATCTATTCCTGGCCACCAAAAATACCTCCTTGCTATTATCTTCATTTTCACCATTCCAAAATGCATCTCATGTAGATCTATGAGAATTTGATATCTTAATTTTGGAGGAATCACTATCCGCTCTTTCCACTGAAGGCATCCAAAGTCCACACTTAATTCATTCCTAACCTTGTAGTAAGGAGACAAAGTATTTTCCTTCGTGAATTTTGATGATTGCCAAGTGTTCTCCCGGACATTTCTCAGGACAATTGCAATAGTATTTTCTCTTTTAGTCTCGAATGCCACATCCTGGAATGAAATGGGAACTTCATCCATTTTTCTTAAGAGTAATATCTGATCATCATCATAAGATCCCCCTCATTGTCTTTTAACGGCAAACGTGATAAAGCATCGGCATTTCCGTGGTCCTCCGTCTTTCTAAACTCCACCGAGTAATGGAAAGCACCCAGCTTTAATGACCATCTCTTTATCCTAGACGCTGCACATACCGGAATTGGTTTGTGTGGTGAAAACAGGTGCATGAGTGGTCTGTTATCAGTCACCAACACAAACGGTGCAAATTGGTGCCACAGCCACACCATAAGGAAGTCTCCGATAAGCAAATAACCCCTTGGTAGTATTAATATTTACTACTCCTTTGGCTTCATCTGTCAGTTCTACTTGCAGATAAGCCATTGAGAGGTCCAGAGTTGAGAAAATCGTGCTACCAGATAACCTTGAAAATATTTCATCTATAGTAGGCAATGGATATTTATCTAATATTATTGCCTTGTTTGCGGTACTCCTAAAATCTCCACAAATTTTAATACTGCCGTCCTTTTTTACAACTGGCACAATTGGCGCTGCCCAACTAGCGTGAACAATAGGTTCCAAAATTCCTCTTTCAACCATACACTCCAGTTCATCCTCCACTTTCTTTTTCAAAGAATAGGGAAAACTCCGAGATTTGCAGAACACTGGCGCTTCCTCCTTTTAAATATTTATGTCCGATTTGACATATTTTAAGCAGCCCAGTTCATCCTTGAACAGATTTGCATAACTTTCAATTAAAGAGTCTATGCGAGATTCCGAAATTTTATTTACATTTAATAATTTACTGTAATTTATATTTAAAAAATTCAGCCATTCCCTTTCTAGTAAAATTTATCGGATACTTTCATCCACCACTATCAATCTAAGTGACATATTGGCTTCCCTAACAAAAACTTTTCTTACTCCTACAACCTTTATAGGATTATTACTAAAAGGATTTCAGATTTACCCCTGTTGGAATCAATGGTTTCGCCCTCCATAACTTCTCAAAAATGCTCTTCGGCATCAAATTTACAGGGCTTCCAGTATCCACAATGCCATTCAATATCTGGCCGTCCACTGTAAGAGCAATTTTAACTTCAGTTTCACCTTTGAGGGAAAAGATGATCTGCTGCTGCACATACCCACTTTTCAGTACATTTCCTCTGGCCTTGCATGCTCTACTTAAATGACCAATTTTTCTGCATTTATAGCAAGTTTTAAACTTCAGCGGACATGCTGGCGCTAGGTGCGAATTTTTCATGCCGCACCGGTAGCAAGTCCTTTCTTTGGTCGGAGACGTGAAGTTTTTCTTCGTAGGAGAGTACTTCGATTTTCTGTTCCTCTCAATATGTGAGGTTACTCTCGCTACTTCTTTTTTATGCAGCTCTTTGGCATCTTTCTCTGCCAACTCGTATGAGACTGCCAGGGCAAATACCCTATCCAATTTCACTTCATAATCCTCTTGCAAGAGCCTCTTTTGAAGGGATTCTGATGTTAAGCCTGCTACAAATCTATCCCGTATCATCATTTCTAGCATCTCCCCAAAAGCACAGTTAGAGGCCAGGTGCTTCAATTATCTCATATATACGGAACATATTCGTTTTCCCTCTATGTTCGTTTCAAGAACAAGCACCTTTGAGGTATTATCTTTTTCTTAGGCTCTGAATGTTGCCTAATTTTTTTCACGATTAGCTCATATGTTTTTGCTTCCATTTTTTTCTGGAGAGAATAGGTCGTTACCCAGTTTCAGTAGTCCAGAGTCCAATAGAGACAGTAAAATCACAACTTTCTTGTATTCACTGGTTTCATTTGCCGTGCACGCAGCATTGAATCTTTGTATAAAGATTTCAAAATCGTCTTCATTTGGATCGTAGACTCTGAAAGACACAGTTTGACTAATCACCTTTTTTTCTCTAGCCACTAAGGCGATTAATTTAAATACCCCAAGATACTGAATGTCAGTCGTTCGATCTCCGTTTTTTTTTTGGGCCTCTTAAGCGTTCTTCAGCTGTGCACTTTAAGCAACCTCGTAATTTGCCGGAGCTTCCCCAGTTCCCTCAGCGATTCTCGTAGTCGATCCAGTAGAGTCCTGTAGTCGCTCCCGTAGTTCCTCCAGTGATCCTCTTCGCCAACTTGTTGTGTTGCCTCTGTGTGGGTTGCTCATTACCAGGCCACTACATTCTCTTAGAATTTATTAGAACGCTAACTTCTACAATATGGACTGACTGACTGCTAACCTCTTGTAGCGCTATTTATACATTAAGTCAGAATCGAGTATGCAAAGAGGATATTTGCATTTCAGCAAATATCCCAAGTATGCAAATACACAACAATATCAAAAAATAAAACCAGAGGTATATATTTTGGACAATTTCTTAGAACTTATAGAATAATTAACACTGAAAACAACTTTATGAATACTGACGCGACCATAGGTACTTTTGGGCCAACCGAGCGCTGGTAACACTGCACCCGCTGCCCCCCGCGCATGTGCGAGCAAAAAAGAAGAATACCCGCATCTCCGGTAAACAAAGCTGTCTCGACGCCAACGTTTGGTTTTGACAGGCCTGAAAAAGAACTATCTCTCATAAATTTTAATAATTGGTTTTGAATAATATTTGTATTAATATTAATTTGTGTGATTTTAAATAAATATTTCTTTCAATAAGTATTAAATTATTCATCACTGTTTTCTACTTTAGGCCTCGCCATCCAGCGTTGTGACTCAATTCTTCTGATCACTGCAACAAAGATATTGATTTATCAATTTATAATTTTCAAGTCAGTTTCCAGCATTACTGTAAAGCTAGAAGCTTTTAGTTCAGGATAAGCCATCGGGACCTTGTATTGTCTTTTTTTTTTCAAATTTAAGACAAGACAACATTTTGGCGCAGCCGACAGGATACAGATTGAAGAATTACTGATTACACAAAGGTGCAACTGTGAACCAGTGATTACTTCTCAGGATGGCTGACCAACCAGTTAGTAGTGCTGAACTGAAAAACCTTAGGACGCCAGTGCGTGCAAGGTTCACCAAGGCGTTCAATGAGCTCGAAACAGAGATCAAGAAGAAGGAAGTCGAGAAAGCAGATGTAGAGAAAATCCTCCGCCGACTCCAGACCCACCATGAAAAGCTTTCAATATTGAACATGAGGATGGAAGAAGCTCTGCTGCGAGAATCAGCGTCTGAAGACATTTTCACTGCCGAGTACGAATCCATTTGTGAGTACGAAGATAATTTCAGTAACATTATGACTGATTACGAGGCTCTTGCGGAAAAGTATGACGTTAGTACAATCAGCGGCACAGCAGCAATGAACTATCGACTACCGAAGCTGGAGTTCAAGAAGTTTGGGGGAGAACCAAGAGAATGGATTACATTCTGGAGTCAGTTCAGCACGATCAACCGGGATCCACAGATGCCTCCAGAAACTAAGTTTCAGTATCTCTTTCAAGCCATCGCCGAAAACTCCGAGGCAAGAGAAGCAGTCGAAAGTTTTCCACCGAGTGCCGACAACTACCCTAAAGTCATCGAGTATATCAAATCACGTTTTGGAGAGGATGAAATGCTTGTTGAGATTTATGTACGTGACCTGCTTCAGAATGTGCTTCAGAATGTGAGAGCCGAAGGTAAGATGTCTGTAGTGAAGCTTTACGATAGACTGGAGACACAACTGCGAGCATTAGAAACATTGGGCGTCGCTCGTGACAAGTTTGCGGCTATGCTGTACCCACTCGTCGAATCAGCGCTACCAGAGGACACCCTTAGAGTATGGGAACGAAGTCAATATACGGTGAGCGGAAGAGGAGTACAGGATAAGTTGACACAACTCATGACGTTTTTGAAAACAGAAGTGAAGGGCGAGAGTCGAGTGAATATGGCCAAAACAACGTTCAAGATCGACAACAATCAAGATGCGAAGGATGATCGATCAAATAGGAAATCTCTTTCTAAGAAGAATACTGGAAGTAAAATGCCGACGGCTACTGACCTCGCCAACACCACCCAGATGCGAAACAACTGCATCTTTTGTGGGAATGGTCACCCGAGTCAAGAATGCTACAGTGAACAGCGGATGCATCTACCAGAGAAGAAAGATAAGGCTAAAGGGAAGAATGTTTGTTTTTGGTGCCTGCTTCCTGGCCACGGATTAAAGAAATGCCGGATTAAGCCACGTTGTCCTGTCTGCGGAGGGAAGCATTACCCCATTATGTGTCCTACTTTGGAAGCCCAGAAGACTTCTCATCTCCAAAAAGCGGAACTGAAGGTTTCAATGGAAAGTCCTGCAACAAAGCAAGAGACCGCCAATCAATTCACGTCAAAAACTTTCAACAACGCTACCGTGGGAGGAGTCTATCTACAAACTCTGATAGTCAAGATAAGCCGACCAAAGGGGAAGCATAATGTTCGAGTGTTGCTTGACTGTGGATCCCAGCGGTCCTATATTTCAAAGAGAATGGTGGACGCACTGGGCCTAAAGAGAGTGCAGCAAGTTACACTTACCCACAATCTGTTTGGAGGCGGAGAAATTCGTCAAAAGAAGCACAATGTGTACAAAGTAAATGTTGCGAGCCTCAACAACGAATACATGGATGATCTCAAATTCTTGGATCAGGAAGTAATTTGCGGACACATCAGTCAAGTACAGGATCATACGATACTCAATGAGTTAAAAGCTCGAGGGATCAACTTGACTGACATATGCCAAGGTGAAGAGATATCAATCCACATGTTGATTGGTTCAGACTTGCTTAGCAGCATTCTGACAGGCAGAATGCAAATATTGCAAAATGGAGTTGTGGCAACAGAAACCAAGTTGGGGTGGACAGTAATGGGACCAGCAATAGGGAAAGACATGGAAGATTCATGCCTGATCGTGACTTCATTTCACTTTAACAGTTTCAACGTTCAGGATTTATGGAAATTAGATGTGCTTGGCATCATGGATGCAGCAGAAACAAAATCTAGGAAAGATTTAATCGAAGCCTCTGACACTCATTTCAAGGAGACTGTGAAACGAGACGAAAGCGGAAGGTACATCGTGTTACTACCATGGATAGCTGGACATCCACCAGTTCCGGTCAATCGCCGAACTACAGAAAATAGATTGCTGACTACAACAAGGAATGTCCAGGGCAATATGCTGTATGAGAAGTATGATACTATTTTTGAGGAGTGGGAAAAAGAGATTCATCGAGGAAGTTGAGGATAAATGGGAGGAGTGCAGTTATCTTCCTCATCGCCCAGTGCTCGAGGATAGTCACACCACTCCTATTCGTCCAGTATTCGACCCAAGTTTGGGGTCCAAGCAAAGGGGCTCCCATCATTAAATCAATGTCTGGAAAAAAGGAGACAACCTTATTGAGCTCATTCCTGATTTTCTCTTGCGGTTTAGACTTGGAAAGTATGGCATCATTGCAGACATGCGAAAAGCTTTTCTCCAGATTCAGGTTCGAGAAGAAGATCGTGAATTCCTTCGGTTCCTTTGGTGGAAAAAGGACCAGAAGACACTAAAATTTTACAGGCATTGCCGAGTAGTCTTTGGCCTTACCTCAAGTCCTTTTCTGCTAGCTGCAACCATTAAGTATTATTTGAGCCTGCCGCAGTTTCAAGATAATAGGTGCGCAGAACTTCTTGCCCGAAGTTTTTACGTTGACAACTGCATTCTTAGTTTGTCATCTACACATGATGTCAAAAATATATCAAGGAATCCTCCGACATCATGATGCAAGCCAAATTTGAGTTACGAGACTGGATGTGGAATGAACCTGGAATCACAGAACAAGATCCAGCCTCTATTTTGGGTATGAAATGACACCTTCAGACTGACACTATTGCCATTAATGTGCAGTCATTGAAAAATATAGATGAAGAAAAATCAATAACAAAGAGAAGTATCTTGTCAGCCTACCATCGCATTTTTGATCCGATTCAATTTACCTGTCCAGCTACAATCAAGATTAAGAAGATGGTTCAAGATGCTTGGAAAGAGAATAAATCATGGGATGAACAGCTGAACGAAGACAGACGGGTCTTCATAAGTTCATAAAATGGAGGAAGCAAGCTTTAGAATTAGATCAGATCAAGATACCTCGATGGATCTTACTTATCAAAGGAAGAACAACATTGCACGTGTTTTGTGACGCTTCAGCTATAGCGTACGCAACGGTGATCTTCATGCGAATAAAGAATGCGTCAGTCATAGTAGTGCGATTCGTTGAAGCAATAAATCGACTGGCAACTATTAAGAGGATCACGATTCAACGACTGGAACTATTAGCCTGTTTGATTGGAGCACGACTGTTGGTGCATGTTCTGGAAAATTTAGAAGAAAGTCCAGAGAAGATTCAATGTTGGACAGACTCCAGTCCTGCCCTATACTGGATACAACAACAAGATAATTGGGCTCAGTTTGTTTCCAACCGTGTCAAGAGATCACAACACTTACGAAGAGTGAAGATTGGAACCATGTCGCAGGGGAACACAATTCAGCAGATCTCCCATCCCGTGGTGAATCCCCATCGAAATTCACAAAATCCGGATGGTGGGAGGGACCAAAATGGGTTCAGGAAAAGAAAAAAGACTGGCCAGTATCAAAAGTACAGTATGATCTGGAAGTCATTGAAGAAGAGAGGAGGAAGACTGTGGTGGCTGGATTTGTAGCCAAAAAGCCCGAGGAGAATCCATGGTATCTGAATCTATACGAGGGAAAACGTGAAGTGACTCTAACACAAATACTGAGAGTAATCGCGTGGATGCTACGTTTCAAGCTCTCTGAAAACAAAGGAGATATCATCTCACAAGAGGAGCTAGACAGTGCTGAAAAGTCCCTAGTTAAGATAATACAGAGTGAATCGATCGGTGAGGAAGATCCCAAGATGAAGCAGCTACACGCGTTCCAAGTTAAAGAAGGATTATGGAGAGTGAAAACGAGGATAGTGAATCGAAATGACGATGAACTGTTCCGATTGCCAATTTTGATCCCAACGAATCATCCGGTCACAGAGCTAATTGTGAAACCAGTCCACGAGAAAATGTACCACTGTGGAGCCCAGACGCTGCGATCAGTACTAAGAGAGAAGTTCTGGATTCCAAAAGCTCGACAACTAGTTCGTCATGTAATTCATAAATGTCCTAGCTGTCGACGATTTGAAACCAAGCTAGTCGACGTACCAGAAGCATCGTTGCCTCAACATCGCGTACGAGATGTTGTGGTTTTTGAGGTGACAGGAATTGACCTCGGAGGACCTTTATATCTGGAAGATAGACAGAAGGTTTGGTTCGTCATCTTCACCTGTGGCGTATACCGTGCGGTCCACCTCGAACTGGTGACTTCCTTATCGACGGAAGCATTGGTCGGAGCAGTAGAGAGGTTCGTAGAAAGACGAGGTTGCCCTGCAGTCATCTACTCAGATAATGGGACGAATCTTGTTGGACTCCGGAACGAGCTTTATCGAGTTAATTTTGGAGTGAAATGGAAGCTCAATCCTCCGGCAGCACCGTGGTGGGGAGGTTGGATCGATATAATTGTTGGACCCACCAAAAAGCTGCTTCGATGATTGCTGGGAAAACGTATTGTCAACTACGAAGAAATAGTGACGATCCTCGAAATCTGTGAACGTGTTATCAACGCGCGACCACTCACCTACATTTCTGAGTACAATGATGATCTTGTGCCATTAACCCCAGATATGTTCCTTCAAGAACCAAGAACTGAAGGAGAGATTGATCTAAATGAATTCAGGTGTAACTTTGGGAAGAGCTATGAGAAACGCAAACGGCTCCTGAAGGAATTCCGTAAGAGGTTCAGAAGCGAGTACCTAGGATTGTTGGTGCATCACGACAATCGCAAGAAACAACGACAGTTAAAAGTTGTAGATATCGTCCTTGTGGAGGTTGAAAACAGGAAGCAAATAAACTGGCCTATGGGAAAGATTACGAAGGTGTTTCCTGGAACTGACAATGTGCGAAGACTTGTGGAAGTTAAGACTAAGTCTGGATTTATGAAGCGTGCAGTTCAACGATTGTTCCCACTTGAAGTACCATCTGAGGACGTAGAGCAAGGCGACGGGGAGCTTAAGCCAGCGTAGGATGAGATCGTCAGGGAGAAACACCCGGTGTGGAATCCGTGTCAGTGCAAGAGAAAACTACTCCAGCAAAAGTAGGGAGAGTTTACACGCGTTCTGGTAGAAAAGTCAAGTTACCGATTAGGTTTAAGTGAAGTTTGAGAGAAAATATAATCATAAAACATTCTGTTAGATTTGAGATAATTCCTTCTTTGTTTTTTTTTAAATTAATATTGACCTTATAGCAAAGTTCAAAAGGTCAAGGTGGGAGAGTGACGCGACTATAGGTACTTTTGGGCCAACCGAGCGCTGGCAACACTGCACCCGCTGCCCCCCGCGCATGCGCGAGCAAAAAAGAAGAATACCCGCATCTCGGTAAACAATGCTGTCTCGACGCCAACGTTTGGTTTTGACAGGCCTGAAAAAGAACTATCTCTCATAAATTTTAATAATTAGTTTTGAATAATATTTGTATCAATATTAATTTGTGTGATTTTAAATAAATATTTCTTTCAATAAGTATTAAATTATTCATCATTGTTTTCTACTTTAGGCCTCGCCATCCAGCGTTGTGACTCAATTATTCTGATCACTGCAACAAAGATATTGATTTATCAATTTATAATTTTCAAGTCAGTTTCCAGCATTACTGTAAAGCTAGGAGCTTTTAGTTCAGGTTAGGCCATCGGGACCTTGTATTGTCTTTTTTTTTCAAATTTAAGACAAGACAACAAATACCATTAATAATTTAAATAAAGATTTTTTAAACAATGGATAAAGCAAAAAAATAATACGACAATTAATTATACAATCATTCAGAAAATACCTTCGTAATAATAAATATAAACAAAGATTTTCAATCCTAGACTTTTCGTTTTAATCTTATAATTTGTATTTAGATAAAAATGAATAATAATAATATAATTAAGATTCTCAAAATTCTTTAACAATTTAAAATTTATTACCTTTGCATTTTTATTAATTCATTTTTTGAAAATAATTTAGTTTATAAAATTTGACCAAGGATTTATACTTACCACTTACCGCCAATAATATAAATACATTTTAAACAATGCAGCGTTATATATAGAAGACAACACATCAATATCTAAAAGGTATGTCATTATTATATCTTAAATTATATCTCAAATCAAACTTATATTTCATTCAATTTTCAAAAGTTTTATATTAATATGAAGAGGGGCTTAGAAACGAGGGAAAACATAATTTTATTACCATAATATGTTTGAAAATGGAAATTATTGCCATTGAAAACTCTTACTTATTTCTATAAAGAACTTCTAACTATAGATTTTCTCTAATTGAAGTATCTTCTCATTAGAAATTTACAGTAAATGTCTTTACATATAATCATTATCAGCTTTGAATCAATTTTCATTTAATTATTAAACATAAGCTAACATTAAATTATTGATCGAACTTAAAGTCTTGTTAGTTAAATGAATATTACTTTCATTCATCATTGATTTAATTTTTAAGTGGTAGTACTATATCTATTGGTAATTGATTGAAATAAATTGCTCTGTATAAATATTATACAATCATCAAACAACAAAAAAAATAATATTTACTCTTATTTTAGTGTATATCAAACAAAATTGGCACTGCCAATGTTCACAGGACTAAAACATAGGTATTTTGTCTATAATGTCTATCTGCAAAATGTACTTTAACACTATACAATCAATTTGACTAAATTTGAAATCACCACCTTGAATAGAATACTACTTACACCTTTTTTAATTCAGTATTATAAATAGTGAATTTTATTGTTTACTAGCGGATGTGTACCCGGCTTCGCCCGGGTTTTATCCGAGTGAAAGTTTGCCTAACGAATATTATTGATAATAATATTCTGGAACACACAGAATATTATGATAATAATGATAATTATATTCGTTACGTCATATATTTATATCATATATGGAATTTATTTTTCGAGCAAACATATCCACTCTCTACTGAATATATTTTAAAAAAGATATACATAAATAAAAATATCTAGAGATATACTACATGATCTTAGCCAAAAGGCCGATAAACGATATTTTATATATAGAAATGACCTGGCTTCGTGTGTCTTCTGCTCGAGTGAATGTTTCGCTGGTAGAATATTGTTCCTGCATACTATTAATCATTATATGGCTTCGCCCGTGGTCTGCTTTAGTGAATATTCTCCAAAAGATTTTTTTAATGCAATCAAGCATGATACGGCAATATTGTCATCATCATTTCTGACTAAAAAAATATTGTTGCTCAGTACTTGGTTAAATATAATTTTTCTTGGTTAAAGTGCGACAAAAAAACTCTTCCAGATTTAACTCTCTGTCCTGTTCAAACTTCAGCAAGATTAGTTACATATTGAGGGCTTGCATAGCCGACAAACATGTTCCCGGCACGCCCGATTTTTACCCGAGTAAAAGTTTGCTTAACAAACATTTGTTAAAACGATTCTAGCAAACATCCAAACCCTACTGAATCTATACTTGTCTACACTCTCGATAATCTTTTCCCGGTCCCTTGAAAAATACTCGATAAGTTGAAAAAAATCTGTATTAATTGGTCCACTCGGTAATTTGAAGTTGAAGGAATAGTATCTTGCCACAAACGAAAATTTGTAAATAACTGTATTTAGCGAATGTACCCGGCTTCGCACAGTTTTTATCCGAGTAAAAGTTTGCCTAACGAACATTTGTTAAAACGATTCTAGAAAACATCCAATCCACCTATATTTTGATTTATAAACGTATATAAATATAAATATTGTTATATGCGTTTAAATATATTTTTGAAACACATAATTTTTTGAAAATATTTATTATATTTTAAATAATATATTGGGACTTTTGTGAATTTGATAATTAATTATTTATTTTTTTCTCAATGAATTATATATATATTAATTTAAAAATTCATTTTTGTTATCATCATCGCGTACAATGTAATTTTTTTTTTAAACAAACGATAATAAACAACAACAATTAGAGGCTCAAAAATAATTTATTATGGTTAGCAGCTCCGTAAATAAAGATATTTTCACAACAACAATTAAAGTTGCATCATCATTTTTATAAAACAACAGCAAATTAAATTAACAATGTAAAAATATATTTTTAAAATTACATTTTAACATTTAACACAAAAACGTTACAATTTTTTCTTTAAATATATATTAATATTGAAATGCCAAGTATTTTTACGTCATTGGAATAATATATTACTAAATTCTCAAATTTAATTATACTTGGAAAAATTTTTAAGCATTGTTACAATTTATAAATATAATTTCACCAAACGCCGCTAGAGGCGCTGCTTGCGAGTGAAAGTAGAAAATTTGCAAATAAAATTGCAGAGAATATTTATTTCAAATCAAATTCAAACCAGAAATCTTCCCAGTAGTATAGTAAATAACTTCCTAAAGTTTCACGGCGATTGGATAATCTTACCTTTTAAAAACATTCATCGTGTGAACAAACTAACATTTATCGTGTAAACAAACCACGTGTTATTAACCAATCAAATTCATTTATCGTCGCGACCAGTGCTGCGCCCAAGTGGTAAAAGGCTGGAATTAACGCTTTTTGGTTTTTTATTTAAAAAAAAAAAGCACATTAACTTTTTTTTTTTTTTTAATTGCCTATGTGTTAAAAGAAATCTTCAGCTATTATATATAATATAATATAATAAATAAATAAAGGAAAGGATATTAAATTTATTTTTCGAGCAAACATATCCACTCTCTACTGAATAGATTTTTAAAAAGATATACATAAATAAAAATATCTAGAGATATTCTACATGAGCTTAGCCAAAAGGCCGAGAAACGATATCTCTATATATATAAAAATGGATGTTTGTATGTTTGTCTGTCTGTATGTCCGGTATACAAATTCGCAGTAGTTCACTAATTCAAACCAAAATTTCCATACATAGGTAAAATAATACGGGGAAGACGATAGGCTATTTTAAAAAATATATATATTGCGTATGATATTGTTTTTTACAGCACAATACAACAATGTTGGCAAGTTATTTTTTGTCCGATTCATTAGTGCTGTAAAGACCAGGATATCCTAAAGGATATTTGGTCATCAGTTGGTGATATCTGTCGATCAAAAGATCTAGCCCGAGGGCGCATGCCGGTCATCACCTTCCTCGGAAGAAGCCGCTCCTAACATGGAGGACAGACGCTTCATCAGCCGTTCCTAACATGGATCCAGACGCTGGAGTAGTTGTTGTTGGCTACAGCCTTTGGTTGATTACATGGCGGGCTGGACTCGCCATTTGACTCAGTGTCGTCATTGGGCTTTTGTGGCTTTTTGTAGAGGTACCAGTGCCACCTGATACCACACCACTTAAAAAATATATAAATCAATTATTAAAACTATATATTTTTAGTCAGAAAATGATGATGACGATATTGCTGTATCATGTTTGATTATCAGATACAAAATTATATCGGGAAAAATTCCAAAAAACAGAGACCACGGGTGAAACCAGTTCATTATTTTGTATGCAGGAATAAAATTCTAACAGAAAAACATTCATTCGAGCAGAAAACAAAAGCCAGATCATATTTCTATGAAAATATCGCTTCTCAGACACAAAGTTTGGAGCGGGACGTTTCACAAAAGTGACATCCACGGCGCCAATTTATAATTGTAACAAATAGTATTTGAATAGGGTACATTTAATAGGGTAAAACCCGGGCGTTGCCCGGGTCATTCGGCTAGTTTTATATATAGAGATGACCTGGCTTCGTGTGTCTTCTGCTCGAGTGAATGTTTCGCTGGTAGAATTTTGTTCCTGCCTACCATTAATCATTATCTGGCTTCGCCCGTGGTCTGCTTTAGTGAATATTCCCCAGAATATTTTTTTAATGCAATCAAGCATGATACGGCAATATTGTCATCATCATTTCTGACTAAAAAAATATTGTTGCTCAGTACTTGGTCAAATATAATTTTTCTTGCTTAAAGTGCGACAAAAAACTCTTCCAGATTTAACTCTCTGTCCTGTTCAAATTTCAGCGAGATTAGTTACATATTGAGGGCGTGCATAGCCGCCAAACATATATATATATATATATGTTCCCGCCCCTGGACACTTTTATTTTTCCGTTCGCCATTACTCTTCACATTTTCACCCTTTCATACGTTATCCAATCATATATAGACCATTACTCTTCATATATTCAACCTTTTCATACGTCATCCAAAAAGTTAGAAATAGTGCATATTTAACTTTGAAATTAATATTGATTTTCACAAAAAAGAAACTTATGCGGGGAGGCTTTAAGTAGTACTTTATATATATATATATATATATATATATATATTCCCAGCTTCGCACGAATTTTACCCGAGTAAAAGTTTGCTTAACAAACATTTGTTAAACGATTCTAGAAAACACCCAATCCCTACTGAATCTATACTTGTCTACACTCTCGATATTTTTTTCCCGTGCCCTTGAAAAATACTCGATAAATTGAAAAAAATCAGTATTAATTGGTCCACTCGGTAATTTGAAGTTGAAGGAATAGTATCTTGCCACAAACGAAGATTTGTAAATAACTGTATTTAGCGAATGTACCCGGCTTCGCACAGTTTTTATCCGAGTAAAAGTTTGCCTAACGAACATTTGTTAAAACGATTCTAGAAAACATCCAATCCACCTATATATTGATTTATAAAAATGTATATAAATATAAATATTTTTATATGCGTTTAAATATATTTTTGAAAACATTTATTATATTTTAAATAAGAAATTGTCACTTTTGTGAATTTGATAATTAATTATTTATTTTTTTCTCAATGAAATATATATATGAATTTAAAAATTCATTTTTGATATTGTTGGAATAATCAATTTCAACATTCTACTCTTCTTTTATTTGTTTTTGACCAGTTGACCGCCATGTATATAAATTATTTCTATCATTGTCGTAGTGGAGTATGTAAAGCAAGCTGCTTTAACTTTATGTAAAATTACAGCATAACTTAATAAAACTTTCTATCTTTAAAGACAATTTCCCGGCATTCTCCTTCCTATTTTTTAACAGGTTATGGGCCCAGAACAGATGAAAACTGATAACTGTGTCTACATTAAAAGAGAAGAAGGAGTTCTTCTGGTCACAATCTATGTTGATGATTTGATAATTGCAGCTGAAAGAAAAGACACGCTGATATCCTTTAAAGAAAGTATGAAGAAGATATTCAAAATAAAAGATCTTGGAAAGATAAATTATTGTTTGGGTATAAGAATACAAACGGAAAAGGATGGCTCAATATCCATAGATCAAGAGAAATATATTGAAGAACTTCTGGCGAAATATAGAATGAAGGAGGCCAAGCCGAATTCTACACCCATGGATTCGAAATCCAAGTTAACAAAGATTTCATCTATAGAGGGTGAGAATGAGCCAGTAAAAAAGGAAGAATACCAATCACTGATTGGATCGTTAATATATCTTTCAGTGTCGACAAGGCCTGATATAGCCTATGCGGTTAGTGCTTTGGGACAATTCAGCAATGATCCTAGGAGACAGCACTGGAATGCGGCCAAGCGAGTCCTCCGCTATCTAAAGGGCACTTTATGTTTGAAAATAACTTACGAGAAAACTAATGAGACCCTTTATGGTTGTGTCGACGCTGATTGGGGTGGAAACCTCGCGGATAGAAAGTCTCAAACGGGACTTGTTTTCTTCTTGGCAAGAGGTCCAATAGCTTGGGAATCGAAGAAGCAGCAGACTGTCGCTCTTTCGAGCACGGAATCTGAGTACATAGCACTTTGTGAAGCGGGAAAGGAGGCAGTCTATCTTAGAACGCTGTTGGATGAGATGGGATTTGGTGAATTATTGAATGAACCTACAGTTTTAAAGACTGATAACCAGGGCGCTCAACAGCTGGCGAGAAATCCAGTCCATCATGCCAGAACTAAACACATTGACATCAAATGGCATTATATTAGAAGCATTTGCAGCGATGGTCTTATCGAGGTCGTCCACATACCAACCCAGGAAAATGTTGCCGACATCCTTACTAAAGGTCTGCCGAGAGTCTTGTATGATAAACATGTTGCTGGATTGGGAATGTAGAAATTGAGGGAGGGTGTTGGAATAATCAATTTCAACATTGTACTCTTCTTTTATTTGTTTTTGACCAGTTGACCGCCATGTATATAAATTATTTCTATCATTGTCGTAGTGGAGTATGTAAAGCAAGCTGCTTTAACTTTATGTAAAATTACAGCATATCTTAATAAAACTTTCTATCTTTAAAGACAATTTCCCGGCATTCTCCTTCCTATTTTTTAACATATATCATCACGTACAATGTAATTTTTTTATATAAACAACAACATTTAGGGGCTCAAAAATCATTTATTATGGTTAGCAGCTCCGTAAATAAAGATATTTTCACAACAACAATTGAAGTTGCATCATCATCTTTAAAAACCAACAGCAAATTAAATTAACAATGTAAAAATATATTTTAACATTACATTTTAACATTCAACACAAAAACATTACAATTTTTTCTTTAAATATATATTAATATTGAAATGCCAAGTATTTTTTACGTCATTGGAATATTATATTACTAAATTATCAAATTAAATTTATTATACTTGGAAAAAATTTTAACCATTGTTACAATTTATAAATATAATTTCACCAGACGCCGCTAGAGGCGCTGCTTGCGAGTGAAAGTAGAAAATTTGCAAATAAAATTGCAGATAATATTTATTTCAAATCAAATTCAAACCAGAAATCTTCCCAGTAGTATAGTAAATAACTTCCTAAAGTTTCACGGCGATTGGATATCCTTACCTTTTAAAAACATTCATCGTGTGAACAAACTAACATTCATCGTGTAAACAAACCACGTGTTAATTATTAACCAATCAAAATCATTTATCATCGCGACCAGTGCTGCGCCCAAGCGGTAAAAGGCTGGAACTAACGTTTTCTGTTTTTTTTTATTATTTTTTTTAAAGCACATTAACTTTTTTAGTTTTTTGAATAGCCTATATGTTAAACGAAATATTCAGCTACCCACATGCAAAATTTCATAAAGATTTATTCTGTACATTTTGCGCAACGCGATAACAAACATCGATTTTGGATTTCATTTTTTATAGATATAGGGATAATTTGAATATTCCTTATGAGAATCAAACAGTATACCTTATCTAAAAAAACGTAGTATCAATTAAATTAGAAAAATATTTCTAAACAATAATATTTCCAAAGAGTTTAAATAAATATATGTCGTAGCTGCGGTGGTCGAATGGAAGGGCGCAAGCGTTGTGCATGTACGCGTCAAAAAATAACTTGTTCGACACTCATGAGCACGCGGCGGAGGCGTCGCCTTCCCCCGCGCGCGCTGGCTCCCAGATTTATTTTGTACAGATTTATACATGGGTGAATTTGTATTTATATTTTTAAAATATAATCATGGCGAAAATAAATTATATCTCTTGGGCATTAATTATACAAATTATGACAGATGGAACCTGTGTGGGATAAATAAATTTAAAATGATTTTAAAATTATTTAGTTGAGATTGGGAGGCAATTTTATAAATTGAATTCTGATACTATGTACAAAATTGGAAATTTGTGTGATATTATAGTAAAATATATACAAGTAGGGATTAACACAACATTAAGTTTGATATATAATACAAGGATAATAAAGTTTTTAATGTAGCAGGATACGAACCTGTGTGATGTGGCTACGACTGTGTATCTGTTTGCGAGAATGTTCTGTGCGTGAGAGGATCTCCTGCGTTGGAGTGTTGGTGGATTGATTATGGGCTGAGCAGTCTCCTATGAAGCGTACTCTCCATAGGGAACGTAAGAAGAGGGGTGTAAAAAGGTGCCCAGGGATCATAAGGAATGAATGTTTGATATGGCAGGGTACGTTTGAGGAATGAAGACTTGGTCGTGGCGAACAATTTGGTAGGATGATCCAAATTGGGTCACTGGAGTCCTCGGAAGGTTTCTCGTTTGGGATGGAGAGAAAAGAAGACGGTTGTCATGTCAATGAGGTAGCGCAAGGAGAATATCTCTTGATGTTGGTGTGTGTACATAATGGTTTATTGCAAATGGTCAGAGGGAAACGTACTGATTTCTGTGACGTACATCCTGAACGGATCGTTTCAAGATGGGTCTGTGATTATCCGTAATTCTGCTGACTTCTTAAAAGCAAATAAATTTGGGGAAAAATATCAGTTCGGGGTGGTCAATGGGCAACGCAAGTGTTGTTATTCTAATTCAAAATAGGAATTATATATAGGAATTCCCTGACGTTAGGATCTTATGGGGGATCATCAATCTTACTGTCGTGGTCACCATTCTTTTCTGAGTGATTAATGAAGTCCTTTAAGGTGTTCCAAAGGACTATTGAAAGCTTTTCAAGACAATGAATCAAGATTGATTGAATTTGTCTTAATCGGGACGACGGCAATAAATAAATCAGCAGATGTATAATCGTCATGGAGACGTTTGGGTTAATAAAAGCCATTGTAAGGAGGGATAGAAAACATATTGGGAATTGTTTAATTCTATTAAAATATTTAACTATGGGCAACAGTACTAACGTACCTTTGATTATGACTGACGTATTTTCCAATTTCGTATTATCACAGTTAATAAGGGGAGCACTGAATTGAGGGCTAATTTGCGGAGTATGATTACGTGTTGGTGAGGATGGGAGTATTATCTTCGTTGTAGGGGTCGGTTCTAATCGGATAGCAATCTTTGGGATGGTGTCAGGAGTAGAAATGTATCTGGCTGTTAATGTTGGTTCGACATTATCTAAGAAAATATCCGGGTTCATGTGATTAAATGGGTTACTTAATGTAGATGCATAATTCTTATAATCATCATGAGATATTTCAGGTGGAAAATGATTGTAAATAAAATATGATTTTGGCTTACTATTGTTGTTCGTTGAGTGAGGTGTGAAGATGTACTTAGTGTCTTCGGAATAATGTTTCAATTTGTTTACGTGAATAATTTCTGTTTCTAAGTTTTGAGCTTGATTAGGTCTATTGATTCTAACTGTATAGGGGGATATCACCTCAATTATCTCATATGGTCCACTGAAGTAAGGCACTAATTTGCCCGTATTGGGGTGTTGGTAAATTTTGGTAAGGACTAGATCGCCTACTTCAAAGTCGGGGGACCTGTGATTTTTATCAAATCTGATCTTATCTAGCTTATGGCGTTCTTTCGTTCTTTGTAACGCTAGGCGTCTGGATTCAGTGACTGATGGATAAGGATCTAGATGTTGTGACAGCTCTTTCGGTAGGGAACCGTCCATAAGGTATGATGGGGGAAATCCCGTGACGGAATGAGGGGTATCGTTATATGCCTTAACTACTTTGGATTGGAGCATAGTCCAACTAGCTCTAGGATGTTGAAGATGGAGGAGCCTAAGTTTTCCGGTCAGGGTTGCGTTCAAACGCTCGGATAAACCGTTTGCTTGTGGATGGTTGCTTGTAGTGAGCATTGGTTGGATGTTATGGGAGATTAGAAATCTCCTAAACCTCGGTGATGTGAAGGCAGGGGCTCTATCTGTAAGGAGACGCTTCGGACAACCACTTTGTAGCACCTTTTTTATTACTTGTATATATGTGGTCGTACTGGTGGAACGAGATGGAAATGTCCATGCGAATCGAGTCGCGTGGTCTACTACTACATGCAGGTAATTTTTTGCACCTCCATATCTAGCAAACCCGGCTATAGTGTCCATAGAGACCAGATCGAATGGCAGTGGGGATTCTGGCAATTCGCCCAACCTTCCATACTTCGGTCCTTTTGGGGTTTTGCTCATTTGACAGATGTTACAATTCTTAACGAAGGCACGAATGTCTATCGACATACCGCTCCAAAAGTATTGGGCGAAGATGATCCTAGTTAATTGAGAAATTCCTGGATGGTTGAATTTCTGGTGGGCTTCTCTAAGTATGGTGGGTCGTAAGGATGGTGGAACGACTATTTTGCTCACACCACGTCTGGTGACGGTAGTCATGCCTGAGGTTTGGTGAACGTACTTGGAATTATCCCGAAGCTCGCTTTGGTACATTTTTAATTGCGTGGCGTCAAGAAGACCACAAAACGGATTTCGGGATAAAAGGTCAGCCTCTAGTTGTTTGGTGCCTTTGATGTACTTCACCTGATAGTCGTAGACTGACAATCTCAAACTCCATCGAAAGAGTCTTCCTGTCGGATTTTTGATGTTTTTCAGCCACTGTAAGGCGCAATGATCGGTGAAAATAGTAAAACCATTTCCCGCCAGATAGACCTTGAAACGATCTACTGTTTCAATTATGGCCAGACACTCTAATTCGGTGATGGTATAATTGCGCTCGTATTTGCGCAGTGTGCGACTATAATATTGTACTGGATATGAGTTTCCATCTGGAGAGAGAGAGAGAGAGAGATGGAGCTGTTTCAGTACTCCTCCTATCCCTTTCAAAGATGCATCAGAGTACACTTGACAGGGCAAGTCTGATTTATAAAGATGTAGAATGGGACCTGATGAAAGTAGTTGTTTGAGTTTGTCAAACGCCTTTTGACAGTCTGACGTCCATTCCCATTTAACGTTCCTTTTCAAAAGTTGGTTTAGAGAATTTCTAATGCGCGCATAATCTGGAATGAATTTATTGTAAACATTAATGGCGCCTAGGAATGATTGCAAGGTTTTTACGTTAGTAGGGGGTTTTATGGCATTAATTACATCTATGTTCCTAACAAGTAGAGTGCAGGTACCTGAACTAATCTTATATCCCAGGTAGTCAATAGATGTCCTGAAAAACTGGCATTTATTAAGATTTAATTTTATATTTTCTAATTTACAAAAATGAAAAAAATTCCTGTAAGTGTCCTAAGTGTTCCTCTAAACTGTTAGAATGGATTATGAAGTCATCAAAATAATGATTAGTAAATGTTAATTTGTGCTTCTCTATCAATTGATTTAACTGCCTTTCGAATATTTGAGGACTCAATTTGAGACCAAATGGAAGTCTATTAAAATGGTATTGCCCCAGGTGGGTTACAAATGAAAGCAAAGTGTCGAAACCTTTTGATCAGGGTAGTATATACATATATATGAAAAAACAATAGAAAAAATAACAGATAAGTGGGTCAGGTGTTGATATTAAAAATAAGGTAGGCATCTCCTGACCTTGAGCACATGTGCTTTTTAGATGGCATTGCGCCATCTAGTGGAGAAAAATAAACTAAACGTTTATTTAGCTTGCTCCGTGATATTTGGCCAACCCAATTTCTTGATAAATCAAGAAAAGCCATCCACGAACGCGTTTCGCGCTGTTGGCGCTCGTCAGCGTGAAGAAGGTTGTAACCACTGCGACCAAAAATATTTTTGGTCCCAGAGGCTTCTTGAGAAATCAAGAACACCTGACCCACTTATCTTCTTTTTTTTTTCTATTGTTTTTTTCATGTGTTAAGCGTATTTACGCAAATTTGGCCTTAAATACCAATTTCTTGATTTCTCAAGAAGCCTCTGGGACCAAAATTATTTTTGGTCGCAGTGGTTACACGAGTTCGTGGATGGCTTTTATTGTTTTATCCAGAAATGGGGTTGGCCAAATATCACGGAGCCAGCTGAATAAACGTTTAGTTTATTTTTGCTCCACTAGATGGCGCTCTGCCATCTGAAAGGCACATGTGCTCGTGGTCAGGAGATGCCTTCTCTTTTTTAATATATATATTATATAATCTAAAATACAAATATTTTATTTTTTTTTCAAACATATATTTCAATTTCATTCATTGACTGTTATATATTTTTGACCATGGATTCGGAACATACCACTTTTAATTATTATTATTGTAAATATGTATACATAACCCTACCTTTTTTAAAATCACAATTATATAATTCATTCTATAAATTCTATAATGCTTTGATAAATAATTTTATATGTAATTTTACTTCAAGTAATTCAAAATAAAATCTACTTGAAAGGTAAATAATTATCTTTACTTTTCCACGACTGCACTTCTTTTCAACAACAAAACACAAAAACAATTCTAACACAATATAAGTCGACAGAATTTACCTAATTTTTATTAAATTTTATATCAATTTATTTGGAACTTGTGAAATAATTGCAAAAGCAAAAAGAGAAAAAGATGTTGAATTTGCATATCAAGCGATGCCGTCTTTTGTAAAATACAATAATAATTTAAATATTAAAACTTTGATTATAAATTTTGAAAGAAAATGTGATTCTTATGGGGTTGATAATAGTTGGAAGGTACTTCATTTATCGGATTCTTATAGGATGATGCTTTAACATATTACTTCGAAAGCCTTTGCCATATTGAGGACTGGATTTAACTCAAAGAAAACCTTATAACCAGATTCCAGAAATTCAAACTTACATCATTGGTCGAAATGATGAAAATCATACAAGAAGAAAATGAAACAGTCACCCAATATTATCACCCAAAAGTGCAGCTGATCAACAGTGTAGAATTAAACCTCACCTCCATAATAGAATTATCAAATGAGGGAATAAAGAAAAAAATCAAACCCTATCTAGCTACCATAGACTCCGTACAGCCCTCAGAATGGCTTTTAATGGCCACTAAAATAGAAAAAGGTCTAGAAGAACCCCAACAATCCTCTACCATTACAAGAGATAGGCAATTTACTCCAGTAAAATTTAACACCAACTACTCCCAAACTAAGAAATTTCAACCATTCCCAAGGACAGCAGCAGCAACTAACCACCAGCAAGAAACCCACAAACCCATAAACCTACCCCCATACCCCTGCAAGATATGTACTATAAACCTGATACCCAACCAGATGCATTTTCATAGGGACTGCCCAATTAAGAAGAATACTCCTCCAAAGCCCATAAACCCAGGTAGAATATTAATATTATTCTCTGTTCTTATAAATCAAATATCCTTACCCTGTGTAATTGATACTGCATCATCCATTTCCATTATCCCTTTAAAATACCTAAGTTATATTCATTATAAAATATTAGATAATTACCCAAAAGACAAAATAGGTAAGGTAGAAGGATTTAGTTGCCCATTATACAAAATATAAGTTAGGCATAGCTTAGGTAAAATTACAAAGTATCAAGAAATGTTTGTTTGTGATACTCCAATAGAATATCTTATTTTAGGTTTACCAACATTTTATAAATTTAGATTACAAATAGATTTCCAAAAAAACCTTCTTTTTCAAAATTATAAATTATTGTATTCTTTTAATCCAAAAACTAATAACCAAAAGTCATATGCTACTCTACCATAAGTATTCTAGACCCATACTATTTTAAAAATTCATCTCTTCTAAATATCAACCCATTTTGTAATATCAATTATTTAGATATACCAAATACAAATGTTAAACCTATAAGTTCTACTTCAAATCCTATTATTGATTCTAACTCGTATCATAGTATGCAATTTCCATGCCCTATTGTCAATTATACCTCATATTTAGACCTCAATAAATTAGATATTAACCCAAATTTCTCAATTCAAACAATTTCAGATATTTTGCATAAATATCAGAATGTTTTCTCTAAACACAATTTTGATATAGGATGCATAAGAACTAACCCAATTTGCATAACTATTTTAGATAATATTCCCATAGCACAAAAGCTATATAGGACATATTTTTACAATAATGCTGAAATACAAAAACAAATAACTGAATTATTAGAGTATGGTATTATTACGCCTTCATCTAGCCCCTATAGTACTCCTGCATTATCAGTGAATAAATAATCTGATGCCCCAAATCACCCCACAAGACTCTGTATAGATTATAGGAAACATAATCAAAAAACAGTTCCGGAACATACCCCAATTCCACATATAGAACAAATTATAGATAGGTTATCACAGTCAAAAATATATACTATTTTAGATGTTGAAAATGCATATTGGCATATACCCATAGATGAAAAGGATAAATATAAAACTTGATTTGTAACACCATTAGGTTGTTATGAATGGAATAGATTTCCATATGGTTTAAAAAATGCACCCTCACAATTTGAAAGAATTATGAAATCAATTTTCACTAACAATAACATACAGTATGCTTTAAATTATTTTGATTATATTATTATACACTCCAAAACTTATGAAGAACACATTAAACATTTAGAAGACATATTAAAAATATTTGAACGAGAAAATATTAAACTCAATCTCAATGAATGTAAATTTTTACAAAAAGTAATAAAATTTTAGAATACACAATTAACTTAGGAAAATATACACCCAATAACACAAATATTGAAGCAATTTTAAAATTAAATATATCATACAATATTAAAACATTACAAAGATTTTTAGGTACAATTAATATATATTATACATTTATTCCCAATTATGCACAAATTAGGGCACCATTAAATGAACTTTTGTTAAAAAATGCTCTTTGGTTATGGAGTGCAAAACATGAACAAGCATTACAAACTCTTAAAAATTCACTCATTTCAAAACCTGTATTATATATTTATGACCCATCTAAACCATGACATTTAATCACAGATGCTTCAGGTCTAGGAGTAGCAGTAGTCCTGAAACAGCCTGATGAAGAAGGCATTTTACACCCCATAGCTTAGTTTTCAAGAAAACTTCATCCAAATGAGCAGAATTATACTGCTTCAGAATTTGAAATACTAGCAATAATTAATTCAGTACAAAGATTTCATACATATATACATAATGCACATTTCACATTACACACAGATACTTGCCATTAAAATGGATAAAAAATGTAAAAAACCCTCATGGTAGATTATCTAGATGGTCCTTAATTCTATCTCAATATTACTCTGACATAAAACATATTAATGGATTAAATAATACAGAAGCAGACATGCTATCAAGAGCACCTGTATCATTTCACCTAAAATATAATGAGTTAAAAGAACACCCCAATCAACAGAACAAATTAACAATAGTAAAATTTAAATACAAAATGGTATTCATATAATTAATAGAAAGGGTTTTGAAAGAGCTTATATACCACAGACTCTAAGACCCAAATTATTAAACAAAGTACATATAAAGCATGGCCATATTGAAACAACTCAAATGACTGAAATTATTTGCCCACACTATTATTGGCCACATATGACTAGGGATATTTCTATAATTACACAAAGCATTGTGAAACTTGCCAGTTTAATAAATCTAGGGATAACAGAATTGTTTATGGACCACTACAACAGATGCCAATAGCTACACACCCCAATCATATTTTTTCTTTAGACACAATGGGGGTTTACATAATTATGGCACAACAAGACACAGTATTCATATGATAGTAGATCATTACAGTAGCTTCTTTTGGACCTTTCCAACAAAATCTGTATCAACTTAATCATATATAACTTGTTTGCAAATTTTATTCCAAATTAATAAACCTGAAATATTAATAACTGACAGAAATGCAGCTTTTCTTAGCAATAAATTTAAACAATTATTAGGAAAAAATAATGTTAAGCGTCTACTCACCAGTGTCCATCCTCAGAAACAAATGCAAAAGTAGTAATATTAAATTTCACTTTCATAAATAGGTTAAGATGCGAATATAATCAAATTTAAAAATCCCTTGGACAAAATATATTCCTAATATTTCTGATAGTTACAATGATACAGTACATACAATAACAGGCTTTACACCTAGGTTCTTATACTATGGAATACAACCACAGTATATAGAACATGGCACAGAAACACATACACCAATATATAAGGCAAGAAAATTAGCTATTGAAAGAACCATAAAATCCCATGAACACAGATTTATAATATTAAACACCCAGAGCCCATTTTTAAAGAAGGGAATCAGGTATTAATAAAAACCTATATTTATCCAAACACTGGTAAATTAACTCAAATATTTATAGGCCCATTTAGAATTTTAAAACAACTTTCCCCAGTCACATAAGAAATAAATATACCCAATTTACCTCAAAGAATACAAACAGAAATTATATACTCTAATAAACTTAAATTATTTTACCCAGAATCAGATTTTTTTACTTCAAATTATGGCTAATTTATAAAATGACTTAATAGTAAACCAAAATTCTAACACTAAGTTAATAGATTTTGATGATTAACCATGTTTTTTACAGGAAGGCCATATTTTGGATATGGACCATGAAGAACAAATATCAACCCCAATTCTTATTACAACACAAATTACTCAATGTCACTCCATATATCTCTCTATTAGCATTTCATTACTCAACCATTATTAAGAATAACACACATTTATATATTATTTCACATGCATTCAAATTTTAATATTTTAGTAACAACTCATTTTAATTATTTTTGTGTAAAAATAAACATTTCTACTGCCATTTAATATTTTGAAATACAACAAGCATAATGATATAACTACTCATATTTTAGATACCTTTTTGACTTCATATAAATTTTTATATCAATCTATCATTATTATTTCTTATATATAGTTTTATATTGATTTCATAATTATATAAATTATTCATAAACAAACTTTCTTATGTTTATTTTGAAAAATATGGACATTGATGTTTTTGTTTAATTTGTAATTATTTCTATAGATATTTTGATTTCTTTTAATTAATTATTTTTGTAATTTCCAATTCTATTTTGAAATTTTAACTTTCTAAAAATATTTTTCGCAGGGGGGAAATATTATATAATCTAAAATGCAAATATTTTATTTTTTTTAAAACATGTATTTTATTTTGATTCATTGACTGTTCTACAATTTTTTACCATAGATTTAGAATATACCAGTTTGGATATTATTTGTTGTAAATATGTACAATTAACCCAACCTATTTTATAAATCACGATTATAGAATTCATTTTATAAATTCTATATTACTGTGATACGTAAGAGAAATTCAAGAAATTCAAAATAAAAACTACTTGATGGGTAAATGATTATATTTTCTTTTTTTCACGACTGCACCTGCAATTCTATATTTTTCAACAACAAAACAAAATAATTCATAACATATATATATAAGGTTAGGTGTTGATTTATCGATAAATTGGGTTGGTCAAATGTCACGGAACAAGTTGAATAAAGGTTTAGTTTATTTTTGTTGCAGTAAATGGCTCTCTGCCATCTATAAATCCTCATGTGAACCTGGTCAGGATATGCCTTTTTTGTTTTCAATATCAACACCTGACCTTTTTTATATATTTTATTTTTTTATAGTTTTCACACACACACATATATATTATATATATATATATAGAAGCAAAGGGCGCCTCTCCCGTCAAAATGAACGTCAAAAACTGACGCCATGATGGAATAAAGTCCGCCCTAGACTGACGAGGGCCATTAGCCCGAAACCATGGTCTCTAGGTGGACGCTTCTCAATTTGCCAAAGCTGGTGTTGTGGCTTTGTCACCGACCCGAGGCCGCTAGTTGCGGCGACGGTCAATAGATGGCGTCAGTTTTTGACGTTCATTTTGACTGGAGAGGCGCCCTTTGCTTCTATGGATTAATTTCCTCCCGGCAAATTTTCCATCTATATTCTAGCCATAGATTTGGCCCAGCCACCTTGCCAGCAAAACACCTCTTTGGTAGATTGTGAAGATTCCATTAGATCCCGTGTGGATCTCATGGAATAAAGTCCGCCCTAGACTGACGAGGGCCATTAGCCCGAAACCATGGTCTCTAGGTGGACGCTTCTCAATTTGCCAAAGCTGGTGTTGTGGCTTTGTCACCGACCCGAGGCCGCTAGTTGCGGCGACGGTCAATAGATGGCGTCAGTTTTTGACGTTCATTTTGACGGGAGAGGCGCCCTTTGCTTCTATGGATTAATTTCCTCCCGGCAAAATTTCCATCTATATATATATATATATGTAGTATATTCTGAGTTAGATAGTTCACAACCTTCTTCTGATATTAATTATATAACCCCATATCTATGTATAAAAATATGTATCGAACAATGGAAGTGACAAATAAAACAAAGAAGGAGGTAGACCAGACGACAAAGACCAGACGAAAACAACGCGGCGACAGAAAGTGACGTGATTACAGTAGCCAATCAGGAATCGTCACATATGCGGGCGTCCCAGAGTTTATAAAGGCGCAGAAATTAGACAAAGAGTAGTTGTTCCAGAGCGACGCCGTTATCCGCTCGGCTAGGGCATCCGTGACACCCGTGGTTCGACTACCTTCGTCGGTGGTCTACCTCTTCCTCTTGGAGTTACCATCTAGACCTGCCCCTGAATCTTGCTGTCCCAGTGCGGGAATCCCATCACGCACCCACTACCACGACTGCCCAGAACATTCCACATCGGGTTTACTACAGAACCCGTTAAAGTCGACAGGATGACTGAGGACAGCAACATGCAGAGGATGACGGAGGCTGGAGACGAGTACTTCGCGGATGCCCTCACCAACATGCAGCCCCACTGCGAAGACCTAGTAAGCCGCCCAACAGACGCTATTCGGGGAATAGCCGTGCCTCGTGTGGAGGAAGCTCTCATCTCTCCTTTCGACGGATCCTACGCGGCAAGCAACTTCATCCAACAACTCGAGCGAACGAGCGAGGGACCACAAGATGACGCCACATTGCAAACCCGGCTCCGTACACTACTCAAAGGTGAACCCCTCTCCCTCTATAACGAACTAAATCTGGTCTCTCTGCCATACAGTCAAGCAAAACAAACTCTCATAGATCTCTACCCCGGAAAATCCGAGGTCACTTTCACCAAATTTTTAACTTTTAAATTAACTAATCAGATCCAATTAGGAGAATATTACCGTCAAAAAATAACAATGGGATTACAACTGGGCCTAACCAATCCCATCATAGTAGAAGTATTAAGGGAAGGCCTCCAGGCCAGTGATCAGCGCCTCATGAGGGCCATAGCCCCTAAAACCCTGACCGAATGTTACTCTACCATGACTAGAATAAAAGGGACCAGTTCACTCCCTACTCCATCCGAACCATTTCAAGGTGTTTCCAACACCAGTGCTTTTCATCGTGATACCGGAACCCCTTCTAGGGGAAGGAACTACAATCCTTTTTCAACAAACAATACCCCAAGATACCCTTCTGGTGCCAGGAGACCACCCTCACCATGCAAATACCGCCAAGGTGATCACTGGAACAATGAATGTTCCATGAACAGGCGACCCTACAGGCAGCAGGCCTACCACGGCCAACCTACAGCGCATTATTTCCCACCTGAACAAAATGGCGCCCACAACCTTCCCGTGCCGGCCCCCAGGTCTTCTCGCACCCCACAAGGCAACGAAAACTCCAGTTTTCGTCCCTAAACTATCCAAAATTCTATGTAAACCTAAAATTTTTAATAATTCTTATTGCCCATTCCTCTTAGACACAGGAGCCTCTATTAACATAATTAATTTAAATATTTTTAACCATCTTAGTAAAAACTTATCTAATCCTTTAAAATTATATCCATGCCATATATTAATCAATTCCATATCTACTCAAATAAATTCGATAGGATATACATTTTTGACCACTACCAAATTACAAAATCAATTGAATTTTATATAATAGATAATTTATTACCTTTTGGTATACTATCATTAAATTCCATTAGTCAATTTTGTTTGACCTTAAATTTATATAATCATTCTATTTATCAATGTGATGCTCCATTGTCTAAGAAATGGTGCCATATAACCTATGTAACCCCATGTAATAATGGAGAGAGTAACCACAATCCGCCCAATATGGGTCATTTAAAAAACATGCCTAATTCACATTCTCCATTATTGCAAGGGGAAAATATCCATCCTATACCATGTCCCATTACCTTGAACAAGACCTCTACCAATTGTGACAAAAATGCACCCAGCCAAACTTTAGTTCATTTTCCCCATTTATATTTATTACCCCCACTATATCCCTCTGAACATCAATGTAAATTTTTAATGATTCTTGTAATTTATGTGTTAGGACTGATATCCCTTTAACTTCATGAATATTATTAAGAATTACTCAAATATTTTTTCTACTAACAAATATAACATCCCAAAATTGAAAATTCCCCCTATCAATATTAGGACAAATTCAGACAAAATAATTGCACTCAGACCGTATCGTACATCTCTTTCAGATCAACGTGAAATACAAGAACAAGTAGGGAAAATGCTAGAATATGATATTATAGAGCCTTCTTTCTCCCCCTATTCATCCCCCGTTACTTTAGTTACCAAAAGGGATAAGACAAAACGATTTTGCGTAGACTTCCGCCGCCTGAATGAAATAATTTTCCCCGATGTTCACCCCCTTCCGCTCATAGAGAATATCTTAGATAAATTAGCCAACGCCAAAATTTACTCCCGCGCCGATTTTTCATCAGCATACTGGTCCATCGAAATAAGTCCCCCTGATAGAAATTCATTACCTTTTGTCACGTTAGAGGGTCAGTATAATTTCAAAAGATTACCATACGGGATTAAAATAGGGCCCCAGGTGTATGAGCGAGCAGTCAGTCAGATATTGCAAAGAAATAGGTTAGGTTTTATAGCACATTATTTCGACGATTTCATTATCTTTTCAAATTCCATAGAAGAACATTTAGATCACTTACAGCAATTTTTTGATATGTGTAATAGGGAAAATTTTAGATTAAATTATAATAAGTGTGACCTTTTCAAAACTACAATAGAATTTTTAGGCTACACTATATCATCAGGCACATACACTCCATTAGTAAAAAATTTAGATGTAATTAATGCCATTAAGGTCCCCACTAGCGTTAAATCCCTCCAATCATTCTTAGGCTCCATCAATGTATATAATAAATCTATAAAAGATCACGCCCGCATTAGGAACCCCCTCAATAACCTACTTAAAAAAGATACCCCATGGCACTGGGATGCAGAATGCCAACATTCATTTGACACTCTAAAGGAATGTCTGACCACAAAACCGGTACTACACCTCTTTAAAGAAGGGTTACCCTGTCAGCTCTTCTGTAATGCCTCACTTCAAGGAATAGCTGGCATCCTAAAACAACAACATCCAGACGGCACTCTACACCCCGTGCAATATTACAGCAGAGCACTCCGACCCCATGAGAAAAATTATACCATCACAGATTCGGAATGCCTTGCTGTGATAGATAGTGTGGAGAAATTCCGCATCTATCTCGCAGGTGTAAGGTTCACAATTTTACGGACCACCATGCATTACAATGGTTAAAAACCATTAAAAAAACCCAACGGGTAGACTTTTTAGGTGGAGCTTAAAGATGTCCGCATACAAATACGATATAAAATATATAAAAGGTAAAACGCAGTACGAGGCAGACCTACTGTCCCGCAATCCTTTATGTGGTTTTCTCACGACCACCCAAATAATAGAAAAGCAACCCCAATTACCTCCATCTACACTTATCAAAAACGAATATAGATGGCCTCCATACAATCAAACGTAAAGGTATTGTCAAGATTATAGTTCCCCCTTCCTTACAACATACGCTAATTAATAAAGTACATTTAGAATATAACCATCCTGGTGTATCCCAAATGATTAGGCTCATCTCCACACAGTATACTTGGTGTGGAATGACCAAATCTATAGTTAAGTATAATAGGTCCTGTCCCACCTGCCAACTTATAAAGAAACTGAAAGGTCCATTATATGGTAGATTAGAACGCCCCCCTATAGCTTTACAACCCTTCGATATGTTATCTATAGACACTATTTCAGGTTTTTCTAAATACGGTAATTCTAAGTCATACTTACACGTAATTGTAGATCACCTAAGTCGGTATACATGGACCTTCCCCAGTAAGTGAACTAATATAATCACATACATTCAGTGTCTCAAAAAGGTATTGCAGTGTGGCCGCCCAAAACGCCTTCTTTCGGATCGGGCACCTGCTTTTACTTCCCCAAAGTTCAGGAGATTCTTAATAAAGAACGGGATACAGCCTCTAATAACCACTGCAAATAACCCTCAAGCTAACGGTTTATGCGAGCGTCTTAACGCGACACTCACCGGGAAGCTGAGGTTACTGAACTTAGAGAATCCAGGAACCTCCTGGACTAAGTTAATTAAGATAGTAACTAATAAATATAACGATACCCCCCATACGATAACTGGATTTCCCCCCCCCCTATTTTTAATGTATAATATAATCCCCTCAGACTTAAATAACCACCTAAACCCCTATCCCAATATAATAGAAAGTAGAAAACTAGCAATACAACGTACAAATGACAGACACGACAAAGAGAAACTTAAATATGATAACAAACATAAAAATCCACACTTTGATACAGGAGATTTAGTATTAGTAAAGGCGTATCATCATCCAAATAGCGGCAAGTTAGTACCCTACTTTACAGGTCCATATAAAATTACTGAAATAATTTCTGATCATGTCGTCGTATAAATAGACCCAATAGGATTACAGGTAATGATAGCGATACTGTACATGTAAATAAATTACAATATTATAATGAAGAGGTCCTTTATATTTCACCACCCAAATTAGAACCCCTAAAAATAAATAGAATAATAGAGCCCTTCCGACATTTAGACCCCAACTTGTTTAGTCCAATAGAAAAAAGTATAGCTCATCGGTTTTCCGAACCTTTTAATCATTTGTCCCCCCAACTATTCGCATAAAATTAGTGAAATCTAGGGCTTGAAAGTCTGGCGAACTCCTCGTCATAAAGTAATCAATTAAATAATCATAGCATTCAACACCATTTCATGATTACCTTTTCCGCCACCAATAATTTCTCTCCTTCAAATGTTATGACTATTTTTCTCTTTCTATTAGGCACACAACTGATTACTTAAGATTAACCCTCGGAATTGTTTGGACTGGAATAGCGCAATTCCGAGAATATAATTCATACGCACACTGTATATAAAAACAAAGAAACATTATATAATTATTTTTTATTATTCCAGTTCGATTTTTTCTTAAATTATAATAATTTTTTCCCCAACAATTTCACAAAACCTATTCTCTTTATATGCCTCTACACCAACACCTTGGTTCTGAATTACTTAAGCACCGATCCTCCCTCATATATCCTGATCTATTGATAAAAGTATTCGCAATATTAACTCGATTCGAAGAACATTTGGTACACAGATGCGACTGAGTGGCAAACAATCCATGTTACATAAATAGTTTTCCTATTACCCTCCTACCAAAACAAAACACAACGCTCGCCACCGCGGTGTTCGGTTTTGCTTATACAAGGCTGCACGAGCTCGACTTTCTCGCGCCACTTTGGCGCCTGCCTGCCTGTTCAAACATACATTTTTATTTCGCACGTTTCTACATTTTTCACATCAATTTTAATTCCTCTCGCATATCCCATATTCCATTAACACATTTCGCATGATCATAACACATTTATTTATACACTAGTTAATTAATTAATCCCTTTTATAGCAAATCTTATTTTTATAATGTTATCGATCCTACACATGAGACCAAAGGAGACGCCATATTATACCCTCCTAAAAGGACAATTAAATCCCCAAAATGGCGCCCATCGCCACGACAATATTCCAATCTTCAACACTCTTGCCTATAGGGCTTTTGGGTACATTTTAATACGAACATACACGACATTACCGGCTCCCTTGTTAGGAATAAAAAAGGCTTTAACTTTTCTTTTTCTTTTTGTCGCCTCTCATTTCTCCATATGTAACGCAATGTTACATGGAGAAAAGATATGTTAAGTTAATATTTTAAATGATGTTTCCCAAACGTAACAAGCCGGCGTTTGGGTAGGCTCACCTAAAAATTTTGCAGACCAACTGCATAAAACGCTCTGCAATCTTTTTAGCGCCTAAGACATGCACTACATACTACATGTACCTAAAGTCCCATCTTCCACTACAATGACATAATTTTAGGGATCAAGATCGCTCCCCTTCTCGTCTCACATAATATAATCGGGAAGATCTGGCAAAGACCAACTTCTCAGACCGGACCAAAGCGACATAGGGCCACATTGCCTCCCCGTAGGCCAAACTAGCAAGACATCAATAATATTGCACCTACATTGTGTGTAAATATGTTCCCTTTTTTCAAGAACGAATATTTTTGTTTTTTTTTAACTTTTTCTCTCATATATTGTAAATAGACTTACAGCTTACCTAGTTTTGTGGTGTTGGACTTTGTTTTTTAATTTACAGATGTAGATGAAACATTTCACCATTAATCGATAATATAATTTTGTTTATTAATCATCAAAATTAATGCCTACAACTACCAATCAACCCTTTATATATTATTACCTTTAATATATTTTTTTTATTTTATTTTTTTTTTCTCATCATATTTAGACCTAGCATTTTACAACTTCAACTATTTTAGGCACCATTTTAAAAAACCTACACCTAAAAATATTTATAATATTTCTTAAACAGATAAAACATTTATCATTTTATTTTTCTCAATAGATTTTCAAAATGTTATTTTTGACGCTTCCCTTACAACCTCTAACTCTATCCCATGAACCTTTCCTCCCAACTTTTTACATCTATCAAGAGATTATTGTTCGTCAGCCATTTTCTTTTTTTTTTATTTGATTAAACTAACTAGAAGACCCTTCCTCGCTGTACATTTCCCAACAGTGAGCTCAGGAGACCCTGTTAGATTTTTTTTTCTCTCATCGTCCGGCTCATCATTTTTTTTCATTTTTCAACTTTTTCTTTTCACCACACAAGTCGGACACAATCAAAATTGACAACAATAAATCTCTTACACCCACCTTTCCTTTTACGCATCCTTCAAACCTCCAACTACCTTCCAAGGGATTCCAGTTCGCCGAACATTTTTTTTTTTTATTGATTAATCCGACTGGAACAATCCTTCCTCGTTATACCCATTCCCAATAATGAGTTCAGGATATCCAGCGCGATCTTTTTATTTTCTTTTTCTCATCGCCCGATTCATCATATCAATTCACCATTTTTTCAACTTTTCACTCTTTTTTTTTCATAATTCAAACGGGCACAATCATTATGGACAACAGGGATCCCTCTTACCTCTACCTCTCCCTTTTACCTCCACCAATCTTCCCACCTCTTTTCGCTGTCTGAGCTAATGATGCAGACGGAATATCTTGGGCCTTCTGTTAATGAAAACAATGCCTCACTTAAACAAGTTCGCATTGCATTGCAGAATGCTTGGGATACTACTTTGCAGAAACATGCTCAGATACCCCCTTTCCCCTTTTCAACCTTAGCGTCACATTATACGTTCAGTCAATAAACTAACTTCAATTTTTCCTCTCATCTTTTATGCAATAACATATTATTTTCCTTGTACGATTCATTTTACCATATCTACCATTTTGTATTATATACTTTCTCTTAATCTTTTATCATTCATTTTGTGCGTTTTTATTCTTATAACCTTGATTTTTTTTTCTCATTGATACACCACCATTACAACATCTTTATCTTTTTAACTTGTAGCTTAATAATAATTTTAACTAATTTGTATACAAATTATTTCTTTTATTTTTTTATAATAGGTTTGTTAGGTTATCATTCATTACATGTCATTCCCCCAACCAAACCTTCATCACCGGGGGCACATTCTGTAGTATATTTTGAGTTAGATAGTTCACAACCTTCTTCTGATATTAATTATATAACCCCATATCTATGTATAAAAATATGTATCGAACAATGGAAGTGACGAATAAAACAAAGAAGGAGGTAGACCAGACGAAAACAACGCGGCGCCAGAAAGTGACGTGATTACAGTAGCCAATCAGGAATCGCCACATATGTGGGCGTCCCAGAGTATATAAAGGCGCAGAAATTAGACAAAGAGTAGTTGTTTCAGAGCGACGCCGTTATACGCTCGGCTAGGGCATCCGTGACACCCGTGGTTCGACTACCTTCGTCCGTGGTCTACCTCTTCCTCTTGGAGTTACCATCAAGACCTGCCTCTGTCTCTTGCTGTCCCAGTGCGGGAATCCCATCACGCACCCACTACCACGACTGCCCAGCACATTCCACATCGGGTTTACTACATATATATATTGCGTTAGAATTCTTTTTGTGTTTTGTTGTTGAAAAGAGGTGCATTCGTGGAAAGGTAAAGATAATTATTTGTTGAAAAAAAAGAAGAATAGTAAATCAATGATCTTGAAATACTTTTATTCTGACAACACTGTAATATAAAAACGAGAACAAATGAGTGTTTTGTATTGTTTTACAAAATTAGTAATTGTAATGTAAGTTGTTAAATGTTCTTTTCTCTCTCTCTTTGAAAATAATAAATTTAAAATACTTTCTTAAAAGGTAAAATTGCCTAATTCTTTAAAACCACTTCAGCTGTAAGTAAACTTGTTATTTGTTGTTTCATTGTCTGAACATAAGAGATTCCCAACATGGTATCAGAGATCCGTGGTTTTTGAATCGCGGTAAAATATAAATAAAAACAAAAATGGCTGTCAGCGAAGATATCGCAAATATTGTGAGACTTAAAAGTCCTGTAAATTTTTATTTATATAATTTTAATATAACAATTATTTTCAAAGCAAATGACCTTCTAGATATTGTAAATGGAAAATCGTTGTCTGAAGACTTGAAAGATGAAACTGGAAAATATAAATGGAGCCTAAAAGCACCAAAGCACAAAAATACATAATGTTAACCATTGAAAAGAATGTTTTAACACATATTCTAAAGTGCGAAACTTCAAAAGAAATGTATGAAAAACTAGTAGCCATTTATCAAAGAGATGATGAGCAATTAAAATGCAAATTACTACAAGAATTTCATGGATTCAAATTTGACAAAAATACAGATATAGTAACAAATATAAGCAGAATGCAAAATTTAGTTTTCAAACTAAATAATGTAAAACAATAAATTGAGAGGAAAGCTTTGTAATTTCTAAAATATTGAGCATTTTGCCAGACTACTTTAATTACTTCAGCACAGCATGGTACTCGACACCAAAAAGTGAGAAAACGTTAACAAACTTAATATCAAGACAATCACTTGAAGAAACTAAACAAAAGGTAAAGCCTGAAGAGGGAATAGCCATGAGTGCTACTAAA
Organism: Cordylochernes scorpioides; assembly: GCA_030710605.1. Lineage (NCBI taxonomy): Eukaryota > Metazoa > Arthropoda > Arachnida > Pseudoscorpiones > Chernetidae > Cordylochernes > Cordylochernes scorpioides. The sequence goes on along the minus strand of CP092867.1, from coordinate 71,722,889 downwards.
GTAAAGCTGTGCTTTAACTGCAAAAAGAGTGGGCACTTAGCAAAATACTGTAGACTAAATAAATAAATTCTTCAAAAAATCTCAAAATAAATTCCAGGAAAATATTCCTTGCCGAATTTGTAAAAAGACAAATCATAAAGAAAAGGATTGCTTTTTCAGAAACAAAAATGAAGAAAAATTGTCCTTTTTTGCAGAAGAGACTTTAAAATGTAAAAATGAGGAATTGCTAGAATTCATTGTATACAGTGGCTGAACAAGCCATATGATAAATAGTAAAAGGTTTTTACTAGATGAAGTAGATTGCAACTCAAAAATATCAATAGCAAAAAAGGAAGAAACTCTAATAGCAAATTCAGTCGAAAAAATTCAAGGGAAAAAATGTGATCTCAAGGAGGTGATGTTTGTACCAAACTTGACAAATAATTTACTATCTGTAAGTGCCATTACCAGAAATAAAGGCAAAGGCATCTTTGAAGATGAAATGGTATTTGTGGTAAAAAATGGAATAAAAGTTTTAGAAGGAGAAAAACAGGAAAATGGACTCTATACAATAAATATAGAAACAAAAAATCCCGAAATTGAAGAATCTCACCTAACAGCTACCCAAAATGAAGAAATGCTCAAATGGCACAGAAAAATGGGTCACATAAGTTTTTCAATCTTAAAACAATTAAAATCTATGGTTAATGGAATGAACATAAAAAAATAAGTCAAGATGAAATTTGTGAAACACGCATTAAAGCTAAACAGGTAAGAAAGCCATTCAATTCCATTAGAATAAAATCAAAAAGGCTTTTAGAAATAATCCAAACAGATGTATGTGGACCTTTAGATCCAACTACCCATGACAACAAAAACTATTTTCTAACATTTCCTGATGACTACACACATTTCTGTCATGTGTATTTGTTACAAAATAAATATGAAGTAAAAGGATATCTAAAATAATATATTACAGAAGCAGAAAACCAAATGAATCTGAAAGTTTCAAAAATAAGATGTGACAATGGCGAAGAATATGTAAATGAAGATATAAAATTCTGGTGCAAAGCTAATAGAATCATTATGGATCTCACCATACCTCACTCACCTCAGCTAAACGGCAAAGCCGAAAGATTAAATAGAACCCTGATGAAGAAAACTAAAGCTCTTTTGATTGATTCTGGTGTAGAAAAATACATGTGGGGAGAAGCTGTAAGGGTTTCAGCCGATTTGCTGAACCGAAGCCCTTACTCAAGAATTAGAGAAAACCCCTGCAGAACTTTGGTTCAAAAAAAGACCAAATTTGTCAAACTTACAACTTTTTGGTTGTGAAGCTTATGTCAAAACCCTAAAACACGTAAAGAAATTGGAAGACAGAAGTAAAACATATACCCTTATAGGTTATGCACCAAATGGTTATCGCTTTTGGGATGAACAAAGCAAACACATCTTTACAGCTAGAGATGAAATTATTTTAGATAAAGGATGTATGAATAAAGAAGAAAAAAAATACCTATTGTCGAAACAGAAGAAGAATCTGAAGATCAACTAGAATTAAATGAAGAACCAAGTCTACCAGAAGTCTCTGAAGACAAAGAAGATATCCCTACAAAACCAAGTACTTCAAAATATAATCTTAGTCCAAGAAGTAGTTTACAAACACCATCAAGATATGAAGATATTTAGAACGGGACCGAACAACAGAATCAGCTCTTCTAACTTACTCGGAAGCTATATCTGGTCCAAATCAAGAAAAATGGAAAAAGGCAATAAAAGAATAAAAAGAGTATCATGCCAAAAATGAAGTTTGGGAAATAGTAAAATAAAACGAAGCGTCAAACAAGAAGGTTCTGACCTCTAAATGGCTCTTTAAAGTGAAAGAAGATGGCCGCTACAAAGCAAGACTAGTTGTAAGAGGCTTTGAACAAGAAGCAAGCATTGATTATGATGAGACATTCAGTCCAGTTATAAGCACTGTCTCTTTAAGGATATACTTTGCTCTAATGGCTAAGAAAAAGTTTGTTTCTAAAACATTTGACATAAAAACAGCTTTTCTATATGGGTTTTTGGATGAAGAAATATATGTTCAATTGCCAGAAGGTTATAAAGGAGATATATGTAGGTTAATAAAGGCATTTTATGGTTTAAAGCAAGCCCCATTAAAATGAAATGAAAGATTAAAAACCAAGATTTGATACAACTAAAATTATGCAAAATCAGTTCCTTGAAAGATATAATATGCAAAACTCAAAACCAGTACCCACTCCCATTACAGATGTAGTAAAATAACTAAATATATAGACAAAATCTTAGAAATTTCAAATGATAACAAATTTCCCTACAGACAAGTAATTGGAAGCCTTTTATATTTGACAAACAAAACTAGACCAGACATGACCTTTGCCACAAATTTTGAAAGCAGGTCAATGCATGATCCTACAACTCAAGATATTATGAACATCAAAAGAACCCTAAGATATTTAAATCACACCACCAATTTAGGCATATCATATGATGGAGAGATGTCATTTGAATTAAATGTATATTGTGATTCTGACTTTGCTGGAAATATTAAAACTAGAAAAAGTACCACAGGATATGTAGTTTACTAATGTGGAGGTCCCATAAGTTGGTGCTCCAGAAAGCAACCAGTAATTGCCCTTTCCAGCACTGAAGCAGAGTTCATTGCTGCAGCAGATGCATGCAAAGAAGTGTCATACATAAGATCCCTATTAGAAGAATTAATTCCAGATAATTTTGTGTAAATCTCTATGTTGATAACCAAAGCACTATAAAAATTATAAAATCAGACCAATTCACCACTAAAACTAAACATATTGATGTCAAATATCATTTTATGAAAGATCAAGCTCAAAAGTTCAACCTGATATATTGTCAAACAGAACACCAAATTGCAGACATCTTAACAAAACCTCTAGCCAGACCAAAGTTTGATAAATTCAAATCCCTTTTTATGACAACCATATAAAACATAATTGAAGAAACTGTTGAATGTGATAAGATCACTGATTTAAGAGGGAATGTTGGAAAAAAAAAGAAGAATAGTAAATCAACGAGAACAAAGGAGTGTTTTGTTTTACAAAATTAGTAATTGTAATGCAAATTGTTAAATGTTCTTTTCTCTCTCTCTCTTTGAACATAATAAATTTAAAATACTTTCTTAAAAGGTAAAATTGCCTAATTCTTTAAAAACCACTTCAGCTGTAAGTAAACTTGCTATTTGTTGTTTCATTGTCTGAACATAAGAGATTCCCAACATTATTTACCTTTCAAGTATATTTTATTTTGAATTACTTGAAGTAAAATTACAAATAAAATTATTTTACACGGCAATATAGAATTTAAAGAATGAATTCTATAATCGTGTGATTTTTAAAAAATAGGTTGGGTTAACTATACATATTTACAACAATAATAATAAAAGTGGTAGGTTCTGAATCTATGGTCAAAAAATATATAACAGTCAATGAATGAAAATGAAATATATGTTTAAAAAAAAAAAAATATTTGTATTTTAGATTATATAATATTTTCCCCTGTTAAAAAGATTTTGAAAAAGTTAAAATTTGAATATAAAAATGGAAATTACAAAAATAATTAATTAAACGAAATCAAAATGTCTATAGAAATAATTACAAATTAAACAATAAAATCAATGTTCATATTTTTTTCAAAATAAACAAAAGAAAGTTTGGTTATAAATAATGTATATAATTATGAAATTAAAATAAAACTATATACAAGAAATAATAATGATAGATTGATATAAAAATTTATATGAAGCCAAAAAAGGTATTCAAATTATGAGTAATTATGTCATTATGCTTGTATACTTCAAAATATTAAATGGCAGTAGAAATGTTTATTTTTACAAGAATAGAATTTAAAATGAGTTTTTCTTAAAATATAAAGATTTAAATGTATGTGAAATAATATATAAAAGTTTATTTTAAAATAATGGTTGAGTAATTAAATGGTAATAGAGAGATATTTGAAGTGACATTAAATTATGTGTGTAGGCATAATAATTGAGGTTGATATTAGTTCTTCATTGTCCATATCCAAAATATGGCCTTCCTTTAAAAAACATGGTTTATCATCAATATCTATTAACTTTGTGTTAGAATGTTGGTTTACTATTAAGACATTTTCTAAATTAGTGCTATTTTGAAGTAAAATATCTGATTCTGGGTAAAATAATATAAGTTTACTAGAGCGTATAATTTCTGTTTGTTTTCTTTGAGGCATATTGGGTTTATTTATTTCACATGTGACTGGAGAAAGTTGTTTTAAAATTTTGAATGGGCCTATATATATTTGTGTTAATTTACCAGTGTTTGGATAAATAAAGGTTTTTACTAATACCTGATCTCCTTCTTTAAAAATGGGTTCTGGGTGTTTAATATCATAAAGCTGTTTGCTGTGTTCAAGGGATTTTATGGTTCTTTCAATAGCTAATTTTCTTGCCTTTTCTATTGGTTTATGTGTTTCTTTGTCATATTCTATATACTGTGCTTGTATTCCATAGTATAAGAACCTAGGTGTAAAGCCTGTTATGGTATGTACTGTATCATTATAACTTTCAGTAATATTAGGAATATATTTTGTCCAAGGAATTTTTAAATTATGATTATATTCACATCTTAACCAATTTATGAGAGTGGAATTTAATATTTCTACTTTTGCATTTGTTTTTGGGTGATGGGCACTGATGAGTAAATGGTTAACATTATTTTTTCCTAAAAATTGTTTAAATATATTGCTAAGAAGAGCTGCATTTCTGTCAGTTATTAATATTTTAGGTTTGTTAATTTGGAATATATTTTTAAACAAATTATATAAGAATCAGTGGATACAGATTTTGTAGGAAAGGTCCAAAGGAATCTACTGTGATGATCTACTATCATATGGATACTGTGTCTAGTTGTTCCATAATTATGCAAGCCCCCCATTGTGTCTAAAGAAAAAATATGATTGGGGTGTGTAGCTATTGGCATCTGTTGTAGTGGTTCATAAACAATTCTGTTATCCCTAGATTTATTTAACTGGCAAATTTCACAATTCTTTGTGTAATTAGCAATATCCCTAGTCATATGTGGCCAATAATAGTATGGAGAAATTATTTTAGTCATTTGAGTTTTTCCAATATGTCCATGTTTTGTAGGTACTTTGTTTAATTATTTGTTTCTTAGTGTTTGTGGTATATAAGCTCTTTTAAAACCCTTTCTATTAATTATAAAGAGATCATTTTGTATTTTAAATTTACTATTGATAATTTGTTCTGTTGTTTGATTTTCTTTTAACTCATTATATGTTAGGTAAAATAATACTGGTGCTCTTGACAGAAAATGTCTGCTTCTATATTATTTAATTCTTTAATATGTTTTACGTCAAAGTTATATTGAGATATAATTTAGGACTATCTAAATAATCTACCATGTGGATTTTTAACATTTTTGATCCATTTTATAGGTAAGTGATCTGTGTGCAATGTATAGTATATATTATGTAAATATGTATGAAATCTTTGTACTGAATTAATTATTGCTAATATTTCAATTTCTGAGGCAGTATAATTCTGCTTATATGGGTGAAGCTTTCTTGAATAATAAGCTATGGGGTGTAAAATGCCTTGTTCATCAGGTTGTTTCAAGACTCCTGCTACTCCTAGAGTTGTGGCATCTGTGAATAAAGGACATGGTTTCGATGGGTCATAAATATAAAGTACAGGTTTTGAAATAAGTGCATTTTTAAGAGTTTGGAATGCTTGTTTATGTTTTGTACTTCATAAACAAGCGGCATTTTTTAACAAAAGTTCATTTAATGGTGCCCTAATTTGTGCATAAAGGGGAATACATATATTATATATATTAATGGTACCTAAAAATCCTTGTAATGTTTTAATATTGTATGGTCTATTTAATTTTTAAATTGCTCCAATATTTTGTTATTGGGTGTATAATTTTCTGAGTTAATTGTGTATCCTAAAAATATTATTTATTTTTGTAAATATTTACATTTATTGAGATTGAGTTTTATATTTTCTTGTTCAAATATGTTTAACTAGACGAATGGCCCGGGCAACGCCCGGGTTTTATCCGAGTGCGTATATATTTTAAAAACGTTTTAATTCAAATACTATTCGTTACAATTATAAATTGGCGCCATGGATGTCACTCTTGTGAAACGTCCCGTTTCAAAATGTGTGTTTTTAAAATGTTTTAATTAAAATACTATTCGTTACAATTATAAATTGGCGCCGTGGATGTCTCTCTTGTGAAACGTCCCGCCCCAAACTGTGTGTGTCTTGAAAATATATAAATAAAAATGTGAATTTTCATAAAGATTTCATCATGTCGATTTTTTTTTTTTGCATTTCACCTACTAAATCGATAGAGATAATTACATTTGCAACATGAACTTAGGTATATTGACTAAATATAAAACTGCATAGTAATAAAGATCATTTTTTAAAGGCACCATATCGTTTTTTTTTCAATAAAATCGAAACAAAAATTAACGATAAATAACGATAATTGCCTTAAAAAGAAATTGCCTTAAAAAAAAGAAACATTCGCGGTGATTTTGTCTTGCATTCGTTTATACAATTATTATATACGAATGACCCGGGCAACGCCCGGGTTTTACCCGATTAAATGCTTTTATTCAAATACTATTCGTTACAATTATAAATTGGCGCCGTGGATGTCATTCTTGTATAATATATAAATGAGTTTTAAAAATTGTAAAAAAAAATGCATCGGCCGGGAATCGAACCCGGGCCGCCCGCGTGGCAGGCGAGCATTCTACCACTAAACCACCGATGGTTATGAAAATTCCCATCCGTGAGCTTCAGACAAACAAACAGACAGAATAAGGCGAATATATAAGTAGATACGAATGACCCGGGCAACGCCCAGGTTTTACCCAATTAAATGCTTTTATTCAAATACTATTCGTTACAATTATAAATTGGCGCCGTGGATGTCATTCTTGTATAATATATAAATGAGTTTTAAAAATTGTAAAAAAAAATGCATCGGCCGGGAATCGAACCCGGGCCGCCCGCGTGGCAGGCGAGCATTCTACCACTGAACCACCGATGGTTATGAAAAATCCCAACCGGGAGCTTCAGACAGACAGAATAAGGCAAATATATAAGTAGATATGTCTTCTAAATGTTTAATGTGTTCTTTATAAGTTTTGGAGTGTATAATAATATCATCAAAATAATTTAAGGCATAGTGTATGTTCAGTGTATTCCGGAACTGTTTTTTGATTATGCTTCCTATAATCTATACAGAGTCTTGTGGGGTGATTTGGGGTATCAGATTATTTATTCACTGATAATGCAGGAGTACTATAGGGGCTAGATGAAGGCGTAATAATACCATACTCTAATAATTCAGTTATTTGTTTTTGTATTTCAGCATTATTGTAAAAATATGTCCTATATAGCTTTTGTGCTATGGGAATATTATCTAAAATAGTTATGCAAATTGGGTTAGTTCTTATGCATCCTATATCAAAATTGTGTTTAGAGAAAACATTCTGATATTTATTCAAAATATCTGAAATTGTTCGAATTGAGAAATTTGGGTTAATATCTAACTTATTAAGGGCTAAATATGAGTTATAATTGACAATAGGGCATGGAATTTGCATACTATGATACGAGTTAGAATCAATAATGGGATTTGAAGTAGAACTTATAGGTGTAACATTTGTATTGGTATATCTAAATAATTGAAATTACACAATGGGTTGATATTTAGATGTGATGAATTTTCAACATAGTATGGGTCTAGAATACCTAGGGTAGTAGCATATGACTTTTGTTTATCAGTTTTTGGATTAAAAGGATACAAGAATTTATAATTTTGAAAAAGAAGGTTTTTTGAGAAATCTATTTGTAATCTAAATTTATAAAATGTTGGGAAACCTAAATAATGATATTCTCTATTGGAGTTTCACAAACAAACATTTCTTGATACTTTGTAATTTTACCTAAGCTATGCCTAACTAATATTTTGTAAAATGGGTAACTAAATCCTTCTACCTTACCTATTTTGTCTTTTGGGGAATTATCTAATATTTTATAATGAATATAACTTAGGTATTTTAAAGGGATAATGGAAATGGATGATGCAGTATCAAGTACACAGGGTAAAGATATTTGATTTATAAGAACAGAGAATAATAATAATATTCTACCTGGGTTTATGGGCTTTGGAGGAGTATTCTTCTTAATTGGGCAGTCCCTATGAAAATGCATCTGGTTGGGTATCAGGTTTATAGTACATATCTTGCAGGGGTATGGGGGTAGGTTTATGTGTTTGTGGGTTTCTTGCTGGTGGTTAGTTGCTGCTGCTGTCCTTGGGAATGGTTGGAATTTCTTAGTTTGGGAGTAGTTGGTGTTAAATTTTACTGGAGTAAATTGCCTATCTCTTGTAATGGTAGAGGATTGTTGGGGTTCTTCTAGACTTTTTTTTCTATTTTAATGGCCATTAAAAGCCATTCTGAGGGTTGTACGGATTCTATGGTAGCTAGATAGGGTTTGCATTTTTTCTTTATTCCCTCATTTAATAATTCTATTATGGAGGTGAGGTTTAATTTTACACTGTTGATCAGCTGCATTTTTAGGTGATAATATTGGGTGACTGTTTCATTTTCTTCTTGTATGATTTTCATCATTTCGACCAATGGTGTAAGTTTGATTTTCTGGAATCTGGTTATAAGGTTTTCTTTGAGTTCAATCCAGTCCTCAATATGGCAAAGGCTTTCGAAGTAATATGTTAAAGCATCATCTTGTAAGAATCCGATAAATGACATACCTTCCAACTATTATCAAAAACCCATAAAAATCACATTTTCTTTCAAAATTTATAATCAAAGTTTTAATATTTAAATTATTATTGTATTTTAAAAAAGACGGCATTGCTTGATATGCAAATTCAACATCTTTTTCTCTTTTTGCTTTTGCTATTATTTCACAAGTTCCAAATAAATTGATATAAAATTTAATAAAAATTATGTAAATTCTGTCGACTTATATTCTGTTAGAATTATTTTTGTGTTTTGTTGTTGAAAAGAGGTGCAGTCGTGGAAAAGTAAAGATAATTATTTACCTTTCAAGTAGATTTTATTTTGAATTACTTGAAGTAAAATTACACATAAAATTATTCATCACGGCAATATAGAATTTAAAGAATGAATTCTATAATCGTGATTTAAAAAAAATAGGTAGGGTTATCTATACATATTTACAAAAATAATGATTAAAGTGGTAGGTTCTGAATCTACGGTTAAAAATATATATATATATAACAGTCAATGAATGAAAATGAAATAAATGTTAAAAAATAAATAAAATATTTGTATTTTAGATTATATAATATACTAGCCGAGTGACCCGGGCAACGCCCCGGGTTTACCCTAAGTAGGTATAGATAGTGGCTTGAAATTGAAATAGGTATATTTTAATTTATTAGAAGCAGCATTTCAAGAAAGGTTAAATAAAATTATTCCTAAGCACAGTATATACATTCGTGCACATCTGGTGGAAATTATCATTTATAGACGAATGACCCGGCTTCGCCCGGGAATTCCCCCGAGTGCAATTTCCTTCATACTGAAAGAACATTGCTAATAAATAGTATTAGAGCCATAGAATAGCAACACCGAAGTAATACATAGTTCAAATAGTTGGCAGATTTTCCACCCAACCTCCGAGGTACCCGCCCCAGCGTGTTAACTCATATATAGTGGTGCATCCTCTGTAGGTCTATTACACTCTTTGGGTAAAAAAGGGATAAGGATTGAAATTGCTTGAGAAGAGTGACCGTGATTGACCAAGCCTAGCCAGCAGCCTGTAATCTAATGTTTTCAGACCCCAGTCAAACATTCGTAGATGTTTTTCTGAAAAATAATTAAAAAAAAAAAACTAATATTAATATAAATCATAATAATCTGCAACTGTCCTTGAATATTCTAATTCTAGAATTTTACCTTTCAAATATATACAAATATATACTTTTATAGAAATAATTATGAAAATAAGACACCACTCAAACAACAACAAAAAAAGAGACTAAAATAGCATTAAAAAAAAAATTATTCATGACAACACAGAAGAATACACAAAATTTGAAGTCTTATTTTCTGGAGCCAAAACATAAATATTTCTTCCTGAGCCAACTCTAGAGCAGTCAACATACAATTGCCCATGCGAGAAACAGGGTTGCTCCAAGTCAATGCCAGCAATTTTGAGAGACTGACCTTGAGCCTTGTTAATCGACATGGCAAAAGAAACTCGAATGGGAAACTGCAATCTTTTAAAATGCAAAGGAGAATGTTTATCATCATGAATCAGAGGAATCCGGGAAATAAAAACCTCTTCAAATATATACGTATATAGAAAGAATTATGAAAATAATATACCACTCGAACAACAAAAAAATACTAAAATAGCATTAAAAAAAAATTTATTCATGACAACACAGAAGAATACACAAAATTTGAAGTCTAATTTTCTGGAGCCAAAACTTAAAGATTTCTTCAAGAGCCAACTCTAGAGCAGGCAACATACAATTGCCCATGCGAGAAACAGGGTTGCCCCAAGTCAATGCCAGCAATTTTGAGGGAGTGACCTTGAGCCTTGTTAATCGACATGGCAAAAGAAACTTGAATGGGGAACTGCACTCTTTTAAAATGCAAAGGAGAATGTTTATAATCATGAATCGGAGGAATCCGGGGAATAAAAACCTTTTCATTTTGGAAACAACCAGTTAAAATGGTTGCCTCTACCACATGAGGCCACAATCTTTTAACACAGAGACGGGTACCATTGCAAAGGCGGGGTGCATCAATATTTTGTCATTAAATATATACATATATAGAAAGAATAATGAAAATAATATACCACTCAAACAACAAAAAAAAAAAGAGACTATAATAGCATAATAAAAATTATTCATGACAACACAGAAGAATACACAAAATTTGAAGTCTTATTTTCTGGAGCCAAAACATAAAGATTTCTTCTTGAGCCAACTCTAGAGCAGGGAACATACAATTGCCCATGCGAGAAACAGGGTTGCTCCAAGTCAATGCCAGCAATTTTGAGGGACTGACCTTGAGCCTTGTTAATCGACATGGCAAATGAAACTCGAATGGGGAACTGCAATCTTTTAAAATGCAAAGGAGAATGTTTATCATCATGAATCAGAGGAATCCGGGGAATAAAAACATCTTCATTTTGAAAACAACCAGTTAAAATGGTTGCCTCTACCACATGAGGCCACAATCTTTTAACACAGAGACGGGTACCATTGCAAAGGCGGGGTGCATCAATATTTCTCAATAAAATAATGGGAACACCAACTCTAAAAACTCTGTTGTATATTCCACGCAATCCTCAGCATCAATGGTGGAATCCACAGAAGTATATAAAATGCTTTGCCCTGGTATTTCTTTCAAAAGCTGAGCATTTATGGCATCAACTACACAATTCCTTTGAGCCAAAATTGCCCGCTCACAAAGCCAAGGATAGTAATTCGCCCTTCCCCGGTTAAACATCTCCCCAATGTTAGGAAAAACACTATTCTTTAGGCCAGAGAGGGAGTCACACACACACACACAACAGTGTTAACCAATTCATTTGAAAAATTAACATTACCATCCGTATCATTAAGTTGGCCACTTCTAAGTTGAAGCAAAAATTGTGAAAATAACAGTGAGTTGGGATCTCCTGAATTGACAGCCCGCATATTTGTTGAAAGAGTAAGTCTTTCAACAAATGACCAAAGTGGGGATGCCTTTAAGCAAGCATGCAACTCATCTGTTATTGTACCTCTAGGGATAATTGGCAATATCTGCCTGAAGTCACCGGCCAACAACAACACTACACCTCCCATTGGTCTCTGATCCTGCCTACAATCTTTAAGTGTTATGTCAACTGCCTCTAAAGCATGCCTGTGTGCCATAGTACATTCATCCCAGACAATAAATTTGCATTGTCTAAGAACTTCACCCATTGCGGAATCAGCATTCAAATTACAAACTGGTACCTCATCCTTGGTCAAATCTAAGGGTAATTTGAAAGTAGAATGAGCAGTTCTGCCACCATGCAACAGAGTGGCCGCAATACCAGAAGAAGCTGTAGAAAGAGCAATGTCCCCAATACTTCGTACCTTTGTAAGAAGAAGATTGATCAGAAAAGTTTTTCCTGTGCCCCCCGGAGCATCAAGAAAGTACAATCCGCCAGCATTGGAATCAATTTTAGAAAGGATCCTATCGTAAGCCTCCTTTTGTTCAGGGACATTGGCAAGTTTCGGTTCATTCGAAGCCACAAATTGTAGTAACCTGCTGAGATCATATGATGTTTATCTTAAAAGTTCATGACTGGTTCGGTGAGTAACATTGCGCTGTGGGGACCTCATGCCAAACTTTGTCAAATAGAAACCAGTCATTTGCAGAACTTTTTGTTTTAAAATTATTAAAGCCTGATTTGACATTTGGGATGTCAGCTGTAAAAGACCGTCATTGGCTTGCTGTCTGGCAAGATTCAGAATATCTGCAGCCATTGGTTCTTTAAATTGTGCCCAGATATCTTGAGGGTTGGTAGGGTGGCAGCAGGTAAGAATAATAGCAAAAAGTTCCCGGATTTTTAAAGGAGACTCACTTAGCACTGCTTCCTGAATACAATGATGCCATTGCTGGTCATTCTCAAGCAACCCCAAATGCAGACATGCCTCTTTATATGTTTGACAGAGCACACCATTGATTGTTCTAAGGGCTGCAAAAGAAGTCGGACCACTAACACTATGAAGCAGCATGCGAAGATAAAAACATTCCTCAAAATTTGGATGAACGGTGTAGACTCTGCCAATAGCATCAGAAGCAAAAGCAACTTAGTCAGCAATGCGAGTGCCTTGTTTTCGAGGCTGCCATGATTTAGAAGCAGACCAAATGTAGTAAACAGGAACTTCAACATAGAGAAGTGTTTTTGCAAAGTTATCGCGCTGGCAAAGGGCAAAAAATTCTGTCAACGTGGTCTTAGGTGGACGGTGAGCCTGTAGTGCAGCATTAGCAGAAGTAAAATATACACGCTGCCCATTTTCCAAGTGTACAGAGAGATGTTAAACCATTGGATGGCGTCTGTGAATAGGGAATCCCAGAATGCGCCAAACAGCTTCATTGCTACTAATATATCGACCATGTTGGTACTCTAGCACTTCATTAGACTCTGTTTGAGCACCAGTAACTGCAAAAATTGATTTGTCTGAACCCTTGTATATGTATTTTCAGATATATTTTATAGCAGAGATTGAAGCACAGGACTCCACATTGATGTGAGCATCAAATAGTCTGCATAGAAGAGGCGAATATGGCACAACATACCTATTATCAATGGTAACATTAGTCATGCGCACAACCTGAACACCATTCTCAATGGTGAAAACTCTCACTCTTTTAACAAAAGAAAAGCCACCTTCCTCAGGCCTGCGACGTCTGTACAATGGGTAGCCATCCCTATCTGTCTGCGTTTCAGCCAAGAGTAGCCGTGGATATTTATTTTGGCATCTACCCCGTTCCATGCAGCCAGGATTAGGATACCCATGTCCACATGGCCCATGAATCATATTTTTGGTTACAGTCCGAAACAGTGAAGCATCAACCTCCGCATTGGGGATTTCAGCACAAATGATCGAATCAATCTGGTTTGGGCGAATCTTTTCTTTAAGCCACAATAAAATATGCGCATGTGGTAGCCCTCGCTTTTGCCATTCAATGGTATAACACCAACATTGGGGCTTGCCAAAAACATCACCCTTGGTGATCAAATCTATAAGCTTGGTAACTTTCAATTGAAAAATGCGAGCAACCAAGTCATGCCGAACAAATGCACCTTGGGTGGGGAACTGCATTAGTTTTATCTCAGGCCACTCAGGATTGCATGTAAATGTAATAAAAAGGTCTGGGCGACCATATTTACGGACGTAAGCCATGCAATCCTGGGCATACTCATGCATGTGCCTTGGACTGCCCACAAAGGAAGAAGGAAGAATAACTTGTCTTCCAATAAGGGCATGACTCCTGTCAGTGCGAATAGCATCTAACAGATTGATGTATTCGTTTGCACGAAGTTGAGCTTGATGCGCTGAGATGTAATGCAGCCTTTCAGATTCCACCTTGGCATAAATGTCGACCAGAATTTGATGGGTCAAATCTCCAAAAGCCAGTAACCAATTTGTTATGCCAGGATTACGGCTACGAATCATTAGCAGTGAAGCATAAAAATCCATGCAAGAAACCGTCTTGTGCGCCGAAGGAACCCCATTAATCAGCTGAGGGATATGGAAATGATAACCATCTTGACCATTCCAAAAAACCAATGGGTATTGCAGGGCGTCATAAGACCTGTGAAACTCGTTAATCCTCTGCACACCACTGCTTTGGAAAGAACAATATCACGTCTGTCACAGTTTTCCTGCACAATAACAATGGCAACCTCATTAATGGTTGGAGCATTGAATGTGCGAGGATGGTGTCCAGGCGGTGCTTTGTCAGCCTTAATGACCAACTTGTAATCAGGAGAAAGCATTTTTTCAATGGAAGCTTTGAACAAATGGACATAAGGATTATGTTGATGCAACATATCTTGCAAAATGCTAACAATGTGGGGCTTAGTGATGGGAAAGTTTCTATGGCGGGTGGCAACCTCTGCACTACTATCTCCGATGAAGAAAACCTGAAGGAATGCTGGCTGTAGTTGGCGGCTATCAGAGTTGAGTGGTGGCAAAACAGAGCCAATTCTATGATAGACCTGGCCTTGGACCTTAAACGTTGGCATGTAACCTGGCAACACAACACGACTACCACACCCAAAAGATGTCATTTGGAAGGCATTGTTATAGTGACGGATATGTCGCATGAACTCAGCCGAGTGAGGAGAAGACCCATCGAGCAGAGTTCTGAGAGCTTCTGGGGGTTCAGGTAAATCAGGAATTCTGACCTTACCTGCAGAACAGCACATTCCAGGCCGCTCACCATTGTACTTAAAGGCAGTACAATGTTGACATTGTTTATCCATTTGGCCAATCTGAAGAAAAGTAAATTGTTCATAATTCAGGGCCGGATTGTAATGGAAAGCAGCATTGAGCATATCAGCCCAAGTGCTAGCTCGTTGCCTGAAATACCGCAACTGGTAAGCCTCCTGTAGTGTTTGGGACTGCTGGGGAGTCTCTGATGCGCGTTGAACTCTGTGGTGCAGCCGGTCACTTTGGAGGCGGGCTTGAGACTGTTGGGGATTCTCCAATGTGCGGCTACTTTGGCCTCTAGCAGCTCGGGCAGCCATGCGTCGAGCTGCAGGTGTACCTACTCCAATTGCAGATCTTTTGCGAGGCATATCAAATGGGATGATTTAATTTGAAAATATGTCCTAAAAAAACAGAAATAGCACAATCAGTACCAAAAATATTTTTGTATATATAAAAAAAAAGCCTATAAGGAAAACAGTGCAGACCCAAAACATATGCTTTTTTTAAAAGAATAACAAAACAAAGGCCATTACAACAATTAAAAAACATAAGCCCATTGTTTATATACAGTAATAAAAGTTTGTAAATATTGTCAAATCTGCATTGGTTACTAACCGTAACTTTGTAAAATGTAGGGCCCTATCAACATGTCAGAAAAAAATAATACTAAAAAAAAACTAATGCCAAAATAGCCATGTTAATATTTCAGGCTGATAAAAACCAAAGGGTATATGGATTATAGACAAACACATGTTTTGGCTGTTAAATGAGACAGTAATTCATAGTAAATTTTCACTACTGTATTTTCTGCATATTGACTATTGTTTGTTTAATTTTAAGAATTATATATATCATATTTTTTGCTCATTGACTGTAAAAAAAAAAAAAACACAAAGGCCAGAACAAAAATGAATAAAAAATAAGAAAGCATTGTTTACATACAGTAACGCTAATTTTGTAAAGTTTTTTTTTTTTTTTTAATTGTGTGAAACTTACCTTAACTTAGTAATATAAATTTCTCTCTCAATACTTTTGAAAAAAAAAGGGAGTTAATTGTGTGAAACTTACCTTAACTTAGTAATATAAATTTCTCTCTCAATACTTTTGAAAAAAAAAGTGACACTCGTATAAAAAGATATTTAAAAAAAAGTAAGCAATTATTGACTGTAAAAAAAAAAAAAACACAAAGGCCAGAACAAAAATGAATAAAAAATAAGAAAGCCATTGTTTACATACAGTAACGCGAATTTTGTAAAGTTTTTTTTTTTTATTGTGTGAAACTTACCTTAACTTAGTAATATAAATTTCTCTCTCAATACTTTTGAAAAAAAAAGTGACACTCGTATAAAAAGATATTTTAAAAAAGTAAGCAAGCAACTTGAAAAGAAATGCAGAACGCTCATTGGTCGCTTAATTGGCCTCGTGTTGTTACTTTCCGTCGTATTTACTCCGCGTAAGCCTCGTATTACTCCGCGTAAAAAAAGTTCTTTAAATGAAAAAAAGAAATAGCCAAAAATACTAAGCAAATTGTATCCAAAAATTTTCCTCAGGTTTATAAAAAGCGACATGCAAAATTTGGTACCAATTGGTTCAGTAGTTTTTGAGTTTATCGCGAAACAGACAGACAGGAATTGACTTTTATATATATATATATATATATGATGATTTAAGACCATGGAATTGTTGTTATTAGTCTAGATATCTACTACCACATGTTCCACCACGTGACTGTATATAACTTCTTATTTACTGCAAATAGAAAGCATCAACTAACATCAATCTGTACCGCGTAAGATTCCAATAAAGTATAGCAAATGTACAGATAGAAGGAATGAAGATTAACAGGAGAAAATTAAGGGTAAAACTAATCAGGCTTAGGTGAGGATAGAAAAGAAGGCCTAGCAAACCCAGTCCAACTTTTACGAGGTCGTGGCCCTCCTGGATAATAAAACTCCCCCCCCCCCTGTTTACGTCAGAAAAGAGCAGTGACCTGCATGGACCTATCTCAGCTATAAAAGGAGGCCCCGATCCTCAGTTAGTTAGTCCTTAGTTAGTCTTCGTTCCAGTCCCAAGGCGCAGGACGCTCCGATAAAAGGTAAACCCTTTCCTGCCAGAATTCTTCTCGTCCCATTCCTTCTTGACGTCAGACGCTTCTAAGTGGAATCTCTGTTTGTTTATTTCACCTTTGGCCCAGCTGTGTCGCCTTCCACCACGACTGCACGGTAGAGTTGACATCGAGGTTCGTCTAGCATCAGGTAACACTGATCCCAGAGGTCCCAAGATATCACATATATTTAATTAAAAAGGCATATATTGGATCAAAAAATAATTTATTTTACCAATATTCCAGTTGGATGAACGCCTACCTTTATCAAGGTGTTATAACATTCTGAAGTGTCTCAACAACAAACTCGGCGCCACATAACGTCAACAGCATTAAGTTTTTAAAAATATTTTGTTGTATTCAATGGGGAGAATATTTTTTTATATATGTGAAATATATTTGATATAAAAAAGGCGTTATTGTTAATTTTCAAAATATTCACATATATTTTACAAAATATATTTTGTCCATAATATAAATATATTTATCAAAAATTTGACATTTCAAACTTGTTTGAATTTAATCGTATATTCTTGTAGTTCCAATTAATCTTTATTCTATCATACTTCTAATATCTTATTATTTTCCTGCAGTCCTATTATTTAGAGTGTATAAACACAATTTGGATTATAATTTGAACATACCAACATCAGACAAAATTTATTTTTCTATGTTCTTCAATGTTAGATTTTCCTGTTCCCTTGTCGACGCACATTGTTAACCGCTTGGGAGATGATAATATTTCCCTGTATTTGTAATAATCATTTAACTGTATTACTAAATTCTTATCAGTTTCTTAATTTGATTTAAAGTGTAACACTAAGGGATAAGTATGACTCAATCTGATTAAGTCTGGGGCCCGAAAAAATTATAGTTACTTATCAAAGAAAGGATCCAGACCTATGCCTATTAAATAATACTTCTCTTTATCATAGTTATCACACACGGCTGATCTATTTGAAATGACTCATATTATCTAATATTTCAAACAAATTATTATTACCCTCCTGTATTTCCAATTCAAAAAAAAAATGTTTTTTTTTTATCTTCATCCCTCACTCTTTTCCTAATACATAGAGTGAATAAGAACATGCTAGATTATAAATAGTAATTACAGTACAGGTAGACTTGATCCTATAAAAACTTTTTTTTGGTTCTTTTTGTTTTGAATCTACTGGAGTTACCTCAATTTGACAAACGATTCAATCCCAGATATGTCGACACTAACTTCTTTGATTCATTATTGACACATACATCTGATTTGAGGAGATCAAGACGTATTAACTTATAGTTCTAAAAATTTATTATTTTTTATAGTTTAAAAATATTGGAGATAAAAATACATCTTGGATTATAGTTTTGAACTACGTAAATTTGGATACGATTAAGTTGATAATATCTCCCCTTTCAAAGACAGGGTAATTGAAATTATCAGACAAATGATTTATTTATTTGATCTAATAAATTTAGCCTCCCCGATCCTATATTGACACACACAATTTTAATTTGATAGTATTGTAAATAAAAAATATATTTTTCTTATAGTTTTAATATCTTATTTTCTTCCAGTTTTAACTTCTAAAATAATAAAAAAAAACAATTTTTAAATTAGGTTTGAAAATACAGAAAATGATACTTGCTCAGTTTCATTAGTTGATTTATGTTGTATCTGATACTTAGCTATTACCCTATCTCCATTCCAACCTAAATTTGCTTTCTATTTGGTCAACGAGGCATGGTTTAGCAGTAATGAAGATAGGGCTGAAACTGCTGCTCAGGTCTTCATCTGAAGAGGCCCGCCTGAGTACCATCCTCTTTCCATCTGGTCTAACTTGTAAGGTTTTCTTCCTTCCTAACTGGCACACTAATTTAATATATTATCATATATCGTGTCCTCCACATTTACACTAGATTGTTTTTAAAATAAGCTTATAAAAAAATAAAAAAAATAAAAAACACAAAAATCTATCTTCTTTCATCAAGAGAGAAAATAGAGCAAAAGAAAAACTTCTCTCTCTCTCTAATTAGCTTAATTTTTTTTTAGAAAATTATTATCATGGTTCTGTCTTTGCTCTTCTATATAAAACTTTCTCTTCGCTTATTACTTTTTCACCCAGCCTATGACGCGTAACTGCCGATGCTTTGCTGGTGTTACTTTTTTAATTATAATATATTCTAACTAATTATTTATTAGAAACAAATTTATAAAAAAAAACAAAGTTCACATGTTTAAATTAAATTTAAAAATTATAAATCTTAAAATTCTCATAACTATATTATTTGATACAGAATTGGCTTTTTTTTTCTGACTAAAAATTAATTCAATATATCTGTAGTTCTTTATATTTTACTTTTCTTCTTTTTTTCCAGAAATAAAAAAATTACTATTAATATATATATATATAATGTAAATAATAAAGTTCATCTAATAAAAATGTATATCTTAAATATAATTTAAATTGAGTTGATATTATAGAGTAAGTTAACATGGATTTATATATTGAAAGAACTATATTTAAAACTTGTAATAATAGTAATATTTTATATATAAATAGGGAATTCTATCAGATTAGCAAGCTAAATCTAAATTAAATATATAATATAACAGTTGATAATTTGTTTGTGTCTAAGTTAGATGATTAAATAGTTGTTTATATATGTATTATATTTATATATTATTAAGGAGAGAAAAATGTAATAAAAGTAATTATATGTTAGAATAATATGTTTTTATTTTAAATAGAAAAAAAGGAAATTTTGAAAATAAAAATAAAATTTAACAAGAAAAAAAAATTAACAACGTAACGTCTTTTATTATCGGCTTTTACCCGTCATTTAGACATACTCTAAGATATATATACGAATAAAGGAAGAGATTTATAATTATTATATATTTATTTTTTTAGTAAAAGAGAGGAAAGAGATAAAGAAAGAATCATACACTTTTATTTCAAACAAGGTAGAAGAATTGAAAGGGTGTTAGTATTTTATAGTTAATTAATATAGTTTTTGTAATTTTTTAATATAAATTTTCTTTTCCCCATATATAATTATTTATTTTTTATTTTTTATAGAGTTATAATAATATAATATAATGTTTTGCCTAGTTGAATAAAAATAAACATATATTAAATCTTTGCCAATTAGAAATTATTTTTTGGAACCCTAATGGTAGACCAGGACAATACAAAAAAGGAGATTGGAAAATCTATTGGAAAGAGAAATCTGTAGTATCAGGGCTCTTCAGATGAAAATACCACACCATTTTACCCTTTCTTCATTATGGTTAGATTTCTTTACGACCATTATAGTGTAGTAGACTATGACCCGGCTTCGCCCGAGAATTCCCCCGATTGCAATTTCCTTCATACTGAAAGTACATCAATAATAAATATTAGAAGTGCCATAGAATAGCAATACAGAAGTAACACATAAACTATAGGAAAAAAGTTTTTGTGAGGGCAAAAATTGTATTATATTAGTGTTTAGGTATTTGATTTAATTAATATAGTTGATATAATAATATATATTTATATTATACTCGTATATAATATAAATGAGTTTTAAAAATTGTAGAAAAAAGCATCGGCCGGGCATCGAACCCGGTCCGCCCGCGTGGCAGGCGAGCATTTTACCACTGAACCACCGATGCTTATAAAAAAATGGCCATATTTGGGTATTCATTCCATTCCGGATTACTCCGCGTAAAAAAAAGTTCTTCAAATGAAAAAAACAAGAAATAGCCAAATAAACTAATCAAAATGTAGCCGAAATTTTTTCTCAGGTTTATAAAAAGCGACATGCAAAATTTGGTACCAATTGGTTCAGTAGTTTTTTAGTTTATCGCGAAAGAGACAGACATTGACTTTTATATATAGAGAGATAATTGGGTTAATTTTAGGTAACATAGAATGAGGTTGTCTACTTACTTATTAAAAGTGACGCCTGTTACTCTCTAGAGACAGTGCACATGTGTGGACATGTAACAAGTGGTTGTTTGGGGCCTGTCAACTTTGTTCTAAAAGTAACCTTCCCTCTTCTAAGAAACCTTATTTTTAAAGTTGTTTAAAGTTAAAAAAGCTGTCAGACAAGAATCATCAGAAATTTTAAAGATTGTGAAAATAAGTATTATTTTCTTGTTTCCATTGTTTTAAGTCAAATTTATATTAAAATTATAAATTAATTGAATAATAATAAATAAATTCAAATTCATTTATATTTGGTTTCCAGTTCCCTCCCACAGTAACTGGAGATCAAATTGATGGAATCTAATGCTTTATAATTGTTATAAGATAATTAATTTATTTAAAGTCATAGAAAATATATTCAGTTATTCTATCATTTGTTTTATTATAAAAGTAGAATATAAGTTGTTAGTTAGTGTTGGAAACTGAATGCTACGACAGCTAGCGCCACACTGGCCTTATCATCATCACTACAGTTTGTTTACTTCTTCTCTATATTATAAATGTGTTCGCTACTTTAACTTGTTTTTCTACTAAATGGATAATAAAGATTATTATTATATAATCATCAACGTCCTCACGCCTTCATACAAGCTGTAAGTACCTAAATCTTACAACAATTAGATTATGAGACTGAATATTGCATGGAATTCAACTAACGAGTTAAGACAAAGAAAAAAGGCTTAGCAAAAATGGCGTCATTCCCGAGCCACGATGTAACCCTAGATAAGCTCGACGGCTATAACTACTCACTATGGGCTTCCAAAATTGAAATGCTCTTGCAAAAGGAAGATCTTTGGGAAGTTGTCACCGAAAATATTCCAGATGAATCTAAAATCGAATGGAAAAAGAAAGACTCAAAAGCTAGAGCTATCATTAAACTAAGCATCGCCGACTCACAAATTGTGCATGTCAAAAATCTACTAACAGACAAAGCTACCTGGGACACTCTTAAAAATATCTATTAAAGAAAAACACTCTCAGGAAAATATTATTTGCTAAGGAAACTATACAGCTTAAAACTCGAAGAAGACAAAGACACGCAACAGCACATCACTACCATGATGGAACTAGTTGACAAACTGCGAACCATTGGCGAAACACTAAAGGACTCTCACATCACGGCTATACAGCCATGCTCGCTTCCAAAGAGCTACACCAATCTCATCACTATGTTGGAATCAAGGCCTGATGACGAGCTAACGCTTGAATTCATCAAGAACAAACTCCTTGATGAACACACACGCAGAGTAGAAAGCTCGAAAGACGAAAGCACTGAATCAAAAGCCTTGAGAAGCCTCCACAGAGCTTCAAGCCAAAGAAGAGAAAAATAGAAGAAATTCTGTTCTTTTTGCCACAAACCAAACCATTCCAAGGAAGAATGTTGGCACTATCAAAAGCGAATCAACAGCAACAAAGAGTACAAATATGAAAACTTCAGAAGAGGAAACGTACCAAAGTACACTAATCAGTCGAGTTTCACCCAAGAACAACCACCAAAAGGACCTAACCCAAAATCTCTCAATTGCACTCAACGAGAAGCAAGTGTACACAACTGGTTCGTCGACTCTGGAGCCGCATCTCATATGGCGTACGATGAAAGCTTCTTCACTGAACTTAACAGAGAACAAACACAAAATGTTGTGGTTGCTAATGGTAATAAGCTGCAGGTCAAAGGGATAGGACAAGAAGAAATCAAAGTCATCACACCCCAAGGAAAGACTGACACCTTACTTCTCACAAAAGTTCTCCACATCCCGGAACTATCAGACAACCTTCTGTCAGTGAGTGCGGCCACCTCCAACGGATGTAAA
Source organism: Cordylochernes scorpioides (assembly GCA_030710605.1). Lineage (NCBI taxonomy): Eukaryota > Metazoa > Arthropoda > Arachnida > Pseudoscorpiones > Chernetidae > Cordylochernes > Cordylochernes scorpioides. Next base: position 71,699,962 of record CP092867.1, on the reverse strand, counting down.
GTGACGTTCAAAAGAGATTGGTGTACCATCGAAAGAGGCAACACAGCCCTCGCGAACGGTATACTTGACAATGGAATGTACCGACTCCACCTGGATGACAACCTCCAAACTCGCACATTCAAAGCAAATGTAGCAAAACAAAACCACTGCAAGAACAAAAATTGCCTCATGCTCTGGCACGACAGACTAGGATACAGAAATATAGAATCAATTAAGAAAATTCAAAATGAGAACCTAGCAAGAAGACTAAGTCTAAATAACTGTTCGCACAGCACAGACTGCGTTCAGTGCATTCAAGGAAAACTCACCGAAACCCCATTTCCAAATAAGACAGAGTACAGAGCAACTGAAACGTTTCAACTTGTCCACAGTGATGTCTGCGGTCCATTACCAACTAACTCTCTTAGCGGTAAGAGATACTTCATCACCTTCACCGATGACTACAGCAGATACACGAAAATCTACCTCCTGAAAGGAAAAGAAGAAGAGTATGAAAAAATAAAAGACTGTGTCATCTCAGCACACACGGAATTTGGAAAAAATATCCAAACCATACGGACAGACAACGGTCGTGAGTACGTAAACCGACAAGTAGAAGATTTCCTGAACCAAAGCGGAATCAAACATCATCTAACAGTCCCCTACTCACCAGCCCAGAACGGAGTAGCAGAAAGGAAAAACCGATCACTGATGGAGATGACAAGATGTATGCTGTTTGACTCAGGACTCCCACAGTCTTTATGGGCGGAAGCGGTTACCACAGCTAATTAGTTACACAACCGAATACCCTCGAAAGCTACAGACAAGACACCATTTGAACTATGGACCAACAGGAAACCCAGTCTGAAGCATCTAAAAAGATTTGGATGTAAAGCCTTCGCCTATATTCCCAAGATAAAATGAAACAAGTTGGATAGCAAAGTTATCGAAAGGATCTTTCTTGGATACGATGATCGAAGCAAAGGATACAGAATCCTGCACGACACAGACAACATCACAATCAGCAGATCCGTAAAATTTCTAGAAAAAGAAAATGGGTTTCACCACGCTTCCACAAAAACAACTTCACCACAATTACTAAGTACAGATCTAACTTCCTCTAATTATATTGGAAATGCAGAGTAATGTCAGGAACCAGGAACACAATCCGAATACCTTGAGTACTCAGAAACCGAGGATTACATTCAACCCGGTACAAGCACAGGAACACAAGTGGTCAAACAAAGAAGATCCAAGAGACCAACAAAGGGAATACCTCCCATAAGAAATGACTACATGCTGTACAAAACTGAAGCTCAAGACATTCAGACACCCGCCATATACTCGGAAGTCGTACATTTACCAAAAATAGAAAGAGAAAAATGGCTACAAGCAATGAACGAAGAACTAAATTCTCTTGAGAAGAACAATGTCTGGGAACTAACGCCTCTACCTAAGGACAAAAAAATCATAGGATTTAAATGGACCTATATACAGAAACTCAATTCCAAAGGAGAAAGAGCGGTGCAAAGCCAGACTCGTAGCAAAAGGGTTCAATCAGAAATTTGGCCGAGACTACGAAGAAACCTTTGCACCAATTGTGAAGCATTCTACAATTAGAGCCTTCCTAGCTGCATCAGTCTACAAAGGGATGCAAGTGAACCACCTAGAGTTTAAGACAGCGTACCTACACGGCGACCTAGATAAAGAACTCTACATGGAACTCCCAGAAGGACTCCATACAAAACAAACAAACGAAGTCTGCAAACTAAAGAAGAAAATTTACGGTCTAAAACAAGCCGGAAGATCTTGGAACACAAAAATCGCAAGCACCCTAATTAAAAATAACTTTAAACAGAGCATTGTAGACCTATGCCTATTCACCAAGAATGAAGAAAACCATTCCATCTACTTGATTCTATATGTGGATGACATGCTCCTTGCAAGCGATTCCAAAATAATCATCCAAAACACTGTAAAAACTCTCGAAAAAGAATTCGAAATAAAGAACCTTGGACCCCACTCAATTCATTGGTATAGAAATCTCAAGGAACAGAGAAGGTGAACTTCTTCTGAGCCAAAAGAATAAAATCCAAGAATTATTTGAAAGGTACAAAAGGTATCTCCAAGAAGCGAAACCTACTTTCACTTCCATGGAAAGCGGATACCCCGGTATATCTGATGTAAAACTTCTACCAAACAACGTCCAATACCAACAACTGATAGGCTCACTATTGTACCTAAGCGTAGCATCCAGACCAGACATCGCAGCTCCGGTCTGCATACTCAGCAGCAGAAACCAGAATCCCAGAAATTGTGACTGGAATGCAGCAAAAAGAATCGAAAGATATCTAAAAACTACCAAAGAACTCAAGATACGCTTATATAACCGAAAACCTTCCACACTGGAAGCATACAGTGATGCCACATGGGCAAGCGACAACACCGACAGAAAATCACTAAGCGGAAACTTGTTCCTACTGGGATCAAACCCCATCTCATGGATGACTGGGAAACAAGGTTGCGTATCTCTCTCATCACCGAAGCGGAACTAATCTCCGCAGCTGAAGCCTCACAAGAACTGTTGTGGATCCTCGACTTGCTAAATGTTCTCAAACTGTAACAGAAAGCTCCAATCTACTTCCACCAAGACAATCATGTCTCAAGATATGTTCATCCGAAAAAGTGTCTTCTAGAACCAAGCACATCGCAACCAAGATCCATCACCTGAAGAATCTTCAGTAGAAGACAGTGATAAAAATGACCTATTGCCCGACAGGCGACATGAGGGCGAACATCCTGACCAAGCCGCTACCAAGGCCGACATTTGAGAAGTTACGCAACAACCTCGTGACGTCTCCACATTCATGCCAGGATTGTTGGAAACTGAATGCTACGACAGCTAGCGCCACACTGACCTTATCATCATCGCTATAGTTTGTTTACTTCTCTATATTATAAATGTTTTCGCTACTATAACTTGTTTTTCTACTAAATGGATAATAAATATTATTATTATATAATCATCAACGTCCTCATGCCTTCTTACAAGCTGTAAGTACCTAAATCTTACAACAGTTAGATTAATTGAAGAAGTTTGAAGTTTCAAATTTATAATTGTATTTATTATTGCTTAGGTACTTGTGTATTGATAGTTTATTGTAAAACCTTACTGTTTTGTATTTAAAACCGTTGTTTATATACTCTTTATTAAGATTTTTAATGTCATTAATAATTTTTTTTTTAATGTTGTTGATTCTATAAAATCTTAAAAATTGACCAAAATATATGCCTTTGCAGCAATTTGATGATATGTTGGAATTTACATTACAGAATTTAATGATTTTTAAATTATGAAAATTTATTTTGTCATATGTTCCAACTGATTTGTTTGCAAGGTTTATATTTAAGTCTAAAAAGTAACTTTTTTGTTATCAGTTATCTTTCATTATTTTTAAGTTTCAAATATTTAGGGTATATATTTTAAATTACATTATTGAATTGTGAGTTATTCAAGATAATAATGTCATATACATAGCGGAATATATGCCAATTTACATCATATTGTAGAAATAATTCTCTTTCATACCAAAAAGGTAATATGTTAGCTAGTAGAGGACTGGATGAAGTTCACCAGGAACACCTTCAGACTGAATATATATTATGTTTTTAAAATTAATATAATCGAAAATTAAGAAAGTTTCAAGTAATATTTTCGCGCTGTAATATTATCTAACTTAAATGCTTTATATTTGTTGTGAATAATTTGAATATGGAATGATTTTACATTAATTTATTTATGCTTATGAGGTGATACAGCAGCGTATTTACAATTAGAGAGGAGACAAAATGAATTAAATCTAGAAAAAAGAAGTGAGGACATATCGGTCATTAAAGTCTGAGAGGCAAGGCCTTCAGCCAGTTCAGGGCTTCTGGGGTGACAGAATGTGGTTGAGTACAGATTTGCATAATGTAGCTGCTGTATTGTCCGTGAGGTCAAGAGACGTACGGACCTCTGTGGTGTTGATCTCTTGGCGGAACGACTTGGAAGTCGGACTCGGGCCCCCCCCACTACGGCAAAGTGGATCAACTTCGGGGGGGTTTACATTAATGAATTCGTTTATTAAGCTGTGAATTTCATTATTACGGTCTTCTAAACGTATGTTATAGTGAAGATCTTCAAAATCAAATGTATGAATTGTATTGATCTTAGGTAGATTATTCGTTAAGAAGTTAATATTTTTTTATTAGAATCGATGAATTTATAATCATGTTTGTTAGTTATTTTATTTATGATGAATTGAAGTGTTGATGCAAGTCTCAAATCTATGTTTTTTATGACTGAGTTTATTCCTGATGTGATTGTTCTAAATGAGATTGGTGTTTTGTGTAATTTAGGAATAATATAAAATTTAGGTACGTTTGTGTTTTTGTTGTAATTTATCATTTTTGTGAGTTTTCTACATTTTAATATATTTTTTTTATTTTAGTTTCAGTTGTTTTTATTATACTATTCCTAAATTACATGAAACACCAATCACATTTAGAACAATCACATCAGGAATAAACTCAGTCATAAAAACATAGACTTGAGACTAGCTTCAACACTTCAATTCATCATAAATAAAATAACTAACAAACATGATCATCAATTCATCGATTCTAATAAAAATATTAATAACTTCTAAACGAATAATCTACCCTATATCAATATATTTAATACATTTATAGTGTAAATAGATGGAAAATTTGCCGGGAGGAAATTAATCCATGGAAGCAATGGTCGCCTCTCCCGTCAAAATAAACTTCAGAATCTGATGCCATCTATTGACCGTCGCCGCAACTAGCGGCATCGGGTCGGTGACAAAGCCACAACACCAACTTTGGAAAACCGATAAACGCCCACCTAGAGACCATGGTTTCGGGCTAATGACCCTCGTCAGTCTAGGGCGGACTTTATTCCATGAGATCCACACGGGATCGAATGTAATCCTTACAATTGCCAAAGAGGTGTTTTGCTGCTATATATATATATATGTAATATTTTGCAAATGTCGATTTATGGATGAACTGGCAGTCGTGAACGTGAGGCGAGTGTTGATGCTGCGGACAACAAGAAGTAGAGGCAGGGCTAGATGTTAGCACAGAGAGGGATCGGGGACAGCCCACGGGACAGAGGTAGAGGCCATGACACAAACTTGGATGCTTATCCCCGAGACATGGAAGGAGAGACTGTGTGAGAGAGACAGCCTGAAGCGGACTGCCGAGAAACACCCCTAGAACATCTGCTCACCCCCTGCCAAAACTTTACCGGGGGGTCGTCTATAGGAATGTCCCTCGGGACCGGCTCCACATGGGCGTTGGCATTTTCCTGCCCTCTGTCCCTGCCAGCAGCTGACCGACACTCTTTGGATCTTTATTTTGACGTCACCAATTTTAGTTTATATACATAAAGGGTGTACAGGTTATATTAATAAAGATATAGCACATATACAAAATATCGGGTTGGTAGCAAATAGAAATGGTATACATTTTAAAATATGGGTAGGATATTTCAAGGCATCGGCTCCAACCAATTGGGAGATATGTGACATATACTAAAAGTGTCATTATTATACAGTTTCAAAATATACGATATATATATAAAAATTAGAAACTATTTTAGACGCGTAAGAATTTTTGAAATTAAACAATTTCTACTGCCATTACTGCAATTGAAAAATTAATGGGAGGGCCTGGCTCATCAGTGGTGACCCTGGTAACCCTCACAGCGGTTACGCCAGTTTAATCTACCATACCGCTGTTATATTTCATTTTTCGATCTTCCTTTTATAGTGATACTGTTGCTAGACTCTTGGAATGGGTATTGTAGATGAACTATGGACATAAGCTTTGAGGACAGTAGAATTACATACAATTATGAAAATATAATATACATCGAGAAATCGCTCTTCCGCAAATAATAATTCGAGTCCTTTCATTAGAACATCTATATTATGATGCACTAGCGCGCCTTTTTTAAAAATAAATATTAGAAACTAGTTTTGTCGCGTAAGTAATACTATAAAAGAAGATCGAAATTGCAATATAACAGCGGTAGGGTAGATTGAACTGGCGAAACCGCTGTGAGGGTTCACCACTGAATGAGCCAGGTTCTCCCATTAATTTTTCTATTGCAGCAAGGGCAGTAGAAATTGTTCAATTTCAAAAATAATCTTATACGTCTAAAATAGTTTCTAGTTTTCATAACATATTGCGCGCTAGTGCACCATAATATATGTATATATTAAAAATAAAGAAGGCATCTCCTGACCACGAGCACATGTGATTTTTAGATGGCAGAGCGACATCTTGTGGAGCAAAAATAAACTAAACGTTTATTTAGCTTGCTTCGTGATATTTTATTTATTTTATTTTAGTCTAGTTTTTTTTTTACTCCAATAGATGGCACTTTGCCATCTAAAAAGCACATGTGCTCGTGGTCAGGAGATGCCTTCTTTATTTTTAATATCAACACCTGACCCACTTATTTTTTTATTTGTTTCTATTGTTTTTTCATGAGTTAAGCGTCTTTACGGAAATTTGGCCTTAAATACCCATTTCTTGATTTCTCCAGAAGCCATTGGGACCAAAAATATTTTTGGTCGCATTGGGTACAGCCTACTACACGCTGACGGGCGCCAATATCGCGAAACGCGTTCGTGGATGACTTTTCTTGATTTATCAAGAAATTGGGTTGGCCAAATATCACGGAGCAAGCTAAATAAACGTTTAGTTTATTTTTGCTCCACAAGATGTCGCTCTGCAATCTGAAAATCACATGTGCTCGTGGTCAGGAAATGCCTTCTTTATTTTTAATATATACATATATTATAATGCACTAGCGCGCCATCTGTTATGAAAACTAGAAACTATTTTAGACGCGTTAGATTCTTTTTGAAATTAAACAATTTCTACTGCCCTTACTGCAATGGAAAAATTAATGGGAGGGCCTGGCTCATCAGTGGTAAACCCTCACAGCGGTTTCGCAAGTTCAATCTACCCTACCGCTGTTATATTGCAATTTCGATCTTCCTTTCATATTGATACTTACGCGACTAAAACAGTTTCTAATTTTCCATTTTTAAAAGGTGCGCTAGTGCATCATAATATAAATGTTCTAATAAAAGGACTCAAATTTGTATTTGCGGAAGAGCGATTGCTCGATGCATATTATATATTCATAATTGTATGTAATTCTAGTGTCCTCAAAGCTTATGTCCATAGTTCATCTAAAATACCCATTCCAAGAGTCTAGCAACAGTATCACTATGAAAGGAAGATAGAAAAATAAAATATAACACCGGTATAGTAGATTAAACTGGCGTAACCGCTGGAAGGGTTCACCACTGATGAGCCAGGCCCTCTCATTAATATTTCCATTGCAGTAAGGGCAGTAGAAATTGTTCAATTTCAAAAAATCTTACGCGTCTAAAATAGTTTCTAATTTTCATATATACCTCTGGCGGTCGATTTAGCAGAGTATTTGAATCGATGAAATATAATTTTAAATAAAATAATACCCTGATATAACATAATTTTAAATAAAATATTTTAATTTAAAATTTCCCCCCTGTGAAGAGAATAATATGGGTAGAAGGAGAAGTGATATAGTTTTAAAAAATATAAAAGGATTGATGGAAAGTAAATAACGTGAGATGATATTCACTTATCATATTGGTTTTTGGATGTTAACCAATAGACAGGAAAGTAGAAAATGATATAAAGTGTGAATGATTACAAATATTGTTGGTAGAAAGTGAATAAAAATGTGATAATCTATAATCATATTGGTTTGTTGTTAACCAATATAGACAGGAAATTACAAAATAATATAAATGTGAATGAGGACAAAAATTATTGGTAGAGAGTGAAAATAAAATGCATGATTAACAAAAGGTTAGAAATAAAAGGGTGATATTCCATTATCATATTGTTTTTTGGATGAAAACAATATAGACAGGAAAGTACGACAATTAAATGATGGTAGTGTAAATGATGACAAAAATTATAGGTAAAGAAATAAAAAATAAAAATGTGATATTCCATTATCATATTGGTTTTTGGATGGGAACCAATATAGACAAGAAATCACAAAAATGATGCATGTGGGATCGGTTCGAATTACCTTTTGAAGTTGGCTGAGTTGATTGTTTGTGGTGGGCGCAGTCGTTTGCTGAGTTGGTAAGGTATTCACAAGAGAAAATAACGAGGACACAGAGTTGAGTTGAAAAAGGCTAGCGATCTAGGGAGAAAGGGGTTGAAGCTATTTTTGCTGAGTTGGCTATTAATTATGGTTGTTCACATTAATGAAGATGGGACTTATCTGATTGGTTGAGGAGATGGGATTGGCTACAAGCTGGTCTCAACGGCGGTCCAGGTGCTAACTCGATCCTGTCCAGTTCCCAACTGACTATACTTCGTTCCCGATTTAAGACGAAAGCTATTCCGGGCTCTCATTGGATGAATTTCCAGGGGTGTTCGATTCCCATTGGTTCCTAACTAATGTTCCTATGCTCTCATTGGGTCTCGGCTAATTCTTTGTTCTTAGCTTGTTCTGACATGATCCAGAAAATACTAGGTTCTTGAATCCAGTTTTATGAGTTCCTGGATAATAAAACCTGCTAATGATTGCTTCCTCTTTGATGGCCTTTCTCTCCCAGATTTCTTAAGCCTTGTCTTTATTAAAATCTTTTAAAACATACATTGCATACATATCGGGGCGGGTTTGCATCCAGTTAGGTACAAATTATGACAGATGTGCCCCCTACATGTGAAGAATTCACGAATGGGGAAACCTGAGTGAGTTCTGTAAAGGGAAAAAATATTTTTTGTGGGAAAATTAGTTGTGGTTATAGAGAGGCTATATACAAGCATTGGTAGTGATATAAGAGATAAAAGAGAATGGTGTTGATGATATATAGCTTGCGTCTAATTAATAGAAATAAAAAAAAATAATTGTAAGACATCAAAATGAATGCTATGGTACATAGTGGGGGGAAAAAAATAAAAGACAATGCGCCTAGACGATATTCTACTCGAGATTGTGAATGAGGTCGAGGGAATTCTACTAGGTCTTTTTGCGAAATCAAAATAAAAAGTTGAATGAAATCAAAGTGAATGCCTTGTTGCATGGTGAAAAAAAAAAGAAAAATGCCTAACCATATTCTACTAGAGATTGGCAATGAAATCGAGGGAGTTCTATTAGGTGTCTTTTGAGAAATCAAAATAAAATAAGTTGGAAGAAATCAAAGTGAATGACTTGGTGCATGGTGAGAAAAAGAAAAATAAAAAGTTTTTTTGTAAATAAAAAAAAAAAAATCTAATTTTAAAAAGAAAACCAGTGAGTTTTCGTTGATAAAAATTTGTTTAGTTATTGAATTATGAACACAATAAAAGAAGTGGTAAATAAAATGGTAAATAATTGCTAAAATAAATTATAAGTATTTGCATTAGGGAAAAATGGTAAATTTTATTAAGTATTTTGATTTTTAAACATAAGGAAATAATGTAAATGAATGATATATAAAAAAAATATATAGCGAGGTTCGCAAACTCGCTTTGTAATCAAAATTACATGCCACAATCTATATCACGCTCGCAATCAATTAATGATATGCCTCGTAGATTTTTTTGTCTTTCCTGTGCGACTCTTGGGTAGAAACATGATCTTTCCCAATTGTGCTTTATATTGTGTATACAGAAGACATTGGAATCTAATTAACCTTACGTGTATTACGTGTTTGTGTTTGTGTTGTTTTTCGAGACCTCAATGCCGAATGTAGTATGTTAATATGTCCCGAGCCTTAATGCGTTCTAGGGATTTTTATGCAGTTCCCTAGGACACTTAAGTTATGCTCGCCCGATACCCACTTTTTTATATCGGGTGTCAATACCGGAGTCAAAATCTTTGAATACAGGGTCCGAGGAGAGTCCTCGACCCTTCAAAAAATTGTTGTTTATTCCTTCGGAATAAACGTAAGCTCGAAAGCTTAGCTACCTGATTTTACTTATCATTTAAGTGGCAGTATCCGTGCTTTTGTTCATATTTGACCTTGAGGTCTGCGTGTTGTGCATGGGTTGTGATGTTGTTAAAAGTCTAAGGTCTGGGGTGTCTAGGTGTAGGTGGGATATGTGCCTAGTGTGAAAAAATTTAGAGTTTTGGAAGTCTTTAAAAGAAAATAGAAATGTAAAACTCATTTGGAATTGTCTGTAACGTATTAAGTTTTTTGTGAGAATGTAATTAAACGGTGTTTTCTGTAAAAGTCGATATGTAGGCTCAAACTGGAATCCCAGATTGGTGACAAAATTTGTGGACGGGGAAACGTGGTGACCTCAATCTAATTTCGTCCAAGAGGGGCCCACGGTTCCCTGATGGCGTAATTTGAGGCCGGAAGAATGGCGGTCGTCTTTGTCGCGAGCGGGGTTTCCATTTCATTTCCGGCTGCTAATTGTCCTCCTAATTGATTTCTGCCTTACGTCGGTTTGGGGTGTCTTAATTGTATGCTGGCTGAGGCCCCTTTAAGTTGTCCAAGTTCTCCGCGAGAATCTCTCCCACGAGTGCTAGAATTTCTAAACTTGCTTGGCCTATATGGAAGACGGATTCATGGACGGAATTTCCTATATGGACGATGGATTTTAAGACGGAATTTCCTTAATGGAAGATGGATTTTAAGACGGAATTTCCCATATGGACGATGGATTTTAAGACGGAATTTCCTATATGGAAGATGGATTTTAGGACGGAATTTCCTATATGGAAGACTGCCTCCTGCAGCTGGTAAAGTCGATGGACTGGAAGGGTATATGTCAGTGTGTGAATTATAAAATTTAATGGGACGAGTCTATAAGGTAGAATCAGTAGACAAATAACAAAGATTAGGTGAAAAATGGGATATTGGCACATCTTCTTCCATGTTGTTGCCATGAAATGTGGCTCTGGGATATCTGGTTGGACTTATATTAATTGCGACGATTTTGAAACGGGGTGTTCTTGGGGAAGGGCTACATCGCATCTCTTGTTACTGTGGATGAATTGCGTAAATCGTTTTTTGCAAATATGGTAGGATCTAGATGCTTGAAAGGCTCGCTGTTTGTTGGTTTGAATTTCAACGGTTCTGCTGGAAACAGTTCGGGTGTGAGATTTTAAACAAGGACGTATAATTGTGTTTGTGTCGCACATGGTGTATCTTAATGGCGGGTGGTGTTATATATTGGATGTTTTCTGTATATAGTTTAAGTTTGTTGACGTGGATCGTATCAGTATCTCTTTGGAGAGGTTGGTTGGGTCTATCGATACGGACCACGTTTGGTGATATGATCTCTAATATGGTGTATGGTCCTGTGAAATATGGGGCTAGTTTTCCTGTGTTGGGGTGATGATATAATTTAACCAACACCAGGTCACCTATTTCGAAATGTGGTTGTTTGTGTCGTTGGTCATAAGTGTTTTTATCTTGTATGTGTTTGTTTTGGGTTCTTGTGTGTGCGATCTTCCTAGCTCTGTCGATGTCTGGATAAGGTGTGGTGTGGTCAGAGAGTTCTGGGGGTAGGACGCCAAACATCAGATAGATGGGTGGAAAACCGGTGACAGAGTGTAAGTACTGTTATAAATAGTTGTAACTCGTTTGACCAACTTGGTCCATGCGATCTTAGGATTCTCCAAATGTAATAGCCTAAGTTTTCCTGTGAGGGTGGCGTTTAGGCGTTCACATTGACCGTTGGCTTGTAGATTATTGATAGTTGTGAGTAACGGGTGGATACTCCTGTTAAGCAGGAAGCTCCGAAATTTTGGCGAAGTGAATGCAGGGACTATATCCGTAAGAAGGCGTTTCGGAGAGCCATCCTGTAATACTCGCTTGAGTACCTGTTGATAGGTGGTAATGCTGGTGGATTTGGATGGGAACGTCCATGTGTAGCGCAAAAGTTTTCGACTATAACATGGAGGTATATTTTGGTGTTGCCATATTTGGCAAATCCTACTATGTTGTCGAGGGATAGTAGGTCAAAGGGTCCTTTGGCTTCCGGCGGCTGACCTAATTCCCCGTAAGTGGGTCCCAATGGACGTTTTGTTAACTGGCAGGTGGGGCAGGTTTTAACCTTTTGTGTAATGTCTTTGGACATACCCTGCCAGTAATATTGAGTGGAGATGAGTCGTGTCATTTGTGATATACCGGGGTGGTTGTATTGTGTGTGTACTGTTTGTAAGAGTTGGTGGATGAGTATTTTTGGGATAATAATTTTAGTTACACCTTTTCGGGAAACGGTATGCAGTGGTCAATTGTGGTCAAACGGTGATCAATGGTCAGGCTAGAACCCACAGAACGGGTTACGGGATAAGAGATCTGCCTCAAATTGCTGTTTTCCTTTTATGTAGCGGACCTCATACTCGTAACTCGACAGTCGTAAACTCCACCGAAACAATCTGCCTGACGGGTTTTTGATTGTTTTCAGCCACTGCAATGCGTGATGGTCATAAAATATAGTAAATTTTCTGCCCATCAAATAGATGCGAAACTTCTCCACACTCTCAACGATTGCTAAGCACTCAAGTTCAGAGATGGAATAGTTTCGTCCGTGCGAACGCAGAGTGCGGCTGAAATACTGGACTAGATATACTTTCCCATCAGGGTGAACCTGTTTGAGGATGCCTGCTATACCGAGGGTGGATGCGTCACAATACACCTGGCATCGCAGGCCATCTTTGTAAAGGTTTAAAATGGGGTGTTGTGTGAGGCTCTCTTTCAGGCTAATGAATGCCTTTTGGCAAGTTTCATCCCAGACCCACATGACATCCTTTTTGAGAAGGTTGTTAAGTGGTGTCCGCAAGCTGGCGTATTCCGGGATGAATTTGTTATAGACGTTCACAGCGCCTAGAAAGGATTGTAGTGTTTTGCGGTTGTGGGGTTGTTTGATGGCGTGGATGATGTCTGTGTTTCGTGTGAGCGGTGTGGTGGTACCAGCTGTGATGGTGTAGCCTAGGAAATTTATGGATTGCTTGAAAAATTCGCATTTTGCGAAGTTAAGTTGTAACTTCTCTACCTTGCAAAAGGCGAAAAATTGTCGCAGGTGGTTTTGATGTTCCTCCAGTGTGTTGGAGAAAATGATGAAGTCATCAAAATAATGTGCCACACAGTCAAGTCCGTGTCTCTGTTGGACATGACTCATGGCTCTTTCGTAAATCTGAGGGCTGTTTTTTTAACCCAAAAGGCAATCGAGTGGGCTGATATAACCCTTCGAGCGTGGCAAAGGCCAACAGTGGTCGAGAATCGGGGTGTATTGGGACCTGCCAATACGCGGAGGATATGTCGGCCGTGGAGAAATACTTGGCCCGCGCGAGACGATCGAGTATATCCTCGATCCTAGGAAGGGGATGGACATCAGAGCTAATGAGCTCGTTCACCTTTCTATAGTCGATACAAAACCTTTTGGTCTTGTCGCGCTTGGTGACGAGAGTGACAGGGCTAGATAAAGGTGAAAAAGACTGCTCTATAATGCCATTTCCCTGCATTTGTTGGACCTGGTTGCGGATTTCCTGTTGGTCACATATCGGAACACGGTATGGACGTATGGTAATTATTTTGTCGGAGTTCGTGGGTATTTTTACTTGTGGGATCTTTAAGCATGGTACTCTGAATTTGTTTTGGGTGAAAATGTGGTTGTATCTTTGTAAAATTGTGGTGAAGTGGTGTGGATAGTGAGGGTTGTGTGTCGTATTGTAGCATGTGTATGGGGAAGAATTTTGTTGTGTTTTAGTGTGAGTGTCGCGTTTGTTGCGCTGGTTGTGCATGTGACAGTTGTGTGACGACGTGTGGTCACCTATGTGCTCGGTGTGTGAGCTGTTCTGTTGAATGTACACGTTTTGTGCATTGTTGTTGTAAGTTGAAGCCGTTGTGGCCTGGTTATTTGAGGGCATATAAATAAGGCAATTGGCCTTAGTGAAGAAGTTGTGTCGTGCGTGACCAGATTGACATGTGGGTGATCGGGTTTTGACCAATGGATGCACGCAGTGGTTGCCATGTGCGGAGGGTTTGGGTGCAGGGCAAGTCCTTTGTGACATCGCTTGGCATTCCCAATATGTGCATTCATTGGGTACATGGTTGAAATGGTAGGTAGGGGTAGACAATGGAGCGCCAAGTTGGAATATAATGCTTAGGTTGAAGTCTATTGTTAATTTAAAATTACGGAGGTTATTTATGCTGAGAATTCCGAATGGTAGAGGTGCTTCCACCACATGGAAATTCTCTTTTCTAGTAATTTTGCCTATTGTCAGAGGGAGGGTCAGTTTACCTATTGTTTTTACAAGACCATTTATAGCCTGTAGGTCTATCGACTGTTTTTTTAATTTTAAATAAGGAAGATTAGTTTTTAACATTTTATACAGATTATGGGGCACTATATTCAAATTTGCGCCTGTATCAATTAGGAATGGAGAGGGCAGTTCAGAGGTTAGAAAAAGTTTCATCGTCAACTGGGTGACGATAAAGGGTTGCGGCCTTCTTACCTCATTTCCGAAAGGCCTCCGCTGCTTGTGCGTCTTCGGCGTGGGGTGGGGGCGTGGGACGCTGGGCGTGCTGCTGTGTTGGGACCGTTTGCACTGTCCGTGCACTCGTGTGTAGATTTTGGGCTATTTGCACTGCCCTTGCGTTTGCGTGTGGTGTTGGGGCTGGCCTATGCCGGCATTCGCTGTGCCAGTGACGAGCGCCGCAGAACTTACAGTTGGACGGCGGAGTAGGTGCAGTCCATGCACCTGTACGTCGGGGTGTGCTGGGGTATGGACCCGACATGGTGGGCGGTTATTCCTCGCGGTGTCGTGCCGTTGGTATGTTGGGCCCGTGGATCCGCTGTGCCAGTCGGAACCACTCTCCTAGGCTCTCAGGAGGTACCACGCGGACCAGGCGCTGGTCGGAGAACGGCAACCCTTCCGTCAGCGTCTCGAGGATCACCTCCTGTGGGAGCCCCAGTTGTAGACCCATGGCGGTTTTCTCCCGGTAGTACGTCTCCAGGTCTGCTTGTCCAGTAAGCTTCATGGCGAAGTATTTCGCGAAGGACGCTTCGCTGGATTCCAGATAGAGATCCAGAGATCCGGAGTTTCCTGAAGAGTTCCAGGGGTTGGCGCGTCAGGTAGTTTGGTAGCCGGAGAATATATATGGTAACGCCAAAACCTTTGATGATTATAAGAAAAAGACACTTATGAGAAAAAGCAATTAGTTGAGACAAAGTTTATATACAAAGTAAAATGTGCAAATAAAAAATGAACATGTTAAGATTTAAAAAAGGTAATGTGTGTGGTAAGAATAAAGAAGGGTCATTTAAAAAATAATCAAGGTGAACAAAAACAAAAGTTGAAATTTATATATGTTGGTCTCGCTAAATTCACATATTAGTTAGGTACGCTTTCAGATATTACATATGAAATAAGTAAAGGGGTAAAAATGAAAATATTCAAAATAATAACATTAAGTAAGGAGATTAAATAAGAAAAATATAAAAATATTAAACGTTTTGGAATTTCATATATAAGATAGAAATGTGAAGCTATAAGCTTTTGTTGTTATTAACGAAAAAATATAGTGAGAATATGATTAACAAGGTTTAAGACTATTTTAAAAAATATTGAAGATGTGAGAAATATATAATATTTTGTTGTTGTCCTCCTGGCTGACTGTTTTACTAATAGCGCATTAAAACTTGATATGGTGTTAATGGTTTATCTCAATTGTAAATATCCAATGGCAAAGTATGGAAAGAGATATCTTGGGAACTAATTATACAAAGGAAAATAAGGTTTACAAGGATTAAAGGTGTGATAATATTTAACGGGCAAAAACAACCATGGTAAAATTGATACATAAGAATAATTTGACAAAAAGGGTATATTTAAGCAAATAAGTGATTGAAAACTATTTATAAGCATGGTTTAAAATTACAACATAAAATTAGGTAAACTGCGAAAATGTTTGATACAAAGTACCTTGAAATGGATGATGGGCTGGAGTTGAATTCTCTGGAGATGGCTGGCGTTGGGCGGAAGATGTGATGGCTGGAGATGGAAGAGAGAAGGAGATATCCGGAGCTGGTAGGCGTTGTTTGATTTGCATAATTGAAAATGAACTATGGTTGTGGAGAGCTATGTTTGAATGGATTGGCCTATGTCTTGTTGAAGTGGGCTATGTTTGATTAAGATGGCTATATTTGATTAGGATGGCTATGTTTGATTAAGATGGCTATGTTTGATTGGGATGGCTATGATTGATTAAGATGGCTATGTTTGATTAGGATGGCTATGTTTGCTTGTGGAGAAGGCTATGTTTGCTTGTGGTGATGGCTATGTTTGATTGTAGTTATTTTCATAATCGAATTTGAAAAATTTGCTTTTGTCATTTTTAAAGAATAAACAGGTAAATATACTGTCGGTTATTTTTATATAAAGAAAATATATTTTCTGCTTGTATTTAATTATCTTGAGGATTATACTATGTTAATGCAGTCGTGGTTGAAATCTTGAAAGAATAATAATAAGAATGGTTTTGATCAGAGATTGCTTTAATTGAGCTAAGGAATATATAAAATACATAATTTGGTAAAAGTACTGCCAGGCTTAAGGCGTAAGAATAATAAAAAATGAAAATCTTATTTACATAATGTACAAAAGTTTTTAGCCGGCCATCGGTATAGTCTTTGGGATTCCGGGCTAATTGGCCTATCAGTAAGGTCTTCTAGCCCCAACATGGCTGCAGACCGTGATCTGGTGGCAAGTGATCCTAAGATCAGGCAGTGGAGGTGCCATCGCAGGGGTGGAGGAAGCTGGAGAAGTCATGGAAATAGCGCCCTGATGCAGAGAGAAGCAGGGATGGAGGCCAGTTGAGGAGGCAGGAGGTCCTGGAAGCCTAGAACTTGAGGGCTCTAGACTTCAAGATGGGGCAGCTTGAGGCTCTCGCCTCGTGCTTGTCAGCAAGGCCCTTGGCGCAGCAGTTGGCACACTTGGAGGTGCGCTGGTCGGCAATGGATGGGCAGGTACGGCCTTCATGGCCGTCTTCACAGCAGTGGAAGCACTTAGGTAGGAGCTCTGGTGCATTGGGCAGAGTTGTGGCCGAAGCCACAACAGCGGAAGCAGACGCGGGCTCGGATGGATTCCTCGAAGTTAAGGATCACTCCATCCACCACGATCCTTCCGCGAATGCCCAGGAGCTCTGAAGGTCTTGAGGTCCACCTCGATGAAGGCGGTGCAGGTCCTGTTTCTGGGTCCAGAACGATGCGCCACGCGCACCATCTTGTCCCCAGTAAGCTGTTTGACTGCAGGGGTTTCCAGGAATGTTTCCACAATGGTGGAGTTGGATGTTTCCTCATCCACTTTGAAGAGTCAAATGCGTGGCAGGATCTCCTTCTGTTGGCGGACCTTCATACCATCCAGCTTGTTGGCCAGGGAGGTGGTAACAGCTGCAGCTGGGATGGTGTCGGGGTTGCTGGAGTGGAGGACAAGCTTCCCCCTGGTGCGCAGGGAAGCCCAGACACCTTGGGGGAGAGTGTGGGCATCTCCCTGGGGTCGGCCTGCGGGTTATCAGAAATAACCATTGTGTGGGCCGCCGATTTCTCTCCGTGGAGGGTCACTCGAGCTGCCGCCGGCTTGGGAGCGTGGGAAGGCACAGGTTTGCCAGGACCTTGCAGGTTTGTCCTCTTTGCAGGTGGGTTGGGAGCCTCAGGCTGCTTCCTCTTTGAGGGAGCAGGCACCAAGGGGGCAGGCTTTTTGGTTGGGAGAGCAGCAGGAACAGGGGTGGCGGGCTTGATTGCGTCGGTTTGGGAACTGGCTTCCATGCAGGAAGGAATTGGGCTGGTTTGGGTGCTGTGACTGGCAGTTGGTGTGATGTCGTCCAGCTCCGCGAAGGCATTGAGCGTGGCAGTAAGGTTCTCTACATCAGCGCAAAGGGCCTTGATCAGCTTATCCTGCGTTGCGATGTACCCGATCATGTCTTCGTGCAGGGGGCTTGAGGGCGGGATGGCCAACGCCGCACAGGATTTGGAGGTGGCTGGAGAGCACCATTTCGTCCTCCTTATCCAGGGCAGCGATGTCCACGACGGAATTCTTGGCATTCTTCTTAGCATAATTCATGGAAGGAGCAGGAAAGCAAAGATGTGCACAGGTAGAGAGCTAGCTGGCAACTGAAGCAAATCGGGATAAAACAACAACGAGAGTTTATAGGAGAAGAGTGACCTCTGGCGGTCGATTTAGCAGAGTATTTGAATCGATGAAACATAATTTTAAATAAGGTAATACCCTAATATAACATAATTTTGAATAAAACATTTTAATATAACATATATATATGAATTGTAAAAAATAAAGTCTATCTAATAAAAATTAAAATATTAAATATAATTTAAGTTAATATTATAGAGTAAATTCTAAAGGATTTATATATTGATGAAACGATATTTAAAATTTGTAATAATAGTAATCTATATATATAAAATTGAATGTCTGTCTGTCTGTCTGTACTCTATAGATTCAAAAACCATACATCCAATCGCCGTGAAATTTTGGGATATTATTAGGTATATCACCGGGAAGGTTTTTGAAAAATAATTTCATGAATATCTTGAATATCCTTAGAGTTATTTGCAGATTTGTAGATTTAACTCGCAAGCAGCGCCCCCATTGTGACGAAGTTAACAAGTTTTCTTATCACTAAGTTTGTTATCTTAAATATTTAAAATACAATATAACGCGGCTGATGATTGTAAAACGAAAATTGCAATTATACCGCGAATGTTTATTTTTAAACAAAAATCGAAATTTATTTTAAAGAGAAATAACGACTATTTCTAACTTCAAGGATGAAGTATGAAAGGGTGAAAATATGAAGAGTAATGGCGAACGGAAAAATAAATTTCCGCCCCTGGACACTTTTATTTATCCGTTCGCCATTACTCTTCATATTTTCACCCTTTCATACTTCATCCTTAAAGTTAGAAATAGTCGTTATTTCTCTTTAAAATAAATTTCGATTTTTGTTTAAAAAGAAACATTCGCGGTATAATTGCAATTTTCGTTTTATCTTAAATATTATTTATCAAAAGTAAGATTATCTCAGGATGACACGGCAATTTATTTGAGACACGAATAATACTATTCCTTTAACTCCCAATTACCGAGGGAACCAATTAATATTGATTTTATTCAACTTATTGAGTATTTTTCAATGGACCGGGAAAAAATGTTCACTAGATAGAACTATGATTTTCTAATGTAGAAAATTAGGAAAGACAAAATTCAGGATGACACGGCACACAGGGACCGGGAAAAAATGTTCACTTTATCGAGAGATTCAAATTTACGAGTTTCAAATTATCAAAATATATCTTTTTTTTTATATATACGTTTTTAGAGAATTGTTTTAACAAATGTTCGCTAGACAAACCCTTACTCGGGTAAAACCCCGGGCGAAGATAACTTCCAATTACCGAGGGAACCAATTAATATTGATTTTATTCAACTTATCGAGTATTTTTAAAGGGACCGGGAAAAAATGTTCACTTAATCGAGAGATTCGTTAGACAAACCTTTACTCGGTTAAAACTCGGGCGAAGCCGGGTACGTCCGCTAGTATTTTATATATAAATAGGGAATTCTATTAGATTAGCAAGCTTAATCTAAATTAAATATAGAAGATAAGAGTTAATTATTTTTTAGTGTTTAAGTTAGATGATTTAATAGCTGTTTATATATATTATATTTATATCTTATTGAGGAGAGAAAAGGGTAATAGAAGTAATTATATTGGTTAGATTCAGGTTTATATTGATGTTTTTATTTTGAATAAAATATATATATGAAAAATAAAAATAAAATTTAACAAAATAAATTAACAACATAACGTCTTTTATCATCGGCTTTTACCCTTCATACTCTGATAAAAATATAAGAATAAAGGAAGAGATTTATGATGATTATATATTTATTTTTTAGTAAAAGAGAGGAAAGAGATAAAGAAAGAACCATACACTTTTATTTTAAGCAAGGTAGAAGAATTGAAAGGGTGTTAGTATTTTATAGTTAATTAATAGAGTTTTTGTAATTATTTTTATAATTTTTCATTTTTTATAAAGTTAGATTAATATAAGATAGTGGTTTACCTAGTTAAAAAAATAGATACACATATTTTGAAATTTTGCTAAATATAAATTATTTTTAGGAAACCTAATGGTAGACCAGGACAATACAAAATAAAGGAGATTGGATAATCTATTGGAAATAGAAATCTGTGGTATCAGGGCTCTTCAGATGAAAATACCACACCATTTCAGCCTTACTTCATTATGGTTAGATTTCTCTTCGACCATTATAGTGTATAATTAAGTTAATATTAGATAACATGGAATGAGGTTGTTTACTTACTTATTCAAAGTGACGCCTGTTGTTCTCTTGAGACAGTGCACATGTGTGGACATGTAACATGTGTTTTTTTGGAGCCTGTCAACTTTGTTCTGTAAGTAAATATCCTTCTTCTAGGAAATTCTATTTTTAGCTTGCTCCGTGATATTTTATTTATTTTATTTTAGTTTAGTTTATTTTTGCTCCACTAGATAGCGCTCTGCCATCTAAAAAGCACATGTGTTCGCGGTCAGGAGATGCCTTCTTTATTTTTAATATCAACACCTGACCCACTTATTTTTAATTTTTTTCGATTGTTTTTTCAAGTGTTAAGCGTCTTCACGCAAATTTGGCCTTAAATTTCCATTTCTTGATTTCTCAAGAAGCCATTGGGACCAAAAATATTTTTGGTCGCAGTGGTTACAGCCTACTCCACGCCGACGAGCGCCAACAGCGCGAAACGCGTTCGTGAATAGCTTTTCTTGATATAAAAGAAATTGGGTTGGCCAAATATCACGGAGCAAGCTAAATAAACGTTTAGTTTATTTTTGCTCCACTAGATGGCGCTCTGCCATCTAAAAAGCACATGTGCTCGTGGTCAGGAGATTCCTTCTTTATTTTTAATATCAACACCTGACCCACTTATCTTTTTTTTCTATTGTATTTTCATATGTCTATATATATATGAAAATAAAAAGGCATATATTGGTTTGGAAATTGACGTCAACAACGCATCGCAATATTGGAAAGGTACGTGATTTAATTGATGCTGATAGAAAAATTACTATTTATAATATACCAGAAATACTTGGAATTACGTACGGTAGTTGCCAAAAATTATTGGTGAACATTTGAATATGAAAATACTTTGTGGTTACTTTGTCCCACGAAATTTAGATTATCAAAGATAAAACAGATTATCAATTTGCAAAGATTGAATTGAAACTGCAAATAATGATTCTGATTTAAAATAAAATAATAATAACTGGTGATGAAACATGGTGCTTTCTTTTTGATCGACAAACCAAAAAACAATCATTCGAATGGCACACACCAAGTTCCCCTAGGAATAAGAAAGTTCGAATTTGAATATATTAAAGAGGGGGTTACTATTAATAAACAGGCATGCAAAGAAATACTTGTGCACCTTCGGAATTCGATAAGAAGAAAAAGAAACCAACTCTTTGAATCAAAACAGTGGAAATTGCTACATGATAATGCCCCTGCTCATAGACTTATTATTAATCAAGACTATTTAGGCAAACACTCTGTATCTGTCTTACCGCAACCTCCTTACTCTCCTGATATCGCCCCATGTGATTTCTTCTTCTTTCCAAAACTTAAAATTACGATGAAAGGGAGGCACTTTTCATCGTCATCAGAAGTAATTGAAAAATGCGACGGTGGAGTTAAACAAGCTTAGATAAATTGACTTTGAACAAGCATTTCAACAGCTTTTTTCACGCTGGAAAAATGTGTAGATAACCAAGACTCCTATTTTGAAAAACTTGATGTTTAAATTAATATACTATTAATAAATAATTTATTTTAAAAAAGGTTCGGGAACTTTCTGATCCTATCTTGTATATCTAGCGCAATAATAAAATGTATTTTAATATTTCAATATTATTTTTAGCTATTATAACACTTTTTTTATCACAATATCTAACCAAAATCTGAACACTGCTGAATTAAATGGGGGAATATATCTAAAGTTACGCGTAACATTCTAAACATGTAAGATTGTAAACGTTAAATTGTAAACATGTCTTTTCAAAATGATTTCTATGTACCTTTGGGTAAAATAGTTAGAATATCTTGTTCGTATCGCCCTGTAGTCTAATATACATATTTGAAATTTGATCTATCGATGTTCTCTGATTTTTCGCAAAATGAATCGAATAATTATATGGTTACAACACCGTACATATTCTACAGGAAGGTTATAAGCATTTTTATAGCAAGGAAATATATCCTTTGTATAATGTATATATAATGGTTAATATATATCTGAGGTTAAACGAATTTTACAATAGCCATCATTGTAAAATTCTATTACCGCAATGATATCGATCCAAAGTTGGGTATTTCTTATTTCATACTTAGCAAACATTTAAATTTTCATTTATAAAATTGACATTAATTCAGTGTTTAATAAAAATGTTGAAATATATATCAAATGTTGTATAATATACTCTATAGAAGCCGATGTTTGTGTTATATAATTTGTCTTATCTTCATCATATCCATGCAGATTGGTTACAATACCTTACCAATTCCCAAAGTATACATTATATAATATAATAATTATATTGCAAATTTATTTTATCTCGTTGAAATCTATCCAGATAGCTCAAACATTCCTACGGCGTTGCCAAATAATCTATAGTAACAAGAACGAGAGAGAACCTTCTTTATCTCAATTATATCTATCCAGTGTATGGTAAAATCGCTTATATATTTCTAATTTTATAACATACTAGCCGAATGACCCGGGCAACGACCAAGTTTCAGGATTAAATGTTTTATTCAAATACTTTTCGTTACAATTATAAAAAGACGCCGTGGATGTTACTCTTCTGAAACGTCCCACTTCAAACTTTGTGTGTTTTTAAAATATAAAAATAAAAATGTAAATTTTCACAACGATATTTGAAAATTGTATTATTTTTATTTTCATATCAATATATTTTAAATTTGATATACCGAGGTGTGTTCAAAAAGTATCGCGACCATGTGATTTTCAAAAAATATTTATTTATTCATGAATACCTATTTTGCCCCCTTCAAAGTAATCTCCATGAGATATTATACACTTGTGCCAACGGTTTTTCCAATCTTCGAAGCACTTCAAAAAATCATTTTTTAAAATATTTCTCAGCTCCTCCTTCAATGCCGCCTTTAACTCGTCAAGCGTAGCGTAACGTCGTCCTTTCATGGGCTTCTTCAGTTTAGGGAACAATAAAAAGTCACAGGGGGCCAGATCTGGGGAATACGGTGGCTACGGCATCATTAGTTGTTGTTTTTGGCCAAAAGGTCGCGCACAAGCAACGATGTGTGAGCAGGGGCGTTATCGTGGTGCAAAAGCCAATTTTGTTCTTCCACAAATCCGGGCGCTTCTGGCGGATTGCTTCGCGCAAATTACGCATACTTTGCAGGTAATATTCCTTATTGACTGTTCTACCCTGTGGCAAGAACTCATGATGCACCACGCCCCTGCAATCGAAGAAAACTGTCAGCAAAACTTTCACATTAGACCGAACTTGGCGCGCTTTTTTCGGTCTTGGTTCGTGCGGCAGCTTCCATTAAGATGATTGAGCTTTGGTTTCCACGTCATAACCATAAATCCACACTTGTCACCAGTTATGACCCTCTGGAGCAAATTTGGGTCGTCGCGGACAGAGTCCAACATCTCATTAGCAATGCTCATGCGATGCTGATTTTGGTCGCAATTGAGCAATTTTGGTACGAACTTCGCGGAGACCCGTCTCATGCCCAAATCATTGATAAAAATCGAATGGCACGAGCCATTAGGTCCTCAGCAACTTCTCTAACGGTGATTCGACGATTGGCCAATATCATTTTCTCCACTTCATTAATTTTTTCGTCTGTTGTTGAAGTGCTCGGGCGTCCGGCACGCTCTTCGTCGTTCACATCTTCTCGGCCTTCTGAGAACATTTTGTACAACCGATAAACGTTGCTTCGGTCCAAGGTAGCTTCTCTGTATGCCACAGTCAACATTTGGAATGCATCCGCGCACATAATTTCGTTTTTCACGCAAAATTTGATACAGGTTCTTTGATCCATTTTTTTAATAGGTAAAAATCGAAGATGATCCGAAACACCTGCAAGCAAAGCAGCTGTCAACAATTAAGTGAAAATTCAAAATGGCCGAGCTTGTCGGCATAAGTGAGAGACATGAGTACCAACATAAAGCCACAAAATGATCGAAATTCGAATATACCTAACACGCGAAAATTCAAAAGTTGCGATACTTTTTGAACACACCTCGTACACCCATACCTCGGTTTGCGTCGGGGTTACGTTCAAAAAAAAAAAAAAAAACACGACGCAAATTGAAACGACGCAGAGTGAAAATAAATTTTCTATAGGAAACCATTCAATGATCGAAGATAGGTTCCAGGCTTACGAAAATACTACCTTTTGAAATTAAATTGAACAAAGTAAATTTTTTTCAAACAAAAATAATATACAAAAAATGTATTCAATTAAACAAAATAATATACATATTCATTTATTTGTAAAATGTGAAAATTTAATTATAATTAATCCCTGTCTGATGAGTCCATAGTGGCTGTTGTGGTAGGTAGGCTCACAAAAAAATTGGTCCATTGTTTTTTTCGAACACCTTTTTTTTTCAACGTAAGATAAATTTCCTTGTAGCAATTGATATACGTAGCTACCGCCTGGGACACTTTTAAACTCCTTCCGCTGTCAGGATCGTTTTTTTTTAGACCTCCATAGCCTCGTCAATCAAACACATCGCTTTAGAAATTTGTTTGGAGGTTAAATTTTGTTCTTTGGAGATTTATATTAAACGGTCACTGTCGTCTTCTTCATTAGCAAAATGCAATTCCAGTTGCAATAATTCTTTATACGAGAATTCTTGGTTGCGCGAGGTTAGTAATTCATTTATGTTGGTCTCCTCCATACCTTCAAAATTAGACTCTCTAGCTAAATTGTAAATTTAATGACGAACAGCTGGTGTACCATCAACTTCCGCAGGGCTTCGGTGAACACATTCAGGCCATATTTTGCGCCAAACACCATTCATGCAAGATGGTTTAACCTCTTCTCACGAATCAGAAATGATTTTTTATAGCTTTCATAATGCTGAGCTTTTTCCAAAACTCTAACATGGTAGGCTTATCTTGTCCATCAGTCTCACTTAAAAGAAGTTCAAATGTTCGTCGAAGGTAATAACATTTGGAAGTCGATAATACTCCCTGATCCATCGGCTGAAAAATTGGTGTCGTATTAGGTGGGAAAAAAAAAAACAAATTTCACGTTTTCTGACAACTCAACATAAACTGGGTGGCTAGGAGCATTGTCTACTAGAACCAAAGCCTTGAAGTTTATGTTTCCCTTGATGTAATAAGCTTTAATTTCTGGAATAGCACACGTTTTAACCCAGTTTTTAAATAATGATGTTGTCATCCATGCTTTTTCGTTTGCTCGCCAGTGGACAGGAAGCAGATTCTTTGAACAACCTTTCATAGCTCTTGGATTTTCGGATTTATGAATGAGAAATAGTTTAAATTTGAAATCACCATTTGCATTACAACCAAGGAGAAGAGTCTTTCTATCCTTGCAAGATTTAAATTCTGGCGCATATTTTTCTGTTTTAGATATGAACGTTCTGTCAGGCAGACGTTTCCAAAATAACCCAGTCTCGTCAACATTAAAGACTTGTTTCGAATCATAGCCCCCCTCATGAATTAATGTTTTTAACTCTGTCGGGTAGCGTTCTGTAGCAGTTATATCAGCGCTAGCTGTTTAACCTTTAAGAGCAATGCTGTGCAGATTTGCTCGAACCTTAAATCTCTCAAACCATCCTTGACTAGCTTCAAATGTTTCATTCTCACTACCATTGGTACTATCGTCGGATACTACTTTACTTTTTATGTCATC
This sequence comes from Cordylochernes scorpioides, assembly GCA_030710605.1. NCBI lineage: Eukaryota > Metazoa > Arthropoda > Arachnida > Pseudoscorpiones > Chernetidae > Cordylochernes > Cordylochernes scorpioides. Next base: position 71,673,921 of record CP092867.1, on the reverse strand, counting down.
AAATAGGCTTTTTGCTTTCTTCTCAATTACCATTTTACTTAATGGTATTCTCTCCGCAACTTGATTTTCATTCCAAATAGAAAGCAAGGACTCCATTTTGATCATCAAAGCACTCCTTGTACGTGTCATCATTTTAGCAACTAGTGATGTTGAAAATTTTGCAGCCTCTCTTATTTTATCCCCATCTCGATCTCTAATATTTCTGACAGTTGTTGCAGACAAACCAACAGCCTTTGCTATCTCAACAGCCTTTTCTCCCTTATCAAATCGTCGCAGAATATCTAATTTTGTTTCCAAGCTGATAGTTTTTTTTTTTAGTATTTTTGGCAATTCTACCAGCAGCGCCCTTTTCCTTCATATCTGGGTAAAAAAATTACAAAATTATGTAAAAAAGCATATAACTCTACCACTAAATAAATTGGGGAAATATTTACATCTTATAAAAATATTTTTATCTTTTTTGTAACCGAAAACACCAAGTAAAACTTTATAAATGTAAATTTATTATTCTATTTTTAAAAAAGCACAACACACTACATTACCTCACACTACGTAATTAAACTGAACTCTAAAATAAGCAAAACAAAGTGAAAATAAAATTGTATTAAATTTGCGTTGATTTTTAGTTAGAAAGGGAATCCCCAAATTTTGATGGCATGGCGCAATCAAAAACAAAGGTGTTGCCATATTTTAGGAAAAAAAAAAAAAAACAATTAGAAATTCGAATCCAAAACAACGCAACTTCGAAAATATAACGACGCACAGTGAAAATAAGTATAAATTAAGCAGCTACGCAACTTTGAAAAAAAAAAAAAAACGCAAAGCGAGGTATTGGTGTATACAAAAAAAGAATGATAGCACTTGATTTTTACCCCTACGCTATCATTACGTCACTCAAGGTCACCGTCGCCTCATGTGGTCCATCCTTCCTAAAATTTACTTGTCGAAGTTACCGCAGTGAAGCGCTGTATGCGAGTGAAATAATGTTAATAACTTTAAGGATATTCGAGATAGAAGTCTGAAAATTTGTCTATTAGTATTTCTAGATTCAATTCTATATACTGTTAAAATTTCAGCCAGATTAGTTACGTATTGTGGACGTGTATAGCCGAAAAACATACATACATACACTAATTTTTATATATATTGGAATAATCAATAGAAAGAAAATGTTTTGAATTCTTTATCTCAATAATATATATCCAGTGTGTTATAAGATAGCTAAAATATTTCTAATGTTATAACAAATTTTCCATAGGTTTCTATCCAGGCTTTGTTCGATGGCTCAAATATCCAGAAGTTACACCACACAGGGTGACTGAAAAGTATGGGCTTCTTTATTTATGAACTTTTAGGCAAATTACTCACAGATTATTAAAATATTCCTTTTTTTCCTTATTTCCCCCGGCGGCCGGGCTGCACGGTCACGCGGCGGCGGCCAGGGGAATCGCCACACATTCAATTGAAAATTCAAGTTGCCATTTAGTAAGATAAAACATTAAATGAAAATAAAAATAAATGAAAGATAAAATATTAGTTGCAATAATTGGTCGCCACAAACTTAAATACAGTATTTAAAGCGCATGGGCGCGTGAATTCGTGGTGTTTCGAAAGTCTAATGTTAATAAACTGTGTGCCTAGAAAGCCCGGGTAGTTGGCGACTTCTGTACGCTCCAGGAGCCTGGGTTACTTAAATAAATAATAACAATAGAAAGCAAAGATTCCAACGTCTTTTATTTTTAAATAGCAATCGGGTTTTACCCGATTAAATGTTTTTTATTCAAATACTATTCGTTATACAATTATAAATTGGCGCCCTCGATGTTATCCTTGTGAAACGTGCCGCTCCAAACTTTGTGTGTTTTTAAAATATAAAAATAAAAATGTAAATTTTCACAACGATATTTGAAAATTATACTATTTTATTTTTAAATATTATTCGTTACAATTATAAATTGGCACCGTGGATGACTTTCTTGTGAAACGTTCCGCTCCAAACTTTGTTTCTGAGAAGCGATATTTTTATAGAGAGAAGATCTGGCTTTGTGAATTCTGCTTTAAAGAATGTTTTTCTGTTAGAATATTGTTCCTGCATACTGAAAATGAACTGGCTTAACCTGTGGTTTCTGTTTTTTGGTATTTTTCCCGATCATTTTCTGGCTAAAAACAACTTTTTTTGTCCAGAGCCTTTCAATTTCAATTTTTTTGGCTGAAAATGCGACAAAAATCTCTTCCAGATTTTTATCTATGTACTGTTAAAACACGTTTTACATGTACATTAGGTCAGCCGATATTACCTCCCATCTTCACCGCTAAAGGCGCTGCTTGCGAGCAAAAGGGAAAATCTGCAACTCAAATTTGCAAATAACTCGAAGAATATTCGGGATAGAGACCTGAAATTTTCACTAAATGTTTTTTCAGTCTATATATACTGTTAAAATTTCAGTCAGTTTAATTATGCGTCCTTCACCTCATCGCGCTACAATTGCGCACCTGACCTACGAAGGTGTTTGCCCTTCTGGCATCACACAAGATCAACGCCAGAATATTTACGAGGATTGTAAAGCATTACCGGGACCGAGAACATTATGGAGTACTTCCAAAATCTAGCGCTAAGAACAGCCAACACTTCTGCAACACGGAAGATCATAAAGAAGAGGATTGCCCGAAATGGCGGCGTCAGCATGAATCGAATCGATTTTGACTTCGAAATTTCTAGGGAAAGAAGGTAGAATATCGTGAACATGACCTGGGATTTCGCAGCTATCGTCTTTATCGTGGCCAAACCTTTTCCGAAGCTGCAATTAATAATCGCTTGGACACAGAAAAGAAGTTGCTCTCAATGGTCTGAGTGGGCCGGTTTGCCGATATTGTGTGGACTTTATAGTTGAAGTCATCTACAACTCTCAAAACCACCGTCATTTTCTGCCTCCAGAAAACAAGTCTTCCAGGAAACGTCGGGTGCACACGAGGCTCAAATTCCCAAAATCTATCATGGCCGGAGTCACTTCTGAAGGAAAGACCCTGCTGATTTTCAATGACCAAAATGTCGAGATCAAATCCCAAGTCTACCAAGACGTCATTCTGAGGCACAGTTCCATGGGCTCGTCAACACTTCGCCAGTCGTAATTTCGTACTCAAGCAAGACTGGGCCCCCGTCCATGACTCTCAGTCTTCGATACCTTCTGCCAGCAGCATTTTCCTGGGTTATTGGGCAAAGACAACGTGGCTTTCAAACTTCCCTGATCTAAACCTTATGGACTACTCCGTGTGGAGTTACCTGAAGCAAAATGTTTCTTATTCTCCCCAGAAAAGTTTAGATTCCCTAAAGAAGGTCCTGCAGCGAGAGTGGGCCAGGATCGACGTCAAGTACCACGGCCCACATGGAGTCTATCATCAAACGCTTCGAGGCCTGCATTAAGACAAAGGAGCCCACTTCGATATGTTACTTTAATAAATTATTTCCATAATGTTATTTATTACTTTGAAAATAGAGCATATAATAAATAAATATTTAATTAAAAAATGCATATATCGGATCGAAATATAATTTATTTTACCAATATTTCATTTATCTGAACTCCAACATTTTTCAAGGTATTATAACATATTAATGTGTTAAACAACTAACCCAGCCCCACATATTATGTTATAATACCTTGAAAAAGATACTGAAATATTGGTAAAATGAAATATATTTTGATTCATTTTATTCCTTTTTAATTAAAAGTTAGTTATTATATATATTATTTTTGAAAGGCAAACCCCACCATCGAGTACAATTAACCAAACGGGGCTCTGGCACATTTGTAAGTGAAAAGTCGAACTGCTTTTCACATGTGTAGACATGTGATGCATTTACAGTGAAAACAGTCGCCAACCTTTACCTTCCATGAATATCATGGCCTGTGCAACGTATAGTAGGGATAATAAAAAAATTCTCTCTGAAATCTACAATTATGTGTTCATTTTACTGAGTTATAGCAAAATGGTTTGAGGAATATAATTTTAAGCCACCCTGTATAACCAATAGGAATCATTTTGAACTTTTCTTTTTAAAATTCTATATTTAATTTAGTATTTAAATCGACTCTAATTTCTCGATGGTAACCTATTAAAATCTAGAGAGAAACCATTATAAACTTCTCTTATTTTACTAAAATCGATCCATTTTATCAAATATACTTATACAAGTATAATTATACTTGTAGAGACCCACCTATTATTCATTAGCAACTATTGGGCGTGATAGCTCAACTTTATCCTATTTAGCTATTCCCACATTTAAACCAATTAAAACTTCAGATATCGTTATATTATTTAAAAAGCGAGAGAACTTGTTAATGTTCTAATATTTTAATAAAATTATATATAAAAGACGATTCGCTGAGAGAAGAGTTTCTTTTTATACTTGTCGAAGGGCTATTGAGCCCGAAAGCTTGTATTGGCGTTATAAATAATAATAAACTCTTTCTTCGGTGAATCGTCTTTTATTTATTATCTAATAAGCGTTGAAAAAAACGCTTTTAACACTCGTACTTCTAAGGGGCTACAAGAAATAATTTTTGTAACCATTGAAACCTGGCATATTCATTATTGTTAGCTCCAGTTATAAGAAATCAAATTTCCAATATATAAGCATTAGTATATTGTACCTTATTCTTATCGCAACGATATTTATTCACTGTTCTGAAAGTCGAATATTTCGAATGTTTCACATATAAGCCATTGTAAATTTGTGTCATCTCAATTATATCCATTATATCCAAAACAAGCTATATCTTATTCTTACAAATCCAATGTTGAATAATTTATTTCACATATTTCGCCTAGGTCAACCTCACAATCCACAACACCTATTGAAAACTTTCATAATGATATCTATCTAGTGTTGGGTATGTTTCTAAATATTTCGAAGGTTAACCTATATACACCATTGTAGCACACAATGAATTTATCTCGTATCAATTAAATATAATGACGATCAGGTACAATATTTCAAATATAACCTGAGATTATACCATAAATTTAAAGCAATCATTGAAACTTCGCGTATCGCAACCCAATCTAATGTTCCTTACGATATATATATAATAATTGGACTAATTGGGTGATGGTTTGATTTGGTTGGTTTTGGATGGGTGGTTGTTTGTCGTAAGACTCTGTTGACTTACTTGGTGGTTGATGTGGGCGCAGTCGTTTTGGCTGAAATGGTAAAGTTTTCTCACAGGGGAAAATAACGAGAAAGGACACAGGTTTGGATTGGGAAATAGGCCAGCGATCAAGGGAGAGAAGGGCTTTAGACTATTGGCGTATTTGACTAATGTCTAGACTGTTCACATATTGAAGATTGGACTTATCTGGATGATGAGAAGGTGGTGGCGAGCTCCAACTGTTCCTTCGCAGGTCCAGCTCCCTACTGGGTGATAAGAAGGGTTTAAGCGTACTGTTTGCTGTGGTGTCCAGCTCCTAACTGCCTAACTTAAGTCCGAGATTTAACTCGTTACCTATTAAGTGCTCTCATTGGTGGATTATCGTCTCGCGGCGACTTCTGATTGGATCTTAGCTAGTACTGCTGGACTCTGATTGGAGATAGCTAACCTCATTGTCTTTGTCATGTTTTAACATGCTCCCGGAAGAAGAAGGTTTTTGAACTCAGTTTTATTAGTTCCTGGGTAATAAATTTTGCTTCCTGGATAATGAAAACCTGTTAATGATTGTTTCTTCTCTGATGGCTTTTCTCCCAGATTCGCTAGGCCTAACCTTTATTAAAATCTTTAGATCATACATTGCATATATATTGTGGTGGGGTTACATCTAGTTATATACAAATTATGACAGATGCGCCCCCTACATGTGAAGAATTCAAAAAGGGGTATCCTGAAGTGAATTATGTAAAGGAAAAATAATTTTGTGGGGAAAATTTATCATGGTTATTGGGAGGCTATATGCAAGCATTGGTGGTGACATAAGAGATAAAAGAGAATGGTGTTCGTGAGATATTGGTTAGGAAAAGTAAGAGAAATCAAAATATTTAATTATAAAAAATCAAAATGAATGCTATGGAATATTGTTGAGTGAAAAAAAAAAAGAAAAAGGTGCCTAAATAATATTCTACTCGAGAAGGGGAAAAAAAACGAGGGCATTTTTCTATTAGGGCTTTTGAGAAATCAAAAATAAAATAAGTTGTGAGGAATCAAAGTGAATGCGCTTTGTAGCATTGTTGAGTGAAAAAAAAAAGGAAAAGGTGCCTAAATAATATTCTACTCGAGATGGGGAAAACAAAATCGAGGGAATTTTCTATTAGGGCTTTTGAGAAATCAAAAATAAAATAAGTTGTGAGAAATCAAAGTGAATGTGCTTTGTAGCATTGTTGAGTGAAATAAAAAGAAAAAGGTTCCTATATAATATTCTACTCGAGATGGGGAAAACAAAATCGAGGGAATTTTCTATTAGGGGTTTTGAGAAATCAAAAATAAAATAAGTTGTGAGAAATCAAAGTGAATGTGCCTTGTAGCATTGTTGAGTGAAAAAAAAAAAGAAAAAGGTGCCTATATAATATTCTACTCGAGATGGGGAAAACAAAATCGAGGGAATTTTTCTATTAGGGCTTTTGAGAAATCAAAAGTAAAAAATAAAAATATAGCAAATCAAAAGAAAACCAATGAGTTCTCGTTGAGAAAATTTTGTTTAGTGGTTGAGAAAGTAATTGGTTTATGAACAAAATAAAAAAGTTGTTATATAAATGGTAAATATTTGATTAAGATAAATGGTAAATATTTGATTAGGATAAAATGGTAAATTTGATTAAGAATTTTGAATTCAAAAAAAAGGTAAATAAATGGGATAAGGAAAATGTAGAGACAGAGACTCGCAAACTCTCTTTGTCATAAAGTTACATGCCAAAATCTATGTCACGCGGCGCAACCAGTTCTTTTTATTTGCCTCGTAGATTTTTTGTCTTTCCTATGCGACTAATGGGTAGAAACATGATCTTCCCAATTGTGCTTTATATTATGTATATAGGAGACACGGGAATCTAATTAACCTTAAGTGTGTATGGTGTGTTTTGTGGTTATTGTCTTCAAGATCTCAAGGCCGAGTGTATTATGTTAATATGTCCCGAGCCTTAATGCGTTATAGGGATTTTTATGCAATTCCCTAGGGCATTTAAGATAAACTCGCCCGATATCCACTTTTTTTTATCGGGAGGTCGCAACCGGAATCGGATCTTTGAATATAGGGTTCGAGGAAAGTCCTCGACCCTTCTAAAGTGGTTGTTTATTCCTTTCGGAAAAAATGTAAGCTCGAAAGCTTTGCTACCTAATTTTTCCTATCCTTTAAGTTGTAATGTGCGTGCTTTTGTTCGTATTTAACCTTGATATCTGCATGTTGTGTATTGGTCGTGAGTGTTGTGTACTTGTTTTATGTGTTGCCATGTGATATTGTTTAAAAATGTTAGTAAAAGAATCGAATTTGGTCGGCAATTCATTGGGATGGTTGTCTGAGAATTAAATTTGTTTATTAATATAATATTAATATAATGATATTAATATAATTAAATTATGTTTTGTAAGAATCGATATGTAAGCTCGTTGTAAATGTGGATCCAATTTGAAGACCGATAAAAATGGTGGACGTGGAGAGGGGAACGCGGTGACCTCACTTTTATTGTCGACCAAGTGAGAGGCCCTCTCGGGGAGTAACGAGGGGACATTCTAAATTTGTCCTCCTTGAGCGAAACTGCAATTTGGTGACATGTAGATGGCGGCGTCTCTATGTCGCGGCCCGGCTGATAGTACCTTGTAAGGGCTCCTAATCCAGGGATACAGGATGAGCAGCGTTTGTACTCCATGTTAGGAGCGGCTGCACATGAGTCTGTTCCTCATGTCAGAGGCGGCATTTCTTTTGGAGCTAAGTCAGTGGCCTGCCACTGAGTAGTGCTCCGAGTCTTGATGACAAAGGCAGACGCATTCTACTTCACCCAATCATGATGGTTGTTAATTTCAAGCTTTACAAGCTTGACACTCTAATATGATTGAGTGAAGATAAGAAAGGAGAAGAAAATATTTTTTGTATTTTTTTTTTGGCAATAATCTATTTATTATCAATTAATTTGATTTTGGTCTTTATTTATTATTCCCCTGCTCTATACATACATTTTGTACATTTACAATGTCAGCCGTTTTCTCTGTAATACCTTTTTAGCAGTGAAGTTATATTTAAGCAACAATCAATTGTTGAAATTTAAAATGGTCGAATTATCGATAGTGTTGAATTACAGTTTGTTATATGATAGGCTGTAGGTCAGGACAACAAAACATGGTCGAATTATCGAGGTTATATTGTATATATAAACTAGAAATGTAGTTTTGTGGAGGAGCAAAATAACTCCCCACTGAATTTTTTAATAGCCTTACTCCCAGAAGAATGCCTCCACACCAGTTAAACTCTAGGTTGGTGCTATTGTTATGCTTCTGAGAAATTTTAAACCTGAGCAGGGTCTTTACAATGGCACACATATGGTGATACAGTGCATGTGCTCTCATGTCCTTGAAGTACAAATACTGACAGGGACCTGACATAAGGCTCAAGGCTAAACCTTTGCTAGAGTGGGTCTCTTGCTTCAAGAGCCTGTATTTATGCATGGACAGCTCTATGTGGCTTTTTCACGTGTGTGAACTTTGGGTGGCATACAAGTAAAGTTGAAGCACAAATACTGACCGGACCAATGTTGGACACACTGTATTGGTGCCAAAATATATTTTGCTCCTTCAGATATCAGCCTTCCCTTCATTCTTAAGAGGCATCAGATTTCACTAAAATTGGCTTTTGCTATGACTATAAATTTTTCAAGTGTTCGAACTTTGGACAAAATACATAAAAGTTGAACCCATGTATGAATAAAAATATAAATTTATTTTTAATGAGTCCTTTAGATTAATTCCTTTTATAAGTAGTCTCCTCAGCAATATAGTTGACAACCACTTTTTTCTGATTTATTTTATTATATATTTTTAATTTTAAATATATTTGTATAAACTTTTTACTAATGTCTATAGTTTCTCACCTCAACAGAATTTTTTTGTATTAGTTGTTTGTTGATACACTATTATCAATTATTTAGATTTTGGACTTCTCTTTTATTTACTAAATTTTCCCATTTCTCTTTACATAAATTTTGTACATTTTTAGTGTCTGCCATCGCCTCTATAATACCTTTTTACTGGTAAGGTTGTATTTAAACAACAATCAACCGTGTAAATTTGATTTTTAAAACGGTCGAATTATCGGAAGTGTCGAATTATCGATAGTGTTGAATTACAGTTTGTTATATGATAGGCCATAGTTCAGGACATCAAAACATGGTCATATTATCATGTGTCGATTTAAAACTAGAAATTTATTTTTTAATAAGGTCCTTTAAATGAATTAATTCCTTTTATACGAGTGTTGTCTTATCTGCAATATAGTTGTGTTGTTTGAAATTTATTTTCTAATTTGTTAATTTTTTTTTCACTCTAATAATATTTAGGAGGAGCAAAATATCTCCCTACTGAATTTCTCAATAGCCATACTCCCGGAAGAATGCCTCCGCACCAGTTAAACTCTAAGTTGGTTGTATTGTTATGCTTCTGAGAAATTTTAATCCTAAGCAGGGTCTTTGCAAATGGTACACGTATGGTGACACAGTGCATGTGCTCTCATGTTCTTGAAGTAGTGTAGATGTGTTGTTTGCAATTTTATTTTCTGATTTGTTAATATTTTTCTTCTTTTTTCATTTTAAATAATTTTTTTAGGCATAGGAACCAATGCCTATAGTTTCTCACCTGCGGGCCCTTCGAGTAAACCCGGGGCGTTGCCCGGGTCACTCGGCTAGTCCCCAAATAATCCTCTTGATTAATTGTACGTCCGAAAAGAATAAATTCATGGTGAACCAAACCATTAATATAGAAAAATGTAACAAGCAATGTCTTGACTTTGGATTTTGTAAAGCTTGCCTTTTTGGGTTTCGGTTCCCCTCTTTCAATCCATTGGCTGGATTGACGTTTGATTTCCGGGTCATACTGATACACCCATGTCTTATCCCCGGTAATGATTTTTTGCATCCATTCTGGATCGGTCCGAGTCATTTCAATCATGTTTTTGCAGACATCCATTCTAACCTCCTTTTGTTCCTCTGTTAGAATCCCGGGAACAAATTTTGAAGACGTCCGGATAATACCCAAATCTTTTTTTACTATTTGATGACACAGTCCTACAGATAGTCCAGTCTCTGATTATAAGTCTTTAATAGCAATTCTTCTGTTAGATTCAATTAATTCCATTATTTTGAGCTTGTTTTCCTCGCAACGTAATGATCTTGGACTCCCAGTATGCTGATCATCGTTTACCTTTTCCCGACCTTTTAGGTAGCGTGAAAACCAAAAGCTTCTTTAATCAATTCATACGTCTCAGTAGCACTTTTTTTCAATTTAAAACAAAACTTAATGCAGATTCTCTGCTCTTCGAAAATCTTCATTTTAAAATTAGAAATGCGAACTTTACCAGGAAGTGGTTTTGTTCTATTTTTAGATCGGCGCGTGCGCCACGAGACTCGTGCTTTCAGTCTGGTGTGGTCGAATGTCCAATATTTATCTCTATACAAAAATATTTTCGTTAGCTTTTTAATTAATTTTATTTTTTAACCAGTACTGTAAATTAATGAACGTACCTTGTACGAGATGTGTTTAAAAAGTGTCACGACTTTTGTGTTTTATCAAAAATTATTCATTTAATCATGAATACCTATTTTGTCCCCTTCAAAGTAATCCCCATGAGATATTATACACTTGTGCCAACGGTTTTTCCAATCTTCGAAGCACTTCAAACAATCATTTTTTAAAATCTTTTTCAACTCCTCCTTCGATGCTGTCTTTATCTCGTCAAGCGTAGCGTAACGTCATCCTTTAATGGGCCTCTTCAGTTTAGGGAACAAAAAAAGTCACAGGGGGCCAGATCTGGGGAATACGGTGGCTGCGGCATCATTAGTGTGTTGTTTTGGCCAAAAGGTCGCGCACAAGCAACGATGTGTGAGCAGGGGCGTTATCGTGATGCAAAAGACAATTTTTGTTTTTCCACAAATCCGGGGGTTTCTGGCGGATTGCTTCGCGCAAGCTGCGCATAACTTGCAGGTAATATTCCTTATTGACCGTTCTACCCTGTGGCAAGAACTCATGATGCACCACTCCCCTGCAATCGAAGAAAACTGTCAGCAAAACTTTCACATTAGACCGAACTTGGCGCGCTTTTTTCGGACTTGGTTCGTGCGGCAGCTTCCATTGAGATGATTGAGCTTTGGTTTCCACGTCATAACCATAAACACACGCTTCGTCACCAGTTATGACCCTCTGGAGCAAATTTGGGTCGTCGCGGACAGAGTCCAACATCTCATTAGCAATGTTCATGCGATGCTGTTTTTGGTCGCAATTGAGCAATTTTGGTACGAATTTCGCGGCGACCCGTCTCATGCCCAAATCATTGATAAAAATCGCATGGCACGAGCCATTAGGTCCTCAGCAACTTCTCTAACGGTGATTCGACGATTGGTCAATATCATTTTCTCCACTTCATTAATTGTTTCGTCTGTTGTTGAAGTGTTCGGGCGTCCGGCACGCTCTTCGTCGTTCACATCTTCTCGGCCTTCTGAGAACATTTTGTACCACCGATAAACTTTGCTTCGGTCCAAGGTAGCTTCTCCGTATGCCACAGTCAACATTCGGAGTGCATCCGCGCACTTAATTTCGTTTTTCACACAAAATTTGATACAGGTTCTTTGATCCATTTTTTTAATAGGTAAAAATCGAAGACGATCCAAAACACCTTCAAGCAAAGCAGCTGTCAACAATTAAGTGAACATTCAAAATGGCCGAGCTTGTCGGCATAAGTGAGAGAGATGAGTACCAATATAAAGCCACAAAAAGATCGAAATTCAAATATACTTAACCCGCGAAAATTCAAAAGTCGCGAAACTTTTTTAACACACCTCGTATATTGAATGTTTCATCATATTACCCATAGACTTACCAAACTTCACCCCAGGATATATCCTCAGAAGAGAATGTGGAAGAATATCAACTGAACTTAATGCTGTAAAACTCACATTAAAGTTTTGGGTCAGGATCTTAAAAATAGAGACAAGCAGATTGCCACATGTTTTCTTAAACTATCTCTGGAAAGTCACCGCGAAAAAGGAAATATAAAATAGTTTCACTCAAAATTTAATTAATATTTTAGACTCTAAGGGATATTCCTTTCTTAAGGGCTGCGAAGCCTACTTAGCCATACAGAAAGAACTGCCAGGCATAATTAGAACCACCACAGACCAACTATATTAAAACAATCAGATGAAAATCATTGATTCAACCCACTTTGCTCACTACAAATTTTGAGTGAATCATTCATGACAGAGGAGTACCTACGATTAAATATCTCGCTTCCTAACAAAAGACTAGTTGCACAACATAGAGTTTTATGGCAATTTTTCATGGAAGAAAGAAAAGACTTCTGGAAAGAAAATGGCCGGAACTGTTTACTTTGTAAGGATCTCATGGATGATAATTTGGTTCCTTATTTCTTCCAATGCCCTCTCTTAACAGAAAAATATACTGAAATTTTCCCAAGCCCTAACCTTGGTCAATTTAGATACCATCGCATATGTCAACTTCTCTCTTCAGCTCTGGATGATGAAGTACTGATTGTTAGATACTTTAAGTTCTACACAAAAGCTGGGCGCATGAGAAAGAATGCAGGGCAAAGGATACTGGAGGATGACCTATCTGTAAATTAGTAACTAAAATGAGACAAACATTATTTTGTTGTAAATGTTTCCTCCTCCTTTTCCTCTTGTTGACGTGTAAATACAGGGCATCCTATATGAGGCGGAATGCCCTAAATATAGGGTTTTGTTGTTGTTGTTATAAAATATAAACCAGACGCCTTAGTGAATAAATACATCTGCTGAAAACCTTGATGAGCTGTTTTGAAAATGCTGACTCTCTCTATCTAAATATTATTGCATATAATTTTTTAATCTATTAAAAATAGAACCTCCTAATAATCAATTGATTATTTAAAACTTGCACCTGCTTTATTTGCCTAAACGATAATATATATGTCATAATTTGCCTAATGCACAAGAGATATAATTTATTTCCGCTATAATTAATATGTTAAAATGTAAAAACAAATTCACCCATCTATATATCTGTACAAAATAAACGTGGGGGCCAGCGCGCGAGGGTGAAGGCTATACGGCACGCCGCCGCGTGCGCGCGCGCTCACGAGTGTGGAACAAGTTTTTTTTTTTGAAGCATACATGAACCACGGCTGCGCCCTTCCATTCAACCACGACGGATACGACAAGTAAGAATCGACATAAAGATAAACCTCAAGAGAATGAGCAGCTGTGACGAACAAGGCCGCATGGTAGTGGCAGCGCTAGAGGGAGAGCACCGGAGTACACTCCAATTCACGGAATTCTTCCACCCACCCTACTGGAGGATCAAACAGGTCCTTGAGGATCTGTACCCCCCACCCGACACACCGACCCATCAAGAATTCTATTAACTACGTTGTGGGCCTCAAGGCTTACAAGAATACTATATACAGAAGGTACGCATGGGTACGCAACTAAACATCGACCGCAAGGAAATGGTCAATGTTCTCACTCAAGGAATTCCCTCCTACAGTCGGAATCTCCTTCTGATTACAACACCCAGCAGCCCGTCGGAATGGTTCACTTTGGCCAGGAGAATCTATGGGGTCGGCGGAGACCCGAGTCGTCCCGGCATTTCCTCTCCCACAGAACGCCCATCTTCGCGCCAATCCGGTAACAAACAAACAATCTGTTAAGGCGCTCATCCGAAGATATGTCTCATACCAGAAGTGACCAGGAGAGTCTTCCTCGACCCCGCCAACACCATGCAAGAACTGCCAAGGGCCCCACTTGAACAATCAGTGCCCACAACCGTCCACCTAGCCTGGACAGCGTGCCGATCATCCGCGACGATCGACACCGCCGCGGTATTTTCGTGACCCAAGTGACCCATTAACGGCGTAAGTACCCTGACTCTCAAGTTGCTACTAGCCAACCATTCATGTTAATTTCTAATAGATACTTGCGCAAACATTAATATTATTTGTTTAAAGCAATTCAAAACATTAGGAACCAAATTAAATAATGATGTTACTATTAGGACTTTGTCTCATAATATCCAGCCTGTGAGATTTGCATTTAATTTGGTTACTGTAGGATCCATTGAGGAACACTTGTTATTTTATATAATAGATCGATATCTACCATTTGGCATTTTTTCTTTAAATTCATTAGGGATATTTTCGATTAACTATTGATTTTTTTTCAAAGATAATATATCAGGATAATATCATGTTAGCACAGTCACAATATTGTTTTAAATATTTTTTTACGCCATCATTAAAAAACTGTTCAATTCAAACCGACCCTAATAACCATACCATGTCACACACTACTCAATCTTTTTCTTGTGACAACCTTAATAGTACCACAAATGTAGAAAATTATATAGTTGCACATCTCCTCATCTGATAAATGAATGTAAAAATCTCATTAGAGAAAATATTGGTTTTTAACTTATCGATAAGTTTTCAGTACCTGCTTTAAATATCGACCCGGTTAAAATTATACTTAACAGTGTTAAGATTATAACGCTATGACCATATATAATATCATATAGCGATTATTCTGAAATAAAATATCAAATAGAGTAAATGTTAGAAAATGAAATAATAGAACCATCGAATAGCCCATATGCCGCTCCCGTAACACTTGCTAGAAAAAAAGATGGCTCAAGACGTTTTTGTGAAGATTTTAGAATACTTTATATCTAGATAATTATCCCATACCACTAATAGAAACAGTACTAGGTCAATTATCTAATTCCAATTACTTTTCCGCCATAGATATAACCTCCGCCTTCTGGCAAATTCCGATCCATCCCGAATCTAGGCCCTTACTTTCATTTGTAACCCACCTGCGGCAATATCATTTTAATAGACTTCCAATTGGTCTAAAATTAAGTCCCCAAATATTCGAAAGGCAGTTAAATCAATTGATACAGAAACACAAATTAAAATCATAAAAATAACGCAAAACCTCTTATAACAAATAGAACATTCAAGGTACGAGTCAAAGGCGAACTTTCAACAGCTAGGAACATCCTTACCGGGGTCCCCCAAGGATCCGTCACAGGACCAACCTTATTTGACATATATATAGTCGACTTCCGTTGTATTGAAGACACCTCTTTACACCTATTCGCCGATGATACCGTCATCTTATCCTCGACATACGACTTCGACAGACTCCACATGAAACTCCAAGCCTGCATATTTTCCACGCTCTGGTGTAAAGAATGGCGAGTCACAATGAACCCCCAAAAAAGTGAAGTAATAATTTTCTCCAGAAAAAAAAAGACAAAATTAAAAAAACCTTCGAACGAACTATTTGTCTTCGAAGACAATATTAAATGGAAATAGAACATCCTAGAGATGACTATAGACGAGCACCAAACCTTCAAAAACACATCGAAAACAGAATTAATTTGGCGAAAGCTGTCCAACGCCGATTATCCCAACTTCTAGGACCGAAAAGCAAATTATCCCTTCATTGCAAAAGAACAATTTAAACGTCAATAATAAGACCAATACTCATATACGGCCACCCCGTTTTTATGACAGCATATAAGACCATCCTTAAAAAGCTAAAAGTCTTTGAAACTAAAATAATCAGAAAAATGTCTCCACCCTGGTTCGTTCGGAACACAATCCTCAAGAACGATCTAAATATTGAAAACATCAATGACTACATTATTAGAAATTCTTTTAAATTCTACGAAAAATCCAAAAATTAGAAATCCCCACCTTTAAGGAAGCCACAACCTACAAATGCGGATTAAGGAAAATAATAAATTTAAAACCTAAACAAATTATCCATCAATTAATCCAGAATGACGAAAAGTGGAATAAAAAGGAAAAACAAACCCACTTTGAATATTAAACAAACCAGAACAAACCTTCTCAAGAACAATATTCCTAAGGACCTGAGTATCCGGACCCACCGACATCATTAAAAATTATAAATGTAAATGAACCCCTGTACATAACCACCCCCTCAGTATATTGTAAATATGATGATATAGGTTGGTCTTTTCAAGCGGAACCTAATAAAGTTATTTTGAACCTGAACCTGAACTTGGATAGGTGAGCTGAAAATCGAGTTTGAAGAATTTTGAGAAATCAAGAATTGATGAGCCCCGCGCAAAAACCCCAAACCATGGAAGACCTCCCTGCACCAGAAGTTCCCAACACTAATTTTACCAACCGAAAATTCCCGGTAAGTACCCGTAATATTCAATTTGGAAACTGCCAGAATGCCCAGAATTAAAAAAAGTAGAAGATTCTCAAGCTTTGTAAAAATACTGCGGCGCGGTCGAAACCACCTTTGCCCAGCTAATAAATTTTATTGACTTTTACGAAAGGGAACTGTGCGAATTGCGCTCAAGCTACCTAGAACACAATACTACAAAAGCTCCCGCGAAGCGCCCAAGAGAAAATTCACCAGTAGTCGCAAAAGAAACAACAACGCAAATAACAACCTGGTGCTCCAACCAAAGGTCACAAGGTAATCCTGAACCAAATTACAAAAAAAAAACTGAAAAAAAGCCTGAAAAACCTCATGAAGCAGAAACAGTCGAAATGGAAAGCGAAGTGACACAAAAAAAGCCAAATCATGAACAATACCACAAAAACTCGAACCCATCAAAGAAACCTAATGTAACATCGAATAACAAACCTAACAACCTCACCATAACCCCACGATCAGAATACCACCAATTAAAAAAAAAAACGGGGTAAAGGAAAGGTCAGTCCTTAGATATGGTCTGGTCAAATGTACAAAACAAAAGCCAGAATTTTACACATCAGGTCAACACATCAACGTTCAGACTCATACAATATCAGACTACCGGACAGCTACCAAATGGTTGGAAGATCGCCACTACACCTTCCACTTCAAGATCTTAGACGACGAAAAGAGCCTTAGAGTGGCCGTCAGAGGTCTCGACCGTTGCATCACCATTCTCGAAATACAAGAGGATCTGGAAAACAAAGGATTCGAGGGTCCAAACTCGCAAGACTACGAAAATCAAGAACAAAGGAGCAGCTCCAACTAATCCAGATAACACTTCCTAAGACCGCAAGGAATAAAGAAATTTACAATATCACAGAACTCTGCGACATGAAGTGCAAAGTCGAGGTCTACAAGGCTCCGAAAGGACTTTCTTTGGACACTCTCAGTTTGAATGCGGGGAAACTCCCAAATATGTGAAATGTGGAGAAAATCATTTCACAGCCGAATGCACCTAAAAAAAAGAAGTCCCACCTAAATATGCAAACTGCCAGGGTGAGCATACAGCAAGTTGGCGTGGTTGCCCACTATACAGAAAGATAAATAGAGTTGCACTAACCCAAAATAATCAGAAAACAAACCCCAATACAGAAAAATAAAAATCCACCCTACAGGTCCAAACCCTTCTAAAATTCCCCTACCCACTCAAAACAAGTATAAAACTCCACATATTAATAAAGAGCGTCCCAATCCTCCTTCAACCACTAAGGTCAACCAACTAGAGAGCGCTATCAAAAAGGCTCTCAGTAACCCCGCAATAATAGCCACCATCAGTGGAAATGAATTACAAAAATATGTATAAAAATAGCCTTCGAATCGTTTACTGGAACGCGTGTAGTTTCCAAAACAAAAAAACAACAATTCTCAGAATTCCTGAACGACCACGACATCGGCATCGCACTAGTGTCAGAAACCTGGCTTAAGCCGTTCCATAAAATAAGGATTCAAAACTTCATCACCCTCCGCAACGACAGACTAACCGGACAAGGTGGTGGAACTGCCATATTCATCCACAAGAAGTACAGCCATGCACCTATTCATGCCACCACCTCAAGCCTGGAAACAACAGGAATTTCTATCGAAAACAAAAACAGTTTAAATGTGGAACTGTACTCGTGCTACAAACCACCAAACACCTATCTAGATCAAACCGATATATATAACATTTTTTCAACGGACACACCGGCCATCATAGCAAAGACCTAACCTGCAAACCACCTGCCTGGGGTTCCACCACCACTAACCCAAGCGGGAGAAGGCTCCAAAACGCAATCAACGTTATGGACCTAGATGTGAGCTACCCCGACGAACCTACTCATGACTCTCCTCCAGATATCAATGATTTCGCCGTGCATAAAAACATCTCCCAAAGTGCATTCTCCAAAGTCCTGCACGAACTAAACTCTGATCATCTCCCAGTACTACTTGTGCTACAGGATTTAAAAATCTCCTACTCAAATACAAAAATAAAATTCACAGATTGAGCCCTTTTCAAGTAAAAAATGAAAATCGCTGAACCTCCTGAACTGATCCTAGACAAATCTTTAAAATTAGGCGAGGCCATTACACACATTGGAAAACAAATGGTGCAAATTTGAAAGATTCAACAGAATATAAGGACCCAGAACTAGAACGACGAAATCCACCTCACATTGAAGAAAAAATACGATCCACCAACAGACTAAGAAAAAAAATGAAAAAAACCTTCGACCCCCTAGATAAATCAGCCTATATGACGGTCCGAAGAGAATCACAGAAACTTACAAGAGAGCATGATAAGCTGTGACCACTTTATCGAAAACTTGAAAGTCACGGACTAAACCATATGGAAAGCCATCAAACGATTATCTAACTCTGAAAAAAAGAAATAACACTGAAGACAAACAATGGGCAGACACTAACCACAGAAGAAGCAGCTGAATCATTTGCCAACAACAATGAAAAACAGTTCACCCCAATCCTTATACATCCCACTCCAAACCTTCTCGTACATATATCAAACGTGTGAATTCATACATGAACAAAAATAAAGAAACAGGACTAGATATAAAAGCGATTATTGAATATCTACCAAATAAAAAAGCTCCCGGAATCGACGAATTGCCTAATGAAGCTCTCAAACTGCTCCCTAATCATATTCTAGCATCAATAACCGAAATCTTTAATGCCTCACTGCAGCTTGCCCACTTCCCTGACAGATGGAAAACGTCCATTATCTGTCCCATACTTAAAAAAGGAAAATTCATGCATGAAACAACAATCTACAGGCCCATCTCACTGCTCCCTTTCATCTCAAAACTATTCGAAAGAATTGTTTAAGAAGACTCAGAAAATCCCTCGAAGAAAAGAATCCTCTCTGCCCTGAACAATTTGGCTACCAAGCCAAGCACTCAACATTGCACCAGCTAGTTGTTGTCACTGAAAAAAATAAGAAAAGCCATGGACTTAGGCCAAATAACAGGAGCCGTGTTCTTCGATATCGCCAAAGCATTCGATAAAGTCTGGCACGAAGCCCTTCTCCACAAAATGTACAAAAAGCACCTCCCTGGAGACATCATAAAAATAACGCAAAACTTCTTAACAAATAGAACCTTCAAGGTACAAGTCAAAAATGAACTTTTAACAGCTAGGAACATCCTTGCCGGGGTCCCCCAAGGATCAGTCACAGGACCAACCTTATTTGACATATATATAGACGACTTCCCCTGTAATGAATACACCTCTTTACACCTATTTGCCGATGATACCGCCATCATAGCCTCGAAATACGACTTCGACAGACTCCACATGAAACTTCAAGCCTGCCTCTTTTTCACGCTCTGGTGTAAAGAATGGCGAATCACAATAAACCCCCAAAAAAGTGAAGCAATAATTTTCTCCAGGAAAAAAAAAACAAAATTAAGAAACCTTTAGACGAACTATTTGTCTTCGAAGACAGTATTAAATGGGAAGAGAACATCCGATACCTATGGATGACCCTAGACGAGCACTTAACCTTCAAAAAACACATCGAAAACAGAATTAATTTTGCTAAAACTGCTCAACGCCGATTATCCCAAATTCTATGACCGAAAAGAAAATTATCCCTTTATTGTAAAAGAACAATTTACACGTCAATAATAAGACCAATACTCATATACGGCCACCCCATTTTTATGACAGCATATAAGACCATCCTTAAAAAGCTAGAAGTCTTTGAAAATAAATTATCAGAAAAATCATGTCCCTACCCTGGTTAGTTCGGAACACAATCCTCAGGAACGATCTAAATATCGAAAACATCAATGACTACATTATTAGACAATCATTTAAATTATTCGAAAATCTAAAAATTAGAAAACCCCACCTTTAAGGAAGCCACAAACTACAAATGCGGAAAAAGGAAAATAAGAAATTTGAAACCTAGACAAATTCTCCATCATTTAAGCCAGAATGACGAAAAGTTTAAAAAAGGGAAAACAAACCCACCTGAATATCAAACAAGCCTGAAAAAAAACCTTCTCAAGAACAATATCCCCAAGGACCTGTGAATCCGGACCCAACAACATCATTATAAATTATAATTGTAAATGAACCCCTGTACATAACCATCCCCCTCAGTATATTGTAAATATGATGATCTAGGTTGCTTTTTTGATCGGCACCTAATAAAGTTTTTTTGAACCTTGGAGAAGTTGAATGACCTTACTTCAAGGGATTATTTCTAAATTTTCGTTCGCAGTTCGATAACCGACCTTCGACGGGACACCACCCGCGATGAGAAGATGGAACCCTTTCCCTGAGCGTGAAAGTGCATCCTTGTGGTCCTTTGACGATCGCTCAGTACTGAGAATTGCCCGCTCCGAGTAGGTATTTTTTAATAAATTAAGAGTAGTGAAATTAGAGTAAATAATGTACCCAGCTTCGCCCGGGTTTAACCTGAGTGAGTTTGCTTGATAAATATTTAATAAAATATATTTTTTGAGCAAACATTCACTCTTTACTGAATCGATTTTTATAAATATACACTGCGTGACATTGAAAATGGAACACCAAGAAATAGTGGCCAGAAAATTATGCAAATTTCAGGGTAGACGCGCCTAACCGAGTTATGCAAATGATGTAAAATGCGCAGCTCTCGTGCGCACATGGAGTAAGATATAAGGGAAGGAACTTGCAGAAAGGACAGTATTCGTGTCGTTATTTCTTCAAGGAAAATCATTGTAAAAATTTTGTTCTTGTGTCAAAAGACACGTGTAATAACAGAGAATGCCAGGTCATCGTAAACGGAGGCAGTTCAAGCAGACAGACGCTTTTACGAGGGGCATGGTGATCGGACTGAAAAGGGCAGGTTGGTCCATACGTCAAATCGCAGCTGATACACACCTTGGTGCGTCCACGGTGCACCGACTGTGGATAAGATGGTTGGAACAAGGAAATGTGGCAATTTATAGGAATGTCGTTGCAACCAGAGTGACGTCAGCACTTGTGGATCGGCGTATCCTTCGAAAAGCAGTGGCGGCCCCACAAGCCACTTGTACCGCCATCCTGCAACATGTGCAAGACACCCTAGATCATTCCATCTCGACCAGAACCATTTGCCGTTGATTGGTTGCTAATGGCTTGCACTCATGCCGTCCGCTAAGAAGACTGCCATTGACCCCACCGAATAGGCGCCAACGTTTGGAATGGTGCCGGGCTAGATCGACGTGGATGACGGAATGGCACAGGGTCGTGTTCTCAGATGAGTCGCGTTTCTGCTTGTCCAGTGATAGTCGCCGTGTACGCGTGTGGCGTCGACGTGGAGGTAGGTCCAATCCGGCAGCAATTGTGGAACGCCCCACCGTGCGACAACGTGGAATCATGGTTTGGGGCGCAATCGCGTATGATTCCAGGTCACCGTTACTTCGTATTCAGGGCACTATGACGGCCCAACGATACGTTGATGATGTGCTGCGACCGGTGACACTCCCCTACCTTCAGGGGGAACCCAATTCCCTTTATCAGCAGGATAACGCCCGACCGCACACTGCTTGCATTAGCCAACAAGCACTGCAAGATGTACAGATGCTTCCCTGGCCACCGTACTCTCCTGATCTCTCACCAATCGAGTACGTCTGGGACATCATTGGACGCCGTTTGCATGCCTTGCCACAGCCGCGTTCAGAAGACGAACTGTGGCAAATGGTTGAGAGGGAATGGAGAGCCATCCCTAAGGACGCCATCTGTACTCTGATTGACTCTCTACCTAGACGTGTTGCTGCGTGCATCGCCGTCCGCGGTGGTCCTACTTGCTACTAAGCTGACGCCGTTCTCGCTCTGTATTATGACTATCATTTTGAAATAAAGATCACTTATTGTTCGTCCCTGTCTCTCTCTGTCTGCCGAGTTTCATCACTTTCTGGCCACTATTTCTTGGTGTTCCATTTTCAATGTCACGCAGTGTACTAGACGAATGACCCGGCTTCGCCCGGGAATTCCCCCGAGTGCAATTTCCTTCATACTGAAATAACATTACTAATAAATAGTATTAGAGCCATAGAATAGCAACACCGAAGTAATACATAGTTCGAATAGTTGGCAGATTTTCCACCCAACCTCCGAGGTACCCGCCCCAGCGTGTTAACTCTTATATATAGTGGTGCATCCTCTGTAGGTCTATTACACTCTTTGGGTAAAAAGGGATAGGGTTTGAAATTGCTTGAGAAGAGTGACCGTGATTGACCAAGCCTAGCCAGCAGCCTGTAATCTAATGTTTTCAGACCACAGTCAAACATTCTTTGATGTTTTTCTGAAAAATATTTTAAAAAAATTATTATTAAAACTTATATTAATATAAATCATAATAATCTGAAACTGTCCTTGAATATTCTAATTCTAGAGATTTTACCTTTCAAATATATACAAATATATACGTATATATGAAAATTTATGAAAGTAATATACCACTCAAACAACAAAAAAAAAAAAGGCTAAAATAGCATAAAAAAAATTCATGACAACACAGAAGAATACACAAAATTTGAAGTCTTATTTTCTGGAGCCTAAACATAAAGATTTCTTCCTGAGCCCACTCTAGAGCAGGCAACATACAATTGCCCATGCGAGAAACAGGGTTGCTCCAAGTCAATGCCAGCAATTTTGAGGGACTGACCTTGAGCCTTGTTAATCGACATGGCAAAAGAAACTCCAATGGGGATCTGCAATCTTTTAAAATGCAAAGTGGAATGTTTATCATCATGAATCAGAGGAATCCGGGGAATAAAAACCTCTTCATTTTGAAAACAACCAGTTAAAATGGTTGCCTCTACCACATGAGGCCACAATATTTTAACACAGAGACGGGTACCATTGCAAAGGCGGGGTGCATCAATATTTCTCGAAAAAATAATGGGAAGACTAACTCTAAGTTCTAAGTGATGTGGTGGCGTCCCAGAAGGTTCTAAAGAATTTGAAAACTTAGTTGTATATTCCACGCAATCCTCAGCATCAATGGTGGAATCCACAGAAGTATATAAAATGCTTTGCCCTGGTATTTCTTTCAAAAACGGATCATTTATAACATCAACTACACAATTCCTTGGTGCCAAAATTGCCCGCTCACAAAGCCAAGGATAGTAATTCGCCCTTCCCCGGTTAAACATCTCCCCAATGTTAGGAAAAACCTTATTCTTTAAGCCAGAGAGGAAGTCACACACACACACAACAGTGTTAACCAATTAATTTGAAAAATTAACATTACCATCCGTATCATTAAGTTGGCTACTTCCAGGTTGAAGCAAAAATTGTGGAAATAACAGTGAGTTAGGATCTCCTGAATTGACAGCCAGCATATTTGTTGAAAGAGTAAGTCTTTCAACAAATGACCAAAGTGGGGATGCCTTTAAGCAAGCATGCAACTCATCTGCTATTGTACCTCTAGGGATAATGGGCAATATCTGCCTGAAGTCACCGGCCAACAACAACACTACACCTCCTATTGGTCTCTGATCCTGCCTACAATCTTTAAGTGTTATGTCAACTGTCTCTAAAGCATGCCTGTGTGCCATAGTACATTCATCCCAGACAATAAATTTGCATTGTCTAAGAACTTCGCCCATTGCGGAATCAGCATTCAAATTACTGGTACCTCATCCCTGGTCAAATATAAGGGTAATATGAAAGTCGAATGAGCAGTTCTGCCACCATGCAACAGAGTGGCCGCAATACCAGAAGAAGCTGCAGAAAGAGCAATGTCCCAGTACTTCGTACCGTTGTAAGAAGAAGATTGATCAGAAAAGTTTTTCCTGTGCCCCCCGGAGCATCAAGAAAGTACAATCCGCCAGCATTAGAATCAATTTTAGAAAGGATCCTTTCGTAAGCCTCCTTTTGTTCAAGGACATTGGCAAGTTTCGGTTCATTCGAAGCCACAAATTGGAGTAACCTGCTGAGATCATACGATGTTTCTCTTAAAGGTTCATGACTGGTTCGGTGAGTAACATTGCGCTGTGGGGACCTCATGCCAAACTTTGTCAAATGGAAACCAGTCATTCGTGAACTTTTTGTTCTAAAAGTATTAAAGCCTGATTTGACATTTCGTATGTCAGCTGTAAAAGATCGTCATTGGCTTGCTGTCTGGCAAGATTCAGAATATATGCAGACATTGGTTCTTTAAATTGTGCCCAGATATCTTGAGGGTTGTTAGGGTGGCAGCAGGTAAGAATAATAGCAAAAGGTTCCCGGATTTTTAAAGGAAACTCACTTAGCACTGCTTCCTGCATACAATGATGCCATTGCTGGTCATTCTCAAGCAATCCCAAATACAGACATGCCTCTTTATATGTTTGACAGAGCACACCATTGATTGTTCGGAGGGCTGCAAAAGAAGTCGGAACACGAACACTATGAAGCAGCATGTGTTATCAAGTTTTCTTTGATGTTTCTTCTAGAAAGAACGAGCTGACTCAATTCGATTTATTTCACACAACAAAAGAGAATTACACTACGACTTAAGGCGATTTAGTTGTATTTAACAAAAGAAAACAGAAGAAGAAGAAAAACAACAAAAAGAATGATGATAAGTAACAATAAAATTCTATGAATATGAATTATAATTGATTAATAAAATACAATAATAATAATAATAAATAAAGCCTAACATATGGATTACTATAATAATGATAATAAAAAAAAACATAACATACTCCACCACGGTGGACTAACTTAGTCCTCAGCAAAAGGTAATGGTACTATTTTAGAGACAGTTCTAGTAAGGTGTTCTTGGTGCTTGGTCTTCACCTCGACGACTCTAACTTTTCCGTCTGCTCCCGGAAAGACTTCGGTGATGCGACCAAGGCTCCAATACATTGCTGGTGGTGATATGGTATCCTTGAGCAAGATGAGCTCACCTTCCTTAATGTTGGGTGAGGATTTTTGCCATTTTAGGCGTTTTTGCAAATTGTTGAGGTATTCTCGATTCCAACGTTTCCAAAATACATTTTTATTTTTTTTATTTAGGCTCCAGCGGTCGAGGTAGTTTATCGGAACATCATCATCATTAGATTCTAGAAGGGCAGTTAAGGGTCTCCCGATTAAGAAGTGTCCTGGTGTAAGAGGATTAAAATCGTCTGAATCTGAACTTAGAGGACAAATAGGTCGTGAATTTAAACAAGCTTCTATTTGAGTTGTCAGAGTACTCAGCTCTTCAAATGTGAGTATCTGAGACTTTAAGCATCTGAGAAGATGACATTTGAAAGATTTTATTCCAGCCTCCCAGATACCTCCGAAATTTGGGGCGGAAGGAGGTATAAAATGCCAGTTGATTCGTTCATTAGATATGAATTTTTGAATTGTTGAATATTTCAATATATCAAACTGCTCTCGGAGAATATTGTCAGCTCCCCTAAAGTTGGTTCCGTTATCACTAAATATATCAGAAGGTTTTCCTCGACGAGAAATAAACCGCTTGAGAGCTGCGAGGAAAGCCGCTGAAGATAGGTCTGATACAATTTCTATATGAATTACTTTTGTGCAGAAACATACAAATAAAGCAACATATGATTTCAATTTTACTTTGGATCTTTTGATGTTTGGTTTCATCAAAAACGGTCCTGCAAAGTCAATTCCAGTTTTAGTGAACGGATTTTATTTCACAATTCGGTGCATAGGCAGATCTCCCATGATTTGCTTGGTAACTTGGCGTTTAGCCCTGAAACACACCATGCATTGGTGGATTAGTTTCTTGATCAAACTTCTGCCTGCAGGAATCCAATATCGTAATCGTAGTGCTGACATGGTCAGTTGAAGACCAGAATGTAAATTATCCAGATGACACTGTCGCACTATTAATTCCGTGATAAAATTATCTCTTGGCAATATTATTGGATGCTTTTCATCAAATTGCAGATTTGAATGATGTAATCTTCCTCCAACCCATAATAGTCCAGATTCATCAATGAAAGAATTCAAAGATAAAAGCCTTGAGTTAGTTTTGGTAAAGATTTCTTTTGTTTGCAACAGGTAATATCTGATTGAAATTCAGAAATTTGGATGAAACGAATGATATTGTGAATTGAACTTGTTAATTCGCTTGTGTGTGTGTGAAGATAGATGTCCTTTCTTTCTTTCATTGTAAGAACATTGGACATTGAATACAAATCTATAAATCCATGATGTAATTCTAACAAGTTCGTTGATATTTGAGTATTTGAAAATGAAGTCTGGGAAAAGAAGATTAGTGGAATGAAAAACAGAGAATGTTTTTCGTCTTTCACCTGATATTTCTTTCGGAAAATCATATTGAGTTTGAATTGGATCTTCAAAGTTCACATCCGAGAGCCAAGTTGGTCCTCGCCACCAAAGAGAGTGATCCACCAGCTCTGAAGGAGTTATACCTCTGGAAGCGCAGTCTGCAGGATTATCTTTCGAAATGACATAATGCCAGGAAGAATGTAAAGTCAATCTTTGAATTTCAGCAATCCTGTTTCCGACAAATGGTTTCAAATGTCTAGATTCAGATTTAATCCAGCTGAGAACAATTTTGGAATCAGTCCATAAAAATACTCTATCAATTTGTAAGCATAAAGAATTGGGAATAGTATCATATAAAGTTGCGAGAAGAAGAGCAGCGCACAGCTCCAGCCGTGATATTGAAATCATTTTCAGAGGAGCTACCCTCGTCTTGGAAGCAATCAGAGAAACTTTCACTTGGCCCGATTTGAAACGAGATATTATATAAAATACTGCCGCATATGCAACTTCTGAAGAGTCACAAAAACCATGAAGTTCAACAGAAAGTAAAGCTCCCCTGCACGAGAAGTACCTAGTAATTTGAATTTTATTTAATACGGATATTTCATTTTCGATTTTCTTCCATTGTGAGCCCAAAGTATCAGGCAAGGGATCATCCCAATTCAACTTCTGTTTCCAAAGTGATTGAAGCAAAATTTTAAGACGAATAATAACTGGCGACAGCCAGCCTATAGGATCAAAGATTCTGGAGATGTGGGACAACAAATGTCTTTTAGAATTTGTTTGTTCTGGAATGTCATTAACAAGAATCTGAAAAATGCCCAAGGAAGGATTCCAACAAATACCAAGTATTTTGACACATGAATCACTCTCAAAATCCCAAAGATTATGCCTATCTTCAACTTGTTCTGATAATCCAGAAAGGACCTCTGGGACGTTTGATCTCCATTTCCTAAGATAAAATGTTGACATGTAGCTTCTTCAATTGTGTCTGCACCAGAAAGCAAGTCATCAACATAAAAATCGGTTTGTAATATTTTTGAGGCCACTGGGAAAGTTGACACCTTGTCCCTTGCAAGTTGATGTAGGGTACGCATGGCGAGATATGGCGCACAAGACAATCCATATGTCACAGTCAGTAGTCTATAATCCAATAAAGGTTCTGATGGGTTATTTCTCCATAAAATTATCTGGAAATCACAATCCCTAGAATCGATTCTTACTTGGCGATACATTTTCTCTATATCTCCTGAAAAAGCTATTGGGCGTGTTCGAAATCTTATCAGAATGTTGAAGATATCCTGTTGTAATTTTGGTCCTACATGAAGAAAGTCATTTAGAGATTTGCCATTGCTAGTTTTGCAAGATGCATCAAAAACAACTCTCAATTTAGTGGTAGTGCTTTGCTCCTTAAAAACACAATGATGAGGTATATAATAGCATTGTCCTGAAGGTGTATCCAGCTCATCACTGGGAATAAGCTCCATATGATTGATTAAAAGATATTCGTCCATGAAATCACAATATTGTTTTAGGATACTTGGAGATTTTTGTAATTTTCTTTCAAGTGATAGAAATCGTTTCAGAGCATTGATCCTAGATTCGCCAAGAGTTGGCAATGTTCTAAATGGCAGCCCAACAGAGTATCTTCCATCTTCCAGAATTTTTAGGGTATTAATATATATTTCTTCACATAAAATTTATTCTCTGGTTAAAGATTTGGCAGAGGGTACTGACTCCAGCTCCCAGAATTTTTTTAGAAAATCATCTTGTTCCTCCGACGCGAACATAGTTATATCTTGATTGGAATTTTCACCTGACAGTAATATTTTACCTGTAAGTAACCATCCCAATTTGGATCCGCACGCAGTGGGTCCAGATAAATTTTGGAATCTAACCTTCCCGGTAAATAAGCATGGAGCAAGCTCTGCTCCTATCACTAAATCAATCTGGCTAGATTTGTCAAAATTGGGGTCAGCCAACAGATTTTTCAAATAAGGCCAATTATCCTTTTCTATAAAGAAATTGGGCAATTCTGATGTGATCTTATCAATGACTATAGGATTGGCGTTGAATATTAGGTTTGAGAAATGTGGGCTAAATTGGAGAGAGACCTCACCTATTGATTGTTCTACAAGTTTGTTTCCCAAACCAAAAACTGTAGTTTTACATTCAGCAAGAGGAAGATTTAATTTCTTTCGACAACTATTTGTTATAAGACACCTTTGAGAGCCTGTATCTATGAGGGCTCTACATGTTTGTAGAACCCCATTTTCCGATTTGACCTTTATTAAAGCCGTAGAGAGTAATATTCGATCATGACTTTTGTTGTCTGCAAAACATGAGACACTGGCATGGGTCAATAGAGATATGTCCGCAACAGGACTTAACATTTCCGGTTTGAACTGATGCAAAAAAGTATGATGTCTCTTATTACATGATTTGCAATTTTGGGTGAAGACGCATGACGATACTCTATGGTTAGATCTTAGACAGATGTAACATAGACGATTATCTTTTACAAATGTCCATCTTTCAGGTAACATCATACCATTAAACTTAGGACATTTTAACAAAAAATGTTCACCTTTACATAAGACGCATGACTTGACTCTGCTATCTATACTAGAGCCAGAGGCAAATGTTGCTGAATGAGAATGAGTGGATTTATTCATTTTGTAGAATTGTTTTGAATTGTCTTTATTCTGAAAACTCCCGAGACTTCCAGCAAATCTTTCCAGGAAAGAAATCATCTTTTCATACGATGGATATTCTTTCTCATGCAAACTCATCTCCCATTCCTTTCTTATTGAACGATCAAGTTTTGATTGAATTATATGAATTAAAATCATATCTGATAAATTATTACGTTCCAATCCGAGGATAGAGAGATTCTGAATGCTCTCGTTACAAGTGTCCAGGAGATCAAGTAAATATTTAGTCGATTCTTGTTTTACATTTTTTAGATCATACAAATTTTGAATTTGTTTAAAAGCCAATTCACTTTTTTTTGTCGAATATATTGACCAAGGTTTGCCAGGCAATAGGATGATTTTCATCATAAATATTGAACATCTAATAAGTCTAGCGGCATTTCCTTTTAGTGCAGAATTTAAATATTGAAGTTTTTTAAAATTTCCCAGTGTTGGATTTTGATCAATAGATCTAATAAAAATGTACTTAAAACTCAGCCAATCTGAAATATCACCACTAAAGGTGGGCAATTGAAATTTAGGAAGTTCTAAATTGGTTTCACCAGAAAATGTATTTTTATTTAAATTTCCCAGCGATCTATTTATTTTTATCAAAAAATAATTGATTTTAGACTTTGCCTCAAAGGATACCTTAAATTTTTCTTCAGCATTAATGCCTTTATATTTTACTAATTTCACATATTGATTATCAAAGCTAGCTTTTAAATTTAACAAGTCTTCTTTATTTTGCATAAGTGCGTGTTTATCATTGCCTTTTAAATTATATTCTACATCTGCTTTTATCAATCCTAAACTTTTAATCAGAGATTCAAAAATTAAGATTTTTGTTTCCATATTTTAAAGATTAGTATTCAAAACCTTACCTTTCTTTATTTCTATGGCTTCTAAAAACTCTCTATTTCTTCTACTTCTTTCCCGGGTTTCGGAACCAAAAAATGTTAGCACGTTTTCTTTGATGTTTCTTCTAGAAAGAACGAGCTGACTCAATTCGATTCAATTCGATTTATTTCACACAACAAAAGAGAATTACACTACGATTTAAGGCGATTTAGTTTTTGTATTTAACAAAAGAAAACAGAAGAAGAAGAAGAAAAACAACAAAAAGAATGATGATAAGTAACAATAAAATTCTATGAATATGAATTATAATTAATTAATAAAATACAATAATAATAATAATAATAAATAAAACCTAACATATGGATTACTATAATAATTATAATAAAAAAAAAACCTAACAGCATGCGAAGATAAAAAACATTCCTCAAAATTTGGATGAACGGTGTAGACTCTGCCAATAGCATCTGAAGCAAAAGCAACTTGGTCAGCAATGCGAGTACCTTGTTTTCGAGGCTGCTATGATTTAGAAGCAGACCAAATGTAGTAAACAGGAATTTCAACATAGAGAAGTGTTTTTGAAAAGTTATCGCGCTGGCAAAGGGCAAAAAATTCTGTCAACGTGGTCTTAGGTGAACGGTGAGCCTGTAGTGCAGCATTAGCAGAAGTAAAATATACACGCTGCCCATTTTCCAAGTGTACAGAGAGATGTTGAACCATTGGATGGCGTCTGTGAATAGGGAATCCCAGAATGCGCCAAACAGCTTCATTGCTACTAATATATCGACCATGTTGGTACTCTAGCACTTCATTAGACTCTGTTTGAGCGCCAGTAACTGCAAAAATTGATTGGTCTGAACCCTTGTATATGTATTTGCAGATATATTTTATAGCAGATATTGAAGCACAGGACTCCACATTGATGTCAGCATCAAATAGTCTGCATAGAAGAGGCGAATATGGCACAACATACCTATTATCAATGGTAACATTAGTCATGCGCACAACCTGAACACCATTCTCAATGGTTAAAACTCTCACTATTTTGACAAAAGAAAAGCCACCTTCCTCAGGCCCTGCGACGTCTGTACAATGGGTAGCCATCCCTATCTGTCTGCGTTTCAGCCAAGAGTAGCCGTGGATATTTCTTTTGGCATCTACCCCGTTCCATGCAGCCAGGATTAGGATACCCATGTCCACATGGCCCATGAATCATATTTTTGGTTACAGTCCGAAACAGTGAAGCATCAACCCCCTCATTTGGGATTTCAGCACAAATGATCGAATCAATCTGGTTTGGGCTAATCTTTTCTTTAAGCCACAATAAAATGTGCGCATGTGGTATAGCCCTCGCTTTTGCCATTCAATGGTATAACACCAACATTGGGGCTTGCCAAACACATCACCTTCGGTGATCAAATCTATAAGCTTGGTAACTTTCAATTGAAAAATGCGAGCAACCAAGTCATGCCGAACAAATGCACCTTGGGTGGGGAATTGCATTAGTTTTATCTCAGGCCACTCAGGATTGCATGTAAATGTAATAAAAAGGTCTGGGCGACCATATTAACGGACGTAAGCCATGCAATCCTGGGCATACTCATGCATGTGCCTTGGACTGCCCACAAAGGAAGAAGGAAGAATAACTTGTCTTCCAATAAGGGCATGACTCCTGTCAGTGCGAATAGCATCTAACAGATTGATGTATTCGGTTGCACGAAGTTGAGCTTGATGCGCTGAGATGTAAGGCAGCCTTTTAGATTCCACCTTGGCATAAATGTAGACCAGAATTTGATGGGTCAAATCTCCAAAAGCCAGTAACCAATTTGTTATGCCAGGATTACGGCTACGAATCATTAGCAGTGAAGCATAAAAATCCATGCAAGAAACCGTCTTGTGCGCTGAAGGAACCCCATCAATCAGCTGAGGGATATGGAAATGATAACCATCTTGACCATTCCAAAAACCAATGGGTATTGCAGGGCGTCATAAGACCTATGAAACTCGTTAATCCGCTGCACACCACTGCCTCTTTTGAAAATAACAATGTCACGTCTGTCACAGTTTTTCTGCACAATAACAATGGCAACCTCATTAATGGTTGGAGCATTGAATGTGCGAGGATGGTGTACAGGCGGTGCTTTGTCAGCCTTAATGACCAACCTTTAATCAGGAGAAGGCATTTTGTCAATGGAAGCTTTGAACAATTGGACAAAAGTATTATGTCGATGCAACATATCTAGCAAAATGCTAACAATGTGGGCTTAGTGATGGGAAAGTGTCTATGGCGGGTGGCAACCTCTGCACTACTTTCTCCGATGAAGAAAACCTGAAGGAATGCTGGCTGTAGTTGGCGGCTATCAGAGTTGAGTGGTGGCAAAACAGAGCCAATTCTATGATAGACCTGGCCTTGGACCTTAAACGTTGGCATGTAACCTGGCAACACAACACGACTACCACACCCAAAAGATGTCATTTGGAAGACATTTTTATAGTGACGGACACATTGCATGAACTCAGCTGAGTGAGGAGAAGACCCATCGAGCAGAGTTCTGAGA
Source organism: Cordylochernes scorpioides (assembly GCA_030710605.1). Lineage (NCBI taxonomy): Eukaryota > Metazoa > Arthropoda > Arachnida > Pseudoscorpiones > Chernetidae > Cordylochernes > Cordylochernes scorpioides. The sequence goes on along the minus strand of CP092867.1, from coordinate 71,641,117 downwards.
GCTTCTGGGGGGGCAGGTAAATCAGGAATTCTGACCTTCCCTGCAGAACAGCACATTCCTGGCCGCTCACCATTGTACCTAAAGGCAGTACAATGCAGACATTGTTTATCCAATGGCCAATCTGAAGAAAAGTAAATTGTTCATAATTCAGGGCCGGATTGTACAGTAGAACTCCTCAAATTCGGAAATTCGGAAACTCCCAAATTCGGAAAGTTTTGTAATTTTTTTTTTTTACATACCAAAAATCAATTTTCACATGCTTTTATTTTGTTGATATTTCAACATTATTTTATTTTATTTTATTTACTTTTACTTTTGCTTTGCTTTTATTTTATTTAATTTAATTTTTATTAGTAATTTATTTTTAATTTAAGTGTTTAATTAATTTACTTTTACCGATTATTTATAATCGCTAATTAGGTGTTTATCCCCTTTTTTAAAAGCTTAAATGAATCAACAGTTTCATTTGACCTTTGTGCTTAGTTTAGGATATTGTCCAATAAGAAGGCAGCATTATTACGTCATAAGCCATTCACGCATTTTTTATTGCAAAGTTGATTCACCTAAAGTTCAAATTATCAAACATTTTCTGACATTGTAAGTTTCAAATTCTTTTATTCAACTCTCAATGTTTTGCATTTACAAGTATGTTCTTCAACAAAATGGCATCCAATTTTTTTTCTATTCCGAGGATAGAGAGATTCTGAATGCTCTCGTTACAAGTGTCCAGGAGATCAAGTAAATTTTTAGTCGATTCTTTTTTTACATTTTTTAGATCATACAAATTTTGAATTTGTTTAAAAGCCAATTCACTTTTTTTTGTCGAATCTATTGACCAAGGTTTGCCAGGCAATAGGATAATTTTCATCATAAATATTGAACGCCCTAATAAGTCTAGCGGCATTTCCTTTTAGTGCAGAATTTAAATATTGAAGTTTTTGAAAATTTCCCAGTGTTGGATTTTGATCAATAGATCTAATAAAAATTTCCTTAAAACTCAGCCAATCTCAAATATCACCACTAAAGGTGGGCAATTGAAATTTAGGAAGTTCTAAATTGGTTTCACCAGAAAATATATTTTTATTTAAATTTCCCAGCGATCTATTTATTTTCATCAAAAAATAATTGATTTTAGACTTTGCCTCAAAGGATACCTTAAATTTTTCAACAGCATTAATGCCTTCATATTTTACTAATTTCACATATTGATTATCAAAGCTAGCTTTTAAATTTAACAAGTCTTCTTTATTTTGCATAAGTGCGTATTTATCATTGCCTTCTAAATTATATTCTACATCTGCTTTTATCAATTCTAAACTTTTAATCAGAGATTCAAAAATTAAGATTTCTGTTTCCATATTTTAAAGATTAGTATTCAAAACCATACCTCTTTTTATTTCTATGGCTTCTAAAAACTCTCTATTTCTTCTACTTCTTTCCCGGGTTTCGGAACCAAAAAATGTTAGCACGTTTTCTTTGATGTTTCTTCTAGAAAGAACGAGCTGACTCAATTCGATTCAATTCGATTTATTTCACACAACAAAAGAGAATTACACTACGATTTAAGGCGATTTAGTTTTTGTATTTAACAAAAGAAAACAGAAGAAGAAGAAAAACAACAAAAAGAATGATGATAAGTAACAATAAAATTCTATGAATATGAATTATAATTAATTAATAAAATACAATAATAATAATAATAATAAATAAAACCTAACATATGGATTACTATAATAATTATAATAAAAAAAACCTAACAGCATGCGAAGATAAAAACATTCCTCAAAATTTGGATGAACGGTGTAGACTCTGCCAATAGCATCTGAAGCAAAAGCAACTTGGTCAGCAATGCGAGTACCTTGTTTTCGAGGCTGCTATGATTTAGAAGCAGACCAAATGTAGTAAACAGGAATTTCAACATAGAGAAGTGTTTTTGAAAAGTTATCGCGCTGGCAAAGGGCAAAAAATTCTGTCAACGTGGTCTTAGGTGGACGGTGAGCCTGTAGTGCAGCATTAGCAGAAGTAAAATATACACGCTGCCCATTTTCCAAGTGTACAGAGAGATGTTGAACCATTGGATGGCGTCTGTGAATAGGGAATCCCAGAATGCGCCAAACAGCTTCATTGCTACTAATATATCGACCATGTTGGTACTCTAGTACTTCATTAGACTCTGTTTGAGCACCAGTAACTGCAAAAATTGATTGGTCTGAACCCTTGTATATGTATTTGCAGATATATTTTATAGCAGATATTGAAGCACAGGACTCCACATTGATGTCAGCATCAAATAGTCTGCATAGAAGAGGCGAATATGGCACAACATACCTATTATCAATGGTAACATTAGTCATGCGCACAACCTGAACACCATTCTCAATGGTTAAAACTCTCACTCTTTTGACAAAAGAAAAGCCACATTCCTCAGGCCCTGCGACGTCTGTACAATGGGTAGCCATCCCTATCTGTCTGCGTTTCAGCCAAGAGTAGCCGTGGATATTTCTTTTGGCATCTACCCCGTTCCATGCAGCCAGGATTAGGATACCCATGTCCACATGGCCCATGAATCATATTTTTGGTTACAGTCCGAAACAGTGAAGCATCAACCCCCTCATTTGGGATTTCAGCACAAATGATCGAATCAATCTGGTTTGGGCTAATCTTTTCTTTAAGCCACAATAAAATGTGCGCATGTGGTATAGCCCTCGCTTTTGCCATTCAATGGTATAACACCAACATTGGGGCTTGCCAAAAACATCACCTTCGGTGATCAAATCTATAAGCTTGGTAACTTTCAATTGAAAAATGCGAGCAACCAAGTCATGCCGAACAAATGCACCTTGGGTGGGGAATTGCATTAGTTTTATTTCAGGCCACTCAGGATTGCATGTAAATGTAATAAAAAGGTCTGGGCGACCATATTTACGGACGTAAGCCATGCAATCCTGGGCATACTCATGCATGTGCCTTGGACTGCCCACAAAGGAAGAAGGAAGAATAACTTGTCTTCCAATAAGGGCATGATTCCTGTCAGTGCGAATAGCATCTAACAGATTGATGTATTCGGTTGCACGAAGTTGAGCTTGATGCGCTGAGATGTAATGCAGCCTTTTAGATTCCACCTTGGCATAAATGTCGACCAGAATTTGATGGGTCAAATCTCCAAAAGCCAGTAACCAATTTGTTATGCCAGGATTACGGCTACGAATCATTAGCAGTGAAGCATAAAAATCCATGCAAGAAACCGTCTTGTGCGCTGAAGGAACCCCATCAACTGCTGAGGGATATGGAAATGATAACCATCTTGACCATTCCAAAAAACCAATGGGTATTGCAGGGCGTCATAAGACCTATGAAACTCGTTAATCCTCTGCACACCACTGCCTCTTTTGAAAATAACAATGTCACGTCTGTCACAGTTTTCCTGCACAATAACAATGGCAACCTCATTAATGGTTGGAGCATTGAATGTGCGAGGATGGTGTACAGGCGGTGCTTTGTCAGCCTTAATGACCAACTTTTAATCAGGAGAAGGCATTTTGTCAATGGAAGCTTTGAACAAATGGACAAAAGGATTATGTCGATGCAACATATCTAGCAAAATGCTAACAATGTGGGCTTAGTGATGGGAAAGTGTCTATGGCGGGTGGCAACCTCTGCACTACTTTCTCCGATGAAGAAAACCTGAAGGAATGCTGGCTGTAGTTGGCGGCTATCAGAGTTGAGTGGTGGCAAAACAGAGCCAATTCTATGATAGACCTGGCCTTGGACCTTAAACGTTGGCATGTAACCTGGCAACACAACACGACTACCACACCCAAAAGATGTCATTTGGAAGACATTTTTATAGTGACGGAAACGTTGCATGAACTCAGCCGAGTGAGGAGAAGCCATCGAGCAGAGTTCTGAGAGCTTCTGGGGGTTCAGGTAAATCAGGAATTCTGACCTTCCCTGCAGAACAGCACATTCCTGGCCGCTCACCATTGTACCTAAAGGCAGTACAATGCAGACATTGTTTATCCAATGGCCAATCTGAAGAAAAGTAAATTGTTCATAATTCAGGGCCGGATTGTACAGTAGAACTCCTCAAATTCGGAAATTCGGAAACTCCCAAATTCGGAAAGTATTGTAATGTTTTTTTTACATACCAAAAATCAATTTTCACATGCTTTTATTTTGTTGATATTTCAACATTATTTTATTCTATTTTATTTACTTTTACTTTTGCTTTGCTTTTATTTTATTTAATTTAATTTTTATTAGTAATTTATTTTTAATTTAAGTGTTTAATTAATTTACTTTTACCGATTATTTATAATCGCTAATTAGGGGTTTATCCCCTTTTTTAAAAGCTTAAATAAATCAACAGTTTCATTTGACCTTTGTGCTTAGTTTAGGATATTGTCCAATAAGAAGGCAGCATTATTACGTCATAAGCCATTCACGCATTTTTTATTGCAAAGTTGATTCACCTAAAGTTCAAATTATCAAACATTTTCTGACATTGTAAGTTTCAAATTCTTTTATTCAACTCTCAATGTTTTGCATTTACAAGTTTGTTCTTCAACAAAATGGCATCCAATTTTTTTTCTATTCCGAGGATAGAGAGATTCTGAATGCTCTCGTTACAAGTGTCCAGGAGATCAAGTAAATTTTTAGTCGATTCTTGTTTTACATTTTTTAGATCATACAAATTTTGAATTTGTTTAAAAGCCAATTCACTTTTTTTTTGTCGAATCTATTGACCAAGGTTTGCCAGGCAATAGGATAATTTTCATCATAAATATTGAACGCCCTAATAAGTCTATCGGCATTTCCTTAGAGTGCAGAATTTAAATATTGAAATTTTTGAAAATTTCCCAGTGTTGGATTTTGATCAATAGATCTAATAAAAATTTCCTTAAAACTCAGCCAATCTCAAATATCACCACTAAAGGTGGGCAATTGAAATTTAGGAAGTTCTAAATTGGTTTCACCAGAAAATATATTTTTATTTAAATTTCCCAGCGATCTATTTATTTTTATCAAAAAATAATTGATTTTAGACTTTGCCTCAAAGGATACCTTAAATTTTTCAACAGCATTAATGCCTTCATATTTTACTAATTTCACATATTGATTATCAAAGCTAGCTTTTAAATTTAACAAGTCTTCTTTATTTTGCATAAGTGCGTATTTATCATTGCCTTCTAAATTATATTCTACATCTGCTTTTATCAATTCTAAACTTTTAATCAGAGATTCAAAAATTAAGATTTATGTTTCCATATTTTAAAGATTAGTATTCAAAACCTTACCTTTTTTTATTTCTATGGCTTCTAAAAACTCTCTATTTCTTCTACTTCTTTCCCGGGTTTCGGCACCAAAAAATGTTAGCATGTTTTCTTTGATGTTTCTTCTAGAAAGAACGAGCTGACTCAATTCGATTCAATTCGATTTATTTCACACAACAAAAGAGAATTACACTACGATTTAAGGCGATTTAGTTTTTGTATTTAACAAAAGAAAACAGAAGAAGAAGAAGAAAAACAACAAAAAGAATGATGATAAGTAACAATAAAATTCTATGAATATGAATTATAATTAATTAATAAAATACAATAATAATAATAATAATAAATAAAACCTAACATATGGATTACTATAATAATGATAATAAAAAAACCTAACAGCATGCGAAGATAAAAACATTCCTCAAAATTTGGATGAACGGTGTAGACTCTGCCAATAGCATCAGAAGCAAAAGCAACTTGGTCAGCAATGCGAGTACCTTGTTTTCGAGGCTGCCATGATTTAGAAGCAGACCAAATGTAGTAAACAGGAATTTCAACATAGAGAAGTGTTTTTGAAAGGTTATCGCGCTGGCAAAGGGCAAAAAATTCTGTCAACGTGGTCTTAGGTGAACGGTGAGCCTGTAGTGCAGCATTAGCAGAAGTAAAATATACACGCTGCCCATTTTCCAAGTGTACAGAGAGATGTTGAACCATTGGATGGCGTCTGTGAATAGGGAATCCCAGAATGAGCCAAACAGCTTCATTGCTACTAATATATCGACCATGTTGGTACTCTAGCACTTCATTAGACTCTGTTTGAGCACCAGTAACTGCAAAAATTGATTGGTCTGAACCCTTGTATATGTATTTGCAGATATATTTTATAGCAGATATTGAAGCACAGGACTCCACATTGATGTCAGCATCAAATAGTCTGCATAGAAGAGGCGAATATGGCACAACATACCTATTATCAATGGTAACATTAGTCATGCGCACAACCTGAACACCATTCTCAATGGTTAAAACTCTCACTCTTTTGACAAAAGAAAAGCCACCTTCCTCAGGCCCTGCGACGTCTGTACAATGGGTAGCCATCCCTATCTGTCTGCGTTTCAGCCAAGAGTAACCGTGGATATTTCTTTTGGCATCTACCCCGTTCCATGCAGCCAGGATTAGGATACCCATGTCCACATGGCCCATGAATCATATTTTTGGTTACAGTCCGAAACAGTGAAGCATCAACCCCCTCATTTGGGATTTCAGCACAAATGATCGAATCAATCTGGTTTGGGCTAATCTTTTCTTTAAGCCACAATAAAATGTGCGCATGTGGTAGCCCTCGCTTTTGCCATTCAATGGTATAACACCAACATTGGGGCTTACCAAAAACATCACCTTCGGTGATCAAATCTATAAGCTTGGTAACTTTCAATTGAAAAATGCGAGCAACCAAGTCATGCCGAACAAATGCACCTTGGGTGGGGAATTGCATTAGTTTTATCTCAGGCCACTCAGGATTGCATGTAAATGTAATAAAAAGGTCTGGGCGACCATATTTACGGACGTAAGCCATGCAATCCTGGGCATACTCATGCATGTGCCTTGGACTGCCCACAAAGGAAGAAGGAAGAATAACTTGTCTTCCAATAAGAGCATGACTCCTGTCAGTGCGAATAGCATCTAACAGATTGATGTATTCGGTTGCACGAAGTTGAGCTTGATGCGCTGAGATGTAATGCAGCCTTTTAGATTCCACCTTGGCATAAATGTCGACCAGAATTTGATGGGTCAAATCTCCAAAAGCCAGTAACCAATTTGTTATGCCAGGATTACGGCTACGAATCATTAGCAGTGAAGCATAAAAATCCATGCAAGAAACCGTCTTGTGCGCTGAAGGAACCCCATCAATCAGCTGAGGGATATGGAAATGATAACCATCTTGACCATTCCAAAAAACCAATGGGTATTGCAGGGCGTCATAAGACCTATGAAACTCGTTAATCCTCTGCACACCACTGCCTCTTTTGAAAATAACAATGTCACGTCTGTCACAGTTTTCCTGCACAATAACAATGTCAACCTCATTAATGGTTGGAGCATTGAATGTGCGAGGATGGTGTACAGGCGGTGTTTTGTCAGCCTTAATGACTAACTTTTAATCAGGAGAAGGCATTTTGTCAATGGAAGCTTTGAACAAATGGACAAAAGGATTATGTCGATGCAACATATCTAGCAAAATGCTAACAATGTGGGCTTAGTGATGGGAAAGTGTCTATGGCGGGTGGCAACCTCTGCACTACTTTCTCCGATGAAGAAAACCTGGAGGAATGCTGGCTGTAGTTGGCGGCTATCAGAGTTGAGTGGTGGCAAAACAGAGCCAATTCTATGATAGACCTGGCCTTGGACCTTAAACGTTGGCATGTAACCTGGCAACACAACACGACTACCACACCCAAAAGATGTCATTTGGAAGACATTTTTATAGTGACGGACACGTTGCATGAACTCAGCCGAGTGAGGAGAAGACCCATCGAGCAGAGTTCTGAGAGCTTCTGGGGGTTCAGGTAAATCAGGAATTCTGACCTTCCCTGCAGAACAGCACATTCCTGGCCGCTCACCATTGTACCTAAAGGCAGTACAATGCAGACATTGTTTATCCAATGGCCAATCTGAAGAAAAGTAAATTGTTCATAATTCAGGGCCGGATTGTACAGTAGAACTCCTCAAATTCGGAAATTCGGAAACTTCCAAATTCGGAAAGTATTGTAATGTTTTTTTTACATACCAAAAATCAATTTTCACATGTTTTTTTTTGTTGATATTTCAACATTATTTTATTTTATTTTATTTACTTTTACTTTTGCTTTGCTTTTATTTTATTTAATTTAATTTTTATTAGTAATTTATTTTTAATTTAAGTGTTTAATTAATTTACTTTTACCGATTATTTATAATCGCTAATTAGGGGTTTATCCCCTTTTTTAAAAGCTTAAATAAATCAACAGTTTCATTTGACCTTTGTGCTTAGTTTAGGATATTGTCCAATAAGAAGGCAGCATTATTACGTCATAAGCCATTCACGCATTTTTTATTGCAAAGTTGATTCACCTAAAGTTCAAATTATCAAACATTTTCTGACATTGTAAGTTTCAAATTCTTTTATTCAACTCTCAATGTTTTGCATTTACAAGTTTGTTCTTCAACAAAATGGCATCCAATTTTTTTTCTATTCCGAGGATAGAGAGATTCTGAATGCTCTCGTTACAAGTGTCCAGGAGATCAAGTAAATTTTTTGTCAATTCTTGTTTTACATTTTTTAGATCATACAAATTTTGAATTTGTTTAAAAGCCAATTCACTTTTTTTTGTCGAATATATTGACCAAGGTTTGCCAGGCAATAGGATAATTTTCATCATAAATATTGAACGCCTTAATAAGTCTAACGGCATTTCCTTTTAGCGCAGAATTTAAATATTGAAGTTTTTGAAAATTTCCCAGTGTTGGATTTTGATCAATAGATCTAATAAAAATTTCCTTAAAACTCAGCCAATCTCAAATATCACCACTAAAGGTGGGCAATTGAAATTTAGGAAGTTCTAAATTGGTTTCACCAGAAAATGTATTTTTATTTAAATTTCCCAGCGATCTATTTATTTTTATCAAAAAATAATTGATTTTAGACTTTGCCTCAAAGGATACCTTAAAATTTTCAACAGCATTAATGCCTTCATATTTTACTAATTTCACATATTGATTATCAAAGCTAGCTTTTAAATTTAACAAGTCTTCTTTATTTTGCATAAGTGCGTATTTATCATTGCCTTCTAAATTATATTCTACATCTGCTTTTATCAATTCTAAACTTTTAATCAGAGATTCAAAAATTAAGATTTCTGTTTCCATTTTTAAAGATTAGTATTCAAAACCTTACCTTTTTTTATTTCTATGGCTTCTAAAAACTCTCTATTTCTTCTACTTCTTTCCCGGGTTTCGGCACCAAAAAATGTTAGCATGTTTTCTTTGATGTTTCTTCTAGAAAGAACGAGCTGACTCAATTCGATTCAATTCGATTTATTTCACACAACAAAAGAGAATTACACTACGATTTAAGGCGATTTAGTTTTTGTATTTAACAAAAGAAAACAGAAGAAGAAGAAAAACAACAAAAAGAATGATGATAAGTAACAATAAAATTCTATGAATATGAATTATAATTAATTAATAAAATACAATAATAATAATAATAATAAATAAAACCTAACATATGGATTACTATAATAATGATAATAAAAAAAAACCTAACAGCATGCGAAGATAAAAACATTCCTCAAAATTTGGATGAACGGTGTAGACTCTGCCAATAGAATCAGAAGCAAAAGCAACTTGGTCAGCAATGCGAGTACCTTGTTTTCGAGGCTGCCATGATTTAGAAGCAGACCAAATGTAGTAAACAGGAATTTCAACATAGAGAAGTGTTTTTGAAAAGTTATCGCGCTGGCAAAGGGCAAAAAATTCTGTCAACGTGGTCTTAGGTGGACGGTGAGCCTGTAGTGCAGCATTAGCAGAAGTAAAATATACACGCTGCCCATTTTCCAAGTGTACAGAGAGATGTTGAACCATTGGATGGCGTCTGTGAATAGGGAATCCCAGAATGCGCCAAACAGCTTCATTGCTACTAATATATCGACCATGTTGGTACTCTAGCACTTCATTAGACTCTGTTCGAGCACCAGTTATGCAAAAATTGATTGGTCTGAACCCTTGTATATGTATTTGCAGATATATTTTATAGCAGATATTGAAGCACAGGACTCCACATTGATGTCAGCATCAAATAGTCTGCATAGAAGAGGCGAATATGGCACAACATACCTATTATGAATGGTAACATTAGTCATGCGCACAACCTGAACACCATTCTCAATGGTTAAAACTCTCACTCTTTTAACAAAAGAAAAGCCACCTTCCTCAGGCCTGCGACGTCTGTACAATGGGTAGCCATCCCTATCTGTCTGCGTTTCAGCCAAGAGTAGCCGTGGATATTTCTTTTGGCATCTACCCCGTTCCATGCAGCCAGGATTAGGATACCCATGTCCACATGGCCCATGAATCATATTTTTGGTTACAGTCCGAAACAGTGAAGCATCAACCCCCTCATTGGGGATTTCAGCACAAATGATCGAATCAATCTGGTTTGGGCTAATCTTTTCTTTAAGCCACAATAAAATGTGCGCAAGTGGTAGCCCTCGCTTTTGCCATTCAATGGTATAACACCAACTTTGGGGCTTGCCTAAAACATCACCCTCGGTGATCAAATCTATAAGCTTGGTAACTTTCAATTGAAAAATGCGAGCAACCAAGTCATGCCGAACAAATGCACCTTGGGTGGGGAATTGCATTAGTTTTATCTCAGGCCACTCAGGATTGCATGTAAATGTAATAAAAAGGTCTGGGCGACCATATTTACGGACGTAAGCCATGCAATCCTGGGCATACTCATGCATGTGCCTTGGACTGCCCACAAAGGAAGAAGGAAGAATAACTTGTCTTCCAATAAGGGCATGACTCCTGTCAGTGCGAATAGCATCTAACAGATTGATGTATTCGGTTGCACGAAGTTGAGCTTGATGCGCTGAGATGTAATGCAGCCTTTTAGATTCCACCTTGGCATAAATGTCGACCAGAATTTGATGGGTCAAATCTCCAAAAGCCAGTAACCAATTTGTTATGCCAGGATTACGGCTACGAATCATTAGCAGTGAAGCATAAAAATCCATGCAAGAAACCGTCTTGTGCGCCGAAGGAACCCCATCAATCAGCTGAGGGATATGGAAATGATAACCATCTTGACCATTCCAAAAAACCAATGGGTATTGCAGGGCGTCATAAGACCTATGAAACTCGTTAATCCTCTGCACACCACTGCCTCTTTTGAAAATAACAATGTCACGTCTGTCACAGTTTTCCTGCACAATAACAATGGCAACCTCATTAATTGTTGGAGCATTGAATGTGCGAGGATGGTGTCCAGGCGGTGCTTTGTCAGCCTTAATGACCAACTTTTAATCAGGAGAAGGCATTTTGTCAATGGAAGCTTTGAACAAATGGACATAAGGATTATGTCGATGCAACATATCTAGCAAAATGCTAACAATGTGGGCTTAGTGATGGGAAAGTGTCTATGGCGGTTGCCAACCTCTGCACTACTTTCTCCGATGAAGAAAACCTGAAGGAATGCTGGCTGTAGTTGGCGGCTATCAGAGTTGAGTGGTGGCAAAACAGAGCCAATTCTATGATAGACCTGGCCTTGGACCTTAAACGTTGGCATGTAACCTGGCAACACAACACGACTACCACACCCAAAAGATGTCATTTGGAAGACATTTTTATAGTGACGGACACGTTGCATGAACTCAGCCGAGTGAGGAGAAGACCCATCGAGCAGAGTTCTGAGAGCTTCTGGGGGTTCAGGTAAATCAGGAATTCTGACCTTCCCTGCAGAACAGCACATTCCTGGCCGCTCACCATTGTACCTAAAGGCAGTACAATGCAGACATTGTTTATCCAATGGCCAATCTGAAGAAAAGTAAATTGTTCATAATTCAGGGCCGGATTGTACAGTAGAACTCCTCAAATTCGGAATTTCGGAAACTCCCAAATTCGGAAAGTATTGTAATGTTTTTTTTACATACCAAAAATCAATTTTCACATGCTTTTATTTTGTTGATATTTCAACATTATTTTATTTTATTTTATTTACTTTTACTTTTGCTTTGCTTTTATTTTATTTAATTTAATTTTTATTAGTAATTTATTTTTAATTTAAGTGTTTAATTAATTTACTTTTACCGATTATTTATAATCGCTAATTAGGGGTTTATCCCCTTTTTTAAAAGCTTAAATAAATCAACAGTTTCATTTGACCTTTGTGCTTAGTTTAGAATATTGTCCAATAAGAAGGCAGCATTATTACGTCATAAGCCATTCACGCATTTTTTATTGCAAAGTTGATTCACCTAAAGTTCAAATTATCAAACATTTTCTGACATTGTAAGTTTCAAATTCTTTTATTCAACTCTCAATGTTTTGCATTTACAAGTTTGTTCTTCAACAAAATGGCATCCAAAGAGGAGCGGCATAAACGAGGCAAGTACCGAATTCTTAAGCTTGGTGAAAAGTTAGATGTTCTTAGTGACATTAAAAAAGGATTAAGCTATACAACGATAATGCAAAAGTATAAAATTTCTAAGAAAACTGTTAATGATATAAAAAAGTCTGAGCTTAAACTTACAAAGTTTATTGATTCTAGCGAAAAAGATGTCAAAAAGTTTTCTCAAGTAAAAAATCCGTTATACGAAAATGTTGATAAAGCAGTTAACATCTGGTACGAAAGTTTGGAGCTGGATGTTCTCAGATGCGAAGCGTTGAAAATTTTGGATGTTGCATTAAAATATTTGGAAAAACGCACTGAACCAGAAATGCTTGCAAGCTAAAACACCATCAATAGTCTTCAAACTATGCTTATGAGAGAAGAAGAAGCTTTGTTAAACAAGCCAAAGAAACAGACAACAATCAACAACTTCTTTGCCAAGCCATAACTTACTTGGCCATCAATTGCATTACATACATAATAAAATATTTTACTATTTTTCATCGGTTTCATGCTCAAAACTCATAAAAGTCAAGGAACATTTGATTAAAAATCGTAATTAAAATTACGTAATGTACATATAATATTCAACCTAAAATTGTTCATATACTTCAAAATCTTTGTCTCAGTCATCTAAATGCCTATTTATGCCACATAAATATTCACAAATCTAACTCTCTCAAATTCGGAAAATCCTCAAATTCGGAAAACCTTGCGCCCCAAGCTTTCCATATTTGAGGAGTTCTACTGTAATGGAAAGAAGCATTCAGCATATCAGCCCAAGTGCTAGCTCGTTGCCTGAAATACCGCAACCGGTCAGCCTCCTGTCGTGTTTGGGACTGCTAAGGAGTCTCTGATGCGCGTTGAACTCTGTGGCGCAGCCGGTCACTTTGGAGACGGGCTTGAGACTGTTGGGGATTCTCTGATGCGCGTTGAACTCTGTGGCGCAGCCGGTCACTTCGGGGGCGGGCTTGAGACTGTTGGGGATTCTCCAATGTGCGGCTACTTTGGCCTCTAGCAGCTCGGGCAGCCATGCGTCGAGCTGCAGGAGTTCTTACTCCAATTGCAGATCTTTTGCGAGGCATATCAAATGGGATGATTCAATTTGAAAATATGTCCTAAAAACAGAAATAGCACAATCAGTACCAAAAATATTTTTGTATATATATAAAAAAAAGCTTTTTAAGGAAAACAGTGCGGACCCAAAACAAATCCAAAGTATCAGAATAAGTTACAGAACAAAACTGATTATCTAGTAGAAATTTTTAAGTTTGTAAATATCTCAAAACTACATTGTTCACTAACCATAACTTGGTAACTGAAACAAATTTCTCTCTCAACATTTCAGCAGAAAAAATAAGGCTAAAAAAACTAATGGCCAAACAGGTCAATCTTTAGAATGCTCAACTATTTCTTTCCCTAGCCTAATATCTGCGTAGACAAAAAGAAAGCAGCATTATAGAACTGCCACAAACAAAATATACAAAAATGGCAAGCGAATAAAATACATGACAACAACAGACTAAATTTTAAACTATCAATGAAACATATGATTTTTTTTAAAGAATAACAAAACAAAGGTCATTACAACAATGAAAAATCATAAGCCCATTGTTTATATACAGTAATAAAAGTTTGTAAATATTGTCAAATCTGCATTGTTTACTAACCGTAACTTTGTAAAATGTAGTACCCTATCAACCTGAAAAAAAAATAATAATACTAAAAAAAAACTAATGCCAAAATAGCCATGTTAATATTTTAGGCTGATAAAAACCAAAGGGTATATGGATTATAGACAAACACATGTTTTGGCTGTTAAATGAGACAGTAATTCATATTAAATATTCACTACTGTATTTTTGGCATATTTACTATTGTTTGTTTAATTTTAAGAATTATCATATTGTCTGTAAAAAAAAACAAAGGCCAGAACAAAAATTAATAAAAAATAAGAAAGCCATTGTTTACATACAGTAACGCTAATTTTGTAAAGTTTTTTTTTTTTTTCACATTGTGTGAACTTACCTTAACTTGGTAATATAAATTTCTCTCTCAATAGTTTTATAAAAAAAGTGACACTCGTATAAAAATATATTTAAAAAAAGTACGCAAGCAACTTGAAAAGAAATGCAGAACGCTCATTGGTCGCTTAATTGGCCTCGTGTTGTTACTTTGCCTCGTATTTACTCCGCGTAAGCCTCGTATTTACTCCGTGTAATAAAAGGTTCTTCAAATGAAAAAAAGAAATAGCCAAAAATACTAAGCAAAATGTAGCCGAAATTTTTCCTCAGGTTTATAAAAAGCCACATGCAAAATTTGGTACCAATTGGTTCAGTAGTTTTTCAGTTTATCGCGAAACAGACAGACAGACATTGACTAATATTTAGTATTAGACTAATATAGAGAGGTACTATACTATGATCTTAGCCAACAGGCCAATAAGCTATATTTTATATATAGATCATATGGCGCCCCTTTATTCTGCTCGAGTGAATGTTTTGCTGGTAGAATATTGGTCCTGAGTACTAAAAATGGCGATCTGGCTTTCCCGTGGTCTGCTTTAAGGATTTTTTCCCGAATTTTTTTTCTGACAATCAATCATGATTCAACAACATTATCATCATCATTTTCTAACTAAAAATAACTATTTTGCGTAGTACCTGGTCAAATTTTATTTTTATTTGCTAAAAACGCGACAATAAACTCTTCCAGATTTACCTCTTATGACCTGTTGGAATTTCAGCCAGATTAGGTTCAAACTGAGGACATGTATAAATTAAAATCATACATATACTGACTTATATATATATATATATATATATATATGTGATGATTTAAGACCATGGAATTGTTATAAATAGTCTAGATATCCACTACCACATGTTCCACCCCATGACTGTATATAACTTCTTATGTACTGCACATAGAAAACCTCAACTAACATCAATCTGTACCGCGTAAGAATCTAATAAAGTATCGCAACTGTACAGATAGAAGGAATGGAGAGAGACAGGAGAAAGTTAAGGTTAAAACAAATCAGGCTTAGAGGATCGTAGAAGTCAAACCTAAGAGGTAGGCCTAGAAGAGAACATAATTATTAATAACGCCACAGTTAACCTTCTGACCCCGGACACCCTGCGAGCTAAGTTTAAACCAATATTTCCGGACAAGACAGGACGTATCTTGTGACCAGAAGTTATAAAAGTTTGAGAGACGCCCAATTTCCGGAACAAGACCGGACGTATTTCTTCCGTCAAAGAGATAAGCCCGGCCCAATCAGAAGACAATACCTAAGTAGGTCAACCAATAGCCCACTACCACGTGAAAAAGTCCCACCAATTAGGAAAGAATCACCTAAATAGGTCAGCCAATTAGAAAGCAGCAAGGTCGTGGTGTTAAATCGAGGCCCTAGAATTGCCAGTCTTCGCTTGGATTCCAACGGTAACACTTGCTCTAAAATCTCTCTCTCCTCATCCCATTCCTTCTTGACGTCAGACGCTTTTAGTGGAATCTCTGTTTGTTTATTTCACCTTTGGCCCAGCTGTGTCGCCTTCCACCACGACTGCACGGTAGAGTTGACATCGAGGTTCGTCTAGCATCAGGTAACACTGGTCCCAGAGGTCCCAAGATATCACAGACTCCCCCGTAACGAAGAGTCGACAGGATAGTGGACGCCAAGGTACAAGTAAGCAAATAGACCACTGTCTGTACAGAAAGATGGAACAGGGAAGAGAGGAGAATCCAAAGGAACCAATGGAGTCCGATCCCGACTCCGAAAGTGGCGGAAGCCCCACTTTTCCGAAGAAAGAAAACACTCTCGGTAGGACGCAGGAAGTTCCCCCCGGCCAGGAAGACGTCACACCCCCGCCGCCGGTGTCAGATGTCCTAGGGAGGTTGACGACGACGCTACCTCAGCTTTCTGCCGTGACCGGACATCGCGAGAGGTGGAATCGCTACGATGGTTCGTACGAGGCGCAGAGCTTCTTCACCAACTACGACGCCCAAGCAGATCGGGCCCAACTACAATACTCTACAAGTCTGAAAAAGCCATCAGACCTCCTGCAAGCGCCCCTCCGAGTTACCAACACGCGAGCGTATGTTACCTGCTCACCCAACCATCTCTAAACCACGAGCCCAGCGCAAACAATGAACTCTGACTGTCCCAAGGAACCTCCAACCCTGGCACAAGACCCGGACTGTCCCGACATACAAGACAGCACAACAGTAGGTTCCTACTCCTATAATTTTTGTTGAACAATTTCTCGTTCGAACTGAACTGTCCAATAATGTAAACCTACTCTACTAATTGATTCAGGAGCATCTATCGCTATAATTAGGCAGAATACTTTTAAAATAATAGAAATCAGTTTGTAAAAGAAAATACCTGTTCACCCATTTAACTTAACTATTAATGCCATAGCTAACAATATTTTCACCATAGATTATATCTTTTTGATCTTAAAAATAAGTAACATAACGCGGAATCTAAAATTCCATATCAGCGATACACCTTTGCCTTTTGGCATTTTATTCCTTAATTCCATAAAACGATTTCTACTAATTATAAACTGTCCTCAGCTACTCCTGTATCAATATAATGTATCTCTACCAACTACCTTGTACAAATTCACCTCGTGCAAGCAACACGTGTCCCATGGACAGGTTAATACAACTGTCCCATTTTCTAAATTTTCCCCTCCTGGAACGAGTTGCTCACACGTGGTGAACTCCAACACTCTTATTTAACCTCATTATAATGTTCCTAATCCCATTTTCAACGCCCCTATGTCCTTTTCTTTCATATCTTTGGACAGAAGTAACTTAAATCACAGCCTTCCAAAACTATTCCAATCGTTAAATTCCCACATAACTACACTCCCTCGTACCTTCCTTTTACACGCATAGTTAAATATCGACAAATCTCTCTCAACAAAATATACAACACCCTCTCACATCACTTTTTCTAATTAACAAATTTTTAATGCGCGACTTCACACCCAAATCTAATTTCGAGCCACACAAGCTTTATTACGTCGCCCTACTAAACACACACACAAAAAAAAAAATCACATTAAACGTGTCATATCCACTAACAATATAAAAATTATCGATATGTTCGTACAACCAACAACCATGACTTTAGTAAATTTGTTATTCTTAGTGTAACAGGTTAGATTTTGTACAAAACAAAGACTTCACGTGATACCTTTTCATTTACAATTTTTTCGCTTCGTGTCACAGCGCCACACCACTAAACTCTTTCACTTCTCAGGCCAAAGACGCCTTCACCACGCCTGTGACACATTTATTAAACCACACATTGTCCACGTAGATAGTCGCAATTTCATTCAATTCTAACCCGATATCCATGAATAACATTTTTACTAAGTCCGCAAAATATCGAAACACAACAACCAATCGATGTAATATCAACAGATACAATATCCGAATTTTCGAAATACAAACACAAATCTAACAAATGCTTGAACACACGGAATAACTCAACCTCTGTATCTCCCTATATCAATCCCATAACGCTTTTCACCAAAAGTGACAAATCAAAACGCTTTTGCGTTTACAATTATAGAATTAATATCTCCGAACGTAGTTCGAATTAACTTCCAATAAGTTGAAAGAAAGCAAGCAAGCCCCCTCGCCCCCCCCCCCCCTCCCTGACCTACATCCGGAATCGCATTAAAAATAGCTTCGCTCCCCCTCGCCCCCCCCCCCCCCGAGCAAACAAACAGCCGACATCTTGTTACATCCGTCGCCACCCCGTGTTCTCTAATGAACTTTCGGCACCTATTAAATTAAATATTAGTGCGTGCCAAAGACAACACTTTACCTACAAAAATCACACACATCCACATAAGTTAAAAAAAAAAAAAAACGATTACATTAGGACTCAGTAAGTTTCACAGTTGGAAACAATGTGATCCACGAGTCGCGTCAAACATAAAACAAATTCGATAAGTTAGAACAACTTAGGCCAACAAGACCAAAGATATCAATCGAGGACAATTTAAAGCTCTTTCTACCCATCCTAAAAAAACAGGAACATTCATTTGGCCTACAACTTTACATTCTTTCCCAATATATAATTTCTATTTATAATCTTACTTGCTCTTCTTTCTCGATGAACATTTTTTTTTCATTTTAATATCTTGTATATAATCATTATATAGCTCTTATATTTTATTTACCTCACCAATCAGTTTAGATTAGTGTCATTTTATTTTATTTTTCTTTACCAAAACTTATTTACTTTTGCTTTATGACTCTATTCTATAATCAACTTTATATTTAATCTTTCGTATCTAATAATCTCAAGTTTATATTTCATGTTTATATCACTAATTTGCATTTATCATTTTATATTTTTTCTCACTTTATAAATTAGATATTATTTACATTGTTTCACCTTCCGCTACCATGTCAATGCTATCGAGTATATTATTGCTCATTATTTTTTTTTTTTCATTTAATATTTTCACTTTCTATTACCCCTTATATACTGCTGTAGTGTGTAAATCTTTGTATCATATCATCACTATTTTTATTTTTTTTTAAAGATTACTTTGCATTTAACTTCGCAATTCTATTTTCGATTTTCAAATCCTTTAACGCTATATGCAAAGCCTTAATTTCGCAATTTCATATCTCAATGATATATTCTTTTATAATCAAACTAAAACTCATGATCTAAAAACAGGGCAATCTTCAATAACCTCTTAAACAACCACTTTAAAGGTCACTTCTTAAGAATTACTAACATTCCTTTTCCGCAGGAACTTTTAACTCCTTCGCAGGCTAGACTTGACCTCCTTTGATTTCGTAATTAACAATCTTGACACATCGTCCCCCAGATTTACCTTCTCCCAACTTCTGGCTTGGATACGTGCAAATTGTATTTTTTTTTTATTCCAGGGCACTCTCATGCCACACGCTGGCACATTTTTTTTTTATTTTTCTCTTTTTCTCGCTAAGCCCCTGACGACTCTAATTAAAACTTTGATTTCTGGTCACTGATCTTCGCCCTCTTTATCCTGCATGCGTACGTCTTAACGACTAATTACTAAAACCCATAACAATCCCCTTATCTTACTTTTCGATTGTGGTACTGTAACTTTATTAGGTCCTTAAATTTACATGTGAAACATGGCCTAGGTTTTCCGCGCCGTGCACATTAAATGGTTTGGGACTTGAGTCAAAGTGACATTGCCTCAACCAAGTAATAACTAACCACTCAACCCTTTCTAACGCCCATCACGAAGAGATCATGATTTTCCCATCCAATCGTTTTTATTTTTACCTATCATCATTATATGTTCTCTATTAAATATTTTATTCATATTTTTATTTTTACTTGTATGTTTAATATTAGTTGTTTATGCTTTATTATCTCTTATGGATATACAGAAATTAACCCCATGTTATATAACAACTCACTTTAATTAATTTTTTTAAAATTACTTCCTTAATAACAGTCTTCCTATTCCGCTCTCTTAAATCCCTCCATATGAACCCTCTCACATCCGGGGCCATCTGTGATGATTTAAGACCATGGAATTGTTATAAATAGTCTAGATATCCACTACCACATGTTCCACCCCATGACTGTATATAACTTCTTATGTACTGCACATAGAAAACCTCAACTAACATCAATCTGTACCGCGTAAGAATCTAATAAAGTATCGCAACTGTACAGATAGAAGGAATGGAGAGAGACAGGAGAAAGTTAAGGTTAAAACAAATCAGGCTTAGAGGATCGTAGAAGTCAAACCTAAGAGGTAGGCCTAGAAGAGAACATAATTATTAATAACGCCACAGTTAACCTTCTGACCCCGGACACCCTGCGAGCTAAGTTTAAACCAATATTTCCGGACAAGACAGGACGTATCTTGTGACCAGAAGTTATAAAAGTTTGAGAGACGCCCAATTTCCGGAACAAGACCGGACGTATTTCTTCCGTCAAAGAGATAAGCCCGGCCCAATCAGAAGACAATACCTAAGTAGGTCAACCAATAGCCCACTACCACGTGAAAAAGTCCCACCAATTAGGAAAGAATCACCTAAATAGGTCAGCCAATTAGAAAGCAGCAAGGTCGTGGTGTTAAATCGAGGCCCTAGAATTGCCAGTCTTCGCTTGGATTCCAACGGTAACACTTGCTCTAAAATCTCTCTCTCCTCATCCCATTCCTTCTTGACGTCAGACGCTTTTAGTGGAATCTCTGTTTGTTTATTTCACCTTTGGCCCAGCTGTGTCGCCTTCCACCACGACTGCACGGTAGAGTTGACATCGAGGTTCGTCTAGCATCAGGTAACACTGGTCCCAGATGTCCCAAGATATCACATATATATATATAGAGAGAGAGAGAGAGAGAGAGATGAACATGGCTTCGCCCGATTTTTATTAAAGTGTAAGTTTACCTAACGAACATTTATTGAAATAATATTTTCAGGGCAAACTTCCATTCCTTACTGAATCTATTCTTCACCAATAATAATAATAATTTTATAACTACAAAATATGCAAAATGTTTTTTTTTATGTCTAATTATAGTCTTTGAATTGTTTATATGCTAATCTATAATATCCAAATACTTGTATTCAAAATTTGCCAATTGTTCATCCAGTAGTTTCGGTGGAGAAGAGTGACATCAAACTTGGGCAAGAAATTATTCAGTTAGTTGTATTGTATAATTGAATTGTAATAAATGTTCATTAGGTAAACTTTTACTTTACCAAAAATCGGACTAAGCCGTGTACATCTCTCTCTATATATGCCTCAGAGAGTATGTATGTTTGTCGGCTATACACGTCCTCAGTTAGTACCTAATCTGGCTAATATTCCAACAGGACATAGGAGGTAAATCTGAAGGAGTTTATTGTCCATTTTTAGCCAACAAAAATAAATTTAAATAGTTGTTTTTAGTAGGAAAATGATGACAATATCGCTGTATCATGGTTGATTGTCAAAATCAAAATTCTTTTGGTGAAAATTCCTTAAAGCAGAACATAGTGGAAACCAGATCATAATTATTAGTAGGGAGAACCTAATTTCTAACAGAAAAACATTCACTCTAGTAAAATACAGATGATGCCAGGTCATCTCAATATATAAAGGTTCCTCGGCCTGTTGGCCAATATCACAGTATAGTATCTCTCTATATATAAGTCAATATTTATATATAAATATTCATAAAAAATCGATTCAGTAGAGAGTGGATGTTGCTGAAAAATATTTTTATTAAATATTGGTTAGGCAAACTCACTTAGGTTAAACCCGGGCGAAGCCAGTACATCCCTATATATATATATTTATATAATTCAGTGTATGTATGTTTGTCGGCTATACACTTCCACAATACGTAACTAATCTGGCTGAAACTTTAACCGGTTGAATCCGGAAAAGCTTAAAGGCAAATATTCAGGCTTCTATCTCGAATATCCTTGGAGTAATCTATATATATCAAATTGAATGTCTGTCTGTCTGTGTGTGTGTGTGTGTCCTCTATGGATTCAAAAACCATACATCCAATCGCCGTGAATATTTGGGATATTATTAGGTGTATCCCCGGAAAGGTTTACGAAAAATAATTTCTTGAATATCTTGAATATCCTTTGAGCTATTTGCAGATTTGTATATTTAACTCTCGCAAGCAGCGCCGCCATTGAGACGGAGATAGGCTTAGTTTGCTGCTTCTGATGACCTTGGGTCATCGTGTGAGTCACAGCATGATGCTACAAAAACACTCTCTCTGGGGATTTTACAGCGTCGACAACCTGTAAGATTGCCTCTCTCATATATTATACTTTAATTAAAGCATTTTTCATTTGAAAGAGACTGCTCTCTTAACCCCTTTTGGACAACATTAATTGATATCCCGTGTCGATGATTTTGTAATGTATAGAATTAGGAAAGACAAAATTCACGATGACACGGCTCACAGGGAACGGTAAAAAATGTTCACTTTATCGAGGAAATACAAAATTCGGGATGACACGGCACACAGGGACCGGGAAAAAATGATCACTTTATCGAGAGATTCACGACCATGATTTTATTCAACTTATCGAGTATTTTTCAAGGGACCGGGAAAAAATGTTCACTAGATAAAACTATGATTTTCTAATGTAGAAAATTAGGAAAGACAAAATTCAGGATGACACGGCACACAGGGACCGGGAAAAAATATTCACTTTATCGAGAGATTCAAATTTACGAGTTTCAAATTATCAAAATATATCTCTTTTTTTATAAGTTTATAGAGAATTGTTTTAACAAATGTTCGTTAGACAAACCTTTACTCGGGTAAAACCGCGGGCGAAGCCGGGTACGTCCGCTAGTCTATATATATAAAAATGAATGTATGTGTGTGTGTGTCCTTTATGACTGACCAAACCATTCATTGGAACGCCATGAAACTTTTGGAAATTATTTAATATAGTACTGGGAAGGTTTCTGAAAAATAATTTCTTGAATATCTTGAATATCCTTCGAGTTATTTGCAGATTTATAGATTTAACTCGCAAGCAGCGCCACCATTGCGACGATGTAACAAGTTTTTTTATCTATGAATTACTATTATTATCACAAAGTTTATTATCTTGAAGATTATTCATCAAAAGTAAGATTTTCTACCTATTAATTGCGCACAAGTCAAAGTTAGTTATCGAGTAATTTTCAAGGGACTGGGAAAAAATGTTCACTAGATAAAACGATGATTTTGTAATGTAGAAAATTAGGAAAGACAAAATTCAGGATGACACGGCAAAATATTTGAGACAAGAATAATGATACAATACCAAGGCAAGATACTATTTCTTTAACTTCCAATTACCGAGGGAACCAATTAATATTGATTTTATTCAACTTATCGAGTATTTTTCAAGGGACCGGGAAAAAATGTTCACTTTATCGAGAGATTCAAATTTACGAGTTTCAAATCATCAAAATATATATATTATTTTTGTTTATAAGTTTATAGGGAATTGTTTTAACAAATGTTCGTTAGACAAACCTTTACTCGGGTAAAACCCGGGCGAAGCCGGGTACATCCGCTAGTAAATATATATATAGTTTGATCATTCAAGATCAATGCTATTACAAAATTTTTAAAGAGGTCTTCATTAATCGATGAGTAAAGTTATTAACAAACAATGTTGCTAGATAAAAAATTCAGTGTTGCAAGGCTAATGATTTCACAAGGTATTACCTTGATAAAAATACAAAACAATTTTTCCTTTTTTTATTTCATATAGGTTTGGTAATTTTAAAAACAATTTTTTACCTTTCAATGAAAACAATTGACACTTTAATAATAAAATATCTCATTTATATAACAATATTTTACAATATTTAATAAAAACATTTTAATATTATATACCATATTTTTGTCTATTTTAAAAATATTTTGATAATTTTATGTTATATGTATTTTAAGTTTTATCGAAACACTTCTATTGTAATTAAAATTGGTCTAATTTAGACATTTTTATTTCCTGTTTAATCAATCATTAGATATAAAGCATTCAAGATTTTCTAATTTAACCACTGTTTATTATAGCGTTAAATTATACCTATATTTTTACTACAAAATTCTTTACCAGCCTAACCAGTAGAAATTTTGATAACTGTGTTTTTAAATAGGTTTTTTTAGGTACAAAGTGGACATCGTGTAAATTAGTACCTCCCTCAAGTGCGTCGACATTCATTCATGAAAATAGGAACCAATTTCACCATTGAAACCTAATCATTATATTCAATTTAGATTGTGAGATAATAATAATAACTAGAACATTAATTAACATCATAAGTGCGATTGAGAAATATCTAACAAAATTCTAACTTGTGTGAGGTTTTCATTCAACATAAAAAAAGCTATTTGAAACAAAGTTTATGAAAACAGTTTGTAGCAGAAATATAGGGAACATATTTTTGACGTCATATTAAAGAGTGGTTAACTCTCCTTGAAAAATCTCAAATGCTTTATTTCTAATGCTTGATAAAAACGGATATAAAATTGTCTAAAATAGACCAATTTCAATTAAAATAAAAGTTATTGAAAATATATATCTCTCTCTCTCTCTCTCTGGCGATCTTCCATCAAACTCTGCAGCGGTGGCAGAGGCGCCATGTACATAGTTGTATTTTTTAATCATTTTTAAAATCATTTTTTATTATAACCATCATCCTCATTATAAATTTCTCATTTTCTTATAATTAGTGCGGACTGTGCACTTTACATGTATTGACAAGATGTCAATAAAAATATGTCAATTGTCAAATTGTCTCTCTCTCTCTCTCTCTCTATATATATATATATATATATATATAATAATTAATTATAAAAAAAAAACACTTTAAAAAAAAGCTTTTATTTAAAATGCACTAAAACTAACAAAATAAATATTTCTGAAGTATTGCTTTTTTTCCTGAAGGTACCATTTAACAAATAAAATAATAGACTTAGAAATAAAAGCTGTGGGGGATGATAATCATTTATGCAGTAAATAGGTATAAATTTAATGAAAGGCATAATCTTGCTAATCATTTGCTTCATATAAAATCACATTGATATCAAATTTATTATTATTGTACCCCACCGCTTTTATTTCTAAGTCTATTATTTTATTTGTTAAATGGTACCTTCAGAAAAAAAGCAAAACTTCAGAAATATTTATTTTGTTATTTTTAGTGCATTTTAAATAAAAGCTTTTTTAAAAAATGTTTTTTTTTTTATAATTAATTATTCACGTTATTTTTAGTCGTATATATGCCAGTCCAAAAAAAAAAATGCCTTATCACTGAGACGACTGATGACAATTATTCCGCCTTCTACATGCTATCAGGTATCACTGAGACGACGTTGGCCTTAAATAGATGCAAGCCTGCTCGCAGCAGATTGGTCAATTCCTCGTGGGAAGTCGGAAGTGACGTAATTAAAATCCGTTACTAACAGAACTGCGTCTCTTTGCTTTTGGACACCCTAAATTTATTGAATTATATAAGAAAGTTAGAGACACCCAGTGGATTATTGTTAGGGGATAATTGGTACATATAAAATTTGAAATATAATTAAATTAATGGAATAAGATGACTAAATTATAACAGATAAAATTAATATATTTATTGGCTTTTCTCATTTATTTGCTTGTAATTCCAAGGACGATTTAGATAGGAATCTGAATATTTGGATTTCTAATTCCTTCCATGGCTTGAACATTTATTGAAAAAATCCTTTCGCAACCTCCAGCATTGTCGCATTTTTAGCCAAGAAAAATATAAATTGACAGGTTCTGGGAAAAATAGTTGTTTTTTAGTCAGAAAATGATAATGAAAATATTGCTGTATCATGTTTGATAATTATCAAACATGATACAGCAATATTTTCATTATCATTATATCATCATATATGATTATAATCAAATATAAAGTTATCTTGCTAAGTATAGATTCAGTAGGGATTGGAGGTTTTCTAGAATTGTTTTAACAAATGTTCGTTAGGTAAACTTTCACTAGGGTAAAACCCGGGCGAAGCCGGGTACATCCGCTAGTAACATATAAATTAGAATATTTATCTTGATTATTTTTAGGCGAAAAGTTATTTTGAAAATGTATTTGCTAGAAACCTTCCCAGTACTATACTAAATAACTTCCCAAAGTTCAATGGCGTTCCAATGAGTAGTTTGGTCAGGCATAAAGGACAGACACACCACACACACACACAGATACATTCATTTTTATATATATAGATGATCTGACTTTGTGTCTTCTACTCGAATGAATGTTTTCTGTTAGAGAATTATGTTTCTGCATACTAAAAGTGAACTCGCTTCACCCGTGGTCTCTGCTCTTTTGGAATTTTTTCCCTATATAATTTTGTATCTGATTACACAGGTCTACAAAAAAAAACTTTTTTTTTGCACAAGAGAACCTGATGGTGTTTCTAGTGTAACTTTTCATGCTGAACTCAAAAATCTAATCAGAAATTTCCCAATACCCATACAGTTGGAAAATATGCAGCGATTTGAAAGTCGTTGCTCTCTTGCGTGGATTACAGCTTGGATATACAAAATTTTGTTGTTTCTGTGTGAGTGGGATAGCAGAGATAGGGAAAGGCAATACATTAAAAAAATCTGGCCAAACCGTAAAATCTTTACTCCAGGATATAAAAATATTGCAAATCTACCCCTGATCGATTCAGAAAATATTTACTTACCACCATTATATATTAAACTGGGATTAATGAAGAACTTTGTCAAGGCAATGGATCGAAATGCCAGTGGATTTGTCTACCTAAAACAAAAATTTTCTAGTATAAGTGAAGCGAAGATTAAAGAAGGCATTTTCGTTGGACCTCAGATTCGAGAATTGCAGCAGGATGGAAATATTCGAAATAGTTTGAATGAAGTTGAAGCAGCAGCATGGAATTCCTTTAGAAACGTTTGCAAAAACTTCTTAGGAAGTGTCAAGGTTGAAAATTACCCAGACATAGTTAATGATCTGTTGCTTTCCTACAAGGCACTGGGATGTAACATGTCCCTCAAGATCCATTTCCTGCATTCACATCTAGATTTCTTTCCAGACAATCTTGGCGCAGTTAGCGATGAGCATGGTGAGAGGTTTCACCAAGCTATATCAAGCATGGAGAAGCGGTACCAAGGTAAATGGAGTCCCGCTATGCTTGCCGACGACTGCTGGGCACTCAAGAGGGATCTACCACAAGCAAAGTATAGAAGAAAATCCACTGTTACTGCTTTTCAATAATAAATATGTTTCGTTCATATATGCCTATATATTAACAATATTTCCAAATTCAAGTAGGTGTATCTCAGAAATATTGTGTAATAGAAAAAACTAATGGTATATTTGGATTCAGGACATGTAGATAAGATGCTATTTCTTTGTGGACAAAGAAAAATATTTTTTGATAAACCAGTTACGTGACATTGTTTGCAATTTTTAGTGTATTTATCCCAATACTAATAAAAGACCGTCACGCAAAAACCATAGGTGATGGGAAATTTCTGATTAGATTTTTGAGTTCAGCATGAAAGGTTACACTAGAAACATAATCAGGTTCTATTTAGCAAAAATCTTGTTGACCAGTGTTATCTGTTCCACCTAGCTGTACCCGTTCTAACGTTGCTGTCTTTGAACAAAAAGGCAGTTTTAATACCTAAATAATAATTTATCAATGTTCAAATGTATACAATACATCAAAATGAAAATTAACAATTATATTATCCACACATAAATGTCATTTAAATATAACATATGTAAAAAAAATAGATATATTTTGATAATTTGAAACTCGTAAATTTAAATCTCTCTATAGTGTGAACATTTTTTCCCGTTCCCTTGAAAAATACTCGATAAGTTGAATAAAATCAATATTAATTATCATTATTCTTGTCTCAAATAAATTGCCGTGTCATCCTGAATTTTGTCTTTTCTAATTTTCTACATTACAAAATCATCATTTTATCTATTCACCCAATATATATGTTGTAGATAAATGATAAAACTAACTTTGACTTGTACGCAATTAATAGGTAGAAAATCTTACTTTTGATAAATAATCATCATCATTTAGTTAAATCTATAAATCTGCAAATAACTCTAAAGATATTCAAGATATTCAAGAAATTATTTTTCAAAATTCTTCCCAGGGATATACCTAATAATATCCTAAAATTTCACGGCGATTGTATGTATGGTTTTTGATTCTATAGAGTACAGACAGACAGACAGGCATTTAATTTTATATATATAATAGACTAGCGTATGTACCCGGCTTCGCCCGGGTTTTACCCGAGTAAAGGTTTGTCTAACGAACATTTGTTAAAACAATTCTCTATAAACTTATTAAAAAAAAAAAAATAATAGATATATTTTGATAATTTGAAATTCGTAAATTTGAATCTCTCGATAAAGTGAACATTTTTTCACGGTCCCTTGAAAAATACTCGATAAGTTGAATAAAATCAATATTAATTAGTTCCCTCGGTAATTGGAAGTTAAATGAATAGTATCTTGCCTTGGAATTGTATCATTATTCTTGTCTCGAATAAATTGCCGCGATATACTAAATTTTGTCTTTCCTAATTTTCTACATTACAAAATCATAATTTTTATCTATTCTCCCAATATATATGTTGTAGATAAATGATAAAACTAACTTTGACTTTTGCGCAATTAATAGGTAGAAAATCTTACTTTTGATAAACAATCTTTAAGATAATAAACTTAGTGATTAGAAAATTAATAGATAAAAAAAAATGTTATCATCGTCGCAATGGGGGCGCTGCTTTCGAGTTAAATCTACAAATCTGCAAATAACTCTAAGGATATTCAAGATATTCAAGAAAATATTTTTTAAAAAACCTTCCCGGGGATATAGCTAATAATATGCCAACATTTCACGGCGATTGGATGTATGGTTTTTGAATCTATAGAGTACAGACAGGCAGACAAACAGACAGACACTTAATTTTATATATATAGACTAGCGGATGTACCCGGCTTCGCCTGGGTTTTACCCTAGTGAAAGTTTACCTAGCGAACATTTATTAAAACAATTCTAGAAAACATCCAATTCCTACTGAATCTATATTCGGCAAGATAACTTTATGTTTGATTATCTGCTCCACCTAGCTGTACCCGTTCAAACGTTGCTGTCTTTGAACAAAAAGGCAGTTTTAATACCTATATAATAATTCATTAATGATCAAATGTATACAATACATCAAAATGAAAATTAACAATTAAATTATCCACACATAAATGTCATTTAAATATAACATATGTAAAAAGTAATAGATATATTTTGATAATTTGAAACTCGTAAATTTAAATCTCTCGATAAAGTGAATATTTTTTCCCGGTCCCTTGAAAAATACTCGATAAGTTGAATAAAATCAATATTAATTATCATTATTCTTGTCTCAAATAAATTGCCGTGTCATCCTGAATTTTGTCTTTTTTAATTTTCTACATTACAAAATCA